>CM053764.1:65400478-65555191 GCA_028658305.1 Pachyuromys duprasi
GAATTCAAGGTCATCCTTGGCTAAATAGCAAGTTTGAGTCCAGTGTAGGCTACATGAGACGAGACCTTGCATCAAAGACCAAACGTGAGAAGCACAACATGGCAGCACAGGCCTTTATGTGTCAGCCCTGGGGAGGCAGAGGCAGAGGTGAGTCTCTGTGAATTTCTGGCAAACCCGGTCTACATGGTGAGCTCCAGGCAAGTAAGGGCTACCCGATGACACCCTGTCTCATCAAAGGCTGAGAGCTGAGAAAGATGGCTTGTCAGCTAAGGCCACTTTGCTATGCTGTGCAGTCATAAGCTCCAGTACCCACATGAAAAAGCTGAGTATGTGGTGGGCAGTGGTGGCACAGTCCTTTAATCCCTGCACTTAGGAGGCAAAAGCAGGTGGATCTCTGAGTTCAAGGTCAGCCTGGTCAACAGAGACAGGGCAACAGAGAGAAAACCTGTCTTGAGAAAACAAACAAACAACAAAGAAAAGAAAAAAAGGCCAGAAGTAAAAGTGATGGGACATGAAGTCTGTGGATTCAGGTACAGAGGGCACATGCTGTCAATTTTCAAAGGAACATGTGGCGCAGGGTTGATAGGGATCCTCTGTCCACAGGCTCTATGAAGGAGGATGAGGAGAAGGGAAGGGCAGCCACCTGTGTGGTGTCAAGTGCAGGAAGCACTGGCTAGAGACGGCAGTCAACAAACTCCTGTGAACACCTGATTACTGGGTGACTTGGTCGCCTCCAGGATGCCCCCTGTCCTGCACCAGCCACAGTGTGCTGGGATGTGTCATCTTCTGATACAACTTGGGCATTTCAAGGCAGTTTTGTGTAGGAGTATAACCTACCTGCAACCTACTGGGAATCCTCTGGGCCCACCATGGGACAGACACTCAAGAGGTGACCCTCCTGGAGGAAGCCTGTCTGTCATCCATAGAACAGTGAGGGCGCTAACAGGTCTTGTGGTAGGACCTGTCACCCACAATGTTCTGGGGAATCTCAGGAACAGAGGCTGGAATGTGAGGGCTGGTTGCACTCACCTGTACTTGTCTGTGCCTTCTGCAACTTCAGAAACTGCTGCAAGAAGCTGCCATCATTGGCAAACTTGTTGGAGATGCTGGAGTTATGTGCATTGGCAATTCTAGAACCAAAGCATGGGTCAGAGTAAGCTGTGGAGGAAGGCAGAGAGCCAAGGACAGGGCTAATGTACTGACATTCCTGGCCCTATACGCACCTTGTGTTCTTCTGCTGAGAGACCCAGACTGCAGCCCCAAAGATGTCAGGGTCAATGACTATGGGCAGGGAGCAGGCATGCATGAGATAACTCTTCTATCTTGGTGAAAATAACAATGCATATACTTGGTCTACCTCTGGTTAAATCCCAGCCCTGTGGGTCCCAGTGGCCTCCATCAATATAGCTTATGCTCTTTCCTATACAGTTAATTAATGACCTGGCTACTATTCACCACATATTACAGCTTTCTCTAAAGCAGGATCTGTATGCATTTTGTGGCTTTAGTTAGCTAGTTAGGTTTTTTTGAGATAAAATCTCTCTATGTAGTCCTGGCTGTTCAAGAATTCATTCTGTAGACCAGTCTGGCCTCAAACTCACAAAGATCCACCTGCCTCTGCCTCTTGAGTGCTGGGATTAAAGGCGTGCACTACTAAACTCCGCTTTGTGATTGTACTTTGTTTGCTTTTGAGACAGGGTCACATGGGCTTTACCTTCCTATCTTTCTGACTGTCCAAGTATGCAGATACTGCCACTAACCCTGGCAGTTTGCTTTTCTCCCCCTTAAAACTGTGTCTCACTATCTTGGCTGACTGGAACGTGCTACATAGCCAAGCTGGCCATAAACTTGCAAAAATCTCTTGCCTCGGTCTGTAAGTACAGGGATTTGTACAAGTGTCACCATACGTGGCTTTAGTGTGTAACCCCAACACATGCAGAACTCCAGCAGAAGCTTCGGTAGATAATATGCTCACAAGGATCAGCTACAGCAAAGGCCTGGTAAGAACTGAGGGGCTGCTATAAACTGTGCTGTGGTGGCTTGCTCTTTGCCACTCTCTGTTTGAGACAGTGCCTCACTCTGTAGTCTTCCTGAGTGCTGGGATTTTAGGCAGAAACTATCATGCCTGGCAAAACAAAAAACAAAAAACAAAAAAAACCAAACCAACTTTTTCTGTGTCTTTTTTTGGCAGGTGCAGCAGCTATATCTGTGGTCCTGGCTTCTTAGGAGGCTGGGGCAGCAGATGGCCTGAGCCAAGAAGGAAACAATGAGCCACTACCTCAGGATGAAGAGCATTTGTGCTTAGCATGTGCAAGACCTGGGATTTTATCTCAAGTACCATAAACACAGTGAAAAGCACCCCAAAATTCAAGTGGTACTCATCTCTGGCTAGCAGGGTTGAGAAATACTGACTTTTATCTCTTAGATTCCATAACATGCATGTAAATTACTTTAAAATATTTTTAGAGGGCTAGAGAGTTGGCTCCGTGATTTAGAACATTTGATACTTTTGCATAGGACCTGGCCCGATTCTCAGCACCCACATGGTGGCTCACATCTATCTGGAACTCCAGTTCCAGGGAAGCCAATGCCTCTTCTGATCTCCTCAGGCACTAGACATGCACATGGTGCAAATATATACATGAAGGCAAAACACTCATACATATAAAATAAAATATGTATTTTTTAAAAATTAAAATTTCATTAAATTACATTTACTTATTTATTGTATATCTGTGTATATAGGTCTGTGAACCATGAGGCACATGTGGAGATCAGACAATTTGCAGGATCTCCTGCCATCATGTGAGTACCAGAGATTGAACTCAGGTCATAGGCTTGGCAGCAAGCACCTTTACAAAAGCCACCTTGTGGGCCCACAGGTTCTTTCCAAGTTTAACCCTATTATTCCTGGGGTTTGACTTCAATAAAAGCCAACAAAAAAAAAAAAGCAAAAAGTCAAAGCTTTCTGACACAGCAGAGAAGCCTCTGCTGAGAAAGCAGCCTCCTGGTTAGCAGCTGAGGCCCTGGAGGCCTCTCGGGCCCTGGCATCATCCTCACATTGTTCCAGCACCTAAGGGAGAACCATGTGGTATTTGCACGGGACACGCAGTCCTCCTGTGCACTGTATGATCTCTAGATGACTCAGAGCAACTATTGCACACAGATGCTGTGCAATCAGCTGTCAGTCTGTGTTGCTTAGCAAATAATGCTGAGAAAATAAACCCAGCTGCTAGGGCTGTGTAACCCCACCTCTCAGGAAAGTGAGGCAAGAAAACCTTGTCTCAAAAACCAGGGAGAGTTCATGTGAGTGCTTGCCATGCAAAAGTGAGGAATGGAGTTCCATCCCCAGAAACCATGTTCAAAACGCCAGGTGGAATGGTATGTACAGAGAAAGGAGGATCCCTGGGGTTTCTTGACCACTAATTGCTGGGTTATAGGCCAGTTAGAAGGTTTCTTTCAAAAACCAATGTGGCCAGGCATGGTGGTGCACACCTTTCATCCCAACACTCAAAAGCATAGGCAACAGGATCTTTGTGAGTTCAAGGCTAGCCTGGTCTACACAGCAAGTTTCAAGACAGCCTTATTTATAGTGAGACCCTGTGTCAAAACAAAACAAAACAACAACAAAAAAGCAAGGAGGCAGATTTCAAGTACCAGCCTGGTCTACAGAGCAAGTTCCAAGACTGCCAGGGCTACACAGAGAAACATTGTCTCAAAAAAACAAAATAAAGCAAAAAGACAAATATGTAAACAAGTTCTAAGGAAAGAAAGATACCCAAGGTTGACTCTGGCCTCCACATGTATGAATACATGTGCATATACACATACATACACAAGTACGAACCAATAATTAAACTATGAAAAGCACACATATTCAGTATACACGATATACCCTCCATTTTCTCCAATGTTACAGATGTAATCCAAGGCCTCAAGCATGCCCTGTGAGCACTCTATCACTGAGCCATGAACAGCCTATGCCCTAGTCTATGAACAGACTCAATACCACTCAACTATGGTGACAATAGCCATGGGAGGCCTGTAAACCAAGCCTTTTGTTTTTTGAAACAAGGTCTCACATAAACCAGGTTGGCCTTGAACTTCACATATAGCCATAACCTTCAATTCTGGGTGCTCCTGCTTTTATTCCTGAGCTCCAGGTTTACACATGCAGCAGCACAGCTGAGCCTGTGCACACCACTCCCTTCTGATGTCACACCATCCTGTGTCCTAACATTGAGACTCAGTTGCTCTAAGCCTCAGAAGCCACTTACTCCCCAGGATGAGGGGGCTGTGGACTGGCTGCGTGACTCTGCCTGGCCTTCTGTTCCATTCTGGCCTCTATTTCCCGCTTCTTCTGAGCGATGAGCTCTTCCTGGTGGAGGATGTTCATATTCATCTTTCCAGACTTGGGCTGTGCCATCCCAAACCACCGATTAGCCTTTCCTGGGGAAGGAAAAGATAGAGGTCAGAAAACACCCTTCCTCCATTAGAATGCCTAACAACAGTGACTAGCCAGAAAGCTCAGGACTCAAATAGTCCTTTGTTCATTTCTTCAACAAATGCTTACAGAATATCTGCCATGTACATAGCATTGTGCTAGGCTCTAAACAAGAGCAATGAGAGCTCCAGCAGGTAAAACTCAGCTCTGACTGAGAAGGCAATAGACCCATAACATGAAAAGCTACCTGCAAGGGCAGTGGCACAAATCTGGAAGCCCACCACTCAGCAGGCTGAGGAAGGCTAGCCTCACCTACACTAAAGACCCTGCTGCAAGGCTAGAAATATAGCTCAGTT
The DNA here is from genome assembly GCA_028658305.1 of Pachyuromys duprasi. Classification (NCBI taxonomy): domain Eukaryota; kingdom Metazoa; phylum Chordata; class Mammalia; order Rodentia; family Muridae; genus Pachyuromys; species Pachyuromys duprasi. The sequence continues at coordinate 65,405,279 of CM053764.1, forward strand.
GGTGGACTGCTTCCTCAACATGAATGCCTGGGTTCTGTTCCTACAAGAATATAAACCAGATACACTGGTGCATGTCTCTAACCTCAGCACTCAGGAGGTTAAGTTCAAGATCAGGCCTGGAAAGATGGCTCAGCAGTTAAGAGTACTGGCTGCTCTCCCAGAGGACCCAGGTTTAGTTCCAGTACCCATATGGAGGCTCACAAACATCTGTAACTCCAGTCCCAGGGGATCTGACACCCTTTGATAGCCTCTGTGGACACTGCAAGCAATATATTGCAGATACATACACTACATCTAGGCATTCACACAAGATATATAATTTAAAAAGAAAAGTTCAAGGTCATCCTCTGATATACAATGACTTCTAGACCACCATGGTGTATGTGAGAACTTGTGTCAAAAAAAAAAAAAAAAAAAAAAGGTTGTCCTCTGATTTTCCCACATGTACAGTGACACAGCTGTTCTCACTCACCTACACTCGCAATAATAAACTTTATCTTATTTTTTTAGTGTACAGGGTGGGGATAATGTTGGGCAGAAGACAACATGCAATTTTAGGAACCAATGTGGTAGTTTTGCCAACTTCTAAATATATATATATTAAGTATATATATATATAAGTATATATATATTAAATATATATATGTATACATATATATATTAAGTATATATATACTTATATATTAAGTATATATATATATATATATACTTAATATATATGTGTATACATATGCATATATACATATATGTCCCAACTGTATATTCTGGGACTGGGGAAGTAGCAACAGGATGAATTTGGGGACCCACTGGCTTACTGCAAGTTGGATTTCAGCCAAAACTCCATTACCAAATAATAATAGTAATAATAACAACACCACCACCACCAACAACAACAACAAAAAACAGGAAAGTCTGATTATCTCCTGCTGTTGTAGGACTCCACCCCCACTACCTTACAGTTATCCCTGTGAAAGACTACAGGTCCCTCTTGGTGAAGAATAGGGGGAAAACTAACAGTAAAACTCTTAGGTTTCTTAGCAAAGTGGCCATTTCTTCATTCAGGGGGTTCTGGGTCTGCAAACTGGCTCACATCTGGAAACTGGTTTACAGGCCAAGATTCCCTTTTGCCATGATCCATGTGGATCCAGGAATCAAAGTCAGGTCATCATTGTTGGCAGGAGGGGACTTTATCCATTGACTCATTCCCCAGCCCAATATGTTAAAAAGTTTCATAAATAAAAACATTTTCAAATTATGGTAAGAACTAAGCTAGAAACAGAAAGAGATAACAGAACAGTGCCTATACTGGCAGGAGTGTCTAAAAATAACCATTAGAACAGAGCACAGTTCAGCTGGAAATAGAGTTATCAGAAGCCAGGGTCATGAAGGACCTTATGAGTGGGGGTTAGGGAGAGGAGTAGATGCCCAACTTTTTTTTTTTTTTTTGGTTTCTTGAGACAGGGTTTCTCTGTGTAGCTCTGGTTGTCCTAAACTCAAACTCACTCTGTAGATGAGGCTGGCCTCAAACTCACTGCTCCGCCTGTGCCTTTCTGAGTGCCGAAACTAAAGGTGTGTGCCACCACCGGCCCGTTTTGTTCGAGGCCATCCTAGTCTACAAATCTAGTCCAGGACACCCAAGGCTACACAGAGAAACTCTGTCTCGAAGACCCAAGGTGGCAGGGGGGTTGGGATGGGGTGTGTAGCTCTGGCTGGCCTTGAATTCAGAGATCCACCTGCCTCTTATCAGGAGCTGGGATTAAAAGCATACACCACTGGCTCGCTGCTTAATATTTTGGGACAGAGCAGCTCACAGAACCTTAAACTCACTTTTCCAGCTAGACAGGCTGCCAATAAGCCCCAAGAATCCACCTGTCTCCAGCTCACACTGCTATGGTTTTAGGCATACAACATCATAACTGGCTTTTTTATATGAGTGCTGAAGAAGGGGAGCCTGGTCCTCATTCTTGGGCAACAAGCACTTTAATTAACTACTGAAACAACTCATCAGCCCTTAATCTAAATGTTGAAAGCAAAGCTGACTCCAAGACCCTACCAGAGTTGGTTCCCTTAATTATCTCCATTTCATTCATTACAATCTCCAAAGGAGCTATCTCAGTCTACTCCAAGGCCTATGCAGCCTCTGTGGTGAAGTCTCTGCCTTCGAATAGAGGGCATCTACTCATTTCCAACATCTTGTGCTCAAAAAGACCTTTCATGGAGCTGGAGAGATGACTCTGAGGTTGAGAGTACTTGTTACTCTTGCAGAGGATCCGAGCTGGGATACCGGCAAACATCCAAGTGGCTTACTCTAACTCCAGCTCTAGGGGAATCCCACACTCTCTTCTGGCCTCCGTGGTCACCCACCCCCACACGTGCACTCACACCCACAGACAGAAATAAACACAATTTCTCTTAAATTGTTAAAGCCTTCCCTGACCTTCAACATACTAGCAGCATCCAACCCAGACCTCACGTCACCAGAACTAGTCTTTGCAAAATTTGCTCCCAGGTGCACTGACATAGGCTTAGCACAGAGGAAGTGTGGAAGCATACGGTGAATGGGCGAATGCATCCCATCCCGGGGCACAGGGACAAGGAAACCCGTGTCAAAGGAGGGTTCGGAAATTGCGCCCTGGCCGTCCCAGCGCAGTTCTGAAACGCAGATTTTTCCACAAAGCAGGACCCAAGCTGAAGGGGAGCTGCCACCTGGAGGGAACCCGGAGGGGAAGCAGGGCAGACTCGGGGTAGCCTCTGTGGGTGGCGCCGGCCTTGAGAGCAGTTCATTGGGAAAGCTCGCGTGGGTCCCACCCGGCGCCTAGGCCTTTGGTGAAGACGCCCAGCGCTCCTCAGCCCCGGGCGGGGGCGGCCAGTGCAACCCGAGTCTGGGGTCTCGGGAGACGAAAGCGGTGCACACGCCGTTACTGTGGGCTGCCGAGGGGCTGAGGCAAGGAGTCCGCGTGTCAGGACCGCGACAGAAAAGCGGGTGAAGGGGGGAACGTGCAGTCGCGAGAAACCAGGCGGGTGTCGGAGCGAAGGCGGGGGATGTTACCTGCAACATCCCGGTTGTCCATCTTGAGACTCATCCAATCCCACAATGCTCCGGCGCCACCTGAGAGGAGGGAGGCTCTGTTATAATGCGCTTGGTCTGAAGGGAAATGTAGTCCTCCTCCGTCAATCACGTCCAACTTCCCTAGGACACCAGGCGTCTTCTCCACAGACAAGCCGCCGTCAACTCATGAATGTGTATCTCTCTCAGTCGCGATGATGCAGAGGTGTCGTCCTCTCCTCAGATTCTTCCTCAGTCACAGCCACTGCTAATATACAGTGTAAGTCCCAGAAGACCTTGCGCAGCAGTTCTCGCGAGAGCCGCGAGGACACCCAGGCCCCGCCCCTCGAGGTGCTTCCGCCTCTCTGTGGAGGCGGCTTGTTGTTGTGCAGGCCAAGATGGCGGCACAGGCGGCGGCGGCGGCGCAGGCGGCTGCGGCGGCGCAGGCGGCCGCGGCTCAGGCGGCGCAGGCCGAGGCAGCGGAGTCTTGGTATCTGGCTCTCCTGGGTTTCGCCGAGCACTTCCGCACATCTAGTCCGCCCAAGATCCGCTTGTGCGTTCATTGCCTGCAGGCCGTGTTCCCCTTCAAGCCGCCTCAGCGGATCGAGGCCCGTACACACCTGCAGCTCGGCTCGGTGCTTTACCACCACACGAAGAACAGCGAGCAGGCACGCAGCCACTTGGAGAAGGCGGTGAGCGGACGGGCCAGCCTGGTGGGCCGCGGGGTACTGGGGAAGCGACCCTCTTTGCCTCCTTTGGGGTTAGAGCTTCCGAAGGCCTTGCCCTCACCTGTGGTGACAGACAGGTCTCCGCCACGCCCTCTTCCCTCGGAACTGGGAAAGTTTTTGTCCCTTAGCAACAACAGGGTTCCCCCATCGGGGATCTCCATGTCGGGTGGCCGTGGGACCATTACCCAGAGCGTCAGCCTGGAAGCTCCTGCTGTGACTGGATTTAAATAGAAAGAGATCCAGGCTCCCCCTGAGATGTAAAATTGAGGTCTCAGGATATCTAGGAAATACCGTTCCTGATCCCTGGACCTGAAAGTTCTGACACTTAGGGCTTGAGTCCCTATCCGTTGTGGCAAAGATATTGGGGAAGGTGAGACTCTGAGCCTGTGGTTGGACGTTGATATCCTGTGAGGACGTGAAGTGAGGAATGTAGGTCCTAGAGTCAGCTGCTCCACGGGTGGCTTCTTCTCCCACCATGTATCCCGGTCCATCTTTGAAGGAGTCCTCACTACACCTCCAACTTGATTTGCAACATCTTGGTGGTTTTCATTCCACCCCTCAGTAACCTTTGTGGCTCTAGGCTGTTTCTTCTCATAGCGACTCTTTCATACCCTGTCTCCGTTTTTGCCATTTGCCTATCTCTGTTCTGATTGAAGGAGCTCCTTGAGTCAACTCAGATGTTTACTGTTCTGACCGTCAGTTTAAGCAAATTGCCTTTCAGGAAGGGTTTCCCAGACTCTGCAGAGTTAGAACTTCCAGTCCTCACAGAGCCAAATAACTTCCTTATTCAAGAGTGAGACCATACAGGCTTAGGGAGGTGCTCTTTCTTTTATTTTTATTGCTTTGCAGTTTATTCTTATATGTACATTAGTGTTCTCCCTACGTGTATATCTGTGAGGGTGTCAGGTCCCCTGGAACTGGAATTACATGGAATTACAGTTATGTGCTGCCATGTGGTGCTGGGAATTGAACCAGGGTCTCTGGAAGAGCAGCCAGTGCTCTTAATCTCAGAGCCATCTCTCCAGCCCTGTGAGTTGTTATTTCAAGAATGAGACCACACAGGCTTAGTGAGGTGAAGTTATTTAGGAAAGGCTACACTGTGAGGTTTTGCTTTTGTTTTCTTTTATTTATTATTTATACAGTAGTCTGCCTACGTGTATGCCTGCATGTACACCTGCATGCCAGAAGAGGGCACCAGATCTCATTATAGATGGTTGGGAGCCACCATGTGTTTGCTGGGAATTGAAATCAGGACTTTTGGAAGAGCAGCCAGTGCTCTTAACCTCTGATCCATCTCTTCGGCCCCTGTTTTTGTTTTCTTATAGCATACAATTGGCCTCAGTTCCCAGCAGTCAGCCTTCCTAGCCTCCCAAGTTCTGGTATTACAGACATGGTTGCATATGCCTGTGATGTGAGCACTCAAGGTAGAGACAAGAGGATCATAAATACAAGGCGAGGCTGGGCTACATAGCAAGAATGTCTCGAAGGAAAGTAGGTCTGGCTGTATGACTGTGGTAAAGGCTTTTGCAGCACAAGCCTGATAACCTGAGTTTAATCCACAGTAGAAGGTGAGAACTGACTCCCAAAAGTTAACTTCTGATTTGCATGTGTGCCTGTACTCATACACATCACACACACAAATACTAAAGTTAGTTTTGAAAATTAAAAAAAATTTTTAATTAAAAAAAGAGAGAGCAGGTTATAGTGGTGGATGTCTGGCACTCAGGAGACAGGAGGTGGATCTCTGTGAGTGTTGCCAAACAGCCAGGACTATGTAGAAAATCCTGTCTCAAAGAGAACCAATAATAATAGTACTAATGAAAACAAAGTGAGCCTTTACTCTCAGTACTCTGGAGGCAGAGGTTGGCAGATCTCTGAGTTGAAGGCCAGTCTGCTCCCCAGAGTGAGTTCCAGGACAGCCAGACTACCTAGAGAAACCATGTCTCAGAAAAACAGAAACAAACAAAGTGAAACCTGGGCTCATCAAATTTGTAGGGGTTTTGTTTGTTTGTTTTTAAGATTAGTTATTACTGAGTATGGTGGCTCATGCCTGTAATCCCAGCATTTAGGGAGGCAGAGGCAGGTGGATCAATGTGAGTTCGAAGCCAGCCTGGTCTACAAAGCAAGTCCAGGATAGCCAAGGCTATGCAGAGAACAAACAAACCAAAAAACAAAAACAAAAAAATTTAAATTATGTGTGTGGATATTTGCACATAAAATGTTGTGCCCACTGAGGTCAGAGGTCTTAGTCCCTGGAGCTGGAATTAGAGTTGTTTGTAAGCTGTGTAATGGAAGTGCTGGGAACAGAACTTGAATCCTGTGTAGTCATATGTGCTCTGTCTGCTAAGCCATCTTCTAGCCCTCTCAGTTTAATGATCCAACAGTTTGTTTGGATCATTAAGCAGTTTGGAACAAGATGTCATTGTGTTAGTGAAGTTTTTGTTTGTTTTGTTTTCTTTCATTCATCAAGGAGATATTTGTTCCCCTCCCACTGAGTGTCAGGGCTGTTTTAGATTGTCTGGTTATTAGCTGACTGGAACAGTTCTGCCCATGTAGCTTTTTCCTTGAGTGAGACTAGCAATCTATGCTGTTAGCATAAGAGCTATGGAGCCTGGATCAGGGGGAAGTGATAGAGTTGATATAGGGCTATTTGGGGCAGCCCGGATAAGGGAGTCTCTTATTTGTGTGAGTGACCTTTGTATGGTTTGATCTAGTCAGTCTACTCAAGGCTTCAGGTCAATAACAAGGAGTGCCTGAGACCAGCAGTGGATTGAAGAGAAGAGTCCAGGGCAGTGGTGAGTGAAGTTGACTCTGCCAAGTAGCCAGGCTTCAGTGTAGGTGCAGGCTGTAGTCTGCCAGGGCCTGGCTGGTTCTGAAACTCTTTTCTTTTTCAGGGCAGCCAAACCCATCTCCTCCCTCTCTCCCTGGTTTTCCTAGGTGTCAGTGTGTCCTCGTATTTCATCCACTCAGCCCTGTGCAATCATGCCTGCAGTTGCTCTCTTCCAGCCCTTGGCTTTGAGACCAGCAACTGAAAGCCTTACCCTTGTGAAAAATTTTCTTCTTTAGTGTAAAAGAAACCTGACTCCTGAGAGGTCTCCCACAGAATCACATTGTGCCCTCCATAAGTAACCCCAGCTCAACACCTGGAAAACTCTTAATCACAGCTGCTCCTCCATTCAAAATCCACCTGAGTTTCATTTAAAGTGACATATATGGCCCCCTTTTTTTTGGTCCTTAGAGTGACCTTAAGGACCCTGAACATAAGCCACTGTCTGCTGCCAAGCTGTATCACCAGCCCCTTCATTTGTTCCTAATTGTACTTTCCCCAAAACATAGCTATGGGCTTTATTTTTCCTCTCTTGGAGTCACTCAGTAAAGAATCGTAGCATGAGTCAGCACACAAACCTGTAGTCCCTGATACTTAGAACCCTAAGAAGAGGGTTCAGGGAGACCAGGAATTCCAAGCTAGCCTGAGCCACACAACAAGATGCCCTTCTCTTTAAAAAACTAAAAGCATGATTGAGTTCTTTTAGAAAGTGCTGGGGGTGAGAGCTGTGTACCACCACACCTGGTTGGTTCTTCATTTTGAAATTACACATTTTGTTCCCTCCTTTACTTGCTGGCCTGTAGACGATGTAAATGCTGCCACCTGTTAACCCTCTCCTGTAAGTCCCCATTAGCAGGTGTCTCAGGTCTCTAGTGTCGTACTGCAGTACTGCATTCAACAGCTTTGAAATATGTGTCGCTCACATCACCTTAGCAACAGCATATAGTATAGCACCTCTTATCACAAGGTACGCTAAAGTAGGGTAAATGTATTTTGAGATATAGACCGTGTTCTCATGTTTTGTCATGATGTGATCACGTATCTGGGAAAGCAGGGGAGGGGCTGTTGGTCTTGTCCTGGCTTCCCACCAGCACTGGGGGGGGGGGGGGTTCTTAGGAAATCCTGTCCATAAGAGAAGACCAGAAGTTTCATCTCTCTTTTTCCCCGCCTTCCCTTCATCCCTGTCCCAAGTGTGTGTGTTCGTGTGTGCACGTGCACATGTGTGTGCCATGAAGTGCATGGGTAGGTCAAAAGATAATCTTAGGTGTCAACTGTGTCCTTCCAACTTGTTTGAGAGAGCCAGCCACAGAATATGCTAGACAGTTGATCCTTGAGATGTCAAGACTATCCTATTGCTACTTGCTATCTCCCCTTAGGACTGGTAGAATTACAAATGTGTGTTCTACTGTGCCCTGCTTAATGTAGATTCAACTCAGGTCCCCATGCTTGCACTGAGCCATCCACTTAGCCCTTGATTGCTTTCTATCCAAACATGTCGGTTTCTGTCTCCTCAACTATGCTTAGAAGCTATTTAGAAAGAATATTCCCTTTGCTTCATGAAGTCTCCCATGTGTTGTAAGTCTCCTCTGTAACATGTCATTAGTAAATGTCTATCAGTCAAATGGGGTGTGTCTCTTTCCCGGGGGTGGGGGAGTGAGAGCTCAGCCATTGGTCTGGAGTGAGTCCTGTGGGCTCTGCCCTGCTCAGCATGCTTTGTGATCCTGCAGCCGCAGTTGGGGTGGGACACTACTAGAAGCTTTGCTTTTTATTTTATCTTATTGTTAGTGTTTGGTTTTCTGTTTATTGGCGTGTATGTCTGTGTCTGAATAGGGATGTAAAACCTTCCTGTTTAGATTCTTGGCAGGGTATGGGATGTAGATATGTCAGAATTTTCATTGTTTTGAAATGCTCCAGCCAGTAATGATGGTCTGAGCTCTCATCTTCACAGAAATCTCTTTCGTGGCTGGAGAGCCTGAAAGTTGCTGCTGCAGACAGTGTGAGGCCATATTTTGTCACACAGATCCACTATTTCTGTATGAATTTAGTCTTTTCTTTTGAGCTTCTGCCTCATTTTTACACCCATCCTTCAAGTAGACAGGCCCATTTCGGTGGTCTGCCCTTCTGCTGTGGACTGAAAGACTGTGGGTGGTGTCATTAGTTTTCTTCTTAGGTTTTGAGACAGTGGTAGAAACTGGACCTGGATCTCACCAACTGGGTAGGCTGGCTGACCAACAGGCCCAGATATCCTCCTGTCTCTGCCTCCCAGAGCTGGAATTATAGCTATAACATAGCACCTGCTTGTGTTGGTGCTGGGTGTCAGAACACAGGGAGTGTGTTGCTAACTGGGCTTTATTTAATTTGTGGTGCTGGGGATTGAACCTAGGCTCTTGCCACATGCTTGAGCATGCATTCTACCACATGCGTCCTACTCCTGGCTCTGCCAGCCCCAAACCTTATTCTTTTGATCCCATAATCCCTTTGTCTCTGGGCCTACAATGTATACTACCATTCTTAGATGCTCACAATTTGAAAGCCATAGAGAAGAAATGAATTGTTACTGTCTGCATCTCCAGTCATTTTTTTGGCCTGGCTGAGGACACCATGCTGGTGGAATGCTTCCTGTGTGTCAAAAGCTTACTTTGAAGCTGGGGTTGGCATGTTGGTCTCAAGCTCCTTGGTTTGAATGACCTTCCTAGGCCGCTATAACGGGCTGCAGGTGTGATGCTGCTCTGTGATGGTGGCTTTGCTCACCTGGCCTAGAAAGTAGCTTCTGCTCCTCTGGTTTACTTGCTTCCCTCTAAGCCTGATGCCTGAGGCTTAGGTATAGCAGCTCTTTTTCTCTTGGATTTTGACCATGTCCTACTAGATTCTGTGCTGTGTAGGCCTGGAATAGAAACCCATGCAGAACAGCTCCATGAGCTGTAGCCTGTTTTCCTTTCTGTTTTCTCTCACACTCTTTCCATCCTCACCTCTGACTTCAGGAACTCAAGTTAACATGGCCTTTCATTCTGACTCACTCTTGTTTGTCGCCTCCACTTCATCCTGCCTTCAAAATACTGTCCTATTCTTGGTGCTTTGGGTTCTCAGCAAACCCATCAGACGTCCTGACTTCCTTTTTTTACATTTGTTTATTCATGTGCATGTGTTTACACAGATAATGTGTACAGGTCCATGGACAATTTGAGGGAGTCTGTTTTCTCAGGTGCTCAGGCTTGGTGGCCATCACCTTTACCCATTAGGCCACTTTGCCCACCCCTCTCTTGACTTCCTCATGCCCACACTCAGGTGTTGGCTGGAAGCTATTCCAGAGCCTTGGCTGCTTATAGCAGGAAGTTAGGGAGGCTCCCTCTGTTTCCATTCAGGATTGTTGCAATCCTTAGCTATCTCTACTCATGTTGGCAGATTAGAAGACCTGTGGGTTTTTTTTCCCTAATTTGTTTTCCATGAATAAGAAGCCTATAAAGCTAGGTATACTGACTCATCCTATAATCCCTACACTTTGGAGGCTGAAGCAGAAAAAAATGCTGTCAGTTCAAGGCCAACGTGGCCTTGCCTCAAAAATCAAAATAGCATGAGGACCTGAGTAAAGCTCCCAGTCACCATATGAAAGAACAGACATGCCATGTGCCTGCATATAACTCAGGAGCCCCAGTGCTGTGGCTTCTGAGGAGCAGGGGCAGGAGAAGCACTAAGGCTTGCTGGCTGCTAGCCTCCCTCCTCCCAAGGGAATAAGGGAGAGTGACAGAGCAGGACACTTGACATTCTCTCTGACCTCTGCATTGCTCTGCATGTGTCACACTCTGGCTCACACAAAGCAAAGGTTGTCCAATTGGGTAAGATAACACATATAATTGTTTAAAAAAAACCAATGCTAGGTATGGTGACACACCATTAATATCCTAGAGACAGGCAGCTGGATCTGTGAGTTGGAGGCTGCCTGGTTCTGAAATCAGTTCTAGGCTAACCATTGCTATATAGAAAGTCTTTATCTCAAAGGAAAAAAAAAATGGTGACAACAACAAAAGCCCAAGCAAATATAAACAACAGAAAAAGCACCTGGAATGTTCTCTGCCTGACAGAGATCAGACACCCAGCTCTGGAAGTTTCCAGACGTTAGCCCTTCTGTCTCTAATTGTACCTATTCACTGCATCCACCACCACCACCACCCCCCCAAAAAAAAAACAAAAACAAAAAACACAGCCACAACAAAACCCCCCAAACCCTCAAGGTAACCCCAGGGGCTTCTAAAGAGAGCTAACATTCCCCACCATGCTCCCTGTGGCCCTCTTCACACCTAGAGAGCTCTTGTTTTGACTGTTTCTTTTTACATCCTGAGGAAGAGTTACAGTTCTTGAGCCTTGTAAAGTAAAACAGTTCACAGCTGGGTTAGGAACCCAAGGGGGTTTTAGGATACATTGTGTATTTTCTACTTTTGTTTGTTTCTTTGAGTCAGAGTCTCACTCACCTTAGGCTGTTGTTGAGGGTGGCCTAGGAATTCTGATCTTCTAGTCTGCCCCTCTTTAGTGCTAGAGCTACTAAAGGTGTGTGTGGGGTCTAAGTGGGGGCCAAGGATGCAGCACAGAGCCTTGTTAGGCAAGCACTCTACCATCTGAGCCACATCGCCAGCCCAGAGAATTTTTATTTTGGGAGGTGGTAGAGTGACACACAGCTTGTATATGGAGGGTCAGAGAACAACTTACAGGAGTTGTTTTTACCGTGTGGGTTCCGGTTATCAAAGTCTGGTCTTCAGGCTTGGCAGCAAGTGCCTTTGCTGAGTAATCTTGCTAGCCTTGCAAAAATTTAGACATAGATTCATGGAGGTGTAAATGCCATACTATTGATCACCCATGTATAGTGTACATTTTGGTAAATTTTGTTTCATATATGTGTTTTTATATTCCAGATGGTAAACCTAGTTACTCAAAAGTCCCCACACTCTCCTCATACCTATGACATTTAAAATGTAGCTGGACAAGGCTAGAGAGATGGCTCACTGGCTAAGAGCACTTGCTGCTCTTCCGAGGACTCAGGTTCAATTCCCAGCACCCAGTGGTGGCTTACTACCATCTGTAAGTCCAATTCCAGGGGATTTGTGTTTCTTTCTTGGTACCAGGTTTCTCTGCAGGTACCAGGCATGCACCTAGTGCACAGATATACATGCAAGCGAAACACTCATACACATATAAACAGATAGATGAATAAATATAAACAAGCAAATGAGTAGGTAAATAAATAATTAAATAGATGAATGAATGAATGAGTTAGTGAATGTAGCTGGACCTAGTTTTGTAGGCCTGTTATCCTGGCACTTGCCAGGTAGAGGCAGAAGAATTAGGAGCTCAAGGTCACCCTCAGCTCCATAGTGAGTTTGAGGTCAACCTGTCTCAAGAAATTTAAGAAAAAATAGGATGGAGATGTAGTTCAGTGAGTGGAGTGCCTTCCTAGCATTCCAGAAGTCCTGGGTTTTATCACCTGTTTCCCCAACACTCTGTAGGTGAAGGCAAGAGGAGGAAGAGTTCAGGGCCAGCCGGAGATACATAGAGAAGGAGAAGAAATAGCTCCAGGGTCATCTGCAGATGGAGCTGCCCAGGCATACCTCTGAGGCCAGTCTTTTCAGGGAATGTATATGAATGGGTGTAGCTGTTGTTCACAAGACAAATGTTTCCCAAATACCTATGGGATGTCACCCTGAAGCAGCCTGTGAAGACACAGCCTTCACAGGCTACACATGGGCCTACCTAACATCCTCCATTGTATATGCTGCTATGGAATGCATAAAGACATTTTGGCAATGGCAAACTTCCTGGGAGATTATGTCACCTAGTAATGTGGCTGTCCTACTTTGTAAAAGCATACTCTGGTGTTTCCATTACTGTGAAATCACCTAGCAACACATTGTCATTCAGCAATGCCTGAAGGTGACTGCATGCAGAAGGTGATAGAAGGAAGTATAAAGGAAGATGGAGTGTCAGGAATGTGGTGAGAGATTCTGGGAAGGGAGTGAGTATCCAGAGAGGAGGGCACAAGAGAGAATGTCTACCTATCAGTGGAAACCTTTGTGTGACTAAATAGATGACAGCTACAAGGAAGCCCAAGTGGAAGGGACAAAGAGGCCTTTCTGTAAGGAGGTGGCCCAGAATGGTAGAAACTGGAGCAGTGGGACCCCATTCCCTGGCAGCTGGCTGTTGGAAGGAACACAGCTGGTCTGTGGACCTGTGACGTTACTGACGCTGTGAGAAAGCCTCCAGAGCTGACCAGAGGAGGCTGCCGTTCCTTCTGCCTTCTGATCATCACTGCCCACAGTGCTTCCTCCCGGCCAGCAGCTCCCTGCTTCTCTTTGTGACTCCCTTTATCTTTTACAACGGTCCAAGAAGCAACCTAGGTGTTCCTGGGCACACTAGATCTCATCTCCCTCTGTGCTGGTCTGTGTTCTGTCTAGAGAGCTCTCTGTTGTTTTGTAGGTTTTACTTTCCCCACAGGATCTTGTGTAACCTAGTCTAATCTCCTTAAACTCGCTCTGTAGCTGAGGATGTCCTTGAACTTTGGATCCTGGGGTTGTAGGCATACAGTACCATGGCCAGTTAGTAAGGGTCTGAAGATGAGGCCCAGACATGCTACCACCTGAGTCACATCCCCAGTCTGAGGTTAGCCTTGAACTTCTGATTTTCTGCCTCCGTCCCTCAAGTTGCTGGTTAACAGGTAGATACTCCCACACTTGATGTAAGCCAATCCTAAAACCATGCTGTAGGACCATGTTTTTAGGCGAGATGGTTAAGTGAGTAAGGGTGCTTGTTGCCATCACGACAGCCTGAGTTCAGTCCCCAGAACCAATGTGGTAGAAGGAAAGAACTGACTCCCAAAAGCTGCCCTTTGATTTTCACCTTCACATCGTGGCCTATTGAATGCACGTGCACATAAATAAATGAGCTGTTTTTTTAAAAATAATCTGGGCAGGAGCTTTGATTCTTACCCACTGGGTCAGGCTCCATACCCAGGGTAGACTCACAGACACCACTGCCAAATTAGCTGTACTAAGCCACCAGCCTTGCAGCCCAGACAGTCCCCAGGTCTAAGTTCCAATTCTTACTAGCGCTTCTGTGTCTGGAGCGTTCTCTTTCCTGCCCTTACATCCTACTCTAGCCTTCAGAGCCCAGCACCAAGCGCCCCCATCCTGTGTGTCCCTTTGCCACAGTGGCCATCTCCACACCAGTCAGGACTGCTCAGAGGTAGGTTCTTTGGTAACTGTTGTTGGACCCTAGGTTGTCAAGTCAGTGTTAGGCATGTACTTAGGAAGTCCCTGAAGACCCAAGCAACTAAAACAGTGCATAACACAATAGCTAGGAGCCTCTTGCAACATGTGGCTTGAGACCCAATGGTTCCCCCTAGTCAGAGCTTGGCCCTCTGAATCCATTTGTTTGTTTGTAGACAGGGTTTTACTTTTTAGCCTAGGCTAGCTATGTAGACCAAGCTGCTTTCAAACTCAAAGATTCACCTGCCTCTGCCTGGCATTAAAGGTGTTCATCACCATGTTCAGCTAGTTATTTTTAATTCTGTGTATGCTTATGTTTGTGCACACACCTGAATGCAGGTGCCTGTGGAGGCTAGAGGTGTTGAAAAACTGGAATTATGAATGGATCCTCTGCAAGAACAGTAAACACTCATAACCAGCGAACCATCTCTCCATGTTTTTTGTTCTTGATTTGTTTCAAAACAGCATCTCCTGAATTTCTTGGTGTTCATCCTCAGGTTGGCCGGCTGCTCTCTACACTAGCACTCCCCTTTTGAGGCCCGCTCCATCCACTTCAAGCCTCTTTGACATGCTACTTTCTCAGGAGAGCCTTGTCCCCATATACCAACCCCCTCCCTAATTGCAACCCATTCTTCAGGCAAAGCTTTGCTTAATGTCCAAGCTTTCTGCCAGACCATTATTAGCCTTGCTGAAGTGTAAAGTATGGCCAAGATCACCATGAGGTTCCCTCCCTGGAGTTAGATGGGTGTGCTAGCTCCTTGTTTGGTGTTAAGAGAGGTCTCTTTGTTAGGCATCCACCTGATGCCCTGCAGCTTCCATTCCCACAACCAGATTGCAAGGAAAGTAAGTGCTGTCCATCTCCATCACCATCCCCCACCCACTTCCACACACTGCCCTTGATGGGCATGCTGTGCCCACCTCAGCGTGAGCCTTGTAGCCAGGCACTAAGCGTTGGCCTCAAAATTAATCCTGGCTGGGTTTGGTGATACATGCCTTTAACCTCAGCACTCAGAAGGCAGAAGCAGGCAGTCTCTGTGAGTTTAAGGCTGTCCTTATCTACAAAGTGCATTCTAGGACTCTGTCTCAACATCCCTGCAAATAAAAATTAATTAATCCTTTTTCTTTCTCTTTCAGTGGTTGATATCACAGCAAGTATCCTTTTCTTATATATGTATTTTGGGAGGTGCCCTTACTGGGGGTGGAACCCAGCACCTGGGGCATGCTAAGCAAATGTTCTGCCACTGAGCCATACCCTCAGGCCCTGCACTGTGCTCTTGAGGGAATGTTCTGATTAAATGAAAAGCCCGTGGTAAAAACTGGAACCCCCCGCCCTTTCCCAGCCGTACCATGTGTCCTAGCTGCCCTGGAAGCCAGCTACCACTCTCCTGGCAGTAAGGTCCTCATCCTGCCCCTTACTGCCCCAAGTTGGCCTTTTCTGCATACCCTGCAGCATGAGGAGGGGGAGAACTAACTGGGAGCCAGAGCTCTTTTTAAAGAAACACCTTTGCATTGTACTTCCTTAACTGGACGTCTCCAGATCCCACAGTTTGAAGATGTTAAATTTGAGGCAGCAAGCCTGTTGTCAGAACTGTATTGTCAAGAGGTGAGGACATGCTGCTGGTTCTGAAAGTGGGGTCTTTCTGTTTCCTGGGCCTGTCGGGAGATTATGGGTAGAAGTTCGGAAGAGGGCATGAGATCCCATGGAATCGGAGTGACAGATGGTTGTGAGCTACCATTTGGGTGCTGGAACTGCACCCAGCTCTTCTTTGAGAGCAGCAAGTGATGTAATCACAGAACCATCTTCAGCCTCCCCCCAATATGTGTGTGTATTGTTTTGTTTGGGGGTTTCTATTGCTGGTTTTGTGGGGAGGGGTGGTTCGGGTTGTTGTTTTGAGACAGGGTCTCATTATGTAGCGTTAGCTGGCCTGGATCTGGCTGTGTAGACCAGGATGGCCTCAAAACAGAGATCCACCTGCCTCTGCCTCCCAAGTACTGGGATTAAAGGCATACATCACCAGGCCCAACACCATATATAATTTTTTAAGTGGTTTTATAAACTAGTCACTATGTATCTCCCATTAGCTGCCCTAGAATTTGCTGTGTAACCTGGTCTGACTTCAAATTCATAGTTCCTATCTCAGCTCCTTCAGTGCTGAGATCCTAGGTGATGTTGCCTACCATACCTGTCTGAATGAGAAGCTATTCTATTGTATAATCTAAATTTTTTGTTTTGGTTTGGTTTGGTTTGGTTGTTTTGTGACAGGTTCTCTCTATATAGACCAAGATGGCCTCAGACTCATAGAAATCTGCCTGCCTCTGCCTCAGAGCTAGGATTAAAAGTGTGTATCACTACACCTGTCTTCCATATTCTAAAAGACTAAAAAACAAAAAAAAATTTTGAAGTAGTGTCACCCTATAGCTCAGGCTATCCTTAAACTCACAGGCAGCCCTGCCTCAGACTCCCAAGCATTGATAAGACAGATGTGTGCCACTGTGCCTATCAAGCAGTGAGCCATGCACACTCTTCCCAAGCAGCAAGTGCACCACATAGCCTCCCCCATCTCACCCCAGCCTTCTGACACTGTGGCTGCTGCACCAGGGGCCCAGATTGACTTCTTGAACTTGAAATCATTTCCTTTCAGAACTCTGTGGATGCAGCAAAGCCGCTGCTTCGGAAAGCCATCCAGATCTCACAGCAGACTCCATATTGGCACTGTCGCCTGCTCTTCCAGCTCGCTGTGAGTACAGGAGCAAGCAAGAGCTTGGGGCATGAACTCAAGTGCCAGTCACACAGACTCCCGACTGCCTCTTTTGGGGGCTTCCTGGCTGCCATCGAGGAACCAGTCATTCCACTCTTCTTTCTTACATCTTATCTGGACCTTTTTCTCGAGGGAACCTGGGCAACCCTTGGTTGACACTGCCTACCCTTGACCTGGCCATCTGTCATGTCCCCTGTCTCCTGTGACATGGCTCTATCACCCACATAACCATAAATACTGGGCTCTAGGGCCTTTCCCTTAGAGGGCCCTCCCTTAGGCTCCCATGCTCACATTGTCTCCTTGCAGCCTCCCATGTGCAGATGGCAGCTGAGGAAGTAAACTGGGCAGCTACATGAACTGCCTAGCTCTCAGAGCTGATGACACCCTGCAAAGGAGCTGAGGTCTATACCAATGGACTACACGTACCCTTCCAGACCAAAATCAGAAGTGTTCACTCTTTTCAGTTTTCCAAGTTTCTAGGTTCGAAGCTTTTTCAGACCTCTGCTCCTAAGGGAGCTTTTTCTAGTAACCCACTTGGTATGCACTGGGTCTTCCCAAGAGCCCAGACTGCTAGTTCTTTACCAATAAGCTGAAGTGACAGAACAAGAGCCATGGCTTGCTCTATACCCACAACATTCTACACGTAAGGCTGCCTTGGTGCTTGAGGTCCAAGCCAGTACTGCAGTGATTGTGCTGATATAGAAGTTACAGCCACACTTAGGCAAGTTCTGAGGACAGGCATTGGCAGCCACGGTCATTGCTTTTTCTCCTCTTCAGCAACTGCACACATTGGAGAAGGACCTGGTATCGGCCTGTGACCTCCTGGGCGTGGGGGCTGAGTATGCCCGAGTGGTGGGATCTGAATATACACGGTAGGCTCCGCCCACCCCTTTTCTCCTGCCCTCTAACTTGGAAAGAGCTTGGCTGTCCTGTTACTGACCCTAAACATGGCATCTTACTGTGTGATGATGGCCTCTGGTGTAATGAGCCATGCAGAGTCAATCCTAGCAAGTGACCCATCAGTTCATGACATGAGAATGGCTGACTGGGAAGGCAGGGTCAGTTTCTCATTGGTAGAGCTGGTACTAGCAGTTTCTCTGATATTTTGAGACGGGTTGTCAGTACTGTAGCCAGGATGGCCCCAGCTTTAATCCTGCCTCAGCCTCCCAAGTGCTGGGATAACAGGTTCTACTTCCTGTCACTTGCACAAACAAACCTCTTGAAATAGAAAGCACTGGTAGGATTTGTCCAGCCATAGGCTTTATTGCACTGGTGCCTTCTTGACAACTAAGTGTGATTCAGTGACCACTCCCCTGGGTGCTGTGCTTGTAGAAAAACAAAGTAAATTGGGCTAGCATTGGTATGAGAGGCCACCCTGATCTGTGGGAGTTTCTGTCCTCAGTGTCACCAAGTACATAGACCTCCTTGGGAAAGTTCAAGGAATGGGGCCTGAGAGAGGCCAAAGAAATCCTGGTGAAGGAGGAGAGGGGAGGGCTTTGACTTGCTCCAACCTTGTGAGTTCATGTCCTTAATCCTGAGAGGGACCTGAGGTGGGTCACAGCCAGTTCACAGGTAAAGTGGTGACGGACCAAGCCAGTCCCTGCTTCATACGTCCTCTTTGCCAGGCCCACATCTGCTGTGTTGGAGCATTAAGCCGGCTTGAGTGTGCCATCTTCTACTCCGCCATTTATGATGCTCACAAGTATGTCTGCATCATGTAAAACTATAGCTACTGAAGCTAGAGTGTAGTGGCCACACCTGGTGGATGATGGAGGAGCCCAGGTTCAAGGTTGAAAGGGTTGGGGGTGAATCAGTGGTTAAGAGCACTTCTTTCTCTCCCAAACATCTGAGCTCAGATTCTCTTTTCAGCACCTCCATGAGGAGGTTACAGCCCCTGTAATTCCAGTTCTTCCATGTCTGATACTCTCCTGTGGCCTCCTTGGGCAGTATCTAGGTGCATGTGGTATACTTGTGCATGTAGATGTAGACATAAAAGTTATTTAGTTATTGAGATAAAGTCTCCCTGTTATGTAGTTCTGACTGTCCTAGAATTCCTGTCTCTACCTCTCCAAGTTCTGGGATCAAAGGTGTGTCAGCCTGGCTAATAAATAAATAAATAAATATATATATATATTAAGTTCAAAGTTCAGTTGGAAGTATAGTGCAGTGGCCAAGTGCTCTATAGCATATGTGAACCCCTAAATTCAATTCCAGCATGACCACCCTTCTGAAAAATGTTTATGGTCATCTCAACTGCATAGGTAGTTTGAAGCCAGCCTAGGTTATATGAGAACCAGCCTTATGTACCCTTCCATGTAAATTTAGATCAGAACAAAATGCAGCACTCTAAAATGTCCTATAAATACAGCACATCTCCCTGAGGGGCAGCCTTACAAGCCTGATGTCTTGTCTCTTTTCCAGGGCACTATTCCTGCTCAGCAAGGGGATGGTAAGTCAAGACTGGGTGTGTGTAGCCGTGTTGCAGGCATGAGGTCACCTGCAATGGCTTCTCTTCACAGTGTAGTCTCAAAAGAAAGGGTTCTACCCTGGCAGTTTTCATCTGGGGCTCTGAGGTTTCAGGTGGTATTGTGCTGTTGAGGAAGCCTGCTGTGGAACTACCTGTACCCCAGTTTCTTTGTTGTATTCAGCTTTGTTTGATTGATTATATTTTTGAGATAAGACCTCTCAATGTAACCCCTGGCTGTCCTGGAACTCCATGTAGACCAGGCTGACCTCAAACTCACAATGATCTGTCTGCCTTTTTCTCCCAAGTGCTGGGGTTAAAAGCAGGTGCTGCCACACCTGACCTCATTGCACCCAGCTTTGCCTTCTGGGGGTGTCCTCAACTATTAGACTGTTGACAGTGATGCCCCCCCCCCATCCCTTCTAGCTGCTGTTGATGGAGCGCAAACTGCAAGAGGTGCACCCACTGCTCACACTGTGCGGGCAGATTGTGGAGAACTGGCAGGGCAACCCCATCCAGAAGGAGTCACTGCGGGTCTTCTTCCTGGTGCTGCAGGTGACCCACTACCTGGATGCAGGACAGGTATGTGGTCTCTCAGGCCAGGGGAAGGGGTTGCTCATGATATGGTCTTGTTGCGTGTTTATAAATGCACAAACAGACATGCAGGTATCCTGCTTCAGCATAGTTGTGGCTCCATCACACTGCATGGCATAGCCCCAAGGGTAGAGGGTGCTCCAAGCACAGGTTTTGTCCTAATGGCCCTGTCCTCATTTGTAGAAGAATGTGTGGCCTGGCTTCCATTGAGTGCACATACAGTTGGAGGCCTCGAAAGGAAGCTATGAAAACAAAACAGGGAGATATTCAGCAGGTTCCCCTTCCCCAGCTCACAGCAGCTTTATGAGGGTCATTAGGGACCCTGGTGTGGCTGCGTGGCTGTGTTGAAGACCTGACACCTGTGTTTATATGATGGCCTCAGACTATGATGAATGGGAGCTACCTTGCCTGCCTTGGCCCTTTCCTATTCTTATAGGCCCACTGGGTACACACCTTTCTGAGGTACTAGGCCAGTGTTGTGGGGACCCAATGCTTAGTGAGCCTGTTGTAAGGGCCTTCCTTTGTTCCCATTGGGCCTCGGTCCTCACACAGCGTGTAAAAACATGGCAGCTGTCAGTTGTGCCTGACTATAGAACTACAGCTCTCCTGAGTGGCTCAGGGTAGAAAACAGGAGGGTTGGCAGAAGCCACAGTGCCAAAAGAGTCTCTTTTTTTTTTGGGGGGGGGGGTTAACTACTGGGCCTCTTCCTGCCTCCTTGAAACATGGCTGTTGGGAGACCAAGACCTGGGGAGGCGGGTTCCTGTGGAGGGGTGGGAGTTCTATGGAGGAGCAGGAAGTTGCCAGGCCTCCTGGGGTGGGTGCGGTGCTGAGGCATGCATGCCACAGGTAAAGAGCGTCAAGCCGTGCCTAAAGCAGCTGCAGCAGTGCATCCAGACCATCTCTACACTACACGATGATGAGATCCTGCCCAGCAACCCTGCTGACCTCTTCCACTGGCTGCCCAAGGAGCACATGTGCGTGCTCGTCTACCTGGTGAGTCCCACCACCCTGGGCCTGGGCTGGGAGAGGGCACCGTGATCACCACCCTCTCTCCTTGCAGGTCACAGTGATGCATTCAATGCAGGCTGGCTACCTGGAAAAGGCACAGAAGTACACAGACAAGGCACTCATGCAGTTAGAGAAGCTTAAGAGTGAGTGCCACCTGGGTGGGGACCCAGCATCCCCAAGTTGTCCTTGACTTTCGGGCACGGCTGTGTGGGGAAGCCAGGATCAGAATCTAGCTCTTACCTGCTGTGAATCCTCCAGAGTCTGGGTTCTAGGCACACACTTGGCTATTTTATGTGTCCTGGGGATACATATTGCTTTGGCATTGCTCTAAATTTCTCTAAAGTGCCCTCTTCATCCACTTCTGAAGAGAGAAATATGCTGGGGACACCAGAGCCTGTGGAACTGTGCTTCTCTTTTCCTCAAGCTGGGTTGGAAAAGAACTTTTTTCCCCCACCCAAGGAGATTTGTGCATGGCCAGAAACTGCCTGAGGGTCCCCATGGCTTGGATCCTGCCGCACTCAGGCATGCACAGTTGAAGACATCTTGGAAACCCAGCCAGCAGGTTCTTGAGCTCTTAGCAGGGGTGGCAGGCATCTGCATCAGCTCTGTAGAGATGACCTGTGTGTGGTACATTGCTCAGCCCAGAGTTTCTTGTGGCTTTTGTTGCTTGGAATTTAAACTAAGGCCTGACCTGTGCTTGCTGAGCCCTTGCTGTGCCTGAGCACCACCTAGTGGGGACTTCTCATCTTTGGATCACTTCACAGTGGCCTTGGCTTGAGCTTATGTCCTTATCAAGATGGGGAGAGGTTGCAGCAAGAATGGCGTGAGGCAGGGCCCTGTGGGACCATGCCTGTATACTCACCCTGCCTTCTGTCCCCAGTGCTGGACTGCAGCCCCATCCTGTCATCCTTTCAAGTGATCCTGCTGGAGCACATCATCATGTGCCGGCTCGTCACAGGCCACAAGGCCACTGCACTACAAGAGGTAGCAAGCACAGAGAGTGGGATGGCGGGCTTGGTCTGGGGAGGGGTCAGGAGGGAGGGCACAGTGGCCTCACTATCACTCTCTAGCATGGGCTGTAGAATTTAGTGTAAGGCCAGTAGTCGGGTCCCTAAATCTTGATTCCTCCAGGAACATTGGCAGGTGTCTGGGATCCATGTCACTGGAATGCCTACCTTCCTGAGAACATTGGAGAGGCATTTTATAGCCTGTAGCCAACATACTCCGTTGAAGTTGAGACTAAGATCAGAGTGGACAGAGAGAAAGGAGATCAGGGTCACCCTCCTCCCTATGGCAATTCCTCCTAGCAAGACTTTGATCCCAGTTTGGCAAGTGGATGGGTGAATGTGTTCCAGCCTTGGGGCTGCACTTCAGTGCCAGGTCCCAGGACAGGCAATTACCTCAGTTCTCCCCTCAGATCTCCCAGGTTTGCCAGCTGTGCCAGCAATCCCCCCGGCTTTTCTCCAACCATGCCGCCCAGTTGCACACACTGCTGGTGAGTATGCCCCAGGTGCTGGGCCCTACCCTTGTCAGAATTCAGAACATACCTAGCAAAGAACATGATGCACCCTGAAAGAATCTTCATGTCCCAGTAAATAGCCCTGTGACACTACCCAGACAACATCTAAATGTGACCTCTTACTCTATTGGGGTGGGGAGTGGAGAAATGGAGTCCTTTACAATAGCTCGAAGCACATCCCAGCAGCTCAGATACGCATTATACTTGTCTAGGCTGCTATGTCAGCTGCCCTGCTTCTGACCTGAGCCCCAACACCCTTGGGACCTACCCTACATGTCTCCCTGTCTTTGCAGGGCCTGTACTGTGTCTCCGTGAACTGCATGGACAATGCTGAAGCTCAGTTCACTACAGCCCTGAGGGTAAGGCTGGCTCCCTGAGCAGCAATTTGGTGTCAGGTTGGCTGCTTCACAGAAAGGGTGGAGACCAGCGTAGCTCTGCTGCTTGGGCTCTGAGTTTGAGCCCACATCCACTGCAGTCACCCTAACAGTGGCCACAATAGTGACATATTTGCTGTTAAGGTGAGAGGTGGCTAGGGTGAAGGGTTCCTGACCACCCTGGGTAGATATGAGGGAAAGACAGGTGTATCTGGGGTCTAGGGATGCTGGGTGGCCACCGCTAAATGCCAGGACACTCTCAGGCTGGTTCAGTTTGTGTATTCCTGGAGTCATGATGGGTTCTACAGGTAGAGTCACAGTGTATGGATGAACAGTGACTAAGACATGTCCTTATTCTAAGTCCTGTGATAGGTGTTCAGAGCCAGAGGACAGGTTTTACCAGAGGACAGGCCTCCCCAACAAGAAACCCACATTTGTAGGCTGCTGACCTCCTACAGGCTCCTGCTGGTCCCTGAGAGTCTGGTCCATTTCTCCCAGAGTGGCGGAGATGCCTCTAGGGACAGCTTACCTCCCGCTCTGCCCATCTGGACCAGGACCAGGGAAGGGTGCCCCTACCTTAGCCTTGGTGTCCTTGCAGGAAATGGAGGCTACTGACCAATTTCTCAGGGAACCCCCAGTAGAGATTTTGTAGAGAAGCATTCTCTTCTGTGAGCAAGGGGCCTGGGACATCCCTCTGACTATGGGATGGGGGTTCCTGTCCTTGGTGGTATACATGTCTGTGGGTGCTTTGTGAGGAACCCACTCCTCTAGCTCCACCCCTGTCTCCCTGGACCCCAGGTGTCCCTACTGCAGTGCCAAGAACTTAACATTCTTATTGTTACCTTACTTCCTGCGTGTGACTTTGGTTCAGCAGCACAATGCTAAAGTCATGTGCTGAGGAAAGGCCTACTAGAGAATACCTTGGAGGGGAGGAGCTGGGACAGACAGGAACCTTGCCCTCCAGCTCAGGCTCCTCCTCCTGTTGCTTACAGCCAACAGCCTAGGGCTACTGCAGCTCAGGTCACTTCAGGGAAGGGAACTCTGGGCTTTTGTGTGCCAAGCCCAACAGCAGGCCCTGTGTTTCCACTGTACATGCCTAATGCAGCAAATTGGGCTCAGAGGGCCCAGGCTACTTAGAATGTGACATCCTTTCTTCCTTCTTTTCCTTATCCCATACTGGAGATTGAACCTAGAATTTGACAAAACATGCCAGGCAAATACTGTATTGCTGAGCTGTAACCCCTATTCATATTTTTTTAAGATGGGATATCTCAATTGCACAGGCAGGCCTTAAATTCTGATCTGGCCCTACCAAACATGGTAGATACACCTTTAATCCCAGCACTCTGGGAGGCAGAGGCATATGGCATATCTCTGTAAGTTTGAGGCTCACTTTACATATGGAGTACAGAGACAAAGCCTGTCTCGAAAAATCTTTCTTTTCTGATCTTGCCTTAGCTTCCTTCCCAAGTACTGGGATGGCCAGCTTCTACCACCATGCCTGGCAGTTTTCACTCCTCTTGACCATCCAACTTCCCATAATCAGTGGTTCAGTGGCAGAGAACATTCCCAGCATACTTCAGGGCATGAATGTACATCTGTTGGACTACAAAGCAGAAACAAGCCAGGGTGGTGGCAGGCTTGTCATCCCAGCCATTAGGACTCTGGGGCAGTAGGATAGAGAACAACAAGCCGGTCTGCACTATGAAGAGACTGTGTCTTGCCATTATCCACTGTTGGTCATTGGCAGGATCAGGATAGCTAGCTCTCCTGTTTATTTTCTCTGTCCCCTGACACTGTGGGTAGAAGAGGGTCTAACTCTACTTTGGAGTGAGCTGGTTGAGTCTGAAAGGAGCTGGTGAGCAGCTCTGGTGCAGTCAAGCCCAAGCAGGATGTGGTAATGGCCACGCTAACCTAACTGCCCTGTCTTTCATTCCAGCTTACCAACCACCAGGAGCTGTGGGCCTTCATCGTGACCAACCTTGCAAGTGTGTATATACGGGAAGGAAATAGGCACCAAGAGGTAGTAGGTGACATGCTTCATGTTCGGTATCCTTTCTCCATCTCTTGTATAGGGCTATGGGTGTCCTAGGCACCCACAGACCTTCTCAGAAAAGCCCAGATGTTTAGCTCTCTATGAGAGTACAACATTCAATGGCTTAGGACTGGGACTGGGATAGCATTCCTGCAGCCAGGTGGCCTCTGTCCCATCCTAAGCCACTCAAGCTTCATTGACCCCCACATTGTGCTTTTTTTTTTTTTTTTTTTTTTTTAATGTCATTGGGTGGTGATGGTGCACGTCTTTAATTTCAGCACTCAGGAGACAGGCAGGTGGATCTCTGGTTTCAAGGTCAGCCTGGTTCACAGAATAAGTTTCAGGATAGTGAGGTCTACACAGAGAAACCCTGTCTCAAAACAAAACAAAACAAAATTACTGGTGCTGTCATCCAACTCCAGGGCCTCTTGCTTGCCTCCAAGTGTTCTGCCACAGAGCCACACCCCAGCCCCAAATCAAGGGGAAGAAAGTCTTACATGGGTGGGCAAGTGGGCCATCCTCACAGGGCTGTCCTCACAAGCCAGGTGCCCTTATGTGGGTTTCCTAGCCAGAGCCACAAAAGTTAGGTTCTTCTCCAGCTCTAGGATACCTTACCCTGGAGTCCCTCCAGAGTAGCCCACATTCTCTGCATGTCTACAGCCTTCATTCTAGCCTTGGCCAACCTTCCAGATCTGTGCTCAAAGATGCAGAGAGCCCACCCTGGCTTTCAGGAAGCTAATACCGGTCTCTTGGGTCACAAGGATGCTGTTTGTCCCAGTATCTCCACTCTGCCCTGTCTCCTACATGGTTCCCTCAGATGCACACCCCCATATTGAGGCTGTTAAGGGCAGACATGCTGCATGTTGTGATATTCTTCCCATGGAGTGGAGGAAGCCCCGTCCCCTGTAGCATGTTCAGGGCCTAGCCTTCTCTAGGTGGAGCTCAGTTGGGTCCTGACTGATGTTTCTCCACCAGCTGTACAGTTTGCTTGAGAGGATAAACCCAGACCACAGCTTCCCGGTCAGGTGAGTTGCCTGTGCCTATCACGGACATCCCACACTCCCATTGCTCTTGGGGGTGGCATATGTTCCTGTGGGCCCCAGACTTCACATGTACTCAGCACTGCTTGTACAGTCTGTAGGGGCTCCCTTTGGGAAGTTTTTCTCTCATACCCAACTGTGACTCTGCTTTTCTGCAGCTCACACTGCCTCCGAGCAGCAGCCTTCTATGTGAGAGGCCTCTTCTCCTTCTTCCAGGGCCGCTACAACGAAGCCAAGTAAGTTTGGGTCAGGACACCATGTATGATTGGCCTCTTCTCCCTCAGGCCACCTCTGCTTCTCTGTGACTGATATGCCTGCAGGGTGCCAGCATCTGTCCCCTTGTGCAGGCGATTTCTTCGAGAAACTCTAAAGATGTCAAATGCAGAGGACCTGAACCGCCTCACAGCCTGCTCTCTCGTGCTGCTGGGCCACATCTTCTATGTGCTGGGAAATCATAGGGTGAGTCCCTGCCTGGCCAGTGCACAGGGTAGAGACGTGAGGAACACCACTAAGGAACATGGCACTTCCTGACGTGGAGTCCCGGGTGTGGAAGGTGTGGGGCTTGGGATCAGGGCAGCCCAGACAACAGGTTCCCTTCCCGGGTCTATATGTCATGCTCACAAGCCTCAGAGCTGCTTCCTGCCATGCTCCTGTAGGCTGCTCAACACACCATCCCTCTGGAATCCGTGGCCCCTGGGACTGCCTCAGCACCTTAGGTGGGACCAACAAAGTCAAAGCCTGCCTGTGTCTGTGACACCATCAACCACTTGACTTCACAAGACTTAATTATTTTACTTCAAGTTATTGTAAAATGTAGTGGGTAGCCAGTAAGGGTCGCTTCGCCATGGAGAAGGTAGAGTGGCCTTCGTGTTCCCAGTGCTTTGGCTGCTAAGTGGCAGCTGCCTAGGCATTGGGCAGGACTGTGGTACCCTGTGGGACTCTAGTGTGGTGTGGAACACTTGGAATAGGGGATATGAGCCAGAAATCTACTTGTCTGGCAGGGTTTCCTACTTCATGGCTTGCTATAAAACACTCCCTCTGCCTGTGTGAGCCCAACTCTGCCTGACTCGGGGAGACAGCTGGGCTGGTGACATCAGGGCAAAGTGAGCCAGAGCCACATGGCCAGCAGAGAGCTGGCTCAGGTGAGAGTCAGACCCAGCCCAGGCATCTATAGAGCCAGCCCATACTTCCAGCCCCTCCTCAGGTCCAGAGGAGGAGAGCAGCTCTTCCTGCCCTATGAGGTCTGAGAGGGACTCTACTCAGTTGGGTTGTGGCAGTTGGAGACGGACGTCTGACTGTAGCCCAGCTGAGCTGGGTTTGGTTAGGTTGTCTTCCTAAGCTTTGCCTAGGACTGGAATCTGGTTTGAGGCTTTTAAATTTTTTGTTTTGGTTTGGTTTTTGAGACAAGGTTTCTGTATGTAGTCCCGGCTAGAACTCACTCAGTAGACCAGGCTTTGTTCCAACTCAGAGATCCACCTGCCTCTGCCTCCCAAGTGCTGGGATCAGAGGTGTGTACCACCATCACCCAGCATTCTTTATTCATTTTTTCGATTTAGTTATTTCATGTGTATGAATGTTTTGTCCACATGTATGCATGTGTACCGTGTGTGTGCCTGGTGTCCACAGGGCTCAAAAGAACCTCTGGTATTAGAACTAGGTAGCTGGGAGCTGCCATGTGGGTGATGAAGACTGAACTGGAGCACTCTGCAGGAGCAGCCAGTGCTCTCAACCTCTGAGCCATCTCTCTCTGGTCCTGGATGGAGATTTTGGTCTCCCACTGCTGGGAGTTGTCCCCGAACTCGGGCCTACAGTCTGGGGAGGTGGGAGAGTGCAGCAGGCGATGGTCAGGAACAGGCGGCTACTCCCAAAGACTTCCTAGCCTCCTCATGGGAACACTGGGCTTCTAAGTCAGCCGCCTGGCACATACGGAATCTGACTAGAGGGAGTTACAGGTCCAGAGAGCCCACATCCCTGCGGTAGCCTACAGAAGTAAACTCAAGGGAGCAAATCATCCCCCAGTCCATGAGCTTCTCCTGAAGCAGGCCCTTGGCACAGGAGCCTGTGGACACCTGCATGAATGTACAGTTGTAATCATTTCTAACTGTCTTGTGCAGAGGAGGAGCAAGAATGCTCAGTTGTTGGGGTTCCCCCCCCCCAAGGTGGACAAGAGTACTTCAGAAGACCATTTTAGATAGGCTCTGATGTTGGAATAGGAATTGTTGTTGTTGTTTTAATAAATGTTTATTATTTATACAGTATCCTGCCTACATGCATGCCTGCATGCCAGAAGAGGGCACCAGATCTCATTATAGATGGTCATGAGCCACCATGTGGTTGCTGGGAATAGGACATTTGGAAGTATAGCTAGTACTCTTAACTTCCAGCCCCTGGAATAGAAGTTTATCCAGCAGCAACAGAATATAAAATGACCAGTTTTAAGTTCATAAATTGAAGTAAAAAAAAAAAATTTGAAGTCAAAGACACTCTTCCACAGCCACCTGTTCATTCTTAGCTTTTGATTGGCAGGAGAGTAACAACATGGTGGTGCCTGCCATGCAGCTGGCCAGCAAGATCCCAGACATGTCTGTGCAGCTGTGGTCGTCTGCCCTCCTGAGAGGTGAGAGTAAACAAGGCTGCAGTGCTCCTTGTTGGGTCCTGACATCATATGAGCAGTGGTGCATCACCAGGGGATTTTTGTTTGTTTAACAGGGTCTTGATAATGTAAACCTGGCTGGCCTAGAATTCTAGGTAGGCAAGGCTGGCCTTGAACTCACAGAGATTTACATTTCTTTGTCTGCCAAGCTACCATGCCTGGCTATAAAGAATTATGGCTGGTGGGGCTCAGGTTCCTACTTACAGAGTCTTGTAGATGATCCTCCAGGGCCTCAGGTTGGGTTTGGATCCCTTAGGGCAACTCCAGTCTCCCTGGGTGGCCACACCCGTACCAACCAGGGGATGAGCTAGACAGTGACATCTGCCCCATTCTCAGACCTGAACAAAGCATGCGGGAACGCCATGGATGCCCACGAAGCCGCACAAATGCATCAGAACTTCTCACAGCAGCTGCTGCAGGACCACATTGAGGCTTGCAGCCTCCCAGAACACAACCTCATTACGGTATACAGGGTGGGGGAGCAGACATGGGGGTGAGGGGCTCCAGCTCCTCAGGTGTGGAGGGGCTCATCCATATGTGTTTCTCTCACAGTGGACAGATGGCCCACCCCCTGTGCAGTTCCAAGCTCAGAATGGACCCAACACCAGCTTGGCCAGCCTTCTGTGAGGACCCTATGACCTGTGTCCCCAGCTTGGACCCACACTGGAGCTCTCTGGGAACAAAACCACCAGGGTGCCCACCAGCCCCTCACCGTTGTACAGAGCTGAGTCCCAGGAGTGCTGGTGCCACATATGCCTCTGAGGGTGACAGCCACTCCCGCCCGTTCCAGGACGCTGTGCCATCTGTTGGAGGGGACTGTTGGCCTAACCTGTGTCTGGGTGTCACCTGTGAAGAACAGGGTGACAGTGTGTGGGGGGGCATCATCTGACTGCTCAACCAAACCCAAGTGCAACTGCACAAAGTAGCCTCCAGCCCAGGGCAAGCTGAGGGGGGAACGACGCCCCTCACTTTCCTCAGCCTGCTGTTCTTCCAGTGTCCCTGCACTCAGGGACTTCTGAGGACCTGGAAGTCAGCCTCTCAGCCTGAGTGTGCCTGGAAGGTGACCCCAGTGCAGGGGAGGAGGTTGGAAGGAGGTATGCATGTACAGTTGATAAGGCTAAGACATGCCTCTCCACCCCAAGGAGCTCCTTGCTCATATTCAGCATTGCCTCTTGGCCCTGCCTAAGCAGTAGGCAGAAGTCCCATTGGACCTGAATGAAGGGGCTTCCTTCCTGGCAGCTATGTGGCTTCCCATAGAGGAGAGTTCTGGGACCAGCTCAGCTCCTCTTCTTGGCTTGAGGGCTGCCCTGAGGGTGACAGTGGTGGCAGGAGACAGTGATTCCCGCCAGCTTGTGGTGTCTAGGCGGGTGCTGTCTTTGGTGGTGAAAGTGCAGCTCTAGAGCTGTCACCAGGCACTGTGAAGGCTACTTCTCAGTTTCAGAATCCATGACTGAAGGGACAAGGCTCCAAGGCTTTCATGGACATTCTCACTGAGTCATGTGGCAGCTACTGCCCATGGCCAGGTGCTCCCAGCCCTCTGTCTTCCTCCAGCCCTTTGGGTCCCAGGGACCCACCCTCAATATCTGCCTATCTCACAGCCCTGCCTATTTATTTAAGTTTTGTTTTTGGGGTTTTTTTTGTTGTTGTTTTTGTTTTTGTTTTGTTTTTTTTTTTGTTTTTTTTTTTTGTTTTTTTGTTTTGGCTTCTAGGGCATTTTGTACATAGAGCAATTCAAACAAGAACCTCTCGACTTGACATCTCTCCTGATGTTAGAGTGCTTTTACTGTCCACATCTCAGGCATGTGAAAGCTAAGGGTGGGGTCATGTCAAACTCCATGATCAGTGTTGAGGGTTCCACTCAAGTGAAACCACAATGACCCCAGAGCAGTCACAACAATGTCTAATAGCTAAAGATTGAGAGAAAAGCCTCAAGGGGGCCAGCACAAAAGGGTATTGTAGCCCAGGAGTACCAAAAGCTGGCCACAGGGCAGGCTGGGGTGTAGCCCTGTATGCAGCTGTGAACTCCTGAGCCACACCTACACTTTTGAGTGAAGGAAGGCATGTTGTGAATGTGTTGAAAAGGGTTTTAAAAAGTGGTGTGGTTGTATGGTTTTAGGAGCCTGTGTTTTTAATCAGGAACTTAGCTGTAAGCTGAGAGCTGTGTTAAGTCTTGTTTGCTCGTCTCTTCCTGTAGAGCCAGTATTTCCCAAGTGCTGGGATCCCAGGCAAATCCTGCCATGCCTGGCTCTTGGAGTTTGGCTTTGGAGTTTTAATTGGAAGGGAGCAGTGTTTCGATCTTCTGTTTTTTGAGACAGTATCTCTTGTTCATGAATGACTTTGAATTCTAATTCTACGCCCACCAGCCTAGTACTGGGATAAAAGGCATGTGCCGTCGCACAGGCTTTACCTGGTGCTCCTAGGCTGACATTCGGTCAGCTGAGCCATAGTTTTGTCCTGTGGTCCCCTGTCTTAATAGAACATTTGGTTTGAACCCTCTGTGAATGGCATACTGCCCTGCAGTTCCAGCACACAAGCCTCTAGACAGGCTTGCTCCTGTACCCGGGTAACCCCCAAGTCCCCAAGTTCCCGCTGGGTGTGGTGGTGCACACCTTTAATCCCAGCACTTTTTAGGCAAAGTTGGGTAGATCTCTTGAGTTTGAGACCAGCCTGGTCTACAAAGTGAGACCAGGACAGCCAGGGCTCTGTTTTATAGAGAAACCGTATCTCAAAAAACAACAAAAGGCAGAGAGCAGGTGGATATGGTGATTCACACCTGTCAGCCCAACATTTGGGAGGCTGAGGTGGGAGAAGCACTCCAAGTTCCATGCCAGCCAAGGGCTATTTGCTGAAATATGAATAAGCCAATAAAAGAATGCCTGCACCAACCCTTGTGTCCCAGAGTGTAAAAAGCTTTTTGCTTTTCCATGGGATTGGTTGGTTTTGTTTGTTTGTTGAATCTTGACTGTGAGTTGAAATCCATATAAAATTAGACAGGTTTTGCTGATAGGTATGGTTTGTTTTGTTTTGTTTTGGTTGACTGAATTTGACAGAATTTAACTCTGTAGTCAGGGCTAGCCTTGAATTTGTAGCAGTTCCCCAAATCATCCAAGGTTAAGGTGTGAGCCACCACTTTATGTTTAGACTGTTTTGTTCTTGCGGCTTGGTTCCAGGATCGCCACACTTGAACCTAGGAAATTTTTATGCTTCAACTCCCAAGTTTCTGGGACCATAGGTGGCACCCCACTATGCCACCTCTCCAGGCACTTGTGCTTTGCTGGACTGGAACCAGGGCCTTATGTACAGCAAGCACACCTTCCACACTGAGCTGCACTACAGCTGCTCCCTTATGCTCACTGTCGAGACCTATAAAGACCCCAGTGTTCAGAGGACTCCAGGGAAGAGCCTCCACTCCCTCTGGGTATGCTGGTGTATCCCCAAGCACTGTCCTTCCTGAGAGGATTCAGATTCCAGCTGTGTGTCCCATTCTCCACACCTGGGCACCTCTGTCTTCCCAACTCAGCCTAAGCTGTATTTCAGGTAGATTCTGCTCATCCTTTGGCAACTTGAAGTTTATGTTCTTAGAACAGGCCAAGGGCCTAGGTCCTACCTCACGAACCAGCCTCTGGAGGGATGTGCTTCAGCATGTGCCTGTGGCAGGCCCACAAAGGAAGAGCTGCCCTGTGACAGCAGCTGCCCCCCCCCCCCAGTGTGGTTTGAGTCTCACCAACCTGACCTAAGATGGCTGAGAAGTTACCCTAGAGGTTGAGTATAGGGTTAGCATCTCATGAGGGTGGCCTTCCATCCCCAATAGCAAAAACACCCTATAGCCAGGCAAAGTGATCCCAGTACTTACAAAGAAGTCAGGCCAGCCTCGGCTATACAAGACCATGTCTTTAAAAAAATAAAACAGGAACTAAAGAAATAGTTCAGCAGTTAAGAGGACCTAAGTACAATTCCCAGCACCCTTGTCAGGCAGCTCACAACCACCTGTAACTTCAACTCCACAGTCATCTTGCCTGTATGTACTCGAATACTGATAGCATTTACATATAATTAAAGTCTAAAAGAATAACACCCCCCCCCCCAGATTCAAGTCAGGTCACGTGTTCCATCACCAGAACCATATAAAAGGTATGAATTGGCAAGATGACTCAGAGGGTAAAGCTGTCAAACAGTTGTCCTTTGACCTCCACTAGCCTGTTCTAGCGTGCAGACCCACAGTCACATACACAGGTACACACATTTAAAGAAAAAAGCCAGGCATGGTAGTTCAAGCTTGTAGTCTCAGCATTCAGGACAGGGAGACAGTTGGGTCCTTGGATCTCACAGCTGGCCTGAGCAGAGTCTATGGTTCCCCTCTGGCCTTGACATGCTTTTGTACACACAAACATGCACCAGAAAAACCCTAAAAGTCAACCAGCTCTACAGACTGAAGTCTTCAAGAATCCATTGAAGCTAGATGTAAAAACAGTTTTGGCATCAGATGTATAAACTGAGGTCATAACCACCCTACGATATGGCTGAGGGGAAGGTTTTTATTATAGATATGAGTGAGGAAGAGTAAAGCCAGAGCACCTGGAATAATCCACAGTAGGGAGAGAAAGTAGTGGATGGAACATGGTCAGCAGACTGGATCTGACCATGAGAGGAAGCGGAGATGGTCAAAATGGAGGGGACCAAGAGCACAAATACCCAAGTTGCAGGTGTGTAAGGGAATGAGAAGCTGGGAAAGGGAAGAGTCGCAATTGTGAAACTGAGGAGGCCTGGAGGACAGCATGTGCTTCCATACACTGATAGCACACAGAGCTATTTGTCCTCAGTTTCTTTTGGGGCCTGACTGGCATAGTGGCATTTGCCTTTAATCCAGCACTTAAAAGGCAGAGGAAGGCAGAGCTCTGTGATTTCAAAGCTAGCTTGGTCTACACAATGAGTTCCAGAACAGCCAAAACTGTACAATGAAGTACTAAAAAGGATCCATTGCTCTGCATGTCACCCAAGGCTGGGTCTCCACTCTGGTGGCAGTTCAGTACTACATGCTTCAGAGTCACTGGATAGCCCTGGTGGCAGGTTTCCTCCCGCATTGCCTTAAAGGGTTAAGCACAAATTGCTCCAAACTGTTGCTGTGACCCGGAAGTGCTTCTCTCACTGTCCTCATTTGCATATTTACCCAGGGGGGATGGAACATGCTCCTACATTGGCCACCAGAGGTCAGGACAAACCCAGAAGCCAAAGACAGCTTGTTTCCACAAAGTAGGGACACTGAAGGCCTCAGCCTGGATTGAAAGTAGCCAGACTGTAGGCTGGCTGAGGGCTACAAAGGCAGGGACAGCAATGTGTTTAAAAGCATTGAGTGATCTTCCAGAATACCTGGGTTCCATTCCCCCAACCCATGTCATAGCTCTCAGATCCATTTTTAAATCGTGTCCTAGGGGGTTAAATGTTCTGGTTTCTGTAGGTATACACATGGTGCACAGACATACATGTAGACAAAATATAAACAAAATATGTATTATATGTATGTATATAATATATAAATGTGTGTGTGTGTATGTGTATAAATTGGTTTTTCAAAGCACAGTTTTTCTGTGTAGCCTTGCTATCCTGGAACTTGCTCTGTAGACCAGGCTGGACTTGAACTCAGAGATCCACCTGCTTCTGCCTCCCCAGTGGTGGGATTAAAGGTGTGCAGCACCAATTTTTTTTTTTTTTTTGAGACAGGGTTTCTCTGTGTTGCTTTGGCTGTCCTGGACTCACTCTGTAGAGCAGGCTGCCCTTGAACTCACAGAGATCTGCCTATCTCTGCTTCCCTGAGTGCTGGGATTACAGGTATGTGCCACCACACCTGGCTTGCTTGGGAACACTCTGGAATCTTATTGAAGCCTCTAGCCAGTAGAAAAGAAAGAATTCTAGCCTAGTTACTAAGTTCTTAGGCCCTTTCTCCCTTCCCAGCTATAACTTGAAATTTCCTCAGAATCTCTTACAGGGAGAGCGCATGTGTATCTACTGACCCCCTGTGCAGCCCTGGTGACCCTGGTTTCATTTTATCATATCACAGTCTTGTCTAAGGTTTCCACAGAGCCACCTCACCTCCTTCAGAGGAACAAGGAGAAACCTACAACAGCTCAGTGAGTCAAAGTGCTTAGAACCAACCTGAGTTCAAACCCCTGGACCCACATGGTGGGGGAAGGAAACTGATTCCTGCAATTTGTCTTATGACCTCTGTGCGCTGTGTGGCTTGGCACCCACTCACACGTAAATAAATTAATAATGAATTGTAGAGGGGTTTAGATGGAACCTTACCACTTATCCCTGGCTGGCCTGGAACTCACAAGGTCGCCCTGCCTCCGCTTCCTGAGTAGTGGGTTGTGCGATACCAAATCCAGCCATAAAGGTTTATTTTTATTCTTATTCATGTCTATATTGTGTGTCTGTCATGTGTGAGTGCAGTGCCCCAGAAAGCCAGAAGAGGGCATTAAGTTCATTGGAACTGGAATTATGGGCAATTGTACAAAATCAAGTTCTGTGGAAAAGAAGTATATGCTCTTAACTGCTGAGCAGTTTCTACAGCCCAGTACATGTGATTTTTTTTATTTTTGTATTTAATTTTATTTATTTTATGTGCATTGGTATGAGGGTGTCAGGCCACCTGGAACTGGAGTTACCGACAGTTGTGAGCTGCTGTGTGGGTGCTGGGAATTGAACACAGGTCCTTTGAAATAGCAGATGGTGCTCTTTACCACTGAGCCATCTCTCCAGACCCATGTGATTTTCTTAAAAAGAGAGAAAATGAGTCGAGTGTGGGGGCGCTCTTGGGAGGCAAAGGCAGGCAGATCCCTGTGAGTTTAAGGCCAACCTAGTCTACAACGTGAGTTCCAGGACATCCAGGGCTACACAGAGAAACTCTGACTTAAAAAAACAACAGTGGACTGGAGAGATGGCTCAGTGGTTGGGAGCATTCCCTGATCTTCCAGAGGACCCTGATTCTATTCCCAGCACCCACATGGCAGCTCCTAACTGTATGCAACTCCTGTTCCAGGGATTCAACACTTTCACACAGATATGCAGGCAAAATACCAATGCACATAAAATTAAAAAAATATTTTAAAAAAATCTAAGGGGGGCTGGAGAGATGGCTCAGAGGTTAAGAACACTCGCAGTTCTTCCAAAGGTCCTGAGTTCAATTCCCGGCAACCACATGGTGGCTCATAACCATCTATAGTAAGATCTGGTGTGCAGGCAGAATGTTATATAAATAATAAATATTTTTTAAAAATCTAAGAAACAACAAAAAGAGAAAAGGGGAAAAAGATTTCTTAGCAACCTTTAGAGATGTAACCTGAGAGCTGCCAAATGGTAGATATGTCTAATGCTCCACATGACCCTGTGCCTTCTCTGCCATCAGAAGCCACTGCACACACATGCACATACCCACACAGAGATATGCACACATACATGATGAATTAATAATAACACTTTAAAAGATATATTTAATTTTTGTTATTTATTTATTGTCATGTGGTCTGTGTAAACCTAGCTGGCCTAACAGCTGCTCTGTAGACCAGTCTAACCTTAAATTCATATACACCCTGCTGCCTCTGACCTCTTGATTAATTGTGGGATTTATTGTGTATGTCAATGTACCCAGCTCAAAAATTCAGATCTTTAATAAAAGTCTCTAATTGTGATTCATAAACTGGCTAGACACAATTATTTTCAGGGTCACAAACACTAGCCTGAGTCAAGTCTACAGGAACTCTATTGAAGCTGATGAGGGTAACAGCATGTCTTTGTCACCTTGTCACAGACACATCCAGGCTCAGACCTCAACCATAGGGCTTCAGGGTAACTGCTGCCCCCAGTCTTTCAGTTCCTGGTGGCTTGCCAAATCATCCAAAAAGAGGCCCAAACTTTCCCAGGTGCCAGCATGGTATCAACTCAGTGACGGACAGACATTCTCAGAGCATCTCTGTGCCAAGGCACTGGGGAAATGACTGGGGACTTCGTACACACACCAGGCCACATCCCTCAGATAAGGGACTTTGAAATATATGTGTTGTTATTGAGGAACCATGTGGCAGAGGTCAGAGGACAGCTCTGTGTAATCCATTCTCTCTTCTTCCACCTCTGTATGGGCTTCAGGGATCAAACTGCAATTATAAGGCTTGCTCAGCAGATGTAATAGCCCAAGAAAGGGGACATGGAGCTCCCAACAACATAATAAGGGTCCAATATATGGTAGATTGGAACAACCAGGGACAAATAAGGGATGCTGTAATGCAACAAAGAGGAGATACCTTAGCCACGCCAGTCACCCTGGCAATGTGGGAGGAAGCAGGAGGTTCAGGAGTTCTTGGTTATCCTTAGCTACACTGAGAGTTTAAGTGAGCCTGGGCTCCATAAGACCCTGGTTCAAATATTTGGGAGGGGAATGAGCTAGAGAGATGGCTAAGCTGTTAAGAGCATTTATTGCTCTTGCAGAAGACTGCACAAACACATATAAATTGAATCTTTTGTTTTTGGAGGCAGGGTTTTTCTTTTTTTTTAAGTTATTTTATTTACATTTGTGTTTATTTGTGCAAGGGTGGATATTACGGGAACTGGAGTTACAGACAGTTGTGACCTGCCATGTGGGTGCTGGGATTTGAACCCTGGTCCTATGGGAGAACAGCCAGTACTTTTAACCACTGAGCCACCTCTCCAGCCCCGACAGGGTTTTCCTGTGTAGCCCTGGCTGTTCTAGAACTAACCAGGCTGGATGCAAATGGAGATCTACCTGCCTCTGCCATGTGTATCACCACCAGCTGGCTCCTTAAAAATTTAATATTTGTTTTTATTTTATGTGTATAAGTGTTGGGCCTACATGTATGCCTGAATGCCTGCTACCAACAAAGACCAGAAGAGGGCATGACACAGTGGTGAGCTGCCATGTAGGCACTGGAAAACAAACTTGGGTCCTCTGAAAAAGCAGTGGTTACTCTTAGCTGCTGACACCTTTAAAATGTTTTGAATATTAATTAAAAAAAAAAGTCAGGCTGGGTAATGTGCTTTTAATTCCAACACTCAAGAGGATCTCTGTGAGTTTGAGGCCAGCCTGGACAAAAGAGTCAATTCTAGGACAGCCAAGGACACACAAAGAAAAACAAATGAATAAATGAAGTCCTAGATGGCCTGAGGAGATCAAAGCATGAGGTCCTGGAGCTCTGATTCTTCAAACAGTAAAAGCAGGTGGGCATGGTGGCCAACTTGTAATTCCAGCATTCGGGAAGAAGAACTAGGAAATCCCTACAGCAGGTAGGCCAGCTGGACTAGACTCAATGTGCTTCCTGATCAGTTAGATACCTTTGCCTAGATTTATAGGGTAGACACATTGATTGAAGGAGTCATGTGACATCAACCTCAGGCTTCCATACATAGATCCACACACCTGTTTGCCACGCGCAGGACCACTTGCCAGTGTGTATGTGATGGAGATGGCTCAAGGTATAAGGGCACTTGACAGCAATCCTGATGACCTGAGTTTGATCTCCAGAACCAATGTGGAAGGAGAGAACAGACTATTGTAAATTGTCCTCTGGCCTCTATATGTGTACTTGTACCATAGCAAACCAACACACATACACAAAATGTAATAATAAGCTAGGTGTAATGGCTATTTTTATTTTTATTTTGAGACAGGAGCTTTCTATATAGATGCTATCCTGGAGCTCACTATGTAGACCAGGCAGAGGCCTGCAGAGGCCAGCTTGGTCTATAGTGGGTTTCAGACAGCCAATGCTGCACAGTTAGACTAGTTTTTTATTGTTGTTTTGTTTTGTTTTGTTTTTAAAGGAGAGGAGAGGGAGCTGGAGAGATGGCTTAGCAGTAAGAGCACTGGTTGCTCTTCCAAAGGTCCTGAGTTCAATCCCCAGGAACCACATGGTGGCTCATAACCATCTATAATGAGATCTGGTGCCCTCTTCTGGCGTACAGGCACACATACAGGCAGAATACTGTATAAATAATGACTAAATACATCAAAAAATAAAAAAAAAATTTAAAAAAGGAGGACAAGAGGGATAAAGTAATAAAAACAAAAGAGCAAAAAGACAGAAAGTGCACTTAAAAAATAAACAAAGCCTCCAGTCTACCCAACTGCACCTCGCCTGCCTCTGTTTTAGAGGGAGACAGCAAGGGACACAGGCTATCATCCCTGCTCTTGGTGTCATGGAGGGAAAAGACTTCCACCAGCCTCCCATGTCATGTTTCGTATCATGGACATCTAGAGGGACATCCTGAGACTGAGGGCTGAGATAGGGCAGAAATCCTCTGAAGGGAAAGGAAGGAATGTCTCCAACCTCCTCTACTAGAGTCCTTTCTGTGCTCTGGTCTCAGTTCTGGAACCATACTTTCTTTATACGTGGTGGTGGCTTATCTAGGCCACACATGAGGCAGGTATGTGGGTCAGAGGGAACAGGGCTGAGTCGGTCCTAACCGCCGGAATAATGTGTAATCACATAGCCCAGACCCAGGCATAGGGATGTGGCCTGAGACTTTTCCTACCAGGAGCCAACGCAAAGGATGCCTCATGGTGGGCCCCCAACCCAAGGATCCTAGTCACCCCCATTCACTGTTTCCCTAGCCTTCCCCAGGAAAGCAGACTTCATCTGTCCAGGAAGCTCCGCCTGCCTCCAGAACATTCTCTGGCACCAACAGAAGGAAGTCCCTATTGGGCCACACCCAGGCCCCTCATTCACAGGACAAATTTCTCTCACCAAGGACTCCTCCTTCTTATATTACAAACCTAGATGACAAAGCACACTTTCTCAGTGCTCAGCCTGGACCAGGTGTCAGAAGGGGCTTTTGCAAACAGGCTGACCCTGAGACAGCAGCAATGAGATCCTATGAGGTGACATGGCCCACAGCCATTTTATCTTTCTAGAATCCTCCAAGGTGGTACCTGAATACAGCCATGCTCCTACCCTTAAAGTCCTGGGCACAATCTTATTGTGCCAGCCTCCTAAGCTTGACAATGATGTGTTTGTTTGTTTGCTGCTTGCTTGAGATGGGGGCGGGTGGAGATGGGATTAAAGGCAAGTGTTGGCACCCATCACTATTGTGTTTTCTCAGTGACATATTTGATCCATACACAATAGCAGGGGCCTCTTACACCAGCACTCAGGAGGATCTCAAGACCCAAGCCATCCTGGGTGACAGGGAGAATCTTTTTTTTTTAAGATTTATTTATTATTTATACAACATTCTGCCTGTACCCCAGATCTCACTATAGGTGGTTTTGAGCCACCATGTGGTTGCTGGGAATTGAACTCAGGACCATTGGAAGAACAGCAAGTGTTCTCTGAGCCATCTCTTCAGCCCAGGGAGAACCTTTTTAAAGGTGGGGAGGGAGAATCCTAACATTTGGGAGGCAGAGGTCAGCAAGAAGATAGCTGTAAATTCAAGGCTTCCCTGGGCTACAAAGCAAGATTTGTTTCAAATAAATAAACAAATAGGGATGTTACTCAGATGTTCTAGTGCTTTCATTCCATTGGTGGAGTGCTTACTTAACACCACAAAGCCTTGCATCATGGAAACTGGATATGGTACCAGGCTCAGCATTTGGGAAGAGAAGGCAGGAGAAACAAGAGTTCAAGGTGAGCTGGGCAGTTAGTGATTCACACCTTTAATCCCAGCACTCAGAAAGCAGAGGCAAGAGGATCTCTGAGTTCGAGGCCAACCTGGTCTATAGAGTGAGTTCCAGGACAGCCAGGGCTACACAGAGAAACTCTGTCTTGAAAAAGAAAACGAGAGAGAGAGAGAGAGATTGATGTCATCCTGAGCTACATGGTAATTTTGAGGCCAGCCTGGATTGCAGGAGCCCCTGATCCTGCAGATGTAATCTCGGCTTAGCTCACAGAGGAGAAGGCAGGGAGTCCAAGGTCAACCTCAGCTACAGTGGCCATCAAGCCTCTCAGACACTACATGGATGTTCTCAGGACTGAGCACTCGCAGGCTTGTTCAGTTGGTCACACACTTTAGTGAGGAACATTTCTAAATACAAGACCTGCTAGTTCTCAGCATTTTCTGAGATGGCTGGGAGCAGCCATCAGTTTCTGACAGAACCAGGCCTATCCTTCAGGCTTGTAGCATGGACATGCTCTTTGTTCACCAAGACTCTGGCTTGTTCATGCTCTCTCTAAGCATGAGAACATGCGAAACTTCTCTTTCATGTTTTCTTTTCTTTTTTTTTTTTCTCTTCTTCCCTTCCTTCCCCTGTCCCCCTCCTCAACTTGTTTCTGGGGCTGAAGAGATGACTGACTCAGAAGTTAAGAGCAGTGGCTGCTTTTCCAGAGGGCTGGGTTTTGATTCCCATCACTGGAAGTGGAGGCTCACAAAAGCCAGACAGGACTTCAGGTAAACACCCAAAGAGCAGATGCATGGAGCAAGATGTTCCAGTAGGGAGCAGGATCCTCCAGAAACCAGAAATCTGAGAAGACCCCAAGTGATCCCTCTCTGGGCTAGGTTCAGTTACCTGTGAGAGTGAGAGAAAAGAGGGAATGAGGAAGGGGAAAGTGATGACACCACCAGGTATAACACACACAGAGACACCCATACTTAGGGAGGCAGAGAGATGGCCACTTCAAGTCCAGGGCACAGAGTAAGAAATGTGTGAAACAGAGATGGCTGTCTTGTGTTTCAGCTCTTGCTTGAAGAACCGTGGGGATGCTGTCTTCAGACCTTATAGAAGCTCCAGGCAGCTGTGAGTGAGTTCATTTCCTCCCGCCTGCTTGTGTACCTCCAGTCTAAGAAGAATGCTTTCTCTTTCAGAAACTTGAAATGCTCTTCCAGGTGTTGGGGAAGTCACTGTAGCTCACTGGTTAAAGCACTTGTAGAACAGCTGACACACAACATCTCTGGTTTCCATGTGTGATGGTACATACTATCATCCCAGCAGTTGGGAGGTGGAGGCAAGAAGAGCAGAAGTTGGTGGTCATCCTTGGCTACAAAGAGAGTTTGAGGGCAGGAGAGATGGCTCAGTGATTAAGAGCACTGGTTGCTCCTCCAGAGGTCCTGAGTTCAACTCCCAGCACCCACATGGCAGCTCCCAGCTGTCTGTAACTTCACAATCTGGCATGCTCACACAGAACCGTCTATAATGAGATTTGTTGTCCTCTTTTGCCCAGCAGACAGAATACTGTATACATAATAAATAAATAAATACTAAAAGAGAGAGAGAGTTTGAGTCCATCCTAGGTTCCCTCGGCTCCCTTCCTTTCCTTGAAGCCTAGGCTGTTCTGGAGCGCCATATGTAGCTGAAGATAACCCTTAAATTCCTAATCCTCATCTTCACCTTCTAAGTGCTGGTGTGACTGTTATAGGTTAGCATACACAGTTTTCCCTTTACTCATTTTTTTCTTTTTAAAACTAAAGATATATTTAATTTAGTAAAAGATTTATTATTTATTTTACATATATGAATGTTCTATCTGCATGTGTACCTGCATGCCAGAAGGCATCAGATCCCAGTCTAGATGGTTGTGCGCCATCATGTGGTTGCTGGGAATTGAACTCAGGATCTCTGGAAGAGTAGACAGTGCTCTTACCCGCTGAGCCATCTCTCCAGCCCCATACATTTAATTTTTATTAAGGTGTCTCTGTTTATCTGTACACATGTGCCTTGCAGGTGTTCTTAGAGGACAGATGAGGGTGTTGGACCCCTTGGAGCTGAATTTGGAGGTGGCTGAGAGCTGCCCTACCTGGGTATCTGGGTCCTCTTCAAGAGCAGCAAGTGCTCTGAAGGCACTTACAGATACCCCCGAGGCATCTCTCCAGAGCCCCTCCCTGTCTCTTCCTTCCCCTCTCCTTCCTCACACTCACAGAGATCCTCTTCTGAAGTGTTGGGGTTACAGACTTGCAGCGCCACCCCTAGCTTTTGTGCTGTTTCTCAAAAAAGGGCCTCTGTAGCTCAGGCTAGCCTCTGATTTAGGATCCTTCGTGCCTCAGCCTCCTCTGTGTTGGGACAGACCTGGGCCCTCGTGCCTGCTGGCTGTTATGGCGTTACTCAGCGGTGCTCTCTGTGCTGGTTGAATGGCTTTCTGTGTGCACTGAGACTTCTCAGGAGCCCAGAAGCAGGTCTCCGGCTGGCAAAGGCTCCGCCTCACCGACGCCTGGGCCAGTTCCCACTTCCCTATATGGGTGTGAATGTCACTCAGCCTGTTCGCCAACTTGGTTTCCCAGACCCAGGAAGGGCCACGCCTTGGTGAAGAGATGCAATCGCAGCTGCCACTAGGGAAAGGAAGCCCATCCTTCAGTTGCTTGGCTCGTGCTTTAATTTTTATTTTAAAAACTAGGTCTGTCTATGTAGCCCATGTGGTTTTGAATTTACTTAGATTCTTCTACTTCAGCCTCCCTAGTGTTGGGATGACTGTTGTCTACCACCAAGCTTGTCTTGCCAGCTCATTTTGATGGAGGTACTTTTGGGTGGTTTGGGCCCTGAGCAGGCTGCCACCTGCCCTTGGCGCTGAGGTTCAGGAAATTTCACTAGGACATCTACCTAGAGTTTCTCTTCAAAGAGAATTCACCCCAGAGAAAGAAAAAGCTTAGGGATGACTTTTAGACTCCTGCCTCTTCTTCCTAAATTCTGGGATGACAGGTGTGCACTACCACACCTAGTTTATGTAGTGTTGAGAATGGAACCCAGGATATTGTACACATTAGGCAAGCCCTCTTCCAACTAAGTTGTATTTCCCAGTCTAGGGCTCGGGTAAACTTTGCATTATTTATTTTACCAGTACAGTATTTTGTGTGTGGGGCACACATGTCACAGAACACACATGGAGGCTAGTGACTAGCTTGTGGGTGTTGGGTCCCGGGGCATCAAATTGAGCTTGTCAAGCTTGCTAGCAAGCATCTTCACCTCCTGAGGCGGCTGGCTGGCCTCAGAAGTGGTTTACCTCAAGCACTATGAGAGGGTGTAGAAAGCTGGACACTAACTAGAGTACTGCTTAGCAATTTTTAACACTTATTTATACTTCATGTGTTTTGCCTGCATGTTTGTATGTATGCCACATTTGTTGCCTGGTAGATGCTGGGACCCAAACCTGAGTCTTCTGCAATAGTAACATTTGGTCTAAACTACTGAGTGATCTCTTTAGCACAAAGTTTTGACTCTCAGTATGAGCAGCTTGCTTTCCATGAGACTATAGTGTTTTCTCACCTTTGAGCATGTACTGGATTTGAGATTTAAATTCTTTATTTTCGTTTTTCTTTGAGACAGGGTTTCTCTGTATAGCCCTCACTGTCCTGGACTCACTCTATAGACCAGGCTGGTCTCAACCTCAGAAATCTGCCTGCCTCTGCCTCCCAAGTGTTGGGAATAAAGGTGTGCACCACCACCGTCTGGCAGAGATTTGAACATTTTTATGTGAATGAATGCTTTATCTGTATGTATGTAAGTGCACCACATGTACCAGATCCCCTGGAACTGGAGTTATGGAAGGTTGTGAGTCACCATGTGAGTGCTAGAATCAAATTCAAGTTCTCTGCAAGAGCAAGTGCCCATAATTGCTTCTGGATTTGAGATTTAAATAATACAAGCTTCAGTTAAGATGTAACATTACAGTTGATGTAGACCAATTACAGTTGCTGTGTGTACCTGCCTCTTGTTTCTTCTGCATACAATGGAGGAGTTAGATCCCAACAATAATTGTTGATTCAACAATAAATTATGCTAGGTGTAACGGTACACACCTAACACTTGTGAAACCGAGGCAAGAGAGCTATGCATGCTAGGTCATCCTGGGCTACAGAGTAAATCCTAGGCCACCCTGGGCTACAGAGTAAGCCCCTGTTTCAAGGAAAACAAGAAAAGTTCCGTGTAAAGTACCAAGGGATCACTTACATAGGCTGATTCTTGTGCTTGCACAGCTTTCTAGTTACTGTCAGGAATTAAACTAGCCTTTGTATCCCGCTGTGCCAGCACAAGGTGCTCATGTCCCTACTGCAAGCCTTTGGTTTTGTTTGTCTGAAGCAGGGTCTTTCTATGTAACCCAGGATGCCCCAGAACTTGAGACGCTCCTGCCTCAGCCTCTCCAGTGCTAGCATGGCTCTGATTTCTCACATGGTGAGCATGGTAACTGGCCTCTTTAGGAAGCGGCAGGCACAGGTTCGTCCCCAGCTCTGCCAGCTTCAACACTGGAAGAATGTGGTAGCCACTGGAGCAGAAGTGCCCACAGTGTGGAGGGAAGTCTTGTTTACCATGGCTTCCTTCGTTAGCCATTGGCTCTGTGTCAGCCTTGTCACTTGGGGCCAGATTAAGCTCACTTAAGGAATCATGGACCTCTCTAATCCCTGTTACTCTCTGAATTTACTGTTCTTCCTAAAATTTCAGCTTACTTGTACGCATAAGTCTAGTCCCTTTTATACAAGCAAAGGGCTTCTAGGTTTCCACACTCAGAGTGCTTTGAGTTTTTTTGTAGTCTTCATCCACTATCTTATTTGATGACTTCCTCCTTAACATTAGTGCAGCAATTTCTTCGACTCAATGTAACAGCCTGCCTAGCATAACAGGCCTGTTTCTCTTTATTGCCTTTATTCCCTTTTTGGCTGGGAAGTTCCCTTTGGTAATCTGTGTGCCTGGTCATGCCTGTTGTACTGAGTAATAGCAATCACAGCTCACTATTTGCATCTTCA
This sequence comes from Pachyuromys duprasi, assembly GCA_028658305.1. NCBI lineage: Eukaryota > Metazoa > Chordata > Mammalia > Rodentia > Muridae > Pachyuromys > Pachyuromys duprasi. The sequence goes on from CM053764.1 coordinate 65,450,244, forward strand.
GAGTTGGAGGTCTTTCTCCAACTGCCTTTATTACATTAAATCAACAGGTTATTTGGTTACCTGTTTAGACAAAGCTGGGTCCTTTGGGGAGGACTGTAGATCAGACAAAGACTTTGGAATTGGGGATCAGACACGGTAGAACACTCCTGTCATCTTGGAGAGATGGAGGAGTTTAATACTGGCCTGAACAGTCCCTGCCTAAGAAAACAGAGGGGGCTGGGGATGAAGCTCGATTAGTAGGATACTTGATTAGCACACATTGTATAAAATGGGTGTGGTGGCACATACTTGTCATACTCGGGAGGTGGAAGCCTGAGGATCAGGAGTTCAAGGTCATCCTTGGTTACACTGCCTGTTTGAGGCCAACTTGGGCTAAGTGAGATCCTGGATAATGGCTCAGAGGTTAAGAGCACTTGGCTGCTCTTCAAGCACAGGTTCAATTCCTGGAACCTAGGTGGTAGCTCATAGTTGTCTGTGCTCCAGTCCCAGGGGTTCTGACGCCCTCTTCTGGCCTTGGCGGGGCTACGCGATACTTGGTGCAGACATGCAAACAAAGCAACCATTCCCATAAAATACTTTTAAAAAATGGTGGAAGATAGTTGAAGCTCTTGCGCTATGGCAAAGCGCAATGATGTGCTGAATTTGGGGTGACAGGTTAGTTTTATCTGGAAGTGGTTGGAAAGCAGGTTCTTTAAAAGTTTCTGTCTAGCAGAGAAATTGTAGAGATGGAGAGACCAAAAGGGTTAAGCAGGGCATAGTGGAATTCAAGATCGTCCTCAGCTACATAGTAACAAGTCTGAGGCTAGCTTGGGATCAGGAGACATATAAAAATACATCTTGCATGCTTGGTAGTGCATGCCTTCAATTTCTGCACTTGAAAGGCAAAGGAGGGGATTTCTTAAGTTTGAGAGGGTTAGTGTAGGGCAGCTAGGGGTACATAGTTTCAAAAACAGACAGGGTGAGCTACATGGCTCAAAGGGTAAAGGTTCTTGCCACCACGCCTGAGGCCCTGAATTTGATGTCTGGAACCCACATAGCGGAAAGAGAGACCCAACTCCTTCAAGTTGTCCTCTAGCTTCACATGCTTGTTACGGCGTGCACGCTGACAACCAATAAACAGAATAAAAAGGGACTTCCCCAAACCAAACAAAATAAAACCCGAAAGAACTCAGAAGGCAGAGGCAGGCAGATATCTGTGAGATCCAGGCCAGCCGGGGCTACATGGTGAGGCCCTATCTCAAGAAAAAAAAAAAGTTAACAGGGTACAACTTGAGTAAAGGGGCGAGGGAAATCTAGGGCCTCTCCAGCCCCGGTCCTCTTGGCGTGGCAGCGTGTGATCTAGAGGGCTGGGGTGGGGCTTCCATTCGGAGGCGCACGCATCCCAGTAGCATTCAAGAGATTCAGTGGTGCTGAACCGCACAAAGTATCCTCATCCAGGCAATTCTCCGAAAAGCAGGTGAAGGCCGACTCGCTGGCGGCGTCCTCAGAACGGGACCAGCGACGCGAACCTGAAGATTCTCCTCCGAACGGTTGAGGGCCGCGTCCCGGGACTCTTCAGAAGGTGGCGGCGGCCGCGACTCCACCGGAAGAGCGCAGGGTCCCAGCGCCCACGGAAGCCACGCCAGGCCACCAGCAGCCCTAGCTCTACTCGGAGGCCGCTGTCCAGGCCCCACAGCCTCCGGTGCATTGTGGGTGGGGAGCCCCTGCTGAGCACAGCGGGGAACCCTCTGCTCAGCTCCTCGCAGGCCGCCCGGCGGCCCGGGCAAACCGCCCTCTACGGTCCAAGCAAGCTGGCCACGAATTGACGTGTCCTCCAAGACCGCACCCCTCAAGGCATGGCATTCCCGCCCCAATCCTAAAGCCCGCCCCCACGGCGACTTGACTGGCCCTGCAACCCGCTCCGTTCTTCCATTGGGTGCCTGTCTGTCAGTCACCCCGTCGTGCCCCCTAGGCCCGCCCCAGCCACCGGCGCGATCCGGAGGGCCAGCCGGCCAACGCGGCTATTGGCCGCTCGGAACTGTCTGTCCTAAGTCTGGCCACACCCTCGGCGGGGTGCGGATCCTGAGCGCCCCAGCCAGACTTCATTGGCCTGCAGCACCGCCACTCGGAGAGACGTGCCTCAACCCGGAAGTGTGAGAGGCAAAATCTGCCTAGCAACCGGGGAAGCCGGGCTGCGAAGCGGGCAATTTCAGTGTGAGAAGGAGCGGTGAGACCGAGCGGCAGCTCCGAGCGCGCCGCGGCAGCTCCTTCCGCCCGGGGTCAGCGCTCCGGCGCGCGCACGCGCACCCTCGCCGCCTGAGCGCTCCCCGCGCCGCCCGCGCAGTCGGTCCGTCGGTCGTCCGTCGTCCTGTCGCCGCCGTCGCCTCCGGCGCCACCCAAGGGAGCCGTCGCCGTGGGACTCGACCGGACCAGACTCGAGCGCTCTGCTCGAGGCCGGCCCGGGGCCCAGCTGCCGATCGCGCGGAGCTGAGCAACTTCGGTGAGTGTGGGGCAGGCGCCGCTGCCGGGGTCCCCGGCTTCCGGTGCCCCGGGCTCCCCCGGCTTCCGCTTGGCCGGCTTGGTGCGTTTCCCTACTGGACTCTTTGGGAAACCCTGCGTCTGAAGGCCACCGTCTCCGAGAGCTCCCCTTCTGTGTGGAGGAGCCCCGCCTGTTTGAGAGTGCCCTTTCTCTGGGGTACTCCTTTGAGGGCGCCCCCCTTCTAAGGGGACTTGGTGTCTGAAGGTGCCCTTTCTTTATAGGACTTCACCTCGCTGAGGGCGTGCCTTCTTTGAGAACCCTTGCCTTTCCGAGAGTACCCCAGAAAGGGGGACCCTGTGTTTCTGAGAGTGACCCCCTTCCGAGGGGAGCACCGCCTTTTTTGACCCAACTTTTCTGAGGATCTAGCCTGAGGGACCCTTGTTTATCCATATTTCCCCCATCCCTACCCCGCCTGTGAACCCCTACCTGTGAGGGCGAACATCTTTTTCTGAGAACCCTCAACTCTCTCGGAGTTTCTCTGAGACATCTACCTTATTGAGAGGAACCCCATTTCGGACCTCCTGAGTTCCCAAGGGGAATCCGTATTTCTGAGACCCTTATCTCTTCTCAGAGGTACCCTGCCTCTTTAAGGGTATGCAGTCATTCTCTGTGGGATCCCCCTCTTTTTCGAGGGTCTTTGGCCTCACTCCCTTGCTTCTTGTAAAAGGTGGCTTTTTGTCTGACGAGCGCCCCCCTCCCTTTCTGGGATTCCATGCCTCCCTCAGGAAGGTTCCGCTTCCCTTAGGAGATACGTACGAACATGCTTTCTCAGGACCTCTTTCTTCTATGGAGGTTCTTTCTGAGATCACCTTGACTCTTGGGTACCCCATCCTACAATTTTCTGAGGAGGTCGTTGGTTGTTTCTCTGTTTCCCCATTTTTTGAAAGATCCCTCTCTAAAATTCTTTCCCTGATTTTCTGTCCTCATTTTGAGTAACTTCTTTCTTTTTTCAGGTTTCCCCAAATAATCTAAAGAGCTCCTTGAACGTTTACCCCACTTTTCTGAGCTGTCCCCAATTTTTTGGCAAGCTTCCCCCTCCTCCCTTTTTTGGGGGTGAGGTCTCACTGTGTAGCTCTCACTGGTGGTCGTGAACTCAGAGTTCTGGCTGCAGAGGCCCTTGTGAGCTAGAATTAAAAGGCTCGTGTCACCATGCCTCTCCTCACATTATGATGATGATGATTATGATTCAGTCTTGTTACATTATATAACCTAGGCTGTTTTTGAATTAAGATTTTTCCAGCCGTGCCTGTCCTAGAACTCGTTCTGTAGATCAGGCTGACCTCAAACTCAGAGATCGCCTGCCTCCACTCTCAAGTGCTGGGACTAAAGGTGTGCACCACTATCACCTCCTTTTTTTTTTTTTTTTTTTTTTGAGACTGGGGGGGGGGTCTCACACAGGCTGGTCTGGAACTCACTTTGCTCCCAGGGTAGCTATAAATTCATGGTCATCTTCCTGCCTCAGCCTCGTGAGTGAGTGATGGTATTACAGGTGTGAGTTACTATGCCTGGCCACTGTTCCCACTTTGTCTAGGTATCTCTTTTCCTTCTAAGAGACCCTGTGGATTCCTCATTTTCCTGAGGGGTCCGGCAGCACCGGAGTTCCCCACCTACTTGCTTGAGATTTTTCCTTTCTTGAGATTTCCTTCCTTAATCTCTGTGGGAGAGACTTATCATTTAACCTTGGAGCCATCAATTTCAAGATTTCTCTATTTCTGTGTTGTAGCCAGGTCTCTATTATGAAGATAAAGATTTAGAAATGTTTTCTTTCTTGACAGTACTGGGGGTTTCTGAGTCATCATTGTGTTTTATGTTTTAGACAGGGTCTTCCACTGTGTAGCCCAGGCTGCTCTTAAACTGCCCATGTATGGAGCTAGGCTATCCTTGAATCATCTTGTTTAAGCCTCCAGAGTATTAGATTTTTTTCATGACTTTTATCTCAGTTTTCAGAGGACTGAGACTTTTGTGGCCAGAGGGAAAGTTGGGGGATCTATATGCATAAAACAAAACATCTTCTTCCTCTCATGTCTATTTCTAAGTCTTGAAGGATGTTTTACCTTTTTTTTTTTTTTCCTTTCTTCTTCTCCCTCCTCCCCCATCCCCCCCTTGGTTTTTCCAGATAAGGATTCTTTGTGTAACAGCTCTGGCTCTCCTGGAACTCCTGTAGACCAGGCTGGCCTTGAATTCACAAAAATCCACCTGCCTCTGCCTCCCAAGAACCTGAATTAAAGGAGTATGCTACCAACCTCCTGGCTCTGCTCTTTTCTTTTCTTTTCTTTTCTTTTCTTTTCTTTTCTTTTCTTTTCTCTCTCTCTTTTTGAGACAAGATCTTTGTTATATAGCTGTGGCTGGCCTGGAACTCCAGAGATCTGCCTGATTTGCCTGCCTCTGATTTGCAAGCACTGAGATTAAAGTCAGAGTCACTATACCCAACTTTCTTTTTTGAGGCAGGGTCTTGCCAAGTCTGACCTCAGACTTTAGACTGTTCGTCAGACTTTTGGTGCGGGTATCACAAGTGTGCGGCGTTATATGCTGTGTTGCTTATTACATTTTCATGACACCCCAGGCCAGTGTCAGAAGACTGTGGGCACCAAGAAAGAAGGCAGAAACATTGTCTCCCTGTTATCACAAGGTCAAGCCTATGGGATGAACCCACTTCCTGCCCTGTCCCTTGGTAGGTCCTCTCTGCAGAGAGAGGATCTTTCCGTCCTGAAGAAAGGAGAAGAAACCTCTCCTTTGCTCTTTCAGGGCTTCCTGCTGCCTTGAGCCCTCTGATTCAGCCCTTGATCAAAAGAGGAGCCCCAGGTTGTGGCCTTGGTTTGAAAGGACAGAAGCAGGAAATGGGTCATCCTAGATCTGGAAAAGGTGCAAAGTGGGCAAGGGGACAGAGGATGTAACTACATTTCTTTAAGTTTTAGGTGACTTTGGCCTGGCCCAAAGGAAAGTTTTCCATGGTGTTTACAAATTTCCTATGTACTTCTTTAGTGGCCCACCCTGGATTCTAAGTTCACTGCAGTAGCTAATTTTATCTGCTTTGCCAAAGGTAGAGCTCTCAGGAGCCTTAGGGGATGAATGCTGGCATTGAGATGGTCCACAGGACAGAAATGAACTCAGTTTGAAATCTGAGTAACTCCTAACTGCTTTAAGTCCACAGGCTGGTTTCAGGCTGGGAACACAGAGAGCTGGCCTTAGCAGAGCACTGAAGCTGGCAAGCTGTGTGGTTTTAAGCATTTTAGCAAGTTGTGCCCCTCTGTTCAGCTTGACCTGTACTTCTCTTTTTAGTTTGACTTAATGCAGTCTCTCCCTGTTCCTTTCTATCCGGGTCTTGCTTAATTTGAGTCCTTTGTGAAGACTCCTGCCGAGGCTATAATTTGAGTTCTAAATCTGTCGGTGGACCATGAGGACACAAGTTTCAACTCGAGCTATTTTCTTCTGTGAAGAATCACTTGGAGAGTTTCCTGGGTCCTCAGCTCTTGGGGTAGTCAAGTCCAGGCAGGAGGCTGCTGCAGACCTGTTGCTTTTCCGTTGCTTCTTGCTGGTCATCAGTAGGTACTGCCCTTAGTGAAGAGGAGAGATAGTGAGGACATTGGGGTGTCCTGGGATTCGATGTATGTGCATAGATTTATCACTTAAAAGGAAATCCAGCTTATACTCACAGTGTTAAAAAAGAGGTAAGTGGTGACTTTGAAATGAGAATTGTTTCTTGTTTGTTACTATAACAAAATGGTTGAGTCAGGCTACTTTATAAAGTTTATTGACTGCTGAGATGCACAGGGTGGTTACATGGCAAGAGACAAGGAACAGGCTGTTGGTGTGTGTAACTGTACATATGCACACATATATTCGTAATTTCTATCTATCTATCTATCTATCTATCTATCTATCTATCTAATAATTTATTTTTTAAGATAGGGTTTCTCTATATAGCCCTGGCTATCCTGGAACTCACTATGTAGACCAGGCTGGCCTCAAACTCAGAGATCCACCTGCCTCTGTTTCCTGAGTGCTGAGATCAAAAGTGTGCCACTATGCGTACCCCCCCCCCCCTTTTTAAAATATTTATTGTATATGGGCATGAACTGGAGGACATCAGAAGAGTGCTTTGGATTCTCTGGAACTGTGGGTACTGGGAAATGAAACTGGGTTCTATGTAAGAGCATTAAGTGCTGCTAACTGCTGAGCCATCTCTCCAGCTTTTCTCTTAAAAGGTTACCAGTTGGGGCTGGAGAGATGACTCAGAGGTTAAGAGCACTGGCTGCTCTTCTAGAGGACCCAGGTTCAATTCCCAGTACCTACATGGCAACTTACAACTGCCTGTAACTCTTGTTCCAGGGGATCTGACGCCCTCATACAGACATTTGTACAGTCAAAACACCAATGAGCATAAAATAGAAATAAACAAGTTATTTAAAAGGTTACCAGTTTAACCAAGGGGTTACCCCCCCCCCATTGATGATTGGATCTAGCCTCTCATGTGTGCTAAAGCAAGTGCTTTTATCATGGAACTACATGAGCTGTATCCCCAGTCATTAGATATCTTTAAACATTTTTACTTTTTTATTTTATGTATAAGGTATTTTGTCTTCATGTAAGTTTGTATACCACATTTATACAGTGTCAAAAGATGGTGTTGAATTCTTGGAACTAGAGTTATAGGTGGTTATGAGCTACTATGTAGTGTTGGGAATTGAACTCAGGTCCTCTAGAAGAGCAGTCAATGTTCTTAACTACTGAGCCATCTCTCCAGTCTTCCCTCCTCAATTTTTTTATTGTAATTGTGAGACAGCGTTTATATTGTCTCTATATAGAATTTACTATAGCTCAGGGAAGCCTTGATCTCGGAATCTTTCTGCCTCTACCTTCTGAGCAACTAATATCACAGGCTTGTACTGTTAAATTGATGTCTAAACAGCATAAGCCTGGTTAAATTTTCACCCTTTTTGGAGGGGAGGGGTATGGTTGAGACAAGGCCTCATATAGCTTCTAGAAGAGTCATGCTTGCTATGTAACCAAGACTGGTCTCAAGCTGCCGGTCCTCTTCCCCCCCGTCTTCCCAGTGCTAGGATGGAAGGCCAGTGCCACCGCAAGTGGCTTTCTGACCTAATAACAGCACAGTTGTGATTTCTGGGTGGGGACACTTAGACCACACCCATACCAGAACAGGCTGACCACCTCCTTTCTGGGGGCTTTCCTTTTTATTTTTTATTTATTTATTTATTTTGAGACAGGGTTTCTGTGTAGTTGGCCTTGGCTGTCCTGGACTCGATTTGTAGACCAGGCTGGCCTCGTACTCACAGACATCCACCTGCCTCAGCCTCCTTGAGTGCTGTGATCACAGGCCTGCGCCACTGAACATGGCTTCCATTTGATGCTTTAGGGAAATGTTTTTCCTACTTGTGTGGCTTACCAAGTTATAGCACAAAAGCAGCTACTAAATACTGGAGCACACTGCTGTGAGTGAAGGTGGAGACGCCTGCGGCCAGCAGTGCTTGGCAAACCTGAGGGGAGGGAAAGGACCCGAGATAATGAACTAGATGATCAGTACAGGTTGGTTATGATGCTCATGAGGTTGGGGTTCTGGCCTGCACTCCCAGACCAGAAGGGGCTTGATATTTTGCCAAGGCTAAATATCCTCAGAGAGAAACGAATGTTGAAAAATTTTCAGTTTTCCTATGTTCTGTTACCAGATGGGAGAAGGATTTGCCATGTGGCAGGAGCTTGTGTTTGCTTTGGCCTTGGCATGTCCCTCTGTCAAATGGGCTAATTTGTGAGTGAAGGACAAGTGGAGAGATGTATAACTAATTAGACTGGAGGCAAAACAGAATATTACAATGAACTTGAAGCCAAAAAATAGGTGAGCTGTAATCTTTTTCTTTTCAATAATTTATTTTATGTGCATTGGTGTGAGGGTTTCAAATCCCTTAGAATTGGAGTTATAAACAGTTGTGAACTGCCATGTGGGTGCTGGGAACTGAACCCGGGTACTTTGGAAGAGCATATGGTGCTCTTAATCACTGAGCCAGCTCTCCAGTCCCATGAGCTGTAATCTTAAAGAATCCTGTCCACATTTTGAAATGGAGTATAGGATATGGAGCAGTTACCTGATAAGCTTCAGAGCCTTGAAAAATGAACCTTTTTCATGGTAATGGATCAGATTTGGGAACAAAAGACTGGAAAAGTGTCGCACAAAGGCATTTGACTACACATAATAATAGTACTTTGAAATGACCAGTGTGTGGCTTAGAGCCCACAAGGAGATCAAAATTCACCTGGGCCCTAGGACCTAGTTCTAGAGAGTTGTGGCAATGCTAACTCAACCTCTGAGGCTGAGGATAGTCTGGGGTAAGGTGGATTGGGAATGAGGGGACAGGACACTTGTGTCTTTACCTCTGCTTTTTAGGGATAGTTTTTTTCTGTGCAGTATGGCTGTGTAGCTCAGATTGGCCTCAGACTCATGATCCTCTAACTTCTGCCTCCTGACAGTGGCGATTACAGGCATGTGCCTCCATGCCTACATAGGATACTCTGTATTTTTTTTTAGTGGATTTTTTTTCTTAGTAATTAGTGAAAGCCCTATAATCATGGTGGATGAATAGTGTGGCAACAGATGGATAAAACCCAGGGGGAAAATAATGGATGAAAATCTGAACCAGGCCCTCCTCCCATGTTGGAAAAGTCAGTCTTTTATAGCCCAGGCTGGCTTTAAACTCCACGCTTTGCCCAGAACGGCCTTCCTCATGGATCCTTCTCCCTCTACTTCCTTAATGTTATATAAGTAACATTATTATACTTCTATAATCTATAATATTATAGAAGTATACCAGTGTGTTTAGTGACTTTGCCTCCCCCCCCCCCTTTTTGAGGCAGTGTCTCACATAAAATTAGGAATATCTGTCTGTTTGTAAATAGATAGACAGATATCTATGTAAACAGGGTATTAATTTGTAGACCTGGCCAGCCTTAAATTTACAATATTAATCAACCCTCACAAATGCTGGGGTTAAAGGCATGTTACCATGTTTGGCTTGACTTTTGGCTTTTAAGCTTTTTGTTTGTTTGTTTGTTTGTTTTTGATATAGGGTGTTTCTCTGTGTAGCTTAACTAACTTTGTAGAGCAGGCTGGCTGCAAACTCATAAATCTGCCTGCCTCTGCCTCCTGAGTCTTTTAAACTTTTAAAACATGTCCACCATCTTAAACTTTGAAAAAGGTTTTGGTTTAATACATTAAAAAATAATTAAATTTTTTGAGACGGGGTTTCTCACTGGTCAAAATAGGATAACCTTGGTTGGCCAGGCCCCCCCAGGAGTCTGCCTGTGTCTGCCTCCCCAGAGCTGGGATTACAGGGCTCAGCGCTGTACCTGGCATTTTTAATGTGCGTTCTGGGCTAGAAGACAGGGCCCACTATGTCACTCATGTTGGGCTCAGACATGTGGCAATTCTGTCTTAGCCTCCTGAGTGCTGGAACTATAGGCTGAGCCATTATGTGAGCTAGCTTATTTATTTATTTAATTAAAACATTGTACATTTGTTAATGTACTTATTTGTGTGTGTGGTTGTATGTGTAAAATAAAAAAAACTTAGGGGATCCATACTCCCCCTGAAATTACATGTTGCTGGTGGATGGTGGCGCCTCCACCATATCTGTTTGTCTAACAGGAAAAATTTTTAAACTTTTTTTTTCCATTTGAAGGATTATTACAGCAATAAAAAGCTTTGAGTAGTTAGAAACAGTATTGATCTAGGTACTTTATACAGTGTAATGTAACGTGGTTACAGTTGGTGGGCAGTGCTGAAATGCATGTGGGTGCAAACACTGCCCTTGTCCAGCTCTGGCTGAGGAAGTGTTGATTTATGTAACTGAAATAGCCAGGGAAGTTAGGGTTTCCTTCCTGCTGGAGACAGCGCTGGGGGCATTTGTTCCCTCTGGGGTGTTGAGGATAAAAAATAAGCAGTCTTTTTGGGAACTGGGAATTAACTACTATATGGAATGGTTCCATCTAAATGAATGGAAGTGTTATTTGTAATGTCCAATGTTCTGGCTTGCTCCTCTTCGCAACCCCACCCTTTGTGTGTAATGGTGTATCACTGAGTGTGGATAGATTTCTGTAAAGTGGTCTGTAAAGGGTACGTGAGTACTTGAGGAAGAGTTCTAGCTTTGCACGTATTGAACACCAATAATCCCAGCACTTGGGAGGCTAAGACAGGTGGGTTGTAAGGCCAGCCTTGGCAACATAATCAGACGTCTCACTCTCGCCTCCTCCACAAAAAAAGAGCCATGCTTATGGCAGGTTTTTCTGTGTAGTCATTAATAAGGTGGGTTTATTTATTTATTGATATTACATACATATATTTATTATATTATTTACAGCTTTTCCAGTGGCTTCTCTCCTTCCACCATATGGGTCCCAGGGGTTGACCTTAGGTTGTCAAGTGAATTTTTACTCATTTACTGAGGTAGATGAGAACCTAAGTTCCCAGTTTCACATCTCCAGTACCATTTAAAATACCATTTAAATTATTTATTTATTGACTGATTGGTTGATTGGTACAGGTTCTCTTTGTATAGTCTTAGCTGGCCTGATACAGAGATCCACCTGACTTGGCTTCTGGAGTGTTATATGTCACTGGGTGTGGTACTACACACCGTTAATCCCAGAGGCGGGCAGAGACGGGCAGAGCTCTGAATTTGGGGCCAACCTGGTCTATGGAGTGAGCCTCAAAAAAAAAAAGAAGAAAAAAAAAAGTATGTGTCACTACGTCTGGTTTGGCTGCCACTATTAGTATTGTAGTATTGTGGTGCTGGGGATCAAATCTTGGCCTTCTGAATGTTTATTAATTATTTAAAATTAATTTTATATGTATGGATTGTATTAGGGTTCTCTAGAGTAACAGAATATAGAATGAATCTCTCTATATATATGGAGAAATGGGAGTTACTGGAATGACTTCTAGGCTGCAGTCCAGTGTCTAGCTATGGATGGAAAGGCCAAGAATCCAGCAGTTACCTTAGTCTACAAGGCTGGGTGTCTGCGGTATATGGTGGAATCTTGAAGAAGTAGGCTCTAAAGAATGGACTTGCTAGCAAGGTGAGAGCAAACAGGCAAAGAGCAAAAGCTTCTTTCTTCCATGTCCTTAGAGAGATTTCTAGAAGAAGGCGTGGCTCAGATTAAAGGCCTCTCTTCCTGCTTTAAGAACTGGATCAAAGGCATGTGTCTTCCACTCGCAAAGGTCCAGATTAGAAGTGGGTTCACCCACTTCAAACCATGGGAAGAAAATCTCTCACAGGTGTGCCCTTCATTTCATTGTAGTTCATTTTAAATATGGTCAAATTGACAACCAAGAATAGTCATCATATGGGTGTTTGGCTTATATGTATGTCTCTGCACCACATGTGTTCCTGGTGCCCAAGAAGGCCAGAAGAAGGCTTAGGATACCCTAGAAGTAGAATTACAGATGTTTGTGAGCTGCTGTATTGGTGCTGGCAATTGAACCCAGGTCCTCTGTAAGAGTACCCAATGCTCTTAACCACTGAACCATCATTTCTAGCTTCATGAATGCCTCATCATTTTTTTTTTGTATTTGTTCATTTACTTACATATTTGTTGAGTGTGGGTGTTTAGTGCATGCCTTGGTATTTGTGGGGAGGTAGAACCTGAGTGTCAACAGTTGGCCCTTTTCTGCCATGTGGGCCTAGGGGATTGAGCTCAAATCAGGAGGCTTGGGGCAGCAAGTACCTTTACCCACTGAACCATCTTGCCACCCCTTCCTACCTTTAAAAAATTATTAGGGCTGAGGATGTAACTTAATTGGTGAAGCACTGTTTAGCATGTACAAAGCCCTAGAACCAGTACTCAGCACAGTATAAACTCTGTGACAATGCAGGAGGATCAGGGATTATTGGATACATAGGAAGTTTGAAACATAAGCGAGATACACGAGTTTGAGAGACTTTGTCTCAAGCCAATACATAACTTAGTTTAGATTTAAAAATTGGAAATGTGGAGTTTATTGCTTGATGTGACTTCCTGTGCCAGCAAAAAATTCAGCAGTAATTGCCTGCCTGAAGTGAGTGCTGGGTCTCACCAGCCCAGTAGTGAGCAGAATGATCGTTCTCACTGAGCCAGCCCAGCACCAGACAAGGAGACAAGCCTGAACCCCATGGGCTTTCCTGGACAGTACCCCTTGGTGCTGCAGCCGGTCTCATTGGGAACCTGGATGTCTATTTCTAGGAGGTTTCAAAATGAAATTTCACTGTTCCTCCAACTTCCTCACCTAGCTCCTGTTTCTCTCCTGGAAACAGAGGCCAGGAGGTTCTGTGGCATTTGTGAGGCTTATGACACCTGTTCTTGAGAGTTGATCCATGGCAACTGATTGAGAAACAGGAGAGTCTGGGATGGTCACCAAGAGCAGAATGCTCAGCTCTTTGATTCTGTGGAAAGCACCATGCTTTGTTTTTGTAGGTCTTAAGCATCCCTCCACAGCAGAGCTATTTTACAGATATTAACAACTAGCAAAGCCTTTCCCACTTTGAAGTTTCCTCCCTGACCCTGTGGTGCTAAGTGTGGAAACCAGAGACCTGCTCATGTTAGGCAAGCCCCCAGATCTACAGCTACTTTCCTACCTGTACTTCCCCACCTGCTTTGAATAATTGTTGACACAGGGTCTTGCTCTGTTGCCCAGCCTGCCTGGAACTCTGTCTTTCTGTCTCTGCCCCTTTTTGGCTACACGGTTTCAAGGTCTCCTTTGTTGTCCAGGCTGGTTTACAAACCCTGGGCTTGAAGATCTCCTCACTGTGTATTCTCAAGTAGCCAGAACTGTAGCACCAGCTGTTTTGTTGTTGTTGTTGTTGTTTTTTGGTTTTTTTTTGCTTTATTTTCTGAGCTCTTGCTATGTAGCCTAGGCCAGTTTAGAATTCAATTCCTTGAGTGCTGCTGGGATTACAGGTAGTACCACCATCCGTGGCTGGCCTTAAACTCTCATAGTCCTCCTCTTCCACCCCTATAGTTCTGGGATTATAGTGGGCACTACCCTATCCAGTTTGAAGGAAAAGAAAAAAATTCAGGGCTGGAGAGATGGTCTAGTGCTTAAGATTGCTTGCTGCTCTTCCAGAGGATTCAAGTTCAGTTCCTAGTACTCAGATTGCTTACAACCACCTATAACTATAGCTTAAGGGGATACAACACCCTCTTTTGGCCTCTTTGGGTACCTGCAGACATGGGACAGATATGTATACATAAAAAATATACATACACATATGTATATATATATTTGGTTTTCTTTGTAGCCCTGGCTATCCTGGAACTCACTCTATAGACCAGGCTGGCCTTGAACTTAGAGATCTGCCTGCCTCTGCTTCCCAAGTGCTGAGATTAAAGGCATGCGCCACCATCTCCCAGCATAAAAATAAATCTTTTAAAAGAAATTAAACTGGGTTTAAAAATTATTATTTATTTTCTGTACACTGGTGTTTTGCCTGCATGTATGTCTGTATGAGGATGTCAGATCCTCTGGAACAGGAGTTACGGACAGTTATGAGCTGCCATGTGGGTGCTTGGAATTGAACCAAGGTCCTCTGGAAGAACAGGTAGTGCTCTTAACCACTAAGCCATCTCTTCAGCTCTTGGTAGTGTACACCTTTAATCCTGGTACTTGGGAAGCAGAGGTAGGTTGATCTCTGAATTTGTGGCCAGCCTGTTTTCCATAGTGAGACCCTGTCTAAGTTCCCCAAAGTATTTTAAGAAATTATTAAGAAATTCAGATTAGTTGGGCAGTGGTGGCACACATATGCTTTTAATTCCAGGTCTATATGAGTTCCAGGACAATCTGGTCTACAAAGTGAGTCCAGGACAGCCAACACTACACAGAAAAACCCTGTCTCAAAAAAACAAACAAAAACAAAAAAAAAAAAAAAGAAAAATCCCACCTGTTGTTTTTAAGTCTCCCAAAGAAATATGTTTTATATAAATTAAAGAAAAATAACAGAACAGAAAGAATAGGAAAAAAAAAAAAAGAAAGGGAGGGAGGGAGGTCTCATCTAGCTGCCAGCATCTCAGGACACCCATTCATGGTCAGAGAAGGCTCGGTTTCTAGATGGACCCTCACTAGCCAATAAATACTCCTGGGTCACAGATTAAGGAAAACAAATTTCCAAACTTTCCCATCAGTCCACCATTCCCAGCTGCTCAACAGCATATCTCCCAATCTTATCCAGAACAGAGAACATGCACCCTCCCCCAGAACACTTTCTGTCCTTCACAGCACACAGCTATGCCTCCATGCATGCAAAGCAGCATGCTCTACCTCAAGAACAGGAAGATTTCACTTTAAGCCAGGCTGGCTGGCAGAGGCTGGGAATCCCATCGACCCTTGTGGCTGAGGCAGTGCTGCCTAGGCTGCAGGAGTTAAGGCCAGTCTTGAACCTGGTGACTCAATCAAATAAAAGGAGGGTTGGGAGGTAGCTCAGAGGTAAAATGCTTGCTGAGTATGTGCTAGATCCCAGCACGGTGGGGCAGGGGAAACAATTTATGTATGTCAAGCGTCAACCCTCACTGGATATGATAATCCAAGAATTCAGAAGGTTGAAGAAAAAGGAGAGTTCAAGTCTGAGACAGACCCTGGCTCCATAGTCAAATTTTGTCTCCAAGGAAAAAAAGGTAATTACCAACAAAGGCGTTTAAAAGTTAAATACGAAGCCAGATCTCTGGGTTTGGTGGCATGAATTCCTGGGACAGCTAAGTAAGAACCTGCCCACCTTAGAAAGTCCAGAAGCATGTCAGGATAAATCTAACAGGTTTCAGATCTTTACAAGAAACCTAGATGTCTGACAGGGCTAAAATCAATCTATGTAATTTGGCTTCCTAATTATGTGTTTTAGGGACAAGATCTCACTTTGGTGCCCAGGCTCTCTTGGAACTCATTCTATGGACCAGGCTGACCTTGAACTCAGATATCTGCCTGCCTCTGCCTCCTAAGAGCTGGGATAAAAGGTGTGCACTACCACCAGCTATTTGAGACTCTTGTTGAGTTCTATCACTGACTTCAAAGGAAGTCAAAGACCACATTGGGTCCCTGCTGTACCCATACTCTCTCCCTTAGAATACCCAGCTACTGACTACATATGCCTTCCTCATCTTCCCTTCCTTGCTTCAGCATTCTCTGTACTTCCTGATCCAGCCCCATTCCTGACCCTCAGCAAGTCAGACCAGTGTTGCTCACACTCTTGAAGTGAGGTCTCATGCAGTAAGGTATGAGCTTCTTCCCATTCACCCTATTAAGCTTCAATAGACCCTGAAAGTCCATATGGCAGATATCCAGCCTGCGGCCAGCATAGATGCTATGTAGTTTCCTCCCCTCCTCTCTTCTGAGAGTTAAACATTTCATCCTGCAATGAAGCTCCTTAAGCAGGAAGATAAAGAACTCAAAATAGCTTCAGGAAGTCCGTGAAACTGACCAGATTCACAAGGTCCTTCCTTGCCTCAGTAAGCAGAACTAGTCCAAGCTGCCTGGAAAAAGTTTAGACCTACTGGGGCACCTGGAAAGGTCACTGTCCAACCTGTTGAGCTGCCTGAAAACTATACAGTATCTTCCAGGTTCCCAACTTTGTGAGCTGTCACCTATGTTGGATAGACTTTGGTGATGCAGCTGTCTTTGAGTAATTTCTGCTTCTTTAACTAACCTTAATAAAATTTAGTGGTTCAGCCAAGTGTGCTGGTACAAGCCTGTAATCCCAGCACTCAGAGGATGCGGAGGCAGGTGGATCTCTATGAGTTTGAGGCCAGCCTGATCTACAAAGCAAGTCCAGGACAGCCAGGACTACACAGAGAAACCCTGTCTTGAAAAAACAAAACAAAACAATAACAACACCCCCCCCCCAAAAAAAAAAAAAAAAAAACCAACAAACCTCAGTGGTTCACCAAGTTGGACTTTGGTAGTGCCCATGCTTTGGTGCGTGTGGATTCCCTATTTGGGGTGAGTGGACACCTGTGTGTGGTATTCCCCCAGGAAAAGTTTTGTCACAAAGCAGTAGACTAGCTTGTTCCTGGGCAGCTTCAACCCTGGCCAGCCTCAAGTAGATGGTAGCTGTACTCCAGCTCTGTAACAGCTGTCTCAATGGAGCGCCTTCTGTGTGAAAACACAGTATTGGAAACTAAGCCATTCGTACCTTTCCTGAGGTCACAGGGTAGCAGAAGGCACTATCCACACTCAAGATTAAGTCTTCAGGGGGAGGGGTGCTACCGATTCATGCTGAAAGCATGGTTTCCAACGGTTCAGTCACACAGCAGAAAGACACTACTGCTTCCATAAGTAAAGCAGAAGGACCTGAGTTCCATTACAGAATGCAAATGTGATAGGAAGAAAAGAACGCCGCAGCTGCTCACCCCTGAGAGGCCCTGCCCACACCTGCCTCTTGACTCTTGCCACACCTCCCTGGTGGCCCTCAGAGGCATGTCCCTGAAGGTCACCTGGCGACAGCACAACAGGACACCAGTGCTCTCCGGTTGGCCACCCTGCCCTATGGAGTTTCTGAGTCTGTGGGTACAGCGGCCACACTAACTTTACAGTCCATGACAAAGTAGTCAGCTGCTGGAACCCTCACCTCCCCTGAGCCATCAGCAAGAGCCAAGGCACTCAACTAGCATGCACAGCCTTCGGTTCTATCCCCAGGACATGTAGGTGTGGTGAGGTATTGCATGCCTATCATCCCAGCACTGAGAGGAGGGAAGGGAAGAAGAGCATGAGCTTGTTTTCTGTGCTCAAATTGGGGCGCAAGAACGAACTCTGAACAGAAAATTAGGAGGGGCCAGTGTCCACTTCTCAAGGGCAGCAGGAGCCCAGAGGTAGGAAGTAGCCACAAGCACAGTGGTACTACTTGTCCATAGCCACTTCCAATCTGGGCCTGTCCATCTCCCAAGTCAGTATATGGGTAGAAGGAAAAAAATAAAAAGGACTTTCAGGAACTCTTTTTTTTTTGAACTCTCTTCCTACACCCACTTCTGTTCTCTAAATGGGAATCCACCGTTTGACTCCAGCCCTGACACACATCCCATATTTAAGGAAAACACCTGTCCAGTCATTGACCTGAATGGATTAACATCAAGCCTCAGACTTCCAGCCTCACCCCAGTACAGAAATGTCAAAATGGTACCATCCTAGTTGGATATAAAAGGGGTAAAGGGAACTCCATGCACTAACTTTACAGTCCATGACAAAGTAGTCAGCTGCTGGAACCCTCACCTTCCCTGAGCCATCAGCAAGAGCCAAGGCACTCAGGTGGTAGGGCTCTCAGCCAGCATGCACAGCCTCAGGTTCTATCCCCAGGACATGTAGGTGTGGTGAGGTATTGCATGCCTGTCATCCCAGCACTGAGAAAGTGGAGGCAGGAGGATCAGAAGTTCAGGGTCACCCTGGAGTCTATAATGAGTTTGGGTCAGAGATTCTGTGCCAAAAGGGGAAAAAGAAAGAAAAGGGGAAGTCTAATATCTTCTTTGTCTGAATTTTATTTTATTTTTAATTTTACTTTAGTTTTTCGGTTTTTCAAGACAGGCTCTGTGGGTTGTCTGGGTGTCCTGGAATCACTCTGTAGATCAGGCTGGCCTTGAACTCACAGAGATCTCCCTGCCTCTGCCTCTCAGAGTGCTGGGATTACTAGCTGTTCCTGGCTAGTAGGTAGTATTTTCTAAATCACTTGTACACACAAAAGAACATTTTCTTGCCTGCTAGTAACACATGCAGCCAAGGACAACAGGGGATGTACTTCTGGGTTACAGCAAAACTAAGTTGTTAGTGCTTAACCCTTTAGTGCAGTGAGGTTGCTGGGAGTCCTGTGGGAGCAGGGATGGCATCAGGGACACATGGAGACCTAAAAGCTTGTTTTGGAGGCATAGAATGAACTGCAGGTGGATGTGGCATTTTATAGTACCAGGAGTGGGAACATAGTAGCTTTCTACTACATGTAGAGCAACATGCTGGTAATGGATATTGATAAGTGGGTTAAAAGAAAGTTATTTTTTTCTCTCTCTCTCTCTATATATATTATATATATAGATAGATAGAGAATATTATATATTATAGATATAATCTATCTATCTATCTAATCTATCTATGTATCTATGTATCTATCTATCTATCTATCTATCTATCTATCAATCTATCTATCTATCTATCTATCTAGAGATGTGTATGCATGTGAGTGGATACCTATGCCTTGACTTTCATGTGGAGGTCAGAGGACCACTTTGTGCAGTGGATTCTCTCCTTTTCATCTTTCCATGGTTTCTGGTGATTGGATTCAGGTCACCACGCTTGTGTGGCAAGCACTGCTATCCACTGAGCATCCAGGTAGTTCTAGTGCTCCTTTTTATAAGAATAAATTAAGGGCTGGAGAGATGGCTCAGAGGTTAAGAACACTCGCAGTTCTTCCAAAGGTCCTGAGTTCAATTCCCGGCAACCACATGGTGGCTCATAACCATCAATAGTAAGATCTGGTGTGCAGGCAGAATGTTATATAAATAAATATGAAAAAAAAAAGAATAAATTAAAGAAAAAAAAGATGGAAGCTTGGTACAATTTGTTTTCTTTTGTGCTGCCTAGAATCAAACTCAAGTATTGTGCATTTGAGGCAAGTGTTTTACTGCAGAGACTTCATCCCCAGCCTGGTGTGATTTTTGTTTTATTTTGTTTTGTGAGACAGGGTCTCTCTGTACCCCAAATTGGCTGCATTTTTAAGAAGTCCTCCTGAGTGCTGGGGAGTCACGCCTGTGTCACCACACTGCCTTCTTTATCCCTTTAGAGATTTCTGAAGAAACAAGCAGGGGCCTTTCACCATTGTTTGATGACAGTAATCTCAAAGTTGGTCAATGCCTACAGAGTCAGTTCTGCTTTGCTTGGGAACCTGCGTAGACACTTCATTATTTATTTTTGTTTTTTGGTTTTGAGTCAGGCTTTCACTGTAGCCCAGGCTGTCCTGGAAATTGCAATGATCCTCTTGTCTCAGCTTTCCAGGTTCTAGGGTTAGTTCTGGAGAGATGACTCAGAATTTAAAAATACTATGGAAGCTGGAGAAATGGCTCAGTGGTTAAGAGTTACTATCTGTAACTCTACTTCCAGGGGATCTGACACCCTCACACAGACATATGCGTAGGCAGAACACCAATGCAGGTAAAATAAAATAAGTTAAAAAACACTTATTCCATTTCCAGAGGATTCAGGTCTGATTCCCAGCACCCACACGGCAGCCCACAAGCATCTGTGATTCCACTTCCAGGGTTACTATTACTATAAAGCACCATGACCAAAGCAGCTTGGGGAAGAAAGAGTTTATTTAGCTTACATGTTGACATTACTGTTATCATTGATGGAAGTCTGGACAAAAACAGAGCAGGGTCCTGGAGGCAGGAGCTGATTCAGAGGCCATGAAGGGGTGCTGCTTACTGGCTTGCTCCTCATGGCTTGATCAGCTGCTTTCTTACAGAACCCAGGACCACCAGCCCAGGGATGGCACCACCCACAGTGGGCTGGGCCCTCTTCAATCAGTTATTAAGAAAATTAGAGCTCTTTCTCTCCGGCCTGTGGTGCTGGTAGGATGGGCAAGTGTCGTGGTCTCCATCCTGCCAGGAAACTCCGCAGTCACTGAAGGGACCACGAGTGGCATGAAAAACAATACAAGAAAGCCCACTTGGGCACAGCCCTGAAGGCCAATCCCTTTGGAGGTGCCTCTCATGCAAAAGGAATTATGCTGGAAAAAATAGGAGTTGAAACCACACAGCTAAATTCTGCTATCAGGAAGTGTGTCAGGGTACAGCTGATCAAGAACAGCAAGAAGATTACAGTGTTTGTGTCCAGTGATGGCTGCTTGAACTTCATCGTTCTGGTTGCTGGATTTGGTCAAAAAGGTCATGCTGTAGGTGATATTCCTGGAGTCTGCTTTAAGGCTGTTAAAGTAGCCAATGTGTCTCTCTTGGTTCCGTACAAAGGCAAGAAGGAAAGACCAAGATCATAAATGTTGACAATGGAAACACAGTAATAAATTTTCATATTCTGAAAAAGAAAGAAAGAAAATGCCCTAGAGACTTGTCTAAGCCCAATCTTACGGCGGCTTTTTCTCACTTGGAGTTTTCCTGCACTCAGATGAGCCTAGCTTGTGTTGAGTTGACATAAAACTAGGCAGCACACATTCCTTCCTTTGACTTCCTTTTTTTTTTAAATATTTTTATTTATTATGTATACAGTGTTCTGCCTACAGGCCAGAAGAGGGCACCAGATCAGATTATAGATGGTTGTGAGCCGCCATGTGGTTGCTGGGGATTGAACTCAGGACCTCTGGAAGAGCAGCCAGTGCCCTTAACCTGTGAGCCATCTCTCTAGCCCCTTCTTTTGACTTCTATACATGTGATGCACTTCTAAAAATGCCAGCAAATACTTATACATATAAAATAAGAAATGAAAAGTTCCAGAATTATAGGTGTGAGTTACTATATCCAGCTGGTCTCAGACTCTTGAGGTTTTTATCTGTAGTGCTGGGGTTGGACCCTGAATTTTATCTCCTATCCTCAGACTCCTGAGATTAAATTAAATGATTTTCCCTTTTCTTGAATAGCTGGGTCTGCAGTTGTGTGTTGTTATGTCTTGCGACCAGCTCTGTTTTTATTGTCTTGGTTCTAGGGATAGAAACCAGTTTTTCATCCATGCCCAGCATGAGTTCTACTCTATTAATGAGCAACTCCACCAGCCTGGCCCTGCCACTAGTATTTTTTTTTAAATAAACTATAGCTATCTATCTATCTATCTATCTATCTATCTATCTATCTATCTATCTATCTATCTATCTATCTAGTTAAATGTGTACATATTTTTATATATATTGCAGGAGTCAATTTTTTTCCTTCTACCATGTTGGGGTCCTGGGGATTGAACTCAGATTGTCAGCAAGCATCTTTACCCAGTGAGCCCTCCTGCTAGCTTGAAGCTGACTTTTTCAGCCCCTTTTCCAGGTATTTTTAATAGTCGGCTCCAGCCTGCTGCTTTGCTGTTGTATGCCTGGAGCATTTTCCATAATTCATGTGTTAGGAACTTCTTCAAGTGTCACATCCTTAGAGAGGGGCTTAGCTCTTCCTCTGTGACTCCTCAACCTGCCTGTCTTTGATTTCTTCCTTCTCTCCTTTTCTCCTCTCCTCCCCTCACACTGAGGTGCCTCATCCTGCATGCCTTAGTCCTGACCACCTGAGTGGGGTGGTGAGAGAATGAGGAAAGAACGGACATATAGAAAAGCTGGGATCAGGTGGGCTGTGCTTGCTCTGATTGAGGACATCTACTATGCACCAACCTGGCACCCCAGGATGTTTATTATATGTAGCACAGGGTGGGGTTAGCTAACATGGGTAGGAGGTTCTGTTAGGGAGCAGTCTTCTCTTGCATCCTGGAGGAGGAAGCTGTGGTTGCTAGTTTTTTGCTCACACTGCCAACATTTGAACTGGAACCAGAGGGAAGGCTTTGTCATCCCTCTGAACCTCACCCTGGGAGAAGGCTTTGCTAATTCCCATGAGTCTTTCATGTGGCTGTACCCATGCCAATAATAGATATTCACTGAGAACTTCATACCCTCTTTTTTTTTTTTTTTTTCCAAGACAGGGTTTCTCTGTGTAACTTTGGCTGTCCTGGACTTTGTAGACCAGGCTGGCCTTGAATGCACAGAGTTCTGCCTGCCTCTGCCTCCCTGAGTGCTGGGATTACAGGCATGTGCCACTGCACATGGCTTTCATCCACTCTTTGCACATTTATGCAGGATTTCCTCAGCTCCCTACACTGGCCAATAGAACATGGGGCCTCTACATGAATGACAAGCCCTCTAGCACTAACCTAGCTTTAGCTTTCTTTTTCACTTTGAAACACAGTCTGTCTAAATGTCAGACTTTGGGAAAAGGAATTTCTTGGGGGACCTGACATATTCTAAGCTCCCCAAACTGGCCTTGAACTCTTTTGGTAGTCTAGGCTGTCTCAGCTTCTTGTATCAGGATGGCTGGCTTGTGTCCCCAGGTCAAATGAGATGGCTCTTTCTTTTATGCTGCTGGGAACCAAGGGCCTTGAATTTGCTAGTCACTGGCTTATCTCTTGAGCTGCAGCTGAGTGTAGGGTTGTAGTCTCTCCCTCCTCTCTTCCTTTTTCAGTTTTTTGAGACTAGATGTCATATAATTCAAGGTGGCCATGAATTCCTGATGTTCCTGCCTCTGCTTCCTAAGTGCTACCTGCTGACTTCAGGGTTTCCTAGGAATGCATTCTGTAAACAGGGGTCCTTCTGTCTCTCTGCCTCACTGTCCCTCAGTTTCATAGAGTATGTCCCCGCTGTCTTCTCACCTGTGATGCTCTTGGGACTGGTGTTCCAGTTCTTCCCCTTCAGTTAGGAATGCATTTTAAGTTTTGTTCACCAGAAACTTTAAAGGAACTTTTGAATAGAAAAGTCTAGTGTCCAGCTGGGTGTGGTGGCCAAACCTTTAAACAGGTGCTCCAGAGGCAGAGGCAGGCACATTTTAAAGTTTGAGGTCAGCCTGGTCTACAAAGTGAGTTCCAGGACATCCAGGGCTACCTAGAGAAACCTTTTTCTGAAAAATCATAGAGCGGTAGGGGAGGAAGGAGAATGAGAAGGAGGAAGAAGAAAAGTGCAATGTTCCCAGCTTTCAGCAGGGTATAAGTACTCCTGCACTTGCTGTTGATCCTTGGGCCAACCCCAGCCTTTGCTATAAAAGGAGATACGAAGATGGAATTTAGCCCCCACGTTTTTTTTTTTTTTTTTTTTTCTCTCTCCTTCAGTACCTTCATTGTGTAGAAACAGGCTCAGATGTTAGTTTATTTAATAGTGTATTTGAAAGATAATTAGACTATTTTTGCAGCGATTGGGGTGTAAGGAAGCCTGGCTATTATTAGCAAAGCTTTGGGGTTTTTTTTTGTTTTTTGTTTTTTCCCTTTCTCTCCCCCACTTTCCTGGGGTTTCAGGCATGCTGGGCAAGGACTCCACTGTTGAGCTACAGTATCTGCTAGAGAAGTGTTTTGAAAGTGTTTCACTAACAGCTTGTTCTAGGGCAAGAGAGCAGAGGAAGACATGGCTGGCAATGAAGGTGTCTGCAGCATGGACAGCGTGTGAGCAGCTGGTGGCCTCATTTCATAAGGCCAGCCCAAGGCACCAGGGCGGGGAGGGTCCATCCAAGCAGCTAGGCCAAAAAGGGGCCTGCCAGCGCGGCCTGCACTCCCGTCACCTCATCCTTCCTGCCCCAGGCCCTATTCCTGTCACGGAAGGAAAGCCTGTAGTGTTCACCTTTGCTTTCTACCCAATACTTTCTCAGCTGGAGAAGTTGACACTGGCCCTCTGGAGCAGCCCACCTGTCACCAGCCCACACGGTTGTGTCATTAGCATGTCACAGCTGATGCTTCCTTTAAGCTGGACAGTTTGTCACCTTGGTGACTCACAATGGACTCAGCAGCTCAGACTCTGGAATCCTTATCTTGGCCTGGAGTTTCAGGGCTCCTACTTGACCACACTTGGTTCTGTTCATGGCTAATTAAGTCGGCATTTATAGGAACCAGGTGAAGTACGTGAGGTAACATTTTGCTTATTTTGCAGTAATGCACACAATCTGATTAATCGCTGTGGTACCAGCAGCTCTTGGAGCGGCCGAAGCCCTGGACACTGCTCACCCACCCTTGCACATGGAGGGGCAGGAAGCTCCTGAACTACATACAGCTAAGTCAGGTTGGAGAGCTTTTTGTTTGACCTGAAGTATTTGCATTTCTTTGCCAGGGCCAGGTCCTTCGCTCATTGGTATTTTGTATCTTTTTGAGATGGAGGAATGCTTCTCCCCGGGAGGTCCTGCAAGATGTAGTGTTATACTTGGAATGTTTAGGTGTGGGGAAGGGTCAATGACAAAGTTGCCAACTGGTGTGTGGACCTCCGCGGAGAATTCAGAAGTGTTTTAGGAAAGCAGCATTGAAGGGGATGATTTTTGTATAGCTTGTTCCACAGGAAATATTTTTCAAGTTTGAAGTGAGACCCACTCATGGATGGGAAGTACATTAATGTTTTTCCCGACTAACAGTAGCTATAAGATTTTGTTACAGTTGCTGTGCAGTGACACAGGTTTCTGTTACGTGTGTTACAAAAAGCACTTGAGCAGTTCTCAGGAGTCCAGGTGTCTGTCTCATCCGTGTCTTAAGGCTGGAAGAGGAACAGGCAGGAGTCTGTTTGGGTGATTCTGATGCTGACAGCTGCTTTGTTACACCAGGCTTTTTCTTTTCTTTTTTTTTTTTTGTTTCCTCTTTTTCCCCCTTAAGACAGAATTTCTCTGTGTAGCCTTAGCTACCCTGGAATTCTCTCTGTAGACCAGGCTGCCCTTTAACTCAGAGATCCACCTATCTTGAAGATTTCTTTTATTTTAAATTTTTGTAATAATTTTTAAACATTGATGTGTATGAGTGCTTTGCTGCATGTGGCTGCTGGGAAGAGAGCCCAGGTCTCCACAAGTGAGGGTACCCTTAGCCACTGAGCCAACTCTCCAGCCCTGGGTACTTATTCATATGTTTGTGCATTGGTGTTTTGCCTGCATGTATGTCTGTGTGAAGGTGCCAGATACCCCTGAAACTGGAGTTATGGACAGTCGTGAACTGCCATGTGGGTGCTGGAGCAGGCTGTGCTCTTAACCTCTGAGACCCTCCAGCCTGGCTTTCTTTATGATGTGGAGGAGCGTTTTGTTT
Source organism: Pachyuromys duprasi (assembly GCA_028658305.1). NCBI lineage: Eukaryota > Metazoa > Chordata > Mammalia > Rodentia > Muridae > Pachyuromys > Pachyuromys duprasi. The sequence goes on from CM053764.1 coordinate 65,475,497, forward strand.
GCACTAGGTATGAGTTTGAGGTGAGAAGGCATAAATAGATCCTCTATAACTGCAGTTATGGATGGTTGTAAGCCACCATGTGGGTGCTGAGGTCTTCTGCGAAGAGCAGCCAGTACCCTTAACTGCTGGGCCATTGCTCCAGATATGTTTTTTAAATTAACATGTTTCACTTATGAGCGTATGTTTGTGCGGATGGAACTCGGGTCTTTCGGTTTGGTGGTAAGCGTCTTAAACCCATAGTGCCATCACGCTGGCCCTATGAACTTTGTACTTTGCTTGTTGAAATTTAAAATTGGCTTTAGGTGCTTCACAACCTCCTAGATTCGCTTCCTTTCTGGTTATATGGTCTCGTCGGTGCTACCGGAGAGGGTTGGACACAGGTTTGTTTTCTTGGGGATCTACTCTTCTCCAGAGGCACAGGCCAGATATGGGTGACTGGAGGGTTCGGCTCCTTGGGTAGGTTGAACCCTTTGGCGGCTCGAGGGAGGGAACCGCTCAGCCAATCGCACCCTCTTACTGGAGGTCAACACCGAAGTTCCTGAGAAGGAACCTCGAGAGGCCCGGGCGCGTGTCTAAGAGTTGCCAGAGGTGGCCGCGTAGGGCCCGGGCGAGGTCAGCATGAGTCAGCCCTGGGCGCGGCCGAGCTGTGCGCACAAAGCTGGCCACGGCCTGGGGCGCGCGCAGCAACCCTTGTGGGAAACTCAGCCTCCTAGATCAGTCGCGGGTCTACGGGGCGGGAAGGGCGGCGCTTCCGCGGAACCACGCCCACCAGAAACCACGCCCACTGAAGTTCCTTCCCCGCCCCCCGTCGGGCCCCGCCCATCCGGGCGCGGACGGGCGGCGTCGCCTTTAAGAGCTCCCCGGTGTTTTGGGGGCCGCGGGCCGGGCGCGCTGACCTGGTGCGCATGTCCCGGGCGGTGACGCCGGCGCCGGGCTCCATGTGTGCGGCCGAGGGGCGCATTATCTGGCCGGCGGCGCGGGCGGGCGGAGCGGCGAAGCGAGCGCCGCGGGCCCGGGCGGCCCCTCAGGCGCAGCGAGCACGCGCGGCCGGCGCCCCCCGCCCCCCGCCTCGTGGATACGCGCGCTGCCCCCGGGCCCGGTCGGCGCGCGGCCGGGTAAGTTCCTAGCAAACTTGGCAAGGCGGGGCGGGGGCGCGGGAAAGTGGGAGCGCGGTCGCACACGGCGAGCTGCGCTGCGGTTCGCTCCGCCCGCGCCGCAGGAAAGTTCCCCGCCGCCCTTGCACGTGGGGTTGAGGGCCGGGGTCCCGGGAAGTGGCTAAGGCTCCTCACTGCCTACTGAGCTTTCTGAGCTGGGAGGCCGCACTGGCGGGGGCAGCGGGGGCGCAGCACGTGGGCGAGTGGCGTGGGGTGGGGGTCCACGCGAGGGTCGGAGGTCCCGGCCCGGCGGCGGCGTTGAAGCGGCGGCGGCGGCGGCGGCGGAGGATCCCGTGTCAGAATAAGAGTCCCCGCGCGCCCACGCCTGCAGGGCCGGCCCCCCCCCCCCCCGTCCTGCTTGGGCTCGCGCTCTTCCTGCTTGACCCCGGGGAGCCACGGGACCCTTCCCTCTCTTGGTTCCTCGCTGCCTCACGGCCCTCCACTTTAAATTTGCCTCCGGGTCTATGAGGTGGTTCTATTAATTTCTTTTTTTTTTTCTCTTCCACCTGGAACGGGTTGGCATCAGTGACTAGACAGCAGCAGCTGGCCTTTTAAAGGGATTAATGCCAAGAATCGGAATTGATCACTTCAACAAGGAAAGGCTTCTGGGCAGGCCGCAGCCGCAGCCGGACACTGAAACGGGTCTGCGCCCTCTGGGACCCAGAAATGAATGGGGATCCCTTATTAGGACCTATACGGCAGTCTGGGGTGCGTGTTCCCTCCCTGCCCCTGCAGTTTAGCAGAGGCTGCAAGTTCTGTGTACCTGACCCACTGCAGGTAGTTTACCCTTATCTTGAGGCTTTGGATTCTTTAGGACAAAGTCCGGGTGAGTTTCCTGAATGTTAAATTTTATTCTTCACAGTACTTCTTTTTGTTTTCTAAGAGTACACAGCACTCCTCACTTCTCTGTTCATTTGTGTGTCCGTTCACAAAGCGATACCTGTAGACAGAACTCAGTATGCTGAGCCTCAGTCTTTTTCTGGTCCCATTCTACCCTTCAGTGGTTACAACTTTAAAGCAACATTATACTACAGCACTGTTTGTGAATACCTCCAGTCTGTAGCTTAGACCGGGCTCTCAGATATGAGAACCTACTGTGTGTGTGCTAAGTTTCCTTTGCAGATATAGCAAGTACCAAGAAGGACCCCTTAGACATAGGGTGTGCAATACCTACTTTCCTTCTGAGGAATTGCAGCTTCTGTAGGTCCTGCTGTTTGCCCAGCTCTGCTCAGAGGGGCTTGTGTGGTTCCCTCTCCATTAGAGCTTGGGAATGCTGCTGTTTTCAGCCTGTCTCTGAGCATTCCCCCAGCTCCAGAACATGAGACAAGCTCCTCGTGTCTCTGCATGGAGGCGGCAGTAATCTGTCGACAGAACACCATGCTAGCCTTGCTGTATCCCTGGAGAACAGAATCCAGCTGGCCTTTGAGGGGCACAGCCCTTGGAGCTGTTGCTTCAGACTCAGGAAGCAGTAAATGTGGGAATTTTGAGAGTAGTTCCCTCGGCTTTGTTCACTTACTACCCACTTCTCATTCTTCATTTGCTCCCTAGAATTCTGAAACTTTTTTTTTTTTTTTTTTTTTAGTGTTTCTTTATTGTGTGTGTGTGCTCATGAACATGTGTGGAGTCAGAGGACAACTTTCAGGAGTTGCTTCTTCTACCATGTGCATTCTAGAGAAAGGGCTTAGGAGAAGAGGCTTGGGGGCAAGCATCTTTTTCAACTGAGTATCCTGCCACAAGCCTCTCTTTAGTTCAAGGATTGCCTTTCCTTTTGGAAGCAGTGTAGTGCAGGAAATGAGAGTGTTTGTGTATTACTGATTCTTACCTTGCTTTGTTAGTTCCACTTTGATGGCATTTCTTTAGTGTCATGTCACCTGTATTAATGTGTCATTTGGCAGGTCCAGTGATGAAGCATATTGTGATGGTGATGGACTTGTACAGTGTCTGAGTTGGAGCCTCCTGGGGAAGCTTTCTGGAAGCTGTTGTGTGTCTATACTGCCCCACCCCCACCCTTATCCCCGCCCTCAGTAAGGAGCTGTTTTGTGTTGGTTTTTGAGACAGGGTGTCACTCTAGCCAAGGCTGGTTTAGAACTTACTCTACAGCCCAGGCCGTCCCCAAACTTGGTACAGTCCTCAGCCTTTATTTGAGGAGTAAAGCATATTATTAAGACTGAGATGCTCAGTTCTCCAGTAGCTGTCTGACTTGTTTTGCATCAATTATTCTGTGAATTTCTGGCATTGCAAGTAGTGATTTGCAGATTGATTTATTCGGTGCATATCATTGTGCATACTGTGCCTGTGGCCCTGACTGGTAATCCCTGCTTGGGAGAGGCACAGTGAAATTAGTGGGCCAAGAAAACTTAGAGGGGTCAGAGCGAGAAGGGCTAAATGACCTTGTGGGCCTACAATAGGGGCTTTTCCCTTTTGGGGGTCACATAATAAGTAGGGGTTGAGTACGTCAAGAGAAAAAGGGAGAGTGTTTGGATGGAGAGTGCTTAAGTTGAAGGCAGACTGGAATTGTTCAGTGTGTGTGAGAGAGAGTGCCCACATGAGCTCCCCCTCCTCTGGGTGCTGCCTCCCCCCACAACCACGACAGGCTTGGCAGGCTGGCAGCTGGGATTTCCCCTGAGATCAGTGGGACTCAGCAAAGGGGGCCAGACAGCTCAGGCCAGGACTTTGCTAGGTCTGAGCAGACGACTGAAAGGATGTGGGTGGGAAAGAGCACTGCACTCAGCTATCTGTTCTGGAGAAAATTAAATCTTGAGTCTTGGTGTTCAGCCCCTTCCTAAGAGTTGGGCTTAAGAGCAGCCTCAGCACAGCAGCTGAGAGCCTGGGTTTTGAGAAAGCTTCTGCCTGGACTCCAGTGTTTCTGTCCCTCTCAGGGAGCAGCAGGGATATTTTCTCTGCCCTCATAATTGAAGTAATTTTAATTTATGCTCAGTGTAGAGAGCTGGGAAGATTATGAAACAGGCTGGTAGGTGCAGTCTTAGAGGAGCGTGGCTGGGGCTTCCTATGAGAACCAGAAGAACAAGTTGCCAGTGCCGCAGTTTGTGGCTGAGTGTGGTCACGGTTAGCATGGGTGCTGCTTCAGGAGGCGACAGGCGATCAGGTAGCAGGACTCACGTTCATGTGCCACCTGTACAAAGTGCCCTCTTTGGGTTGAACTAGGAAGGCACAGCAAAGTAGAAGTTCCCAGACTTGGGGAAAGAAGATTGTCCATTCTGCCTGGGTCTGGAAGACTCCTGCAGTGTATCGTGGTCCAGGGCTTTCCAGTCAGGAGGAGTGTCAGGCTTCATTCCCCACTTCCCCCCTCCCCGACTTTCTAGGCTGTATTGGTGACCTCTTTTTGTCTGATGAAAATGTAGGTTAGTCTTTTAGAAGACAAAGGAATTTGTTTTAATGGAGTACCTATGGGTAGCCTCAGGGTGGGGCTGGGAGCCCGCAGCCTGCCCAGCCAGGGCCTCTTCTCTTCGTCCTTAGAGGAGCACTTGTTTTTCTTAGGTGAGATTTTTAGGGATTTACATTCCATATTTTGTTCTAGTTTCAGTTCTGGGGTTCTTCATAGGAAAGAAAGGGCTAATGACACCTGTCAGAGCCCAGAGCACCCATCTGCACTGGGAGTTGGGGAGGGGAGAGGAGCTCCTAGCAGGTCGTGATAGAAGTTGTGTTGGTTTGAGGCTGTAGGACCCTGGGGCACCTTGTCCCCAGGGATAGTGAGGTATCTCCCAGGTGGAGCTGTGGAAGGGGAGAGAGCATTGGAAGGATTTCTTACCAACTCCTCAGCATGACCCCACCTGGCTAGTTTGATCTTTCTGTTCTACAGCCTGGCTGAGGTGGTGTCTTTGAGTGCTTTAGGCTGCTGCATGGCCTGACTTAGCCTGCTTTGCCAGGGCATGAGCCCCGCCTGCCACTGCTGGTGACTGGCTGCTGCTGAACCGCCCTTTGGTCTCCTTTTCTGGAAAAGGGGTGGTGCTTTTGATTTGCTTGGGGAGGCTGTGTTGGGAGTTAGTGAGATAAGGAATGCTCACAGTCCCTTCATGCCTAGGGTGTGGACATGGGCGTCACATTGGAGCGCTGTGAGGGATGCCAGGCCATAGTGCATTCCTGTATGGAGCACCCTTCACTCTGGAACTGATGGTCAATGTCTCTGCACCCTGTGGAATCTCACCTCAGCTTTGTACCACAGCTTGGCCTCATGTCCATCCAGATGAAGGAGACAAAGTCCGGTACCATGAGGAGGTGCTGGAAAGTGTTAATTTCTATCTGTTCTGAAGAACTCATCCCCCACCTTTCTTTCTCGCTCTCGCTCTCTCTTGCTTCGCTAAGTCTCTCAACTAGTGTCAGACCTCACTGGCAACACCAAATGGCCAGGTTGGCTCTATCTCAGGAAAGAAGGCAGCCTTCTTACAGAGCCCAGCACCATGGTTTCAAGGGAGCCTCTAGCCATTACTAGGTAGATCTGCCATGGGCCCTTTGAGAGCTACGGATCCTACTTAAAACTATTTTGTTATGCTGTAACCACTGCTGGGTTGTGGGGTGGTGCACACAGTGGCCCTGGGAGCACAAGGATCCTTCATTTTTCTTTGTCTTTTTTAATTTTTCTTTATTTTTTGGTTTTTCAAGACAGGGTTTCGGTAGGTAGTCATGGTTGTTTGGCACCAGGCTGGCCTCTGCCTCCCCAAGTGCGGGAGTTAAAGCCTGTGCCACCACACGAGCTGTGCTCTTTGCCAGCTTGACTTGGTGACTGCTCAGTTTAACTTCTTTTCATCCTGGGTGGGCCACCTGGTCACATGGCCTCAGCTTTTTGATTTCCTAGGATGGCAATAAGGGAAGTGGAAAGTGTCAACAAACAAGGTATCCCAGCCTCCACTCATCTCACCTTGGAGCCAAAACCTCCCCAGTGAATCACTCAGATTCAGCAACTGGGCCTTTCTTTTTTTCTTTGGGTGTGGTGGGGTGGTGGTGGAGGATAAGGTTTCTCTGTGGCCCTGACTTCCTTTAACTCACTCTGTAGACCAGGTTGGCCTCAGCTCTCAGAGATCCACCTGCCTCTGTCTCCCAACTGCTGGCTGTGAGCCCTGCCTGGCTAGGTTTTTTTTTGCCTTTGTAGAGCCCTGGCCTGGAACTTGTTATGTGACTGGGTTTTTCCCACCACAAGCCAAGGGTGTGGAGGTTTGTTGGTTTGTTTTTTAAGATTTATTTTATTTTGTGTATGAATATTTTACTTGCATGTATGTCTGTACTAGGTGCTTGCGTGGTGTCTGTGGAGGTCAGAAGAGGGCATCAGATCCCCTGGAACTGGAGTTACAGGTGGTTGTGAGCTACTTTGTGGATGCTAGGAATGGAACCTGGGTCCTCTGCAAAAGCAGCCATTGCTCTTAATCATTGCTGAGGCATCTCAGCACTGAGTGTGGAGGGTTTGGGAGCAGGATTCTCATCTGCATATTGGTCAGACTATCCTCAAGGAGAGAGGAACACCTGTGTGATAAATGTGATTTCTGCCCTTCCCCAGCACACAGCTGCAGCAGCTGGCCTTCGAGCTGGTACTGTGGAATACCATCATCACCTTAGCTGGCTGCTTACTTCTATTGGTGACCTGGATCCAAGTCTACGTTTCTGGTCTTTTGAGTTTCCAGGTGTGGGTTTTGTGGTAGAGATACAGAGCTGCAGTTCCTTGTGTCCTCATCCTTATTTGTGTTCACAAATGGAGCATTTTTTCCCAGCTGCTTTTGGAGGTTTGACTAGGAAAACAGCAGCAGAAAGCATTCGTGTATATGCATAGCTGTTCTGAGTGCACATCCTCTATCTTGTTTCTTTGAGACAGAGTCTTGAGCTTACTCATTTTCAGCTTGGTTGACATCCAGCAAGGCCCAGCAATCTTGGTGTCTCTTCTCCCACCACAGCACTGGGGTAGGCAAAAGCCTGTGATCCACTTGTTATGAACAGCAGGTCCTTCTAGGCCATTTAGTTAGCCCCTGCTTCCTGGTTTTTGACTGTAGCCCAGACTGGGCTTGAACTTGTGATGGTTCTGCCTCTGCTTTGTAAAGGCTGGAATCACAGTTATGTGTCGTGAGTGCTAGGCCAACCAAAGAGCTGTTTGTCTTGGAGCTGGATTGAATTGGTTGAGTCACGTAGTCTGTGGTATACTTGGCTTGGGTGCCATTGGCTGGACGCCTGTGCTTTCTCTGATGTCTCATTTGGTGCTCCAGCTTGTGAGTAGGTCTACTCTTACAAGTGGTGGGGTTTCCTTAAAGGGTTCTTGAGCCAGCTCCATCGCGGGGTTCTCTCATGCTCATTGATCAGAGCACAGTTCCTGGTGTGCCTGCCTTTTATTCTTAATCTTTTTTTTTTTTAAGATTTCTTTTTTTATGTGTATGATTATTTTACATGCATGTATGTATGTGTACAGTGTGCATGTCTGATCCTGGAGGAAGCCAGAAGAGGGTACCAGATCTCCTAGAACTAGCATTACAGATGGTCGTGAGCTGTTATGTGGATTCTAGGAATCGAACTTGGGTCCTCCACAAGAACAGCCAGTGTTCTTAACCACTGGACATCTCTGCAGTCTCACTTGCCTTTTTTTTTTTTAACTTTTTTTTTTTTTTTCGAGATAGGATTTTTCTGTGTAGCCCTGTCTGTCCTGGACTTGCTTTGTAGACCAGGCTGGCCTCAAATTCACAGAGAGATAGATCCACCCACCTCTGCCTCCTAGAGTGCTGTGGGATCACAGGCATGTACCACCATGCCCAACTGGCTTGCCAGTATCTTAACTTGCTTGATAGATGAACTTTTCCCTCCAGGAAAGTTTGCTTGCTTGTTTGAGACAGTATCTCACTGGGTAGCTCTGGCTGCCTAGAAATTTTGATATGTTGACCAGGTTGCTCTTGAACTCAGAGATGCACCTGCCTCTGTCTTCTGAGTGCTGAAATTAATAAGATTGTGTCCAAAAGGGATTATTTTTCAGAGATTTCCTTTTTGTTTGTTTGTTTGTTTGTTCAATGTGTGTGTTTGTTTGTGAATGTGTGTGTTCTGTGTACATACCTGGTACTGGCAGCGGCCAGAATAGAGTATGGGGTCCCCTGGATTTGGAGTTGTAGATGGTTGTGAACCACCATGTGGGTTGATATCTGGGAAATGAACCAGAGTCTTGTGCAAGAGCAGCCAGTTCCCTTAACCACTGAGCCATCTCTAACCTGTTTTTGGTTTTGTTTAAACGTTTTTGCAGGAAAGTTTTATATAATCTTTTCTCCTATCTACCTGTGGAAGTCATGTTTCCTGGTGCTGAATCCTGGGGAAGAAAGAGGTGGGAGCTTGGCATCAGTAATGAGTGGTACTGGATGCTTTACTTATTTTTTGCTTTTTGAGATTGGGTCTTTCTAGGTACCTGACTGTCCTGGAATTCACAGAGGTTCACTTGTCTTTGCATTCTGAGTGCTGGGGTTAAAGGTATACATAACAACTCTTTATTGTTGTGTGTGTGTGGGTTCCAGAGAATGGACGCAGGTTGCCAGAGCTGTAGCACACAGGTGCCTTTACTGTGCTTAGTCATCTTTCTGGCCATTTTGAAGTTTTTTTGATTTTGAGTCCTGAGTGTGAGTGACAGTATGATTATATTTGTCATGCATTAAAATGGAACTGTTGGCTTAATGGTACTAGCATGCTTGAGGCCCTGGGCCTAGGGCCACAGTAACAAAAGAGTAGCTTTTGGGGACTAAGGAGATAGCTCAGTGGGTAATGCAGATTTGAGGACCTGAGTTTGGCTATCTAGAACCTCCAAGTAAAGCTGGGCACAGAGCATCCACTTGTAATCCTAATGCTCCTAACAGATGTGCAAGTGAATATAGGAGAATACTTGGATGCTTCAAGGGTTAGCCATCCTATTGTAAGCAGCAGTGAATGCTTAGAAAAGGACATTCTGTCTGGAGGTGAAATGTTAGGTTTTCCCCTTACCTCTACACACGAGCCTTGACATGTATGCACCAGATTGGCACACACAAACACTCACACACATGGATTTGAAAAAGCATCTTTTTGGGTAGCAGACAGGTGCAGCTTCCCTCCTGGCTTTCCTCTGTGCTCTGCTCTGCTGAATCTCCATACTTCAGTGTGAGCCAGGTACAAACTAGTACAAACTGGAAATTCGGGTCCCAAAAGGGGAAGACTCTTCCCCCCGCCCCACTGACCTGTAGAAGGAAGGAGCCTGGCAGCTGGCCCCTCCTAGAATATCCCTGGTCAGTCTGTCTGACCTGTGGTTTATTTTAGGTTTCCTCACAGGTTTGATCAGTTTGTTTATATAGGTCCACTGGCCAGTTTCCTCCCTCACGCCCTTGTCGGCTTTTGAGCCTGAGGTTATTGTGGGTGTCTGCCAAGGAAAGGACAGGACATGGGGAGGAAGTGATGTAGGGCTGCTTCAAGACTCTCAGGGCTTTCTGCCCCAGAAATCTATTGGATAATGGTTTATACAGTTTAAGCAGCACTTCCCTGTCTTAGGAAAGTAAGTCAGGTAACTGTAGGCACACCTGAGGTCCAGAATTGGCCGTGGCAGTGGGAGCAGCAAGCAGAGCACCTGTCAGTCTTGCAGCAGCTCGGACAAGCCAGTCCAGGGGGAGGTAAGATTGGCACGTCCTGCTAAGGGTGATGTTGGCAGGGCACTCAGTGTCTTGCATAATCCCCTAATCTGTGCTAGGGTTAGAACCGAAGGCTCTGTTCGTGCTGCATGTCTGGCTGCCCCTCTTGCATGGCTTTTATGTCTGGAAAAGTCCAGTTTGGTTACTGGTGTGCTTCTTACAGTGTCACGAGAGAGGGAGTCTAGGGCCCTCCAGGACCTTGGTAAGCCAGGCTCTTGGTTTGGGTTTGAATAGGTTACTTTTCTGATGCTGTAGATTTTGGGGAGTGCAGCAGGTTTTTCTCTTTCTAGAGACAGAGACAGTAACAAGGAGAGGTGGCCCCAGGGAAGGAACTTGTGGAATGAGGAACCTAGAGGCTACTTCTTGTTGACAATGATGGAAGCTCCCTGTATGTTGTTATGACTTGCTGCAGAAGCAGGAAGGAGACTGAGCTGCTCATGGTTGTCAGTGAGACTCCTGAATTGGAAAGCCATTGTTGCGGGGGTTGTGTGTGTGGAACCCAAGGTCTTCTGCGTGTTAGGCAAGAACATTAGCACTGAACGGGTTCTCATCCAGACGTTGGCATAGAGCACTACCTAGTACAACTGAGGTTTAACCCTAGAAAAGAAAAAAACAAATCTATGGACATACAAGAGCCTAAGGTACCATTGTGCTCCTGGAGTACAGTGCAGCTCAGGGTTTTCGTCTCCACTGAAGTGACTGGCTGGAGCAAGGCGGGAGTCTGAATAAACAGAGCTGCTTAAGGCATGCTAGACTGGATGATAGGAACACGAGTGTGGCCAAGTGTCCCCAGTCCCTGCCCAGTCACCTTTTTGGGCTGTGAGAAGCCTCTTACTCCAGGGTTCAATAGGGCATCTCTGTGCAACCTTCTCCCACTATCCTTGCAGGGATATGGCTCCCTCTCCCTCTGGACCTGGGGTTTATGGACAGTGTAATGGGCAGTTATTGGTAAGCACAGGCTGTTGTCACTTACATGGAAGTGACATGAAGTGTACCTGTGCAGGACTGTGTGGGCTTCTGTGTGGAGAAGCCCTGGGGGAGGGAAAGACTGTTGGCAAAGGTAGGTTGGTAGTGTCACGTTGTTGGGTTTGCCTGCCTGAGTAAAAGAGGGTAGGTGTTAGAGACACAGTGGGCAGGTTGGTGGCTAGCTGGAGTCAGAGACTAGGGAATTTTTTTGTCTGTTTGCTTGACAGCTGTCGGGAGTCTCTTTCAGGCTCTGCCCGTGCTGAGCCCTGGGATACTGTGATAGGAAAGGTGGCCCTTACTTGTCCTTGAAGGGCACTGAGCTGGGGAAAGGGAGGAAACGTGATGGAGTGCTCTGAGACAAGGAAGGACAGTGGGAGCCTGTTTGGGATAGCAATTGAGTGAGGACTGGAGGGATAATATAGATCCAAGATTGGGGCTGAGTTTCTTTTTTGTTGTTGTTATTGTTACTGTTTTTGTTTTTTTTTTGTTGTTGTTTTCAAGACAGGGTTTCTCTGGATAGCTTTGGCTGTCCCAGACTCTCTTTGTAGACCAGGCTGGCCTCAAACTCAGAGATCGGCCTGGCTTTGCCCCCTGAGTGCTGGGATTAAAGGTATGCGTCACCACTGCCCGGCTGGATCTGGGTTTTAGGGGTGCAAAATTGGTAGGCAGAGAGGGAAAGACCTGGTTCTGGAGAGGCTAGATGTGATTGAGGTAGGTCACAGCTCTGTGCAGCCTTTTTTCTGAGTGGACATGTGATGAACCCATGTGACCATTTGACCATCTGCATTCTGGTGAGCCTGACCCTAGTGTGTTTGGAGTCTAGCCTGTGCAAGGTGAGAGAAAATAATGGCAGGCCTCTTGCATATGCAGGAACAGCCTGGTGAGGGACTGGTGAATGCAAATTAGAAGGACCAGGCCTTAGCTGGAAAAAGTGCTTTCCAGCAAGTTCAGGATCTAGGAAGAGGCTTGGATCTGATACTAGAGCTCTGAGAATGGTTTGGGGGCTCATGTAGTCTACATTCTGAGGCTATCCAAGCTTGGAGGATTTTAAGTTGTTTTTATGTAAAACTACATTTTTGAGACAGGTCTCATGTAGCCTATACTGACCCGGCACTTGCTATGTAGTCAGGGCCAGCCTTGAACTCCGGGTTTCCTGCTTCCATAGTTCAGGTGTGAGTCACCACGTCTGACCTGGCTTTTTATTTTTAGTCAGGATCTCATCATAGCTCAGGCTGGGCTCAAACTTAGGATTGCCCTGCTTTGGCCCTTTATGTGTGAGCCACTGTACCTGGTGTCCAAATGAGTTTTGGAGCTTTTTCCAGAAAGACCCAGGGAAGGAGCTAGGATGATGACTTGGCAGGTAAGATGTTTGGTTTTATGACATGCACACCTCACTGACAGGGGGAGAGAGACAGACAGACAGACAGACTGAGAGACCGACTGACTAGAGAGATGGCTAAGCAGTTAAGAGCACTTGGCTTTTCTTCCAGCACACACACATAAGACCCAGGACGTGTAAGACAGTCTGGGGACTGGAGAGATGAATCAGTGTCTGAAGTGCTTGCTGTGCAAGCATGAAGACCTGAGCTTTGACTCGTCAGCAAGAGCAAGGTCTGTAATCCCAGTATTCACTGTGGGGTGACGAGATGGAGACAGGAAAAGACTTGTAGTTTGCACATCCAGCTAGCCTGCCATAAGTTTCAGTGACAGGCTATGCCTTGAGGTGGAAGGTGAAGACTGACACCATCTCTGACCTTCACGTGTGGGCGCCCATGTGCACACATACAAGATAATTCCCCTGAAACATGTTATTCTAGTGACTGTTGTGATGGTGTCATGCACTGCTCAGACGGTTTTGAGTTTTGGTTCTTCTGGCAGGCTTGAGAAGAGAGATGGGTGTTCCTCCCAGGACACTGGCTTGAAAGTGGGGAGGGGTATGGTTGTAGGTAGGAGGCTTGGATCAAAATGACTGAGCATGTAAGTGATCACCAGGCCCTGCTTGGAGGCTGGGTGAGGTGACCATTTTCCCTGAGAAGGCCTCTGCACATTACCCACCCCCTTGAAACAGGGTATCCTTGTGTAGTTTGGGCTGGTCTTAACTTTGGATTCTGCCTCAGTTTCCTACCACTCTGGCTGCAGACATACTTTGTGTGATGACCCTAATTGGTTCCTGTGGTGGTTTGAGCTCTATTTCGTGTATTTATTGGAGTTGAAGGTAGAAACGGCTGTTGGCTTATAGAACCAGCTTAGGATTTGTCTGTAAGTTACCAGATCCCTTTCCTATGTTTGTAGGTTGGCAGGCATGCACTCCGAAGTTAGTGTGTTTTTGTCAACAGGGGCTGGCTGGTGGTTGTGGTTGGCTGTGTTCCTGGGGTTTTAAAAGAAAAGGTGAGAATTGATCTGCAGCAGTTCCTAAGTCTGCCTGAAGCCCCCAGATCCTGCTGGTGTACACAGGGCTCTACTGGGAGTTCCTGGAAGGTTAGGAAAGGGTTAAGTCAGTGTGTATATTTAGGAGGGGACTCTTAAGTCTAATAGGTGCCATCTTAGTTTGGGAATGTTAGATGGGACAGTCCGAGGTTCTGAAGTAGTTCAAATTTCTGCCTGGGCCTGGGCTATGGAGAACCCAGGGATAGGGTCCTATCAGAGTCAGTAGTAGAATGCAGACCTCAAGTGCAAAGCATTCTAACGCTGTCTGTATCTGAGAGACCTGGGTAGTAGCTTTAACTTCTTAGCTTCAGAGGTTTTTCGCCTGTCAAGTGGGGTGTCAAAGGGGTGTGAAAGGTACAGTGATGGGGGCCTTGAGTGTCACGATGACAATGTCTCCTAACAGTGGGTGGGTGCTCTCTCCTGGGTGTGGTGTGGTTAGGGCTGGCAGTCCTTGGTTCTGGATATGGGACTCAAAGGATAGTTATTGGGCATGAGAAGACCAACCTTTAAAAAGCTACCAGCATGTAGACCTTAGTTATTTTATTTGTTCATTATCTTGGGTTGCTAGCCTGGAGGACACTTGCAGAGGTTCCTGAGGGTGCAGGTCTGTCCAGTGCTCACAAGGTACCAAGTACCTGTTACCAACAGGTACCAAGCCCTGTTACCTGGGAATGTAGAGGTGCTAGGGTTGCATTCCTTCAGAGGTAGTGATTAAAGGGGAACAGTCTTACTCTACACTGCAAATCTCCCTGTGGCTCTTTCTTTAGTTGTGGGTTTTTTGTTTTTAAATTAGCTTTTGTGGGGCAATGAGGCGGCTCAGTAGGTAAAGGTGCTTGAGTTTGATCCATAAAGTTGTTCTGTGACCTCCTCGTGAATTCTCCCACACAGAGGTATAATGAAGGGGGTCCCAGGTGGCTGGAGAGATGGCTCAATGGTTAAGGGCACTGGCTACTCCTAAAGGGTACCAGGGTTTGATTTCCAGCATCTGCATGGTATCTCATAATCATCTGTAACTTTTCTTTCATGGTACCTGATGCTGTCTCTGGCATCTGTGTGTATCAGTCATGTGGTACACTGACATACAGGCAAAACACTCATACACATAAAAATAATATAAATATGCACTACGAGTCAGACAGATAGGTCTTCGTAAGATCAATGCCAATCTCATCTAATAATAGTGAATATCTGGCCAGCCAAGGATACGTACATATATTACACACACACAAACATACACACACACACACACACACACACACACACACACGTCTTGAAAATAAATGAGTAAATAAATGTACTTAGGTAAAGATTGTGTGTGGATGTGTGGAGTAGTTTGTGTGTACACATGGAGGCCAGAGGCAAGATTGTCATCTTACAACATTTCTGGTGGGTGTGGAGGCACACACCTTTAATCCCAGCACTCATGAGGAGGATCTGTGGGTTCTAGGACAGCTAGGGTTACACAGTGAGATCCTGTCTTTAAAAAAAATCTTCAAATTATAAATTTGTGTGTGTGTGTTTGTGCATGAGTGCACTGTCATATTTGCATATGTGAAAGGTCAGAGGACAACTTGGAGAAGTTGGTTCTTCTTCCACCATGCAGGTTTTAGGCCTTAAATTCATAGCTAGATCTTAAATTCATAGACATAGCTAGTCCCTGTGCCTCAGTCATGTTGTGGGCCTCACCTTGTTGTTTTGAGACAGATTTGCTTGCTGAGTCTGTATGTATCTCTGCTGATTTGGCCAGCTGCTAGTTAGTGAGCTTCAAGGAGCATCTAGTCTCCACCTCCCCAGTGCTGGGTTAGCCAGGACCTCACCTGGTTCTTTGTGCTGGGCATTGAGTCGCTGATTGTTCTCTGGCTAAGCAGGCCCTCCCTCCCTTCTCTGTCTTTGTGTCCAGGTTCTCACTGTGCATCTCTGGCTTGAACGCAGAGACCCACCTGCCTTTTCCTCTTGAGATTAAGGACCTATGCCATCACACCCAGCTTCCTTCTTTCGTTTCTGTTTCTGTTTCTTCCCTCCCTTCCTCCATTCCTCTTTCCTACCCTTCCATCTTCTCCCCTCGCCCCTCCCCTCTTCCTGCTCTCTTTTCTTTTGGGCAGAAGTTTCTGTGGCCCTGAGTGGCCTTGAACTCCTGAAATAATCATCCTGTGTCAGCCTCCCAGGTATGCACCACTGTACATGGATTGATTGATTTATTTATTTTTAATCTGCAGTAAGGCCTGAAGAGATACCTCAACAAATATAAGAGCCCTGGTTGTTTTTGGCAGAAGACCTGGGTTTGATTCCAGCATCCTCATGGTGGGTCAAAAACCCTCTTGTCCTCAGTGGTCACCAGGTACACACATGGCATATAGGCAGGCAACACGCCCATAAGGTTTTGCTATAGTTCAGGCTTTGCCTCTGAACTCATAGGTAGCATTACCATGCCTGGCTTTTGAGTCACAACACAGTGCAAGCTGGGGCCTTTCTAACTGTCACTGAGTATTGTTTTCCACACACTCTCCCTGCTGGGTTCTGCCTATGGGATGGACGGCCTTGGTGTTCAGGGTTCCAAGCTGAAGATGAGCATAATGGTACTCTTGCTTTTCCTCTCCTGGCATCATTGGATCGGGGATCTGTTTGTCGTGTTCCCCTTACATGGAGTTGGCTGTGCTGGGAGCTGGCCCTCTGTCCAGTGCAACGTTTTGCATATAGGCTTTCAGGAGATTTGGGGCACTCAGGTTTCCATTTAAGGGAAGAATGTGGCCAAGATAGTGGTCCTCTCTATTCTCCTGGCTGGTATCCTGGACTTCTCTTGCTTGTGCTGTAAGGTGAGGCTGGAACAGGTGTGTCCCCAGGGAACTGGCCTACTGTGGTAGGCCAGGGCTAGCCAGGGAGGCAAGGCCTAAGGTGCTGGGGCGTTGTTCTTTTTTGTTTTGATTTGGTTTTGGGCACAGCTTTTAGATCACCAGCCATGACTTTTCCGCCATGTATTTGGGAGGTTGCAGGGACTGATTGATGCTGGAGCTTGTCTGGGGTGTGGTCTGATAGGAAGCAGGGCCTAGGCCCCCCTTTGCACTTCAACATCCTTGTGCATGCATGGTCCTGGAGGGTTCAGTGACACAAGTAGCTCAACCTTGATCTCACATAACATGGCTTAGGCCCCCAAGGGCACATGCTGTGTGATTTCCACCCAGGAGCTCCCTGGAATAACACTGACCTTGCAGATAGAAGGCAGTGGTGGATGCCAGAGACTTGGACAAGGACAAGCAGTAGGTGTGGAGTTTCACTTTTACAAGTTCTATAAACTATGGTAGTATTTTTACTTTTTACTTTTTACACTTCATTACATGTGTAGGCATGGGAAGAGTTCACAAGATATCTTTTAGGAGTTGTGTGTCATGGAGGTTGAACTCAGGCTGTCAAACTTGGCATCCTTTGTCTGCGGAGCATTTCACTAGCACGTGTAAAACTTCTTCTGGGGGGAGGGTTTCGAGTCACAATTCCTTTGTGTAGCCCTAGCTGTCCTGAAACTCACTCTATAGACCAGGCTAGCCTTGAACTCACAGTCCTTTCACAGACTCTGCTTTCTGAGTGCTTGGATTAAAGTGGAATGCTGCTACTGTCCGGGCTTCATGTAAACATTTGTAGTGATACTGAACTGCACCCTTAAAAGTGGTGGCGACAAGCTGGACAGTGGTGGTGCAGCCTTTAACCCCAGCACTTGGGAGACAGCGATAGGCTGATCTCTGTGAGCTCCAGGCCAGCCTGGTCTACAAAAGAGTTCAGGACAGCCAAGGCCACAGAGACAAACCCTACCTCAACAAACAAACAAACAAACAAACAAAAACTTACAATAAGAAGCCTGGCTTGGTTGCGAGGTGAAGCAGGCATACCTCCATACTACGGATTTGAGGTCATTCTAGGCTATAGTATGAGACCCTATTTTCAAAGGGGGAAAAGTTACGAATTTTACCTTATGTGCATTTACTATACAAAAAATATGACCTCAGAAATAATCTGTGACTATGAGAACATGGATCTGACCTTTAGTGTTAGTTTAGAAAGAGACTAAGATGTATACATTGAAGGTCTGACTTGTGTCAGCTGCCAGGGTGTTTAAAGAAATGCATGTGGTTCTAGAAGTTCTATTGTGACACATCACGAGTGTGGAGTGTTGGAGCACAGAAATTCCTTGGTGTTTCTTTAGCTCCTGCGGGGCCAGGACCTGGATACGCTTCCTCCAGCTTGGTGGGGTGACCCTTGAGCCCCTGAAACCACCAGGAAATACTGGGGAGAGTCTTGAGGTCTCCCAACTGCCCTGCTTGGGGGGTTCGTAGGTGTTCTTCATTTTTTTTGTAGTTGTTTGCCAGTGTCTGGTAGTTGGAAGAATGACACAAGGTTTTTGCAGAGACAGTCAGGGGACGCTGTCCCCACATTTCAGGCTGAGTCCTCAGTGACCTCAGCAAGTGGCCCTTGAGCAGCACACACCAGCAGGACATCCTGTAATTCAGCTCTCTGCCCACAACAGCTCCCTGGAGGCAGCGTTACTTCCCACAGGCCAAGGCTTATTCTAAAGGCTACTCCCCTTTTCGTTGCCCAGTGAGGCTCTCCTGGGTTTCTGATGACTGTTTATCAGTCTAGGTACCCAGGTCCCTCCTCCAATAGCTTACAGATTTCAAGAAGACATGTTCCTTTCCATTACGGGTGTTGCAGTGTTGAGAAAGAGCTTTAGGGTTTACCAGGCAGCCACTCACCAGGAACTTCTGTGTCCTGTTGTCTGGAAGCTTCCAGAGCCTCGTGACAGAGGCTCAGTTGTCGGTACTTTTCGTACTAGGGACCCACTAGCCTCCAGTCCCTCTCTCCTCTTTTCCACCCAGGACTGAGTGGGCAGCTGACTTATAACTAGCCAGCATGTGAGCCTCCTTCATGACATGGGCACTTTGGAGGTCGTAAGGACTTTGAGAACTGCATGCCAGGAAAGGGGTGGGAGAAAAAGGGGTTATCACAGGGGAGCAGTTCCAGATTCCCGGCAGAGAAGCCATTTCCTCTTTTTCTTGTCACACTTCCTTCAGGTGTCTGACAAGCTTTTCACATACCGAACATCTCAGTGCTGAACACTTCAGACCTTTCTGAGGCCCAGAGACCCTGGCCTCTGTACATTTCAACATGCAGGTTTCTGCAGTTCCCATCTGCTGCTTGGACGTTGGGAGGAGCGTCCACATCCAGATAGGAGCTGAGACGTGTTGAGGAATGGCTTTAATCACAGTAGCCAAAGTAAGAAGTAGTGGTTTCCTGTAGAGGTCCTGCCTGGAGCTAGGGCTGTCACTTGGTCTGCAGCAAAAGGCCTCTAGGAGGGAGGTGGGCTTTCTCAGAGGGCTGTGGGTTATCATGAGCCACAGCTGTCCAGAAGCGCTCTTGAACCTTCAGGATGGCCAGTAGGGAAGGAAGGGTGTGATGAAGGATCTTGCTTTCTGAGCCATGAGACATTCTGGATACATCTGTGAGCTCAGGGTGGAATACTGTACCTCTGCAATAAGAAGGGGTGGTTTGGTTAGGGGCTCAGCAGGGACCACTTGCCTACTATGCAAAGCAGAGGCTCTGGGGTCCATTTCAGCATTGCAGGGGAAAAAAAGGGGGGCTTGTTCAGTGCACCAACCACCAGTACTGAGAGAGCAATGAGTTCCCAGCAGTCAAAGGGAGGAAGATTTTCTAGGCTCAAGGCTGGGCCTCTGGGACCTTCAGCTGTGAGAGAGGCTGCAGCAACAGCTGCTCTCTGGGAGGCCCAGGCTCCTAAAGGGGATGGGGCCCACATGCCTGCCTCCTAGTCTTGGATTCTTAAGGAAGGACAGAGTTTGTATTTATAATTGGTTTTTGCTGCAAGTATATGTGATGGAAACATTGTTTGTGGGTGCTGACAATAGTGTAGGGGTCCCAGGACAGGGTCCCAAGTGTTGACTACATCCCAATCTACTTAACTTGCCTGGGTGCACTGGTTGGGGAATGCTTGCTTGAGTGACAGGGACTTGCAGCAGAAGTGGCAAGAGGGAAGGAGTGGGCTTCTTTGCATGGCAGTGGCCTAGGCAAAGGCCGGAAATGTAGACAGGTGGGCAGGTCTGAGGAGTCGGGGATAGGGGCCTTACTGGAGTCAGGATGTGGTGTGTCAGAGTTTGTGCATGTAGACATGTGAATCATCACAAGGAATTGTGAGAGGGCTGTGTGTGTGTCTGTGTTTGTCTGTCTTCAAGGATGTTAGGGATGCTGTGCTGGCTCAATGTGAGAGGAAATGATCCATCTTCCATCAAGGCCTTTGTTACCATAGGTAAGGGAAGACAGGGATTGTGGCTGCCAGGACTTGAGCTGGTGGGCAGGACTCTGTACATTCTTAACCTCTAGTGCCAGCTTGGGTTGCCAGGGGACGGGCTGTATGGCCACTTTCCCCACTGGCTCCTTTGCTCTCCTGGGATTGTCTCTCAAGTCTCTAGTCTGCTTACTCTGACATGCCCCTGCTCCTGGGGACGTGGTTAACAAGACTTTGTGCCCTAGGGAGGAGAAGTATTGCTTAGGTTCCCTGGGGTGACCTGGAGCCCAAGCCCAAGCTGTTCCTTGTGCTGTTGTGGCTGGGGTCTCCCTGCCCCTTTCCTGAGCTGCAGCACTCAGTAGCCCTTAGCTGGTGAGGTTTCCTCATTACCATTTGAGACAGTACTTTTGGTTTTACCTTGTCGTGTATCACCACTGCTCAGCTCTGTCATTGTAGGCAGACATAGCCAGTAGGAGCATAGGTTGTTGTCTGTGTCCCAGGAAAATTATTTGCTTGAATGTGGGTAGCAGGCAGTAGGGTGCTGACTCCTGAGTTGGAAACGGAATGTGAGCTGGAGCAGAACTCAATGAAAGCACATACTTAATGGCTACCTGGCTACATTAAGAATTATGAAGCCAGCTGGGTGTGGTGGCACACGCCTGTAGTCTCAGGCATGCCATTCTCCGAGTTCGAGGCCAGCCTGGTCTACCAAGGGAGTGCAGGACAGCAGGACTACAAAGGGAGACCCTGTCTTGAAAAACAAAGCAAGCAAACAAATAAACAATGAAGCCTCAGCGGTGGTGGTGCACACCGTCGATCCCAGCACTCAGGAGGCAGAAGCAGGCGGATCTCTTGTGAGTTTGAGGCCAGCCTGGTCAACATGGAGCTAGTTCCAGGACAGCCAGGCTACAGAGAAACCCTGTTTTGAAAAACATAACAAAAAAAGAATTACGGTTCTGTGTACCTGGGTGTGGTGGCACATATTTTAATTCTAGCACCTAAGAGGCCATGGCAGGCTGAACTCTTGAATTCCAGGCAAGCCTAGTCTTCGTAGTGAGTTCTAGGACATACCTTGTCTGTGTGTGTGTATGTGTGTGTGTGTGTGTCTGTCTGTCTGAAAAGAAGAAAAGAATGAGTATTTGGTTTGAGCTAATCCTTCTCCGCCTTCCAGCACTATGGTGCCTCTTGCTGCGCTGTATAAGTCTCTGCCTTGGTTTTTCTCTTTCTGGTGTTATGAGTTCTACTCCTTGATGGTTTAATGGTATGGTTGCTAGGACCATCAGCAGAGGGTCCAGGTAAGCTCTGTGAAGGGGTAGATGCTTAGTTGCGCAGGGAAGGTGGAGTCTGGGTCTGGGAGGGCGGAGATAGGATCAGTGAGAAGTGCCAGGTTCTCGGATCTGTCAGAATGACATAGGGCCCAAGGTGGCAAATGTTTGGGTGCAGACTGCACAGGTGTCAGTGAGAGGGGTAATACACTCGTGCAGGGCCAGGCCCTTCCTGTAAAGTGCCAGTGCCTGCAGAGACACCGCCTGTGTTGCCTCTTGTGTTGGCTCTGAGTAACCTAGGGGACTCTTGCCCTTGCCTTTATCTTGGAGCATTCTGTAGGCCTTGCCCCAAGGGATCAAATGACAACAAAAGATGGCAGCCACAGTGCCAAGGCTTGATTTCATGTTCGTGGCCGTAGCTCCCATGGCTATCTTCCTGTCAAATGCAGTTTCTCTTTAATTAGGACATGGAATTAAGGTGGGTTATAGGAGAAGGGTGTGTATGAGAGTGGAGGATCCAGGTGCAGGGTCAAAACCCAACTGTAATGACTTATCAGGGGAGGAAAAAGAATCTCCCATGAGCTGGTAATTGTGCGCTGAAGGGTTACTTGATATTGTTTTAAATGTATGTGTTTGACATAAAAACAGCAAAGCTTTCTAAACCTAGCTAGTGAGGTGCAGTGGTGATCACACAATTTCTTATAGTTTTAGGAAACGCCCCTTATTGTGGGACTGCTAAGTGGACTCTGCTGTCTTTACTTGCGCCTTGTGAGAATCCAATTGATTGATTGGAGGGGCTGCAGCACTGGCTCCCAGAGTGGCTCCTCCACCCCAGACCTCTTACTCAACTACAGACGCTCACAGCTTGTGCCCTACTGTTGAGCGGGAAGGTCCACAGACACCAGAGCCACACTGGGTGGGGTTGGGCTGAGAGGACCTTCCCGGGAAACTCCTAAAGCAGACTGGGCTTGGGCCCTGCTGGTGGGTACAGCAGGTGGCAGCAGAACAGGCAGCTAGTAAATTCAAACACTTCTCCAGGCTAGGCCCGGAATGCTGTGAGGCTATGCGCATTAATCATTTATTAGGTTTTTAAGTGTCACAGTGACCTGGTAGTTAGGTTTTAGGTCTTTTCATGTTAAAGTGGGGATTAGAGAATTGGTGGGCTTCTCTGTTTTGTACAATCTCTAGAATTGGTGGATTTCTCTATTATGTACAATCTCTAGAGTATTGTTTTGTTGCCCAGGCTGTTGGCTCAAACCATCTTGGCTCAGCCTTCTGTGCAGCTGTGATTGTAGGTGCAGGCATACCTCTCTATCACCTGGATTTGAGATTCTGTCTTTGCAGAGGATTTGTTTCAGATGTGAAATGTCTACAGCGGAAGCGTGTTTGGTGTATAAGCCTGGGATAGAAGGTCAAAAATGAGGTTCGTTTGGGTGAGTGGGCACTGGGCTGGCTTCTGGAGTATGAAGATGATTATATTCAAGTCCAGACAACTGTACACATTGATGCTTGTGTGTCTGCAGGCATGTATGTACCATAGTACCCATGTGTGGGTCAGCTTGTAAGAGTTGGTGCTCTTACCATGTGGCTTTCAGGGGTTGAGCTCAGGTTGTCAGGCTTGGTTGTCAGTGCCTTTACCTGTTGAGCCATCTTGCTTGTCCAGAGGCTTCTTGAAATAAGGAGCCCAGTTCAGAAACATTCTTCACCCCAGCAAAAGTAGCTGAAATTCTAGACATATTTAATGTCCAAACTAGTAGAATTCAGTGAGCTAGAGAGGATATTGTATACCTCTGATCCCAGCAGATAGAGGCATGATGATAGCAGTGAATTTAAGACCAGCTCAGGGCTATGCAGAGAGATATTTTAGGTTAGCCCTGAAATCAGGTGATCCTTCTGCCTCTGGTTTCCTCCCCCCCCCCCCCAACTCTGAGGTTAAAGAGAATGCCACTCTGCCCAGCCTCTTTATACGGTGTGAATCCTCATGCTTGTGTGATAAGCACTTACATCACTACCATGTGCCCGGCTTCTGCTAGGTTTTTATGATTGTATTTGTAGGTCACTTGGGGAGAGAATTTGTACCTCCTTGCCACGAGTAAGGGATCCCTTTTCTTTTGCTTTATCTCCTTTTGTCATGTTGGGGATGGAACCCAGGCCTGGTGCATCAGGAAGTTCTCAGCCAGAGCTCCATCCCAGCTTTTTTATTTTTCTTGAGACAGTGTCTTTGCCTTGTCCTAGAGTCAAACCATCCTCCTGTCTCAGGTGAGTGCCAGGATTTCAACATGACTACAGTTTCTTTTTTCTTTTTGTGCATCACATTTTTATGCTCTTGTAAACAGATTGTGTGGTGTCCTTTACTTCTGACTGGCTGATGTACCTCTATAGAAATACAGCTTGCTTTGTGCACTAATGGCCTGTGACTCCTGCTAAGTCAGACCATCTAACCAAGAACATACGAGCAGGAGTTGGCAAGGTAACTCAGCCAGTAAACACATTGGCCACCACCTGACCACCTAACCTGAATTTGATCCCTAGTGCCCATGTGGTGGAAAGGAAGAACCAGCTTTTGAAAGTTGTCCTCTGACCTCTAAGTGCAGTGTCATGCGTTCTCTCCTGGGCGTGGGACTGTAAGCTGGAGGTGTGGGCATTGCTACCAACTTTGAGACATGATCAGGTCACGTATTGCTAGCCTAAGAACAAGCTGAGACTGAGAACTGAAAGGTGGCTGCTGTAGAATCTGTTGCTTTGGTTCCATGGTAAAGTTGAGATCATGACAGGGTGGGGTCTGTCTGTGCTGGCCTTGAACCTGCAGATTGACAGGTGCTTGGGCTCCTACACTAGGGTTTCCTGACCCTGGCAGAGAAGCCCTAACCTGGTGGGGCAAACAAGTGAGGGTTAAA
This sequence comes from Pachyuromys duprasi, assembly GCA_028658305.1. Classification (NCBI taxonomy): domain Eukaryota; kingdom Metazoa; phylum Chordata; class Mammalia; order Rodentia; family Muridae; genus Pachyuromys; species Pachyuromys duprasi. The sequence continues at coordinate 65,499,113 of CM053764.1, forward strand.
AACATTCATCGGGTTTCCCAGTCTGCACTGAGCCAAAAAGTTAGGCTGGAAGATACTGGTAGTGTCTATGGCAAGAGCCTTACATGTCAGGGGCCTTGTGTTCCTTGATACCCAAAGGTCTCTCTGGCATTCACTCTGGCTTTACTATGCAAGTTTTCCTGTGAGTATTTCACACCCATGAGCCACAAATTACTGAACTGAGTTTTAAAAGGTTTCTTGCTGGGCGCTGTGGTGTATACTGTTAAGTGTCAGCACATAGGAAGCAGACACAAGCAGACCCCTGAGTTCTAGATCAATCAGAGTAACACGGTGAAACTTTGTCTTACAGACTGAAAACTAAACAGAAAATGTTCCTTTTAAAAGAATGCCTATACCTGTCTTACCTACATGCTTGTTTGTGTGCCGCGTGTGTGCCTGGTACCCAACTGGAGTTTTGAACTGCCATGTGGATGCTAGGAACCAAACCCTGGTTCTCTACAGCAGTAGCCAGTGCTTGTTACTGCTGAACCATTTCTTTAAAAACAACAACAAAGGCTAGTTTCTCATTAGTACATCCTCTTGATAGTCGTTTGAACACAAGAGAAGAGAGGTGATACTGATGCTGGGCAAGCCATATGCACAAAACGCTGACGGAGCCCACATGCTGTGGCACCACACACTCTGGGACCTGTCGTGGAGCCACTCTGCCCATGACCTGGGACCTCTTGAGCCATACGCCTCATCTATATGCAGTCTCTCTGTTCTTCCCTGGGCACTTGTGCCCTCCTTTTCCTTGTGGACAAGCCTATACTTCTGCAGTGGTGGTTCAGAGAGAGAGAGAACCTGGCTGATGTGGGTGCGGGGCAGGTTTCCTGAGGATCAGATGCGTAAGGTCCCTGTTTTATAAAATGGGGTTTGCCCTGTGGCCGTCTCCACATTAGATCAGCACCGTGCCAGCATGGTTTTATCATTTTGGTACTCCTGGCTTGCTGTGAGGATAGAGCCTTTGAAGGCACTCACTGTGTGTTCTGCCTGATAAGTGGTATCTGGCCTTGGCCTGGTTACTTACTCTTGGCATGCTTTTATTGAGAGCTTCAAAGACAGGTCTGGGATGTTGTTCACAGGTTACCCCATGTCCACTATGCTTAGAGGTTGATTTGCTTCTCCAGCATATTTTACTATTCCAGTGGCTGGAGGCATTCTTCTGTTGTGGGTGCTGGAACAGACCCAGGGCCTTGCTCACACTTGGTAGGCTGTACCACCAAGCTACACTCCAGCACTGGAGAAGTTTAAAATTTCCCAGGTTTCCAGCCATTCTTTGGAACTCAGTGTTTTTCTGTCTTTTGGTGTAGGTTGGTCAGCCCATTAAACCAGAACGTCCACATAAGTTGCCTTTTGACAGAGCTGTGGCCATGGCTGCATGGTAGGACCAGCGTCCCGTATCCTGAGGCCAGGTGAGTGCTGGGGACTGGGGTGGTGTCCATGGAAAGGAAAGCTGGTTCAGACAACCTCCACATATCTAAATATAGCCCCTGCTTGGGAAGAGGAGGCAAGGAGTTGGGGCTCTGTGGCGTCAGGTATGACCCTTGATCCTTGGGGTTAAGACACCGTGTTTATTGGTCACCTGCTCAAAGGCTTGAGGAAGGGGAATGAGTGGTTAATCTTTGAACCCCAGCTATTTCTCTTCCCAAATGGTTAGAATTGTTTTTAGCTGCCATGTGCGAACCTGAGCTTTGCGGAACACACACCAGAGCCACGTGGAGAGGAGGGTGTCCACTGCCGTCAGCCCTGCCCGTGCCACTTTGGTACCCGAAAGGGGGAGGGACTGAGTGGCCTCAACCGTCTTGGACAGCTGCCCCCCTCTTCAGACTGTAAACATACAGCTCAAAATAGGCAGGTGGCTACCCAGTGGCATCTGGTTGGACACTGCTGTTAAGGTTACGGGTTTGGTTTAGTTTTTTTCTCAGATTTATTTTGTGCCTGCATGTATGTCTGTGTACCACTCCCATGACAGGTACCTGAAGAGGTCAGAAGAGGGCGTCAGATCTCATGGAAGTGAAGTTAAGGATGGCTGTGAACCACCATGTTGGTGTGGGAGTTGCTGAGCTTTCTGTAGGACCAGAAAGTGCTCTTAACCTTTGAGCCATCTTTCCAGCCCTTTATTTTGTTTTCTGAGACAGGGTATCACCATGTAGTCCAGGCTAGCCTTGATGTTTTGCCTCAGATTCCCAACTGCTCAGATTACAGTTATGTACCACTAGCTCTGGCTTGTTTTTTGAGAGTCTTTTATTATGTAGCCCTACATGAACTCGAGGTAATTCTCTGCCTCTGCCTCCCACATGCTGGGTTTGCAGGTTTTAGTTTTAGTTTTCTAGGTATCCTGGTTTGAGACTAGGCCACATTCACTTTTGTTGCAGCTGGGGTTTCCTGACTCTTGGTCTTCAGTGTGTTAGGCAACTCCTGCCCATTACCAAGGTGCACACAGACCAAATGCCCATCTCAGCAGGTCCTTCTGCCTACCCAGTCAGAGTTTGTCCTTGGTTCTCACTTGTTAGGGTCCTTGTTTATTTGTTGGGGATGATGCTCATGTGCTGGGTGTTACAGATCCTAGGTGAGGAGAGACTTTATGCTTCCCAGAGAAAGTACCTACTGTCACAGCATAGTTGGCACCGCCTTCCTGCTAAGGAGAATTGTGCATGTTGCAGAGGCCCTGAGACGTCTTTGCTGGAAAACACCCAGCTGTGGGTTCTGGCTGTTCCTGTGGAGAAATCAGCTGTTTTTACCCTAGAACCAGCCCCCAGAACTATCCTGTGGGTGGTGGGAAATGAGTGTGACAGGAAAGCTTGTTACTGTGCCAGCACCTGGTGAAAGAAGTGGGAGTGGTGATAGAGTTCTTTGGTGACAGAGTTTCTAGGTAGTGACAGCACAAGATGAAGGAAGCAGACATAGTGCTGGCTGGAGCCTGTCTTGTAGTTGAGCTCCTGGGTTCTGTCATTTATTTATAGTCCTACACAAAGCACATCATGGATTCCTTTTCCTAAGGAAAGGTGTGTGTGTGTTTGCTTGCTCTTGATTCATTACTGTATGTGTACGATGTGTGCAGGGCAATGCACACCATAGCAGGGTGACCATCAGGTATTTTCTCCTGTATTTTTATACCAGATGGCAGTTTTGTAAAGCTGATTTTTTGAGTCAGATTTTTGGTTTAGGGTAGAAACATGCAGGGTTTGTTGTTGTTGTTTTGTTACATAGTATAGAAGAAACAGCCTTTAACCAAAAGAGAAGTGCAGAACTCGAGTCAAACTTGAGATCACACTGGATCTGGGTGTGCACTGGGAATGTGGCAGTTGTGTCGGAAGGCACAGCAGGGCGCAGATCAGGTGGTGACGCCGCAGGTAGAGGTGTGGGGTCCACTGTGGTGGGCTGTGGTGCAGTTCATGGTAAAGTGCTGGCCTGGTATCTTTATCGCTGTTATCCCTAATATCATGTAAAGCAAGAAACGCAATTGATGGTCATCTGGATCCCAGGTCCAAGCTTTTTGGAAGACTGAAGCAGGAGGGCTTTTGGACCCAGGAGTCTAGTTAAACCTGGGCACAAAGCGAAACCTTGTCTCTAAATAAATTAAAGACATGAAAAGTCTCAACTCGTGTTGGTGCCCAAAGGAAAAACAGCTGGCCAGCTCCTCTTTAGAGGATGTTGGGGACCCAGTGTGGTTTCACATGGGGAGGAGATGGAGACAGTGTGTACCCTGCTTCTCTAGACTGAACTTGCTGACACCTTATCAGCTGGCTCACAGGGCCTGTGTTCTAGACCAGACTAGTCTCAGACTCATGACTCTCTGGCCGTATCCCCCTGATAGCAGGGCTGACAGATGTGCTACACAGTAGCTTGTGCGGAAGTGACCAGTCTTGTGTAAGTGACCAGTGTGGCACTGGATAGAATGGTGAGGGACTTGGGCTTTCATACTAAATAAGTACCCTTAATGGCCAGCACAGCCACTAATTACTATGAATATGTAGAACTCTGAGTTTACTTTTACAGCTAAAGAATGAATCTTTTGTTATTGTTTGGTTTTAGAGACAGGGTTTCTTTGTGTAGCCTTGGCTGTCCTGGGACTTGCTCTGTAGACCAGGCTCAAACTCAGAGCTCCACCTGTCTCTCCCTCTCCAGTGCTGGGATTAAAGATGTGAGCTACCACTGCCTGGCTCAGAATGAATTGTTAAAGAGGTGCAGACAATTAAATTTAGTGGCCACCAGTGTCTGGAGGTGGGTTGAGCTTCCAGAGGGATATATGCTGACCACTTTGTCTCAAAGGTTAGTTTACAGGAAATGGGGGCATGTCATGTTAACTGCAGAACCATCATTCACAGACCAACTATGGCAGACAAACAAACAAAAGATTTAATTTATAGTGGGTGGAGAGAACAAGTATCAGCAGAGAGGTAGGGGTGGACTGTTAAGTGGTTGAAGGTGTCACCAAGTATGTGTTGGAAACATTGGTTTCACAAAGGCCAGTATAGCATGGAAGACATAAGGCTAGGGAACTGGGGATGGGCTTGTTCCATCATGGCATCACTACTGCTTTGTGGGTGTGCTTGAAAATTTCCATAATACTGGCTCCCAGTATTGTGTAATTCTCCCTAATTAGAAAACATTTAAATTTATTTATTATATATGTAAAACTCACCGGAGCTGCGGTTGGCAGGCAGTTTTGAGCTGTCCCTCTAGTCCCCTTATTAGTCATTTGAACAGCTGTAAGACATGTGTATTCAAGTGTTCTCCTGATTTGTTGTTGTTGTTGTTGTTGAAACAGGGTTTCTCGTTGTTGCCTTGGCTGTCCTGAAACTCACAGATCCTTTTGCCTCTGCCCCCTGAGCACTGAGATTAAAGGCCTGCGCCACCACTGCCTGGTTGTTCCTGATTTTTAAATTGACATGTTTGGTTCTTCCTTAGAGTGGGAGCTGCTGTGAACCCAGCAAGTTCTCTTGGTTGTCTCCCTAGTTGTAAGAATTGATCCTCTGCTGGTAAGATGTTTTGGGTACCAGGGCCTGATGAGAAGATTTTTGTGTGTCTGTTTCACTGTATTGGTATTTTGTTTGTTTCTTGAAACAGACTCACTTTGTAGCCCTGGCTGTCCTGAATTGAGCATGTAGACCAGGCCTGTCATGAACTCATTGAGATCCACCTGCCTCTGCCTCCTGAGTGCTGGGATTAAAATGTGTGTGCCAGTGGCTGGTAGTAGTTTTTGATGCACACAATTTTAGTTTTGGTGCAGTCCAAATTATCTTTTAGTGTGTGAGTGGTTATGCACTTACATACATGTTCATGTGTGTGCACATGTGTGCCTAGAGCGTCAGCAGTCCTTAGATGCCACCTACCTTGTTTGCTGAGAAAGGGTCCTCTCCCCAGCACCAGAACGCCCTTTTTGTTGCTGTTGGTAGCTTTTGGTGAGGTATGTGAGAACCTACTGCCAACTCCAAGGATAGGAAGTTTCACCCATGGTTTATTTTACTTTTTTTTTTTTAATTTTTATTTTTTTAGACAGGTCTCTCCATGTAGATCTGGCTGTCCTGGAACTCTGTAGATCAGAGTTCTATGGAGAACTCAGAGATCCTCCTGTCTCTGCCTCCTTAGTGCAGGGATTAAAGCTGTGTGCCACCACGGCCAAGCATCCCCTGTTTTTTTTTAAGATTCTATAGGTCTTTGATTCTTTTTTTTTTTTTTTTAAGTTATTTCAGTTGTTTTTATGTCAAAGTGTTTCAGCCTGTAGCCCAGGCTGGATTTGAATTAGGCAGTCCTCCTTTTATGAGCCTCCCAAGTGCCAGGATGTTGTAATCCACTCTGCCCAGCTTGGTTTGGTTTTTCTAGATGCATTGCTCTGCTCTTCAGGCTGCTTCTGGAGAACAAGGCTGTAGAAGTATTGCTTGGCCCCCTGGCTTCAGTATGCTTTCAATCACAGTTTTCCTTCTTGGCATGAAGACTTAGTTTGTAGGAGGGGAGTGGGGGAAAGCAAGTATGCTCTAGTTTGTCTAGTGAGTGTGTGTATCCAGTGCCTCTTCTGTGCTGAGCATCGTGTCTGGGCCCTGGTGACGCTGAATAAAGAGGTGTTTCCTGTCTTCAGGAGAGGGATGGGAGTATATAAACAGATGAACATGTAGGTGGAGGCTGCAAGGATCAGCTGAGACCTGGTGGAAAAGCTTTGCTGGCAGGGAACAGAACCCCAGAGTGTGTGTGTTGGGGTGGGGGGGGTAGTGGCAGTGGCCACCACAGCTCACAAGCGTTGCGGCCAAGGCCTGGGCTGCTGCTTTTTTTCTCAGCATGATCTAACTGAAGATGTACTTCTCTCATGGCCTCCTGTGTGACACCTCACATGGCAGCTCTGTGAACTGGAGGTGGCTGCAGGTATGTGCAGGGTGAGCTGTCTGCCCACAGGTAGGCAAATAGTGAGGGTTCTAACCTGATTCTTCTTTGTCATGGGCTGTGGAACCTCCTTTTCTTAGGTGGGCTTTAAAGCCCCCCTTTCCGCCCTGGGCCTCCTGGAGGGAGTTGCTGCAGCCAGCACCACTGTGTCAGAGGGTGCCTCTATGAAAGGAATATGGGACACATCTTGGTCCCTCATCTTTTACTCAATGTATCTTCATGGGAATGTTTTTTTTCTGAACCTTGGAGGACTGCGTCTAAGTAGTTGTGCTCTGGGGTGTGTTTGGGGAAGCATGCCTGTTGGCTACTGTATTAGGGAACATTGGAACTGGGCTAGTGGTGCTTGCTGTGTGTGGTTTTGTCTGGGAGAAACATTAGGCTAGGTGGCCTGAAGACTGGTGTCCCATCGTGGTACATAGTTTTATTTGGACATAGCCATACCCACAGACAGGACCTGAGGACAGAGTCCTCCCCAGGTAGCACATAACCCCATATACCAGAGGTGCTAGACTGCTCCCACAGCTTTTGAGACAGGGCCTTATATAGACCCCTGGCAGGCATGGAATCCACCCTGCAGTTCAGGCTAGTCTCAAAGAATCCTCCTGCCTCGGTCCTTTTTGAGATTGGGATGAGAGGTTACTACTGGTAAGCATTTTAAATTCATTACCCAGCCACTTGAATTTTTCTCCTTCAGTCCTGTCAATCCATGTCTTCCATGTGCTGGTAAGGTAGAGATGGGGAAACTTGAGTTTCCACTCTTTTCTTGCCCTGGATCACCTTTTTATTTTTATTTTTTCTCCTAAATGAATTAGACCAATTTTCCTTGGCCTCTAAAGGTGGAGATTTGGGTTTTCAAGTCTGAATTCCTTCCAGAAGAGTCCCAGCCACTCTGTCATTCATATGTGTGGCAGGAAGTGGCTTCCGCCTACCCAGGCAAGTCTGTGTCTGTTCTGCTTTGGAGGAGACCTACTTGTCACAACTTAACCGTCTTCTCCCTTCTACTTCCGCAGATGCTCAGGGGCATGGCTATAGGGGCACAGCTGTACTGTGGGCAGAGTGGAAGACGCTCCTGGTCCCCATTTGCTGGGGCTTGCTGGGACGGCAACCAGGCCTTCAGCTTGGCGTACAGCTTTCTGAAGAGTGCCACCTGCAGGCCAGGGGGAGCTAGGCATCAGGGCCTCCGCTCCTTCAGATTGGGCTCCATGTACTGCTCGGGGCAGCGGCCCCTCGGCTTGGCATGTCCTTCAGTTGTCCTGCCCTTGTCCTCTCACCTAGTCAAGCTGCTTCAGGAGACCTGCTTTCTTTCAGGCAGGAAGTGAGCCTCTTTAAGCCCCAGGACAGAGGCTGCCCTCAAGGAGGGTTTCACAGTTGCATAGTCTGGAATGTTTCATCCCCATTCCGAAAGAGTCCATTGCTCGAATAGAACCAGATAAAGCCAGAGCAGTCCCCTTTCCCCCACCTGTAGTTTCAGAGCACATCTGGGAGGGCAGTCTATGTGCCCACAGCACTGCCTTACCCCTCTGTGCCCTACCAGCCGGGGTGTTCTCTAGAGCAAGGTGGACCTCTGCGCTCCGTGTCCAGACTCCATGCTGGGGTCCTGTTGCCTCCCCCACAGCCCATCTGGACTGTCTCCACTAGGGCTGAGCTTCCCACCTGGCCTCTGCCTCTGCTTGCTCTAACCACTCAGTCCTGTCACCTGATACCCTTGGCCATTTCAGTCTTTGCCCAGCTGTGCATTCCTGAGCATGGAGTAATCCCCAGCCCGTAGGACAGCAGCTCCTCTGGTGCAGCTCATCTGGTAGAGGCCCAGGGCTGCCGGTTGAGGGAAGGGGTGGGAAGTTGTTTTCACTTTTTCTCCCTCCCCCCTTCATCCCTTTCTTCTCTTTTTCCTCCTTCCTTCCCACAGTACTAAGGTTCCCCCAGGTTACAGACATCAGCTGTCAGTTTTGCCTGTGCCTTACCCACTTACTGCCACTCCTCCATTCATGTCTGCAACACACATTTTGAAGTATTGCTAATTGAGGTTGAGCCTCCACAGTCAGAAGGACACCAAAGTCTGAAACCTGTTGAGTGCTGACATGCTTAGTTTCAGTTGGAGAAGCTTTTCATTGTTCCACACACACAAATACTGCAGAACCTGAAACTTCTGGCCACAGGCACTTGTGGGAGACTTGCCTGTGGAGTGTCTGTATGCATAGTTGGACTGTGACTTGTGTCTGTGGCTTAGCAGGGGATGATCACTGGCTGCCCGTGCTGAGTAGTTTGGCTCTAGAGTGCTTCTGAGAGGTCCTGGTCCTGCTGCAGCATTCAGCCAGCTTCCTGCCCAGGCTCCTCCCTCCAGTTGCTTTGTGGCCTTTTACTGAGAGGAAGCAGCCTCCAGGTAGCAGTTAGTGATGTTTGTACTACCCCAGAGACCCACCATTGGTGTACCACAAGGACTAGCCCCTTGGTTCCAGGACTGGCAGAGACACCTGTGTAAGATTCCTGCTGAGGGAGTGCTGTGCTGCATCTTCACTACCCACCAGCCTTCAGGTTGCTGGTGTTGGGAGGGAGCAAGAAGACTCTTGCTTTCAGTGTTCTAGCCCCACTCCTTTGGTAGCTGGATGGCCCTTGTGACCTTCATAGCTCTTAAAATGAACATCATTTCCTATGTTTCTGCCTTGTGGGCAGTGCCTGGTAAGACCCATCCTCCAGAACAGGCCTGTAGAAGCTACTCTGGTGGGGCAGCTTTCTTGTACCCTCCTCTGGGGATTTTGAAACCCACCCTCATGAGTGAGTGATTCACCCCCTTTCTCTGCCTCTTAGGATGCTTCCTAAGGGAAGCTGGTTTCTTCCGGCCCAATTTGTGCCTGCAGTACAGTGGCTATCATCACTGGTTCCAAGGAGGCTTGGTCCTGCTAGCCTTGAGGGGGTTGAGGTTCTTCTTACTACAGAATACCGTGATGGGCTGGATTAGTTACTCTTCAAGGGCACAGCTGTGGAGGCTCAGGCTGGGAAGGGCATAGCCTCCCCTCCAGCTGCCCTTGTCTTTCTGGAGGTGAGGAAGCAAGTTTCCGGCATCCCCTCTCCTGCCTTCCCCCCTCCCTAAGATTGGCTCAAGGTTCTGGATCCTGCTTGATTTCTGAGCAGGTACCTATCTCCATGTAATGAGGGTTCCTAGGGATTCCCTCTACCCCTGCTAGACCCTTGCTTTCCCTTATCCCATTCTTAGCAATGAAGTTGAGACAGTGGGATGGAGAAAATGGACTTGAGGCTGGGTCTCTGGATTCAGACAAGCTACGAGCGGCTGAGGTCAAGGTCTAAGTCTTCCCTAGGAAAGCCCTGCCTGGCTGCAGCTTCCATGTGCTGGTGGAGCTTGCGGGCAGGGCCAGACCTGGAGCTACATTTCTGTTTGTTTGTTTGTTTGTTTTGTTTGTTTGTTTGGCTTTGGTTTTAAGACAGGGTCTCTGTAGCCCTGGCTGTCTTGGAACTCTGTGGACCAGGCTGGCCTTGAACCTACAGAAATCTGCCCACCTCTGCTCACCATTGCTGGGCTTAAAGGAGTGTGCCACCACCACAAGTGAGCTTCACTCTTTAGAGCCATAATGTCCCCCGGTTTTCACATGCCCTTATTGTCAGGTGCTGCCCTCTTCCTGTCTGGCTCACACCCTGTCGAGGGTGCTGCCAGTCTGCCTCATTTGTCCCAGCACTTGAGCAGCTCTGCTTCGGGCAGGGCAGTGACTTGAGTTACATTTTGTCAGCAGGTTTGACAGGGTTTGTGGTCAGGTGGGTTAGAAGAGTAAAGTTATAGAACTCTGGAGCTGAGAGGGGTACTGATAGAGTGGAGAAATGCGGTGGGTGTTAGGTCCCTGGAGGAGGTTGGCATGGTACAGGTAGGGGTGGCAGGAGAGTTGGAGCAAGATAGAGCCTACTGAGTTTGGGGATTCTTTTCCTGTCTCCACCCTTGACTGAGTGGTGTTAGGGTCAAGGTGTCAGTCTCACTGCCTAGGTCGTGCTGAAGAGAAGGCTCTTGGGTCCAAGGGTCAGTGAAGAGGGTGACTGAACCACGGGGGTAGAGGTGGACTCTGGTCTGTCTGTAGGAGTGCATCCTTGATACGATGCCCCCAGCCTCCTAGAACGTAGAAGGGGCCTTCCAGGACAGGCCTGTCTCACCGTATTTGCCAGTGGGAAACTGAGGCACTTGGAAGGAGGTTTGCCATCAGGATGTAGAATTAGAGGGGTTTCCCCATCGAGCCCGCTTGAGGTGTGAGCTGAGGTTCTTTGCGGGGCTCAGTGCCAAATGTCCCATGGAAAACTACCCACTGGATGCTGCCAGATCTCAGCCAGATTTTTCTCCCTGTCCCTAGTGAACTCCGGATTGGTTCTGACTTTCCCTAGGCTGGTGTTCTGCAGTGTTAAGTAAGAGCTGGCTTCTGAGCGGCCCCTTTAAGAGTGCCTTGTCCCAGACTGCTGTGGAATGCCAGCAAGCTGTCCTCCTGTCTTGCGAGGGTTAACAACACTTCACTTCAGCTGTGTTGTCTGGAACCGGTTCAGACTGGTTTTCTGGAAAGTGCTTTGTCTCTGACTGAATCCTGGGAAGGGTCATGTGGAGCCCAGTGATGTCATGGGATCAAAAACTGACTCAGCAGTTTTTTTCCCTTTTTCTTTAATCAGGATACATGTGTGCCACAGGTACAGGGCCATGGTGGTGGTACCTTGGGATGGACCAGTCCGTACTCTGCTCAGAAGTGTATCTCTGCCAACCAAATAGCTTAACGTGACCCTCACTTCCTGCTTCCCAGGGAGCAGCAGAGGTGAGCTCAGGCATACTGCCCCTGAGGTCACCTCCATCCAGGTCTTACATACACATTGCAGTACTGGTCCCAGGTCCCTGGGCTGGTATTTAGACCCAAGTAGGCACTGTTCCTTTACAGAAAGACCCTCTCCAGTAACAGCTGCCACTGCTTTCCTCCCACTTGGATTCCGTGGCTTCTCAGAATTGGCCACACCCCAGAGGCTTGTGGGACCCCCTGCCCAGCCATCCTGAGGGTGTGAAGACGGTCTTGAAGGGGCTTGTGTGGCCCTGTCTTTGTTGTCCCTTCTCCAGGCAGCCTCCTCCACTTCTCAGAAGGAGTCCCCTCCCCACGCCTGGTTTACGTGTTCTGTCCTCCTTTCACACACAGAATGAGTGAAGAAGCATGCCGAACCCGCAGTCAGAAGCGAGCCCTTGAACCTGACCTAACGGAGGATGATGTGGAGAACAAGAAAATGAAGATGGAGAGAGGACCATCAGAGCTAACTGTGGATGGAGACACCAGGATGATGCCAGAGCTAGGTGCAGGCCCAGTCCAGGGCTTGCTGAGGACAACAGAGGCCATGGCCACAGGCGAAGGGCTGGTAGGAGATGGGCCTGTGGACATGCGCACCTCACACAGGTGAGTGAGAAGAGCAAGTGGGCTGGAGTTAGCAGAGGCTGGGTGCAGGGCAGGATGGCCCTGAGTCCTGGGGTAGGACACTGTCAGTGTAGGTTCCATGGGTCTCACAGGGGAGGAAGTCCCTGCTGTCAGTGGCTTGTCTGCCACTTCTGGGGTTGTGGGAAGACTAAAACATTTCCTTTGGTGTGAGTGCCTCAGGGATGCCAGGCTACCACACCCTGTCTTGTCACTCCTCAATGGAGGGGCCTCTCTGTTCTGCCAGGCTTTTGCCATCTGTTCTGTGGGTTAATCCTGGTCATCACTAATTACTTGAAGGGAACTTTGCTGGTACCCAGGCTTTCTGACACTCAAAAGTGAAATCCTGAAGGAAGTCAGACTCAACTTTCCACCAAAGCTTCACTCAGAAACCTTTTTCTCCCCCAGCATCTGCATTATCCTTTCTTCAGAACACTTTAAAATAGAACATTTACCCCAAACTCCCCTGGAAGGAATAGCCTCCCACCCTGTGATGAACTTCCCCTGACTCCCCTTGTCTGTCCACTGGGACCCTGCACCTTTGGCATCCCACTCCACTTCATGTTTACCTAGGTGGGTGCAGCACTAAGGGAGTGAAGAGGAAGGTGCTTCTCCGCATGTTCCCTGTAGTGCATTGGGATTTCAATCTTCAACCTTGTGTAGACTCCTGAGTGTTGGGATTGTGAGGGCCTTTTGTTTGTTTGTTTGTTTGTTTGTACTTGCCATTAGAAAGTTGTTTTTTTTTTTTTTCATCTGGACAAACGTGGTAGGATATGCCCACCAACCCAGGAGGTGCAGACAGGAAGATGAGGAATTCAAGGTCATTCAAGGCTACATATGTAATTGGAGGCCTGCCTGGGTTGTACAGGATCCTGTCTTAATAACAATTCTCTTGCTCACTCAAAAACTTCCTCTGCTTTCTGCTGCCCTGTTCTCATCCTAAGGGCTTATTTTAAAATAACTCAAAGCCATAGGCTTGGGGTCCTTTTCCTCCCTCCAAATTTCAAGGTCCTCAGCCCTCCTCTGGGGAGACTTCTGATGTATGAGCTCCCAAACCAGGTTGGGGGGGGGTGTGATTCTTTGGAGTATGCCATGTCTATTCCATACCTTGTCCATTGTGATCCATTCCTTTGTGGTGTGGGCTAGTGAATTCCACAGTTAAGTGTCAAGGGTTGAAAGGTTGAAAGAGCCTTTCTTTTGTTGCTGAACCCCAAGGCTGCACCAGGCCTCTGAACCTCTGGGCCTTCTCTGGGCTGTTGGTTCTAAACTGTCCCTTTGATATGGCACTCATTGATGCTTTCTTATGACATTTAAGGATGCAGGAAACAGATCAGGTATCCTGAAGTCACCTAGAGACCAGAGACCCCCCAGGGCCCTGTATGATGTAGCTATAAGAGTGGAGAAGAAATCCAGCCCTGCAGGCCAATGGGCAGAGTTGGGGCCAGATCACATGTTCCAGCCCTGCCTGGGCAAAACATCCCAGCCACATCCTGGTAAAATAGTCACCCTGCTTTTCAGGTTAATGAAGTAACAGGAAGTATGTTCTCAGTGACAAGCTCAGTGGGGACAGTCTGAAGGGAACAGCCCTGGTTTCTGTGTTTGGTCTTCCTTGGACTGTCTGCTCAGGCTCACCTGTAGGGATTTCCCTCTGGCACTGTGTTTATTCTGTGGGTTCCATGGAGATTGATGCAGTGAGCTCGTTCGCCCGGAGGAGTGATGGTTAGGTACTCTTGCTTTGGGCTCACCACAGCAATTCCCTGTATTGAGAGAGGCTTAAGGACATGCGCTATGCCAGCTCAACCCAGTCAGCTCTCATTTTTCCAAGGTCAAGAAGACAGAGCTAGTGTAAAATTCAGGTCATACAAATTGTGTACACGTGCATGCATATAAGGACCAATGTATGCCACACTAATGGCACAGCTTTCCAGATTCTGAAGTTAGATGAGCCAAACTAAAGGTGTCTGGGTAGCATGTCAGCTGTCAATTTTACCAAAAGAAGTGAGTTTTTATTCTTGTAGTTCTTTTTTTTTTTTTTCTTTTGAAACAAGGTCTCACTGTTAGCCCTGGCTGGCCTGGGACTTTGGGCTAGTCTTTACTTCAGAGAACCATTTTACTGAATCTGCCTCCCATTTCTAGTTACAGATGTATGCCACCATGTCTAGCTCTTTTTAAGTTTTGTTAACTGGTATGTGTGTGGGCGGGTACATGCACCTGTGCCTGTGTGCTCATAGAGACTAGAAGTCAGCCTTGCTTACCACTCATCAGGAGCTCACCATTTTTTAAGACAGGGTCTCTCAGTGACCTGAGACAGTTTATCAGGCAATTTAATGAGGCTCTTTGGACAGTGAACCGCAGAGACCCACCTGTCTCCAGTGCTGAGATTACCGGTGTCACCAAGCCCTGCTGTCTCCCCAGTGCCTGTGCTGTAGCTTTGAAAAGTGTGTGCTTCCAGGTCCTCAGCCAACCAAGAGCCAAGCATGGATGATTCTGTAGGGATATGGCCACTGCCCTCCAAAATGGTGTTGTTTCCTGACTATGTACAGCTTAGCTTCCAGCAGATTCGCTTGTTTTTGTTTATGGGCTATATGTATGTCGTCTGTGTTGTCTGTGTTTCATTCCATTCCGTGTCTGTGAGATTCATGCTCACTGCTTCGTAGCACAGGCAGTGAGTGACCTCTGTCCCTCTGGGTTACACACTGGTGCTATTAACCAATCATGAATCGGACATAATGAGTGGGTTAGGGAGAAGGATGTAACCTAGTAGTGAAATGTTTCTGGCCACTGTGACAGAATGCCCAACAAAAGCTGCTTAAGGAGAGAAAAGTGTAGTTGGTTAGTGGTTTGAGGACATAGCCCATCGTGGCATGGAGGGATGGAGGCAGCCACACAAGTCAGCTGGTGAACATGGCTGTGATCAGAAAGCAGAGAATGGTGATACACAGATTGTCTCTTCCCTGTGTGCAGAATTGGACTCCACTCCATAGTGTCCTGCTGCTTTCACGCACAGTGGCTCAACTGGAAATGTCCACTATAAAGGGAGGTAGAGCTGCTGAGGAAGAGAGAGCGAAAGGAAGGCACCGTGGGCAGGGCCTCAGGCTGGATAACAAAGTCCAGCTTGGTCACATGCTGTCCCTTACTTGACTCCCTTCAGATTCAGGGAGAGAGACAAGCAGTCAGCAGAGCTCTGGGTGGCTTCGTGAATGATAAAGTCTCATCTGAACCAAGCTGGAAGAGGGGCTTTGGGGTTGGGGGTTCATCTCACTGTATAAGTCTGTGTGTCCTGCACACAGATTTTTCTCCTCTGCTTCCTGTGTGCTAAGATGGAGGTGTGCACTAGCTCAAAGAGGGACATTTTCTACAGATAAGGAAGAAGTCAGTCACGAGCACGTGTGCACCTAACCACAGAGCCCTGAATGAACGAGGCCTGGAACAGTAAGATTCATGTTAGAAATAGATGATCTTGGGCTGTTCAGACGGATGACTCAGTGGGTAAAAGCACTTGCTGCTCAAGCCAACCCGAGCTTAAATCTGTAGAACCCGTATAGGTGGAAGGAGAGACCCAGCTCTACCAAGTTGTCGTCTCTCCTCCACATGCATGATGTGCCACGCGCCCCCCTCCCCCATCATGAACAAACATGACAGTAATAACTTCTGAAGACCTGATGGCGTGGTTTATTCTCAGTAACTGGTAAGGCAATTAGACACAACAAGGTTACAGAGGATATAGCCATTGTTAATCCACTTGGCTTGGCTGACATTTGCATAACATAGTATAGCTCAGGTATGCAGTGAACATTTTCTGGGTTGTCTGTAATAAAGATGGCAGACAATGGCACGTGTTGGCAAGGATGTATAGAAACCAGAACGTATCATATGCCACTGGTGAGAGAGTAAAGTGCAAAAGCAGATATTTTCCTCCAAATCTAGACATGGAGCCATGGCTGAGAAAAGGGAATCCTTTCCCCTACGCAGGGGAACTCGGGTGTCCATAGCCCTAGAATTGTGTACATATCCACCCAGAGGAGGTAATCAAGTTGTCTGTAGAGCAGGTTACTACTGCGTTCACAGGAAGGAAGTGGAGGATGTTCTAAGACACAGACAAACACAGCTGAAGGGGCCATGGTAGACCCCAGTGACTGACCCACAAAGTGGCTCACTAGCTAATCAAAGGGCTTGCCACAGAGTCCGATAGCCTTAGTCTGAGCCCCAGGACCCACTAGGCAGAAGAAGGAAACCAACTTGAGCCTCACAAGCTGTCCCCTCACCTCCATGTGCAGGCTTTGGCACCTGTGTGCCACAGCAACACACAAAACACGCAAATTGTAACCTAAAAGTTTAGATTAAGATGTGGCTGGCTGTTTGGGGCAGGCGGTGTGAGAGCAGTGCAAGAGGGCATTGCACTTTTTATTGTTGAAGTGGAATCTCACCTAGTTTAGTCTGCCTTCAAACTCCCTATCCTCCTTTTGCTTCCATCTCCTGAGTGCTGGGATTGTAGGTGTGTGTTCCTGTGCTGAATAGCACTGTTAACGACTGAGTTCTGTCATGTGTTATCCCTCCATGTAGATGTTGAAGAAGCAAATGGAGTTTAGTCTGTCTTAGTGGTGAAGTACTCCCTTTTTGTGTACAAGGCCACATGTTCTACTTTGCACACTGCAAAAAAGGCAGGGGGTTGTGTTAAAATTCTGGTAACTAAATCTACTCATGGAAACAAAATCCCACTGAGGTTACCCTGGGCTTGTGTGTCTTGTTCTACGAGGTCCCTCAGCCATGAGATTATGGGCATTGCGGCCCAACCTAGCCCAGACCTCTGGCTAAGGCCGAGCTGGTACAGACAGAAGAAACTGCTACACCCCACTCCTTTCCCAGTCTGGATCTCGATGCTGAGCACCAGCAGGCATTGCATTCATCTTTTTATTCTTCCTCCTCCCTCGTCCCCAATGCTGGGCTGATGGGTACATCGCCATGTGGGACTTGCATGAACCCTTTCCGTGGTGTCATTTCCTTAGTCTCCTGCCTGGTGAGTCCTGTGCACTGTGTCGTTCTTGGAGGGGAAGGCAGTGTTGACAGTGTGTTTTACTTGAAGGGAATAACACTGCTCCCCATGTTCTCATTTACCCTGAGAGGAGGCTCTAGGGTCTGTGTTTGGTTAAGTTGGCCTTGGAGTCCAGTGTCTCCTTAACTGTCCCAGGTTGAAGCTGGTACCTGTCCTTCAGGTAGCTTGTGACTTCCTCTCTCCCTCTTCCTTTGTGCCAGTTGCTTATTTACTGCAGGGTGGAGCCAAGCATAGGCTGTGGCAGACCTTTCCTTCAGCCAACACGGAGCCCTGACCTTTGGGGACTTGAGGTTGAACTGATAGAGCTGCTTCAGACTTCGGATCTGTGGAGTTTAGATCCCTGGTCTGGTACTGCAGCCTCTAATTAGCCAGAACACCAGAAAGGCAGCTTGCCACGGGGCTAGCCAAGCAGACGCCTGTACAGGTGTCTGTGTCCTCTATGACAGGATCACTGAGAAAGGACTGAAGGACGTCAGCTTATCTGTAGAAACTGTGGTACTGGGCCATACTAGCAAATGTGCCAGTGCTTCTGTGTCCTCCACAAAAGCCAAGTCGCTCTGAGAGTGTGGAGGGAGGGCCATGTGGGTGGCCTTGCCTCATCTGCAGAGATGGGGCACAGCTCAGATACATGCATGGTGTCAAGGCCAGCAAGCAGGTCAGGTCCTCACTGAAATGTTCTTCATCAGTGGCTGCTTGGGACAGAGGGTAAAGGCAAGTGTTAAGAGACCATGCTGGCCAGGGATCTATAAGGCACCATGAAGAAAGGGCCCAGCATGCTATATGCCTTTAATCCCAGCACAAGGAAGCAAGGAGATCTCTGAGTTAGAGACCAGAGAGAGAGTTCCAGGTCAGCCAGGCTACACAATGACGCCTTAACTCAAAAAAGGGGAAGTGGGGCCAAGGTTTAGGTAGCTGGTGAGATAGTTCAGTGGATAAATTGATTTCTGTATAAGTTTGAAGGCCAGACTTTGAATTCCCCAGAACCCATGTAAAAAAGCTGGACAGGACATAGCTGTTGCCTAGAGCCCTAGTACTCAGGAAACAGAGATGGGATCTTCGGGGCAAGCTAGCTGACTAGACTAGCCTGAATTGGCTAGACATCCTGCCTCAGTGTGTGAAGTAGAGAATTAGCAAGTAAGACGCCCTAAGTCAATTCCAGGCCTCCACACACATGTGCACACATACCATAGATGCATATATGCAAAGGAAAGGTTTCCACTCACAGATGCACACATACCACAGGTGAGCATGCACACAAAGTAAAAGCTTACTTATGCTCTAGGGATGTAGTTGTGTTTTGGGGCTCAGTACCTTTGGGCCTATGGTAAAGCCACACACCATGGTGGGAATATAGGTAGAGGAAGCTGCCCAGCTCCTGTGGCTGAAGGTGGGAGAAATGAAAGTTCCATGAATATCTTTATGGACACATAACACATGGCTTATGGGCTGATTCTCCCCGAGTCTCACCCTAGTATGACAGGCACAAACAGTTGAATCAGTGAGGTCAAAACAAAACCAAACCATATTGCCCAGAACCTTTTTCCAAAGAGCCTTCTACATACAGTGTTCCACACACTCCCTACCTTCCCTGTTGTCGTCCGGCTTCCTTTGGCTCATCTTGGTATGTGGTCTTGATTGAGTTCTGCAGCCCCTCCCCTTCTGTACATGAGCTCTAATTTGGGCTGAACATTGCTGTGCCTACCATGTGATCATCTCAAGGACAGTGGCCAGCTTTGCCCTCGCTCCATGCCCAGCAGTTGATGGCAGGCTCCGGAGGTCCGTGCAGGTTCAATCATGTTAAAGAAGCAGGTTTTCCCTTCACAATGTCCAGATTGTTTTTAGTGTGTCAGCTTATTCATTATGACTCTGCCACTAGGTCCCTGGCCAACATCCTAGGCCAGGGCCTTCTCTGTCACCTTCTCCCTCTAATGGAAGCACAAGGCCAGGTCTGAGAGAAAGGTCCCATCATAAGCTGCATTTCAGGGTAACCATACATGCAGACGAGGTCCTCCCTCCAGCAGCCCGAATAAACACCTGTGTCCCAACTGTTGTTGTGAGGTCTCAGGATACAGCCTCGGCATGTTGCATGTGTGGTCCTTTGCTTCCAGTCTCATGTAGTTCCTGTCAGGAAATCTATGTCCAATACTGTGCTCCTGATCTGAGGATACGTGTGGGTCCTTGGGCAATTATCAAACCCATCTTCCACCTTGAATCCCCAGTGTGCCTGCTGAGGCCTGGTGCTTGCTTCCTTTCTCTAATTCTGTGTGCTGCCTGGATTCAGTGAACACTGGGTAACTGAAAGGACAGGGAATACCTCCTTAAGCTTAGAGAGAAGACCACAGGCTGCCTTGTCTCTTAGGTATTGTGTAGGTGGGTTCTGTTGTGGGAACTTAGGTCCGTGCTCTTAATATTGGCTCTTGGCTCTCTCTTGCCTCAACAGCCATCTCTGAACTTAAAATGGATAGCCCTTTCCATCTCTGTCTTACTTTCTGCCTCTTTTCACTGTAGGCTTCTTGTCCTACCTTATCTTCCTGCATATTCCCTTCATCACATCTTTTCCCATGGGTCACTAAAATGGGAGGATCTCCTGTATGCTGGGTTATCTGGGATACTAGGATGTTGTGATTCAAATTAAAGTGACCCACCCCACATTTGGGCCTTTCCCTTATATCAGCTGAGTGATGAAGGGACCCCAGGATTCCCAGACAGTATCTATCCCACAGTAAGCCTCTGGGCTGCTGTCAGTGCTGGTCATGGAGTTGCCTCACCTCTTTTAAGACCATGGTCCAGGTTGACCTCAGACTGATGACAGTCCTCTTGCCTCAGCCTCTCAGACATTGGGTGTAACACATGTGAGTGTTTGTGTGGCTTGCTGTTTCTAATAGCAGGCCTCTGCCATTCCTTCTCAGATTGAATCCCATGTTGCTGGGCTCACTGTCCTTGGAGCTGCTGTCTTGCCAGCCACTGTGGATGGTGACTAGAATATGAGGAGACACAGGGAGCTCATTGATGGCTCACTGCTATTACTTTTTTTTTAAGACTTTTGTTTTAACAAAACAAATTTTAATTGTTTAATTTTTATTTTATATGCATTGGAGTGAAGGTATCAGATGCCCTGGAACTGGAATTACAGACAGTTGTGAACTGCAATGTGGGTACTGGGAACTGAACTCAAGACCTCCAGAAGAGCAGCCAGTGCTCTTAACCACTGAGCCAGCTTTCCAGCCCCAAGACTTTTTATTTTATCTTAAGTGTTTGCTTACATGTATGTATGTGCACCACATGTGTGCCTGCTGCCTATAGAGGAACTAGAGGTGTACAGGTAGCTGTTAGCTGAGCCATCTCTCCAGCCCTATCTATTGCTTTTCAATTGGTGCTGTTTTCTGGCCCAGTCCTTGAGGGAACCCTGTGTCATATCCTGATGGAAGAGTGGAGTGAAGAAGAATCTTTGGTATATAGAGCTGGTAGACGCAAGAGTGGGTGCTAGGACTTAGAGTTTGGTGACCCCAGATGCTCCAGCAGGAGTCAACAGAAGATGGACTGTTCTAGCCTGTTTAAGGGCTCTTTAGGGAAAGAATGGCAGGCCTGCTGGGAAGGGATTGGGCTGTCAAGATGAGCCCAGAGCCTAATAGTGAGTCTGCAGAGATGGCTCTGCATGGCTTCAGGTGCTTTATGTTTCCCCTCAGAGCCCTGTCATCTGTCTAATAGAGTAAGGCTTCACAGTGCTGAAGGGACAAGCCCTTAAAAATGAGTTTTTGAAAATAAGAGACTGAAGTGAGGATGTACCTTAGACACCTGAGAGCTGAAGGACATGCAAAGCCGGGGAGATGCTGAGTTCCCCGAGGCTAAGTTCTGTAACTCCCTCAGGAATGGGAGATGGGGAGGTAGTTTCTGATGGTAGGCATGCCAATAATTGTTGTGTTCCTATTCTTAGATCCCAAGCCATGGGACAACTTTGTGTGTGTGTTTAGTTTGTTCTGGGTTTAGAACACTTAAGTAGGTTTGTACAGAAGCAGCACTAGTTAATTTCTTTACTATTCCTGGTTTTAGTATAAGTGCTGCCAAAACAAGTACTTACTTGTGTTTTAGAGACAAGGTTTCATGTAGCCCAGCTGGCCTCACTATGTAGCTGAGGAGGCCCTTGAACTTCTGATCTGCTTCTGCCTACAGGTGCTGGGATGTCACTGTACCAGCTTAGAGGGTTTGTTTGTTTGTTTGTTTTTGTTTTTAACTCTCCACTGTGTAGGTATGGTTGGCCTTGAACTCATGGAGATCTGCCTACATCTGCTTGCTTCTCTCTTCTGAGTACTGGGTTTGAAGGTGTATACCATCATGCATGGTAGTGACTTGTATTTGGAAACACAGCTTTGGTATCTAAGAAAAAAAATCACCATGGGTCATGACGAAACTTGGGAATCCACCCAGCGACCCAGCCCCTGGGAAAGAGAATCCCCTTTCTAGAGCTGGAGAGGCGGCTTGACAGCTAATAGCATTAGCTGGTCTTGGAGAGCATTCATGCTACGCAGCTCACACTTGCCTATAAACACAGCTCCAGGGATCCGATGCTACAGGCAACTTTGGGTTTGCAGAATATGACTGTGGGTATCTAATGTGGTGGGAAATTTGAAAATAGTTAATTGGATTAAAAGTGACTGTAGTAAACCTCTGAAATAGCAGCAAACACTGTAATTTTATGTTCCTTGGCTGGTTGATGGATCAGATTTCAATATATTTGTATTAAGTTGAGATTTTAGGGCATGGAGATTTACCTCAGTTTTAGAGTGCTTGCCTAGCATGTGCAGGGCCCTGGGTTTGATTCTTGGCTCCGGAAAAATAAAACTAGATAGTTGTATAAGTCACCTGGCTTTGAACCCACCTAACAGAACACAGAGGTGCAGTGCTCTGTGGCTGCACTTCCTGATGATTTCCTATTATCATAAAGCAAAAGTCCCAAGTCAGTGACCACCTCTGTTTAGTAAGTCTCTTGGAACATCTGGCTGCTAGGTCCTTCCTTGCTTCTGTATTTGATGGTGGCTGTTGGAATGGACGAATGTTCAGGAAACCAGTGTTTGTAGTGAAGAAGAATGCTCATGCTGCCTGATGGCCCTGTGTCCTTCACAGCTCTCACCTATAGCTTCATTCCCAGATGAGCCTACCCCATGGGTGCCTGGAAACTGCTGTGTTTCTGCACAGTGAGGAAAAGAAACCTTTTTGTTTGTTTGTTTAAGACAGACTCTTGGTAGTCCTGGCTGTTCTCAGGTTCATTGTAATCCTCCTGCCCCAGCCTCTCTCTGCAGCGCTAGGATTGCAGATATGAGCTACTACACCTATCCCAAAGAAGGATTCTTAAAAGTTAGTTTTTTTTAATTTAAAAAGAAATTATTTTGTGTGTGTGAGTGTACCATGTGTATGCCTGGTGCTGGAGGTCACAAAGCAGCATCGGATTCCTGGAACTGGAGCTCACTGTTCTGAGCCACTGTGTCAGTGCTGGGAGCCGAGCCCTGGTGCTCTGCAAAAGCAGTACGCACCCTTCTCTCTCTCGATCTGTGTCTTCAGCCCCAGTGTTTGTTTCTTGAGTATTTGCAAAGCCCTCCTATATACCCTAGCGTGAATAGATTGTTGTAGGACTTCACAGGTGTTAACCATCCTGTCTTGTTTTCATTGCTTTAGTTTTCCCCAGATGTCCTTTTAATGCTCCAGG
The DNA here is from genome assembly GCA_028658305.1 of Pachyuromys duprasi. NCBI lineage: Eukaryota > Metazoa > Chordata > Mammalia > Rodentia > Muridae > Pachyuromys > Pachyuromys duprasi. The sequence goes on from CM053764.1 coordinate 65,521,695, forward strand.
ACCCCCTATGGTATTTAGTCTTAGCTGAGCTAGTATTCTGTTGCTGTCTCCCCACTAGGGTGCCTCATCTGTGGTGGCAGGGCGGGGCGGGGCAGCCTTACTGTCAGCATACCTGTTGCAGCTAGCACTGGCCTTGAGATCCCCTTGTCAGATCAGCATATTGTTTTTTTTTTTTTTATCTCGCCCCCATCACACACTTTAGGAAGAAGCCCTGCACTGCCTGTGCTAAGTATAGGGCTCTCGCAGCCTCCTCATAGTAGGCTGTCTACTCAACCCACATGTATATTGGCAGTGCCATTGGAATGTTATTGGAACACTCATTTCTGTAGGCACAGAGGTTTTACAAATGTTCCACTATTAGTGTCCATGAGGCTCCCAGCTCCATAGAACCCACATTTCTGAACTTTGTTCATCAGAAGATACTATAATTTCTGGTCACAGTCTACACCAGAAATTTTTTTGTGACGTTACAGACTTTGTATTGACTATTTTAGGGAAGTGTCTACCAGGTACACAAGTCTTTACTTCCTTCTTTTTTTCTTTCAGAAAAGTGAATGTTTCACACCGTAGGGCCACTTCATCTCTCTGTCCCCTTTGTTACAGAGTATTGAGATGCCGAGGCATTGCATGGTGTTTCTCTCTGGGGAGGAAGTTGGTCCCCAGAGCAGGAGGATGCTGGGTTGGTACTATAGCCACTGGCCTCTTTCTCACCCCCCCCCCCCCAGCCAAATGTCACCTCAGTGTTCTGAAAGTTAGTTGGTGACCTGCTGTGGGACAGGTTCCTCTTTACTGGTGAAATATGAGGGCATATCCCCATCTTTACGTTGTCCCTTTCTGCTGAGGATGCTGCCAGTGGCCTAAGGACTTTCGCTATAAAGATAGCTGTAACTTACCACCACAGACATGGGGCCGTTAGTGTGGTGGTTTGTAGTAGTGCTGTGTGAGTGTTTTTACTGCTTGGTGGTTCTGCAGGCTCAGCTGCTCCCAATCAGCTGCCCTAGGTCTGCTTGCTCCATCAGTCACATACAGTGGCTGACTGACAGTGCAAAACCCATCTTGGTCCCCTCAGACAGAGAGCTACTCCCTACACCATGTGGTCTGGGGCAGTTAGACTCCCCCCAGTGCCAGTGTTTTGAAGACCTGTATGGAAACTGCCAGGCTGCTATGACCTGGCTCAAGGATTCAGCCAGGATTCAAATCCTTTGAGGTGGTTTGGTGTTCATTAGCCTCACACATGCAGGGTGTTCACTTTAACCCCAGATGTCATTGGCATCCTGAGTGGACAGGCAGAGGTAGACCCCATCCTTCACACCCTTTGCCACCCTGTAAGGCTGAACAGGGTGTCTCCCCTAGACTGTGTTAGGGAGTTTGAGGAAGGCTCCCTCTAATCCAGATCATGGAGGCTGGAGGCCCTTCTGGAGTACTAACTCGCCCCATGCGTCCAGATCCCAAGGCTGTGGCCTGTCAGAGTATCTGTCAGGGGGTCTGGTATCACTAAACACTTGTTTCTGTGGCCTCTAGGACATTGGCCTGCCAGCTTTTGAGAGGCAGCCACTGTGGCTCGATAGCAGGTATGCCAATCTCAGTTTGCTTTGAGCAGACAGCCCCATCTTCTCAAGGTGAGAACAGGCCCTGACCCGTAAGTGAGCTGTTCTGCTGCCTTAAGGCTAGGGAAAAGATAGTGTCCTTCAAGAGGCAGAAGTCAGCACAGCTGTGCCGTCTCACTTTGTGGGGCATTCTCAGCAGCCTAAGTCACCAGGAGTCTCCAGCCCACAGCTTTGTGGGTATATCTCCTCTCCACAGGAGAATGCTGATGCCGATAGGAGCATCACTGGGCCATGCCCCTTGCTCTGGGTAGAAGTCTCGTGGCGTCTTCCACCCCAGTCAGCTCAGTCATAGGTGAGTCCAGCTCTCCCACCCTGGGATGGTAGGAACACTTGATCTGGAGCTGCACAGCCCTGCCAGCAAGGCATCATGATCCTTCTATGCTCTTACGGGGAGCTGAAGCTGCACCACACCTATATGAGGGGGATAGGCTCAGGCTGAGGAATCCCTGTGAGTCAGAGAAACATTTGCCACCTAGAGAGGAAGGCAGGCAGACCTGTTCAGGGTGCAGAGTAGCCATGCTTTCCTTGCCATTTTGTCCCTTCTTTCTGTCTGTCTGTTCTCACATACAGATAGGTGACAAAGGTGAAAGCAGCCCCTTGGGGAAATTGAGGGGCCTCTGCAGGTCTGGGGTCCTCCTTCGGCTTATGTGCCGTGGGTTAATGAATGCACACTGGGGCCATTCTGAAGACAGAAGTCCATTGAAGGATGATGGAGACAGATCATGGCTGGCCAGGTTTGGTGGACAAGGTGCAGCTGTAGAAGTGAAGCTAGTGTGTGTTGTGGTACAAGGTTTGGGTGAGAAGGGTAGATGTGGTCATGGTTTAGCCAAGCTAGGCCTCAGTGCTGGCCCTGAGGAGAACTTGTGGACTGGAGTGAGGTATCTTTGAGTTATATGCCAGATTTGGTTCAGAGCCAGGTACACCACACACACAGTGTTTTAGAGACCTGTTGGACAGATTCTGTCCTTAGGTGCTGTTTTGTTCCTGTGCAGTGTAGGACTGAGCAACCGTTAGTTGGAAACCTTTTCTATAGCGGTTTGAGATGCATGGGAATGCTTATAGGATTTGTTGGGCTTCTTGAGTGAGCTTCGCCTTAAATGTTTGGGGCTGTTATTTTTTTTTGTTATTTTTTAAAGATTTATTTATTTCTTATGTATACAGTGTATGTTTGCATGTACACCTGTACTTCAGAAGAGGGCACCAGATTTCATTTCAGATGGTTGTGAGCCACCATGTGGTTGCAGGGAATTGAACTCAGGACCTCTGGAAGAGCAGCCAGTGCTCTTAATTCTAAGCCATCTCTCCAGCCCTTATTTTTTATTTTTAGTTTGTGTGTATGTGTGTAGGTTTGTGCACTTGAGTGCTATGTCTGTGACGATCAGAAGAAGATACCAGATTCTCTAAAACTGGAGTAACAAACAATTGTGAGCTCTTCTCTAGGTGCTGGAAACTGAACTGAACTTATGTCCTTTGCAAGGCCAGTTCGCCCTCTTAACCACTGAGCCATTTCTCTGTCCCCTAGGGCCTTTAGTTTCTTTACTGCTTCCATTCTGTTGCTGCCTGTGCACTTGTCTGCTTTCCTGTTTCTTGTTTGTCATAGTCAGAGTCTATTCCCACTGCACAGTATGTACCAAGATGTGGGTTTTGGAGGACAGGTCCTTCCTTGGGCCACAGGCAGCCCCATTTGAGAACCAGTCCCCAAGACCAACTCCTTCATGAAGTTCCTTCCTCACGTCAGGCTGAGACGTGACTGTAAGAACTGACTCCACCCCTGTGCAAGGGGGTTAGTAGCTCAGCCACTTCTCTGGGACACTAGAGACATTCCTGGGAGGAGACAGCTTTTGGTGCTGACGACCAGGCTGGCCTGCGTCCAGGGTTCTTCCCTGGTGGCATGAAGCTACTTTATTACTGTGTTTTACTGTGTGTTCTCATCATAGGAAGGCAGGACAGAGGCATACAGCATCCAGATAAATGCAGTTGTCCCAGACAGGCCTGGCCATGTGACAGAGCCATCTGCATGCCACTCTGCATACTCCTTTTGGGCATGTGGGTTTTATAAGTTAAAAGTCTTCCTCTGTGTTTTTTATTCCCAAGTTAAAAAAAAAAAACTGTCTAGAAAATTACAGAGAACATACTTCTGTTAACTGAGGTTTGGAAAGTTTTTCAGTTTGGAAAGGAGATGGGCTTGTGGTTTTCACTGTAAGACAGATGACCACAGGTGACTGTGCCTAGAACATAACACAGTTCCCCTGGAAGCTTCACAGGGCCTGAGGCGAGTGGGGCCTCCATTTTCTGACGGCACCTGAACCCTCACCTCTCTTCTCAAAATGAAAGCCCTGTGTCACAAACCGGTTAGAACTGCCCGTTGCCATGGTTTTCACACTGGAAGGCACAGTTAAAGGGTCACGTGACCAAGGAGGGAAATGCCTTTGTCACATGACTTTTTGGTGGCCTGATTAGCATAGAGGAAGTTCACTCCTGGCTGGCTGCTGTTGGGATGCTGAATGATCATTGATGGCAGTAACATCACCTCTGAGATGAGTTACTGATTCATTTGGGCCCAAGATGGGGTCAGATAGCAAAGTGGTCAGGGCTGTCCTCCAAGGAAGCCTGAGCCCAGCATGCTCTCTGCCCTCATCCCTCAGGCAGATCTCAAGTTTTGTTAGACACTTCACCTCAGGAAGATAGAAAAGAGAAAAACCACACAGTTGGCTTCAGTCTGTGCATGTCCAGGAAGCTAGTCCTAGAGTGTATTTCTGTCGTAGATGCCTCTCAGGTACCCTCCTGGGCCAGTAACATAGTCACAATGCTGAACGCTGGGCTGGGCCTCTGCTATGCAGTGTGCAGTTGATGATGTTGCACAGCCAGTGGGCATGGAATTGGAGCTGCTGGGTCACCTTGAAAGCCGATCTTGGGCAGTGTCAGGCCCATGGGACTAACATAAAGGAGAGACAGACCTGTAGTGTTTGTAGAGACCCGAAGGACCTGCCAGGGTCTCTCTTAATTTTTTAATTATTTGTTTGTGTTTATTTTATGTGTGTTGGTGTTTTGCCTGCGTGTGCGCCTATGTAAGGGTGTCAGATCCCCTGGAACTTGAATGAGATGCCATGTAGGTGCTGAGAGTTGAGCCTGTGTCCTCTGCAAGAGTAGCTAATGCTCTTAACCATAGAGCCGTCTCTCCAGTCTCTTCTAAATGACTGGTTTGGGGTTGCCAAAGCCTGACATTTAAGAAGCCCCAAGCTCGGTGTCAGACCCCAGCCTTGGGCCTTCAGACTTTGTACTTAGCCCCAGCAGCCACTGCACTAGATGAAGCTGTGGCCAGTGTTTGTGTGTAGCTGCCATGTGCTTTTGAGTAGGAAGCAGGAACCCAGAGACAGAGGCTCCAGAGCCAACATCTGTCTCCCTTTTGAGAATGCAGTTTTCAGGAACTGGTGGCGGGAACCCAGAGTCTCCTCACGCAGTGACTCAACTCTCACTCTCTCTTGGCACAGACCACAGGAGCAGATCTGTACTGTGACTTCAGTTAACTTTATTCAGTTTGTAGCCTGTGTCACAGTGCCACCTAGTGGATATGCCCTGAGCTGCTTTTCCACAAGTGATCCTAGTCCCCAGCATTCTGGCTGTACACTAATGCAGTTCGCAGCCTGCTCTCTGTGGGCAGTACCTTTTCTAGGACTCACTACCCAACCCCTGTGTCATAGCAACAGAGCATACTTGGTCCTGAGAACTAAGAAGCAACAGATTTAGGGTTCTAACCCCCTTCACAAAGGTGGAAGTCTAATATTGAGGTGCTCTTGTGAGGTGCTCTTGTGTGGGTTGACAGATGTTGGCTGTGCTGGGCTAGCAGCTCAGAGGCTGGCCTTTAGCAGTGTGGAAAGGGTGCTCGGTGTTGTAGAACCCTGGTAACTGATAGTGCATACCATTCTTGCCACAACTGAGCTCCTAGGGAGCCATGTGGCTCTTTGTTCAAAGAGAAAGTGAACTTCCTATATACCACAGTACGTGTATTAGAAGGTTGGTGACAGTAATGAGTGTTGCATGGTGTAGCTTCTTCTGAGACTTTCAGGCATATGCCGGGTTGGGGGCAGAGGGCAGAGTGTAGCAGGTAAGGCAATATTGGTGTCCTTTGTGAGCCATCATGCTTCACAGAGCTCAGCATGAAGTCAGTGAGGTGAAGGCTCAAGCCTTTGAGAAAATGGTTCTTTTGAGTTTCAAAACCTGTAGCCACTGCAGCCGCTTGCCATGTATGTAGAGCTGTCCAGCAGATGGGCACAGATGTGAAGTAGAGAGAAAAGGCTCACAGTTTGGTCTTCTGGGGGCTGTGTAAAACTAGGCTAATAAGAAAGAGGTGGGCTTCCCATTGGTGGTTCCCAGTGTGAGCAGGTAGGAGCCCTTGGCTTTGGAGTGGTCACATCTGATCCTATCAGCACTCAGGAGCTGGGATAGCAGATGGAGATCTGAAACTCAGTGTGTTTAGTCATGACAGGGCTCCAGAGAAAAGCAGCACTTTTCGAAACATCCATGATGCAGGTGGCAAGAGGAGGCAGCTGGGGACAGCAGGCCATCTGTGGAAGACTGGCTTTGCCTAGTGCTGAACCTGCACTCTGGTCTGCCTGGTGTTCTGCTTTGCTAACCAGCTGTCATCTCGGTCTGACAGTGACATGAAGTCCGAGAAGAGACCTCCCTCACCTGATGTAATCGTGCTCTCCGACAGTGAGCAGCCATCAAGCCCAAGGGTGAATGGGCTGACCACAGCGGCCTTGAAAGACACCAGCACTGAGGCGCTCCTGGTGAGCCTTTGCAGGGCCTGCACCCATTGGAAGCTTGACCACCTGACCTCTACAGATCCTATGCTGAAGCTTTCCCCAATTTTGTGCTCTTGCTCTTGTAGAAAAGCAGTCCAGAAGATCGAGAGCGGATGATCAAGCAGCTGAAGGAGGAATTGAGACTAGAGGAAGCAAAGCTGGTCCTGTTGAAAAAGCTACGGCAGAGTCAAATACAAAAGGAAGCCACGACACAGAAGGTACATGTGCTGCCTACCACAGAGCCTTGTCGGAATCTGCAGATCTCAGAATTAGAGATGCTGGCCCTGGGCAAAGGCCCAACCCACAGGATGCCTGGGCTTTGTGTGGCATCAGGAAGCAAGCAGGAAGTAATTTTAGGGTGGTGGTGTGTGGGAGAGACTGTCCACACACCAGCTCCTGCTAATGTGTTCCGCTATCTTGTAGCCTGCAGCTTCCTCAGGGAGCACCGTGACCACCCCTCCCCCACTCGTGCGGGGTACCCAGAACATTCCTGCTGGCAAGACATCACTTCAGGTTAGTGTACCCTTCTTCTTGTTGCCCAGCAATGTTCATAGTCAGGCTCCTGAGCAGCCCTGGTCCTTGGTCCTGTGGAAGCAAAAGCTGCCCATTCTTTCTGAGTAAGCTGGCATGGAACCTCCACAGATTAAAAGAACAAAGTGTCACGTGTACCCCAAACTAGGCTACTATTGATGTCACAGACTGTGGTCATTGGTGGTTAGCCAGTAAGCTTGAAAGTAGAACGTCTAGAACAGGGCAGCGCCTTCAGGTGGACTATATCTCTGCTCAGGCCTCTACCCACAGGCTCTGTCACACCTTCATTATACCTTTTTCTGGGTTCCCATGGCTGCAGGTAGCCTCCTGTACAGTAAATTAGGTTATTTTAGCTAATCTTGGGATTTTTGTCTGTTGGTTTTAATTTGTTACCTTAAAGTAAAAACCAACCTAGAGCTGTGCCTTCATTGGTCGAATGCCTGAGTTCACCCCAGGTGTGTTGGCACAAGCCCTTAAATCGCAGCTCTCGGGAGGTAGAGGCAGATGGCTCTCTGTCAGTTTGAAGCCAGCCTGCTCTACAAAGTCAGTTCCTTCCTGAGCTGTTACACAGAGAAACCCTGTCTCTAAAAACCAAGAAATCAAACAGAACAACCAAAGAAAGCCTTGAGTTCCATCCCCGGCACAGCGCAGATTAAACTGCCGTCTCAGATCTGTCGTCGAGGGCTGGAAAAGGAGAGGGCGTATGAACCTGGCTTCAATGTCTCTCACAGGCCTCTTCTGCTCGGATGCCTGGCAGCATCATCCCACCGCCACTGGTCCGAGGTGGGCAGCAGGTGTCTGCCAAGCTGGGACCACAGGCTAGCCCTCAAGTAGTCATGCCACCACTCGTCAGGGGGGCCCAGGTGAGTGTGCTGCACGCACGTGTTCCAGCACAGGGACAGGGCCTCGCCCCTCCCATGGCCTGCCAAGGTTGGTCAGTCTCAGTGGCATTTCTTGTCCCCCACCTCCCAGCAGATTCACAACATCAGACAGCATTCCTCCACGGGGCCACCACCCCTCCTCCTGGCCCCCCGAGCCTCAGTGCCCAGCATGCAGATTCAGGGACAGAGGATCATCCAGCAGGGACTCATCCGTGTCGCCAATGTCCCCAACACCAGTCTGCTGGTCAATATCCCTCAGGTGAGGTCGGGACCTAGGTGGGAGGTTGGGGCGGGGGTCCTGGTAGGTCTCGCAGTGCCATTGAGTCTGTTGGTGGTGGGCTGGTAGGACATTAGACCCCTGTAAGTGGGCTGCAGTTCTGGATGTGAAGACCACAGGTAGTTTGGCCATTAGCTTTGAAGACAGTGAAGGCTGCTCAGGGATGCAAGCGTGTGAGAGAGAGAGCGCGCTTTGAGGGAAAACTGAGGCAAAGAATGGGGAGACCACTAGAAGGGCACCAGAGCCCTCTGGCGCCTGCCGACCCTCTGAGAGCCGCGCTGCACCACACACGTCACAGACTCCCCACAGTACAGTGGGCTATTCTTAGCTGTGTGTCCTTCTACCTCTTTATAGCCTCTGCGGTTGGGAGGATCTGTCCCCATCCCTGGGTTGCAGGATGGGAAGAAAAGGTCTAGAGTTAAGAGTTTTGACTGACAGAGGAAATTACCCAGTCTGTTGGCCTTTTGCTGACGAGCCAAGTTCTTTCTTCCTTGTTTGTCCTCCTCAGACAAGACAGGGCTGGACTCTGGACAGTTCTGGCAAAGGCTCTTTGCCACCCCAGTGCACCCAACACAGTGGCCAACACAGTGGCTGTCTCTGCCGCCTCCTTGGAAGGGTGTGTGTTTCTGCTAAAACAAAAACCAGGAGAGTGGGCAACGCCTGCCACCAGCCCGTGTTCCACCTCTGCTATGTTCAGCATGTCACCAGGGAGATCTGAGAGTGATGGAACCAGGGCCCTGGCCAGTCACAGGCCGGAGGCCTGAGCATCCTTGGGTATCTGTTTTACCTAGGGAAAAAAGAGTACACAGGCCCATTTATCTTCTGGAGATCAATGACAATCTCCCGTGACACCCTAGGAGCCCAAGGGACTGGCACAGTTTAACCTTTTTTTGTGTGTGAATGCCTTGGTGGGCTTGGTAGATACCGCCCTAACGGAGACAAGTTGGGTGTGGCAAGGCCCTGTGCACATTCACAACTAATCTGGAAACTGCACTCTTGTTATGGACCGCACTGCAGCTTCCCAGCTTGGTCTTGCTAGACTTCTGGACATTCAGGCTGGGTACATAGAACCTGAATGGCCTGGCCATATCCTAGGCTGGGGTTTATTTCATTGTTCCTGCAGCCTCAGACTTTGGTGGGGGCAGGCTACTCAGATTTACTTTTGTAGGGAGTTTTTGTTTTGCTTTGTTTTATTTTTTTGAAACAGGGTCTCAATATAGTTCATGCTGGTCTCAAACTCCAGATCTGCCTCCTCTTGCCTCCTAGAGCTGGGATTAAAGGAGTGGGCCCAACCTACCTGGCTCAGATTTTGCTCTTGTAAGGACTCCAGAGTATATCTGGCATGGGGCCTGCTTTAGGTGCTCTGAGCCTCACCTGGTTGTCTTCCACAGCCTACTGCAGCCTCGCTGAAGGGGACAACAGTTGCCTCTGCTCAGGCCAACTCCACCCCTGCCAGTGTGGCCTCTGTGGTTGCGTCTGCTGAGTCTCCAGCTAGTCGGCAGGCTGCTGCCAAGCTAGCACTGCGCAAGCAGCTGGAAAAGACACTGCTGGAGATTCCTCCCCCCAAGCCCCCTGCTCCAGAGATGAACTTCCTGCCCAGTGCTGCCAACAATGAGTTCATCTATCTAGTCGGACTGGAGGAGGTGGTGCAGAATCTGCTGGAGACGCAAGGTGAGTGGGTGTCGACCTCAACTGTGGTTTTAAGTGCTCCTACTTCTAACACAGGTTGAAGGCAAAGTGCGCACAGTAAAAGGGCTCTGTGCACTCCAGGGTGAAAGGAAGAAAGTGTTGCTGGGAGTATACAGAGCCCATTACCTCTCTGGACCTGGGTTGTTGAGTGTGTGCTCCAGACTCCTGGAACTCCCAGCCCCACACTTGAGTTGGGGCCACACCTAGCAGCAACCTAGAGCTGGGGGGGGGGGGGTGCAGTCTCTAAGGTTTGCCCACTGCACATTCCCTCCGTTACTTTTTGTGCAGCATTCCTTGAGCATGGAGTTGTACTGAAGATAGCCACCAGGCCCCTGTGGCTAAACAACCCTCTGTGGCATGGGGTTAGTAACCTACACCTCTTGGGTTCCCAGAAGAGATCGAGTGTGCATTGCTGGGAAACCTGGGGCTGTTATTCTGTAGTGGGGTGTCATTGAAGAACTGCTGGGGAGAGGTACCCACTCATGTAGCAGGCTCAGTGCATACGGAGTACTGCGTCCCCTCCCTAACAGAAGGCTGGCATTGGGGTCAGGCTTCCTCTGCTGGTGCCCTGAACCAGAGCACCAGCTCAGCTCAGGTCCATGCCTGTAAAGCCCCTCAGTGTGCGTTTGTCCATCTGCCCCATTCATACTCTGGCCTGCAGTGAGGCCAGAGTGCCTGTCATTCAGTTGCACATCTGCTCCTGAATGCAGCACAGCCTCTCCTGAGGCCCAGGCCTGCCCACCGCCAGTCACACAGTGAGGAAGTTGCTTGTCTCCTGGTCTCAGCTGTTCTCATGGTTTGGGTCGTATATCTCAAGAGAGAGTGAACACCCATTTGCCCACAGGGCCCTTGCAGGATAACTGATGTCTTTGGCACATCTGTTAGGATGCTTGTCATGGTGAGGCCAAGCCAGGCCAGTATCATAGGGTCTTTGAAGAGTTGGTACCAGGGGTGCTCAGCCCTGGTGTTTCTGAGGTTGTCCACTATGGCCTCCATGTACCGATGGGAGGTGCCCACCCAGGCCATTGCCCACAGTCCTTGAAGTTACTTTGACGAGGTCACCCCTTTTATTGCAGCGGGCAGGATCTCTGCCACTGCGGCTGCTGTGTTATCCCGGGAGCCCTACATGTGTGTGCAGTGTAAGACGGACTTCACATGCCGCTGGCGAGAGAAGGGTGGGGCCGTCATGTGTGAGAACTGCATGACATCCAATCAAAAGAAGGCGCTCAAGGTGGAGCACACCAGCCGCCTGAAGGCGGCCTTTGTGAAGGCGCTGCAGCAAGAGCAGGAGATGGAGCAGCGGCTGCTGCAGCAGGGCGTGGCTACTGCCAGCATCAAGGCTGAGCCTGCAGCCCCACATGCCGCGATGAAGCAGGTGAGCGCTGAAGCCCTTGCTGTCCCTAGATGGCAGGGTATTCTGGTGGCATCCCTTTCCACCCCCTGCCTGGTGCTTAAGTGCAGACTAAATTGCATTTAACTTTTGGCATTTGACAGCAGAAACACTAATTTGCAGTTTCTTTAGATTTTTGTAGCTTTCACTCCCAGTGCACTGGTGAGTACTTCCGTGTAAAATGCCTGCTGGGAGTCTAGCTGGGCGTTGATAGGAGCACCCTGGTTAGCTGGAAGAGAGGACTAGATGTGAGGACCAGAGCCTGCCTGTCCCTACACCGTGTGGACCTGAACCTGCACCGGCTATCTTTTTTTTTTTTTTTTTTCTTCCCTTTTCTTTTTTAAGACAGGGTCTCTCCATGTAGCTCCTGGGACTCACCATGTAGACCAGGCTCAAGCTCAGAGACCCCTCCCCCCTGCCTCTGCCTCCCATCCCAAGTTCTGGGATTAAGGTGTGCATATCATGCCCAGTGTGCTGGTCTTTTTTGTGGTTTCTGTCTGCTCACACATTGTACCTCACCACAAATTTGTTTTTGTTTTTGTTTTTCACAATCTCCTGCAGTATCTGGAGCCAGCGAGTGTTGGCACTGCCGTCATGGCCAGGCCTGTCCCATAGGGCGCCCTCAGCCAGTTTGGATTAGTGTCACAGACCTTGCTGACATACCTTTCAATCCCATTTGTGTAGGTCATAAAGCCCCGACGTAAGTTGGCGTTCCGCTCAGGAGAGGCCCGTGACTGGAGTAACGGGGCCGTGCTACAGGTCAGAACCCGGCCAGGGCCTCGCCCAACCGCAGACAGGACCGCAGTCACCAGCTCTCACTGTGCTCGTGCTGTCACGTGCTGTCATGCGTGTTCTTCTTTCTCTTCCTCCTAACCCTCCCCCACTATCTCCTCCTCGCCCTCTTTCTTACCCCTAGTGTAACTCACATGGCCGTTTTGACTTTGGACTCTAGGGACCCAAGTGGGTGGGAAGAGGTCAGCCAGACAAGGAGAGGCCATTCCAAGTAACCTGGCTGCCCCTGCCCACCTTAAGCCTGGTTCTCTCTGACTTCTGTAGGCTTCCAGCCAGCTGTCCCGGGGCTCGGCCACTACACCTCGTGGCGTTCTGCACACCTTCAGCCAGTCACCCAAACTGCAGAACGCAGCCTCGGCTACAGCCCTGGTAAGCAGGACTGGCAGACATTCCGAGAGAGCTGTGGGCACCAGCAAGGGCACCGCCTCCAACTGGAAAAAGACGCCCCTGAGCACAGGTACCCCTCTGCCTCTATGAGGACCCACTCGCTGCGCCACTGCTCCTTGTCTGTAAGATGTGTGGCACACAGAAACACGTAGTTCATCAACACCCTCCTCCTTACTCTTAATAATAAGGGGATTATCAAAAATAGCACAGAGGGCCTACATCTCAGTTTCCTGGGAGCAGCCTCTTGCTGTCATCCCTGCTGTGACACCTTGCCTCCAGTAGAAGGGCTTGACTCCTGGCCCCTCTTAGCCTGTGCCACCTTCTCGCAGTCCCATCCACTGCAGCCCTTGCCTGCTGTTTGCTGCTCTGCCCTACAGGTTAGTGATACCAGCTGCCAGCCTTTGCGCCATCTCTCTCCCACTGCCCTCTCTACCTGGACCAGAGTAGAACCATGAAGCCAGAAATGGTGGGTGGTGCTGGGTGTTAAAGGCAGCAGGCAGTGCCACCCTCAAAGCACAGTGAGGTGGAGATCTCTGCAGGGGCCCTAGTCCCCAGCCCTAGTGTCTCGTAGCACACTCTGGTCTCAGCATTCCCTGCAGCCTGTAGGAAAAACAGCTGGAGAAGCGGTTGTGTGCTAGTCATTTAGGTGAAGAGCCAGAGAAGCCTTGATAGTGTGGTAGGGGTGGTGCACCGGGGTCTGGGCACACCTAGACTATTCGAGGCACCGAGCCAAGAACCTGTGGGCTTACCTCTTGTGAGCTGGGCGTGATGGCACGCACCTGTAATACGTAAGTAGGAGAGTGGACACAGTGACACTCACCTGTTGTCTGTGCTGCTTGGGAAGTTGGGGCAGAAGGATCGCTTTAGCCCAAGAGTTTGAGGCAAACCTGGGTAATGTAGGAATTGCTGTCTAACTAGAGAGAGGAGTTGAAGATAGACCTAAGAGATCAAGCATTTGCTTGTGGAGTGTGAGGCCCTTGGTTCCATCGCTGGTGGCACATGCCTGTAATTTTAGAACTTGGGAGGCAGAGGCAGGTGGATCTAATTGGCCAGCCTAGCTAGCACATATGTTTGTGTGCTGTCATAAGAGAGAATTTCTTTCCACAATCACACTATTCCATGAAGCTCCACTATATGATGCAGAAGCCCTTGTTTGACTTCACTGATGTCTTTTTGGGGAGAAAGGGTTGGTTTTTCAAGATAGGATTTCTCTGTGTAATCCTGGCTATGCTGTGTAGACCAGGCTGGCCTCAAACTCACAGAGATCTGCCGGCCTCTGCCTCCCGAGTGCTAAGATTCCAGGTGTGTGCCACTGCATCCATATTTTACTGATCTCTTAGCCCTTGAGGTGATTGGCAGTGTGGAGGTTCTGTGGGCCATGATTCTGCTCATGGATCTGTTGGTATGTGCTAAGGTAGGAGTCTCGGGTGTATCCAGGGCCTGGTCAGCGTTGCCTGACGGGCTCACCACTGCCCATCACTGTGTGTTGCAGGTGGGACCCTTGCCTTCGTCAGCCCAAGCTTGGCAGTGCACAAGACCTCTTCGGCTGTGGACCGTCAGCGAGAATACCTCCTGGACATGATCCCTCCACGCTCCATCCCCCAGTCAGCCACATGGAAATAATGGGAGCCCGGCCCAGCCGAGGATAGGCCCTCTGCTCTCCTGAGGCCCCTGGTCTAGGACACAGACTGCCTTCCCAGCAAGTTGCTGAGACAGCTCAGGCCTTGGCTGTTGCCTTGCTGTGGTCAGGAGAGTGTGCCATCACGGTGCCCAGGATCAGAACCAGGGACCTTCCCCGCGGGCCTTCTCCTTCCTTTTTGCCTTTAGTTTGCCCGACACCAGCAGAAACTTGGACCTTGGGGCCAGCTCTGCCTGGCCAGTGTGGGTGGGAGCTCACCCTGGACACTGTGACATGCCCGGGCCAGGCTGGCACCGGGGGCTCCCAAAGTTGAGCCGGGGTTTCGTTTTCTTTTGGCTTTTCCCATCCTAGCTCCCCAGTCTCTGCCTCTTCATGGCCATCTATAGGTTGAAGTTTGGGGGGTGGGGGCTTGTTTGTTTTGTTTGTTTGGGTTTTTTTTTTTGTTTTGTTTTTTGTTTTTTGTTTTTTTTTTATCACCTCATGATGATGATGGAATTAAAAGTGAACTGCGTAGACCCAGGGTTCCTGTTGTGCACATTGTAATCTGGCAGACCATAACCCCAGAGGATGCTGAGTGGCAGCACCCAGGGACAGCAGGTGCCACCCTGGCGCTAGTGTTTGTTGCTGCTCACGAAGCCTCTGGCTTCCACACTTGGCAGAGTGAATCGCAGCCTGGACTCCGCCAGATACCCACAAGCTCCAGAGGGGTGTTGGAGCCAGAGATGGCTACTGGCAGGGAGGCTGCTGGGTTATTTTTGTGGTTTATTTTATTAAAATTTTCTTTCCTTTTTCTCTTCATTTTGATGGACACAATCTCAAGCCCATGCCTGCCAAGAGGCACCCAGGTAGGGACCCACAAGAACCCTTTGGTCTGGGTTCTACAGGCTGTACTTCCTACTCAATCCACAGGGCTGTCACAAGGGCTGGGTCTACTTTAACTTTGTTTTGTTTCCTCTCTCCCACCCCACCCCCCTTTAACAATTGGTTCCATGGTGAAAGGCAGCTGTGTGTCCAGCACGCACAGGGCGGCCTGCTGCACATCTGCAGTGATTGGTCACTGTATTTCCCCATCTAGCCCTGGCTTCCTGACACAGTACAGTTAGGGACTTTAATTTAAACTGGTGTTCTGCAGACTGCCGGCCTCTGCAAACACTGCCCCTGCCTGCTCCTAATAAAGGCTCATTTAGCCCCGTGCTCACAAGTGTGGAAATCCTCCATCTCTAGCAATCGTTTGGACATGTGGGAGTTACAAGTTTGGGAAAACCTTTTTGTTAATGTAAGACCCAAGTTGCTCGGTGCTTCTAAGTGTGTTACTTCTTGGGGTAGATACGGATTTGGGGGAAATAAGAGAAATTTGCCTCTTTTCCTTCCTTTCTTCTTTTTTTCTAAGGTGGGGGTGTTTTTACACCAAAAAATATATATATAAATATATGCAAGCATTTCTTACTCATAGAGTATTTTTGTGCCTGGCAAGTCAGTTTCTTTTTACCCACCCTTCCTGAGTGGCTGAGCCTCTGCTCAGAGACATGGGCCTAAGTCTTCTGGCTCCTTGAGCAGCAGCACACTAAGGTGGCCACTGCCAGAAGTCATCCACAGTCCTGTGCAGTCGCTGACCAGACCAAGCCACCTGGAACTGGAAGAAGACCTCCACTGGAGTTGACAGGGTCTGACCAGAGGGCTCTATTGTCCAGGTGCATTTGTGACCTCCCTACCCTTCCAGACTTGCAAGTCTGGTGAGTCCTCCCCATCGTGACATCTGCCTAAGCTTTGTGGGCCCTGTTGTTTATGCATCTCACAAGGGACAGGGTCCACTCCGAGCTGTGAACCTCTCTTTCCCGGGATGGTACGTTGTGGTGAAGCACTCTCTAAAGAGGGCTAGAGTGTGAGGTGCCTTAGTTTACTTGAAAGCGCTGCCTACACTTTGCACTGCACTGGCCTGTGCAGCAAGCCCTCACAGTGACAATACAGCTGAGGACTGGGCCAGGAGGATCAGGCATTTAGGGTACTGTCCACCGCAAAGCTGCCACCCCCACCAAAGCTGGCTGCTCCTCGCTCTCCTGTTGAGCTGTGTCCTGGGCTCCTCAGAACTCCTAGGCACCCACCAGCCTCTGCTTCCTGAGTGCTGGGATTAATGGCTTGTACCTCCACCCACACTGGCTTAAAATGTTTTAAGAAAATGTAAATGTGGTTAGCATGGTACTTTGGGAGATGAAAAAGGGGGTAGTGGTCCCTACTTCATTGATCTCCCAAAGGCGGTCACAAAGTTACCAATGGCTCTGGTCATGTGCCACTCCATTTCTTCCACTCACTGCTGGGGACTAGTTTGAAGGGGTTGAGTACAAGACATAATTGTTGAAACACCCCCAGGCTCTTAGTGCCCAGCATGCAGAAACAAGGAAACATGACTTCTGTCAGACTTTAATGTCACCTGGGGGTGGGACAATGGTCCTATGAGCAGCCTCGGGACCTGACCTCCCCTCTGCCCCCCCCTCCACCTCAGGGAAGCCGAAGCTTGCCCTAGGCAGAGGAGTAAAGGACAGAGACTTGGCTGTCGCACCCCCACCCCATGCCACATGAATCTCAGCCTAAATGGTGTTTAGGGGAAGGGTGGTCCCCAGCATTCTTAATCATGTCAGCCTCAAGACCTTGAACTGTTAACAAAAGCGATCAGTTTTAATCCTCAATTATAACAGTTACAGTAGTACAGGGTATGAGGGGCTTCGGCATCTGCCACTTGTATTTATTGTGACTGAATCTTTGATTAAACGTTTTAACATGCCACCAAACCGGAATAGATGTTCCAATCAATGAGCTGAAATTGGCAGCCACGTTGTGTCATTGGGAAGTCTGAGACCCTGAAGGACAATAAAGAAATGGACCAAATGTCAGCTGTTTTCTTTAATTTTCTGGGCCCCCAGCGTTTTGCCCCAGGTTCTGGGCCTTTTATAAAGGGGCCGTGAAAGGTGTACATACCTTTTGAGCATGGCATCCTACTATCCTGAGTTGAGTTGTCTGTCATATTTGATCTCAACAAGCAGGGGTTTCGAGTTGTCTGTCATATTTGATCTCAACAAGCAGGGGTTTCGGGTGAGACTCCCAGTCGAGCTCTGCCCATCTGAGACCACTCAGGCCTCCTTGCTGGGGAGTTCCCTTCCCCTTGGCCCTGTGGTACTTTGCTGTTGGAATGTTCCCAGTACAGAACTGTGGGCTCATTCAGGTCTGCATCAGCTTGAGATGCTCTGTTTGACATTTTGATTTTGATCTGTCTTGTGGAAGGATCTCATTGAGCCCAGGCTGCCTGTAGCAGATCGTCTTACCTCTACTTCCCAAATGCAGGGATGACAGGCATCCAGCACAATTGGAAACATTTTTACTTAAAAGAGGTTAAGCTGGGGCCTGGAGAGATGCTCAATGGTTAAGAGTGCTGGCCGCTCTTCCAGAGGACGTAGATTCAATTCCCAGCACCCACAGAGCAGCTCAGTCCCCTGGAACTCTACTCTCAGGGCATCTGATAGCTGCTTCTGGCCTCCACTGGCTCTGTGAACACAATGTGTACACACAAACAAAACAATACAATTTTTTTTAAAGGCCAGGCTTGGTGACACACCTTTAATCCCAGCACTCGGGAGGCAGAAGCAGGTGGATCTCTTTGAGTTCAAGGCCAACCTATTACACAAAATGAATTCCAAGATAGCCAGGGCTATATTATAGGGGCTGTCGGCCGCCGCCCAAAATGAGTGTGGGTACTTGGCATGTGTTAATGCCACCTCTGAGGCACCCCCCCTGCCTGAGTCAGGGGCTCAAGCCCAGCACTCAGGAGACAGGCACAAAGTTGGTTAATTTTAAATCATCCTGAGCTATGCTACAAACTACGAGAGTTGTTCAGAAAGGGCCTTTCCTTAGCTGGGCTGGCCTGGAATCCTACAGTCCTGACCTCTGCCCCAAGCACCATTGCAGGTGTACTAGCAATGAGTGTAGTGCCACATTTCTCCAAATTAAAGTGTTAATTTGGTGCCAGATATGGTGCTGTATACTCAGGAGGCAGAGGCAAATGGATCTCTGGCTTCAAGGCTAGCCTGGTTTACCTAGCTCCAGGCCCATAGAAAAACCAGGTTAAAAAAATGTTCAGAGTTTAGGGTCTCACTGTGTAGCCTGGAACTTTATATAGACCAGGCTAGCCTCTAAATTTAGGTATCTGCCTGCCTCTGACTCCCCACTGCTGGAATTACAGGCTGGCACTACCATGCCCAGCTTTTTTATGTGTATGGGTGTTTTGCCTGCATGTATGCCTTTGTACCATGTGTATGCCTGGTACCTGAAGAGATAGGGTGAAGTACAGTTGTGAGCTACCATGTGGCTGTGCTGGAACTGACCTCGCTCCTCTGCAAGAGCAGCCAGTGCCTACATCCACTGAACCACCTCAGGCCCAGCAATACCCCTACCTTTTTAATATTTTAATTTTTTGAAAATCTTAGCATTTAATTAACCTCCTTAGCTTGCTTTAAGCCACCAGGACACAGGCACCCCCAACACCCTTAATCTTCTCTTCAGCGCTTCTGCTGAAGAATTTGGCCCTCACGATGACAGCTGTTTGGGCAGCTTGCCCTTCCCCAGAGCTTTGTGGTAACCCGAAGCTCTGATGTTCCCCACAACATCAGTGATGGGAGCAGCCCCAGTCTTGGTTTTTTTTTTTTTGCAGCATTGACCCGTGTCTGCTCACTGACCAGTGTCCACAATTTATTCAGGTTGATGGTTGGGCAGAAGCTGTGGTTCCTCTTTAAGTGGTAATGCTTCATACCAACTTTCCCAAAGTCACCTGGGTGATACTTGCCGAAGTTGATCCTGTGGTGATGCTCGCCTCCAGCATTCCCACACCCTCCTGGATGTTTGCGGTGCTTACCGAGGAGGCCGTGACCGTGGCTTACGTGGCCCCGTAGTTTCCGAGTCTTCCTCAGGCTGGATGGCATGGCAGCAGCAGGGAGGAACTCACATTCTCGAGAGGTAGCCAATATTTTAATTTTTGTGTGCAAAGGCATGTATCTGCGTATGTGCCGAGTGCGTGTGGTGCCTGTGGGGACCAGAAGAGGGTGACGGACTCCCTGGAGCTGTTTCAAGCAAGCTGTTCACCTTGGGTGTTCTTGGGTGTTAGGACGGAACTCAGGTCCTCTGGAAGAAATGCGAGTTCTCTTTATTCAGCCATCTCTCCTCTCTCTCCCCTACCTCACCCCCCAACACACGCACCCTGCACTCATCTTAATTCTTTTGTTGTTTGAGACAGTAACCTGAGGCTGAAGTCAGTGATTGCTCTGTGGCCTGTACCTCACTTGGCAAGGCACAGAGCCAGTGGAGATCTGAAGCGCACACTTGTCCTGCTCCATGATGCCTAGGACCCAACACTTCTGGGCATTTCTCCAGGGCTCTGCCCTTCTGAGCCAGGCCCAGTCTCAGGTGGACCCGGGGCCGGCCACACGCCGTGGGCTCAAGCAGCTTTTTAAGCAGAGAAACAGGAGCATGACTTCCGTTCCCGGCCTAAAGAGACCTGAGTACAAACCACAGCCGTTTCTGCACAACTGACACTTATGTCGGCCGGTTTCCACATCTTGTACATGTTCCTGCAGACAAGCAGTCACCTCCTCTCCTCCCGCCGATCCCAAGTCGAGCATCATCACATCCCGGGGGACGACTTTAGAACCTTTAAAATTTTGCCCAGTTGAGGGACCTGAAAGAACAGAGTTCGAATCTCCCCGCTCCCCTTTTTAAATCTTCCGCTAGAAATACCATATGCACGCCTTTCGCTAAAGTGCTGAACCTTTCCCTCCCCCCTGCTCAGTGACAAGGTTCCACCGCTAAGAGCGCTTGCGAGGAAGAGCGAATTTATTGCAGGTTCCAAGCAGGAGCTTGGCTTGCACTACCGGGCCGCAGCTTCTCTGCGCCGCGGCCACGCACCGCGCAGCAGGAGCTCATTCCGCGCAGGCGCAATGCTTCTCTCTCTTCTCTTTGCGCCCCTCCCGGCGCCTTCTCGCCAGAAATCGAGGGTGCGCATGCGCCCTCCAGCAATCAGGTTGTGCGGGAGGAATCAGAATCCTACAGCGGGCCTCTGTGGGTCGCCGCCGTGGGGGAAGGGGTAGGGACAGGGCGCGTGCGCAGTGGCGCGCGGCGACTTCGCTCGTCGCGCATGCGCCGCCCTGGCTCAGGGCCTGGTGCGGCGGGAACAGCGAGAACCCCGGCTCCTAGCCGGAGTCCCCGGCCCGCAGCCAGCCATTGCGCGCCACCTGGCCCGCCGAGGGCCGGGCGGACGGGCTGAACTGTAGCAGCTCGGCAATCAAGGACTTGCATCTTTCCGACAGTTCGAGTCCGTCCGGGTAGAGCACGCCGCGCTTCTGGCGCCGGGGCAGGCCAGCAATGTCCGAGTCGTCGAAGGGCATGCACCCGGTGACCATGACGTAGAGCACAACGCCCAGGCTCCACACGTCGTATTTCTTGGGGTCGTAGGGGATGCCCAGGAGCACCTCAGGTGACGCATAGGCGGCCGAGCCGCAGTAGGTGGTGCTCAGGTCTGGGTAGCCGTGCGCCTGACGGCCGAAACCGAAATCCGTGAGCTTAACTCGGCGCTCGTCAGGGCTTAACAGCACGTTTTCGCACTTGAGGTCGCGGTGCACCAGGTGGTGGTCGTGCAGGTAGCGCACGGCGCCAGCGATCTGCGAGAAGAGTTCGCGCGCCTGCGACCCCGGGATGCGCCCGTTGCGCTGCACTGCCTGCAGCAGGTCGGTGGCTGCTGCCTCCATCACGATGTACAGCTTCCCGTTGCACACCTCGATGAACTCGAAGACGTGCACGATGTGCGGGTGCCGTACCCCGCGCAGGATGGACAGCTCCCGAGGCAGGAACTTGTTGACGAAGTCTGGGGGCGCTCGCCGGCGGTCCACCACCTTGATGGCCACCGTCCCCTTATACTTCTTGGACGTGGCCACCTTCACCTTGGAGTAGCTGCCCTCACCTATCGTGCGACCTAGCTTATAGCCAAGTTCGCTCAGGAGTTTGTCGCCCGACATGGTGGCGCCCGGGGCGCGCGGGGAGCAGGAGGCGGCTGCTGTCGGGGGGCGGCCGGACTCCGATCTCGGGCCTAACCCATGGTGCTTGGCACCTGCACCCCCGTGCCCCCATGTGCCCACTCCCAAAGCCCTACAGCCGCGATGACTTTTATTGCCCGGGTAACAATTTCTGCCTTGTGAAGTGACTGCGGGCGTCACCCCCACCTCCCCCACCCCGCCCCGCCGTCCCGCTTAAACCCTCCTCAGGCTTTGTGACTCAATCGCCCGCAATGGTCAATTCTTCATGAGAGGCCACTGGCGAGGAGACTGACCATTAGTGTGGAACAGGATAGGTTCCTCCCTGAGGTGATGGCGCTCAGCTGGGTGGTACCCAGCCTGTTGCCTTGGCCCGGGGAGCTGAGGGTGGAAAGGGGGCGTCCTGTGCAAACCTTGAGCCTGGCCACTATCGGTCAGAAAGGAAAGAAAGTCAACGCCAAGGCTTTTAGTGCAAGGTACAAGGCGCCCAGAAGAGCACTAGGTGCCAACCACAGCAATGCCCTGTCTGGGATCAGACCGAGGGAGAACTCCTGGACCGTAGCAAGGCTAGCGAGCGGAACGCTTCAGAATTGTCGGGAGAACTACCCGGGAGACGGAACTTCCGCCACATTCAAGATGGCGGCCCCGCGCGCCTCACTTCCGCTAGTGACCGGAAGTTGCCGGTCTTGCAAGTATGGCGGCGACGAAGGTGAAGCAGGACATGCCCCCGCCCGGGGGCTACGACCCCATCGACTACAAGCGGAACCTGCCCCGCCGGGGAATGTCGGGTCAGTGTCGTCCTGCTCGAGGTTGCAGGCTGGGCTTCCGTTATGCAGCTAGGCGGGAGCGGGGAGCCCGCGGGCGTCAGTTTACACAGTGACGGGAGGCAGAGTCCGAGTCTTGGTTCTCTATCGCAACATCCCGGAGGCCACTCTGCTCATTTCCTCAAATTTCCAGTTGGCTCCCACAGATTCGGAAGCTAAGCCCGCGAGAAGCTCTAACCCGGAATTTGGAGGCTTTGTTTTGTTTTAGGCTGGCTTCAAACCCTGTAGCAGAGGATGACCTAGACTTCCTGATCTCTTGCCTCCACTTCCGAGTGCTGTGCTGATAGGGGTGCACCGTTATGATTTTTTTTTTTTTTTTTTTGGCAGATAGGGGCTTACTATATAGCCCAGGCTGACCTCAGTCACCTGGCAGTTCTGCCAGACAGGTCCACCATCCAAGGCAGGATTATAACCTAGCATAGAACCCAGGCTAGTCTCAAACTCGAGCCTCCTTAGTGCTGGTTCCTCACTGGCATTCTTTGCCGACCCCCACCCCCACAAGTTTTCATGAATTCCAGGCCACTCCGGAACTCCTGAACACCACCCATAAGTACCAGGATGACAAGCATGTGCCCACTATAAAGTGTTCTAAGTAACGTTTAGAATTATACTCTTTTTTTTTTTTAATTTATTTATTATGTATACTATGTGTGTTTGCATATACACTTGCATGCCAGAAGAGGGCACCAGATTTCATTTTAGATGGTTGTGAGCCACCATGGGGTTGCTGGGAATTGAACTCATGACCTTTGGAAGAGTAGCCAGTTCTCTTAACCTCTGAGCCATCTCTCCAACCCCCTAGAATTATATTCTTGATATCAACAGGGAAAGAATGTGAAAAACATCAAGGTGCCCACCCTTAGTGCTCAGGGTCACAGAAATGTAATAGTTAGGGCTGGGGCCCAGTTGGTAGAGTGTCTGCCTTGCCTTCCAAAGCCCCAGGCCCCACCCCAGCACTGCAGAAACAGGACTTGGTGGTGCACTCTCCTCTTCTAAGCACTTAGGAGACTTAAGCAGAAGGATTGGGAGTTTGTGGTCATCCTGGGCTACCTGATGCCCTCTTAACGTAGAAAAAGAAAAAAAAAAAATTATGGATTTGGAGAGATGGCTCGCTCAGTGGTTAAGAGTACTTGATGCTCTTCCAAAGGACCTGACTTTGCTAACTCTACCCTCCATGCATTTAGGTTTTTAGAATTTTAGATTTTAATTTATCAGACTTTACTGTTCATATTATACAAGCTTTGCCTCAATTAAAGCAAACCTTCAGGCCCTGCATGGTCGCTCATATGATCCCAGCATACGAGAAGCAAAGATGGCGTAGGCTCTGTGGAGTGTTCAGGCCAGCCAGAAATGTTTTGTAGGAACCTGTTTCAAGCTGGCCAATGGTGGTGCACACCTTCGGTTCCAGCACTCAGGAGGCAGAAACAGTTGGACCTCCGTACGTTAGAGGTCCGCCTGATCCACAGAGTTCCAGGATAGCCAGGGCTACACAAAAAAACACTGTTTAGAAAAAAACAAACAAACAAAAACGTTTTAAAAATCCAAAAGCTAGCCGGGCATGGTGATGCACACCTTTAATCCCAGCACACGGGAGGCAGGGAAATTTCTGTGAGTTGGAGGCCAGCCTGGTCTATAAAGTCAGGACAGCCGAGGCTACACAGAGAAACCATGTCTTGAGAAACAAACAAAAATCCAAAGCTAGCTGGGCATTGGCTCATGCCTTTAGTCACACCACATGAGAGACAGGCAGATCTCTTGAGTTTGAGGCCAGCCTGGTCTGCATAGCAAGTTCCAAGATAACCAGGGCTACACAGAAAAACCCTGTCTCGAAAAACCAAAAAGAAAAAAAAAAATCACTTGGGGCCTTTTGGGCATTAGAGTATTTCAGCTGCCAGGACAACCACGTATAAAAGTGAGTGACCTAGTGTCCTAGCTCCAGGGCTTTTGAAACATCCCAGGCTAGAACTGTGGCCAGAAACAAACCAATCTCCCCATTACCGAGGTCCTCACCCAGCTATTCCGGCAATGAGCAAAGCCTCATTACTTCTCGCTCTCCCTGTCTCTTCCTCTTTCTGTGACAATATGTGAATGAGTGAGTGCAGGGGGTCATGTGCCTTGTTGCTTATGGAGGGTGGAGGAGAACTTGAAGGGAATGTTGCCTTCTACCATGTGGCTCTTGGGGATCAAAATGAGGTTCTCAAGTTTGGCAGCAAGCCCTTTTACCCACTGAGCCATCTTGCCAGCCTTTTTATGTATCTTAGTGCTTTCATGTATGTTTGTACACTGCATGCATGTCTGGTTCCTGTGCAAACCAGAAAAGGGCATCAGAATCCCAGGAACTAAACTTAGGTCCTCTGCAAGAACAGCAGGTGACCACCACCACCCACTTCTCCCCACCTGAGATAGCCTCGGCTGTCCTGGAACTCACTGGAGTTCTTGGCATGTGCTTCCACCTCCTGGCATTGTTCTTGCATTTTAATATGTATTATTGTACACTAATGTGTATGGGGAGCCCAGGAATGTATAGCTTTGTGAAGTCAGTTTTCTTTTTCTGTCTTTATGAGGATTCTGTTTTGCAGCAAGCATTGTTAACCAGCTTGCCGGCCTTTCTCATCTCTGAAGTGTAACACACCCAGGTCCCTGGCTCACTCAGGCCTGCACCATGTTTACTATATAGCATGTGCCCATAGGGCTGCACTGCGCTAGGGCTGGTAGGTTCCTCAAGTCAGCATGGCTTGTTTGTTTATCGTTTGTTTGAGACAGGGTTTCTCTGTGTATCTCTGCCCTGGAACTCACCCTAGACCAGGCTGTCCTTGAACTCACAGAGCTCGGCCTACCTTTGTCTCCCAAGTGCTGGGATTAAAGGCTGTACCACCACTGTCCTGCATTATTTATTTTTTATTTTTTTGTATCCCTGCATTTATTCATTTAGAGACAAGGTTTCGTTGTAGTCTTTGAATTCTCTGTGTCGCTGAAGATGACCCTGAGCTTCTGCTCTCCTCCTGGATGCCAGAGTGGCACTCGTGGGTGTCGTTAAGCCTGGCTCATGTGGTGTCTGTGGATCCCAGGGCTGGTGCCTGTGAGCAAGCACTCTCCCATCTGAGCCATGTTCTCCGAACTTTCTTTTGTTCTGAAGTCACGATGTGCCTTTTCCCCCTTCTCCCGTTCCTGACACAGCTGGGCTGGACATTATTGCCCTGCACATTTTTTTGTTTTGTTGTTTTGAGACACTCAGGTGTTTTTGTTTATTTTTAAAGATTTATTTATTTAGAGATAAGGTCTTGCTATGTAGCCATGGCTGCCCTAAAACTCTATGTAGACCAAACTCAAAGAGATCCACCTACCTCTGCCTCCCAAGTGCTGGGATTAAAGAAGTGTACCACCAGGCCTGGCTAAGATTCAGTTGTGTGTGTGCATGTCCTCTTAGGTGGACATGGCTCCTGTTCAGAGCTTCACCTGTACACCTTGTAGCCCAGGTTGGCCTTGAATTCAGAGATTCCTCTGCCTCTTACCTCCAGAGGGCAGGGCTTAAAGGTGTGCACCACTGCACCAGGCAGCTTATGTGGTTTTTATTATTGGTGGCTTGAGCCTGCATTTTGGGCCCTGAGGCATCCTCAGATATGCACTCTGCAGACATCTTCACTCCCGGTGGCCTGTCAAGCTAATGGTGTCTTTCACAACACGATTGTTTCTCTTCTTTAAGGAATCTGTTTGTCTTCTTCTAGGGTGCATTTGTGTGTTCGTGTTGTGTGTTGGTGTAGGTGACCCCACTTCACTGTGCTTGTCTTCTCTATGGAGCCTGGCTGGGCCAGAACTTGCTGTAAACCAGGGAGGCCTCAGACAGTGGTCCTCTTGCCCTCCCTCCTGGGATTGTAAGCTCAGTAGTCTAGAACTCTATGTAGATCTTGTTGGCATCTAGCTCACGGAGGTTCACCTGCCACCATTTCTCAAGGCTGTCCATATTATTCCTAGCCCCCTTTTTTAAAACCAAAACAAAACAGGATCTCATGTAGCCTCAGCTAACCCTAAATTCCACATGTAGTTAAGGATGACCTTAAACTCTTGATTTTCCTGCCTTCACTTCCCAAGTGGTGGGATTACAGGCACGCAGCACCACTCCTCGTTCATGCTATTAGGGAGGCAACCCAGGCATTTAGCAGGCTATGTAGGCAAGCTTCCACCCACTGAGCCCAGCCCCAGGGCAGCTCTAGCTCTTACCTTCAGGCCTCTGTCAACTGGGAGTTGACTTTCTTCCCCAAGAGAGCAGAGCGGCCATGCTGCCAGTGCTCCTGGGCTAAGAAGACTCCCGTCCCCATTAAATTATTGAGGCATCTTTGTCCAAAGTCAATTGGCTGTAAACTTGTGAAGGTTTATTTGTGGCTCTTGGGACGCCTGGTTCTGTCCTGCTGTAAACGTGACTGCCCTCATGCCACATGTCTCTCTCTGTACACACAGCTGCTTGGTGAGTTTGAAGCTGTCAGATTGGAGCCCGAAAGCAGCCATTACCACCCTTGTTGCTTCCACATGAATTTCATGACCCGCCTGTGGGCTTCTGCAAGGGGGAGAGCAGAGGCTCTGTTAGGGACTGCCAGAGCCGCACACGGGCAGCCGCCCGCTCACAAGCTCGGGGCAGAGGTAGCAGTGCCCCTTACAGCATTAGCTACGGGGGGGTACGCCTGCCCCGCCCCATGGCACCTCCTGAAATGTAGCCCACCCCAGTGACCACTGCAGCCAGCCAGGTGCAGGCTGGGCGTCACCACGTGGCCCCCGCCATCCCAGTCCTCTGCATACAGCCAGGTCACACTTTTGGGTGCCAGCACGCAAGGACCAGAGCTCCCCAGAAGGGCCTGTTCTAACAGCTCATGTGAGATTCTGGGGCTGGGGCTGAAGATGGGGGCCCAAGCTGTTGAAAATGAGGATGCAGTGCTCGCTGACTACACCACAGTCAGCTGCCGGTGGAGGGTTCTGTTCACGGATCTTCCCCAGAGAGCTGGTCCTTCCTACCCTGGTGTCCATGAGCATGAGTCTTCAAGTCTGAACTGGGTAGGTGAGAAATGTTTAGCCCCTGACCTAGCTAGGGATCCAGGCTGTACCACAGAGCCTGTTCTGGCCTCCTGTGGCCCAGCATTCTCCATGCCATCTGTCGTCACTGGTGGGTGACCCCTGGGGCCTGTCCTGCCAGTCAGGATTGGCACTGCCCCTGCTGGTCTTTAGTAATTATTTAGGATGTAGAGCAGGTGGTCTACCCTGCTGAACCTGCCGTGCCTACACTGCCCTGGAGTCAGGAGCAGGCTGTGCAGCCCCCAGGACACTTCCAGCTACCGAGGGGGACCAGCCCTTCTAGAGCAGGATTTCTTAACCTTTCTCTTGCTGCAACCCTTTAATACAATTCCTTGTATTGTGGTGACCCTCCCAGCTATAAGATTATTTCGTTGCTACTATTATGATCTATGCAGCATATCTGATGTGCAAAGGGGTCACACCACACAGGTTGAGAACTGCTGTTTTAGACCCTGAGGCCCTCCTGTGTCCCTGCTGACCTGTACCTTCCAGAAAGTGTGGTAGCCCAGACTGCCTAGTATACTGACTTGTAGAGCAAGTCGTGGGGAAGTGGCTGAGGAAGGGCAGGCCACCTGTGGTGGGTGTAGAAGACGGAATTCAGAGAGTCCCAGTGTTGCTCAGCAGGGCCCTAGGGGCCCCGCGCTGAGAGGGAAGTCTCATTCTTTTGCAGGCTACAGCATGTTCGCTGTGGGCATCGGGACCTTGCTCTTTGGCACCTGGAGGATAATGAAGTGGAACCGAGAGCGCAGGTAGGGCCCTGCTGCCCCCCAGGGGCGCTGTAAAGGTGATGGTGGCCTTGGCTGCACGGGAAATGCAGATCCTACCCTGCTTCCTGTCCTAAAGCAAAGAGCTGGTGAACAGGGCTTCAGCTGTTGGACTCACAGCTGGCCCTGTGGATGGAAACCAGGCCGATGGTGGCATGGTGCATAGAGGCAAGTGGGGCTCTGTGAGTTCCAGACCAAGACTACACAGGGACCTCAACCAAAAGAACCAGGCCATGGGAGGCAGGTCCCCTGGGGGCCAGAGAGACCAAGACCATGAGTGTCACAGGTGAGTGTCACTGGAAGGAGAATCGCCAGAAGCCTCTTCCTGGGCACTAGTGCTGGGTTCTGTTCCCCAAGTCCCTGACGTTGAGGAGTTCTGACTCCCTGTGGGGATAATAGCAACTGTGGGAAGGTCTGCAGGCCCAGCACCCTGTTATTTTGAGAACAAAGGGAGCTGGTTTTATAAGGCCCAGCGCCTGGTGATGGGTGTGCTCCCTCTCCATCCAGATCATCAGGCAGGGTTATTTTTAGGATTAAAAAAAAAAAAAAAAGGACTATTTGAAAGGAAAGTGTGAAGCCGACAGTTTTGTGGCTGCACTGTGCCAGCTACGCCCCGGGTTGCCCTCCTTTCGCAACTCTGGTGGGCAGCTCTGCCCACCCTAACCCTCCCGCCAGCACCCTGCAGCCTTGTCAGATCTGTATCCCACCCTCCCCTAAGTGGCCACATTTGACCCCACCTGGGTGTCCTGCTTTCCCAGGCGCCTGCAGATCGAGGACCTGGAGGCCCGGATTGCCCTCATGCCACTTTTCCAGGCAGAGAAGGACCGCAGGTAGGCCAGGGTGGGAGGGCCAGCAGAGCTGTCGGGGACGGGAGGGGCTCCTTGGTCAAGGAAGGGACCGGGTGGTGGCTTTGAGCTCAGCGCTCCCCTGTGGCCACAGGATCTTACAGCTTCTTCGGGAGAACCTGGAGGAGGAGGCCATCATCATGAAAGATGTGCCCAACTGGAAGGTGGGCGAGTCTGTGTTCCACACCACGCGATGGGTGCCACCCTTCATCGGCGAGTTGTACTGGCTGCGCCCCAAGGAGGAGATACACAATGCCAACTATGGCTTCAGCTGGTACACTTAGGGCCCAAGCTGACGCCCATAATAAAGAATAATCAAGTAAACACCATCATATGACTCTGTTTCTGATCCGTGTCGGCCCCAGCCATCACAGGGTTAAGTCACCCTCTGTGCTTTGACCAATGGCTGCACGCACCGCCTCCCACTGGCCTGATAGCAGGTGCTCAGTCGCAGAGCTCCACCCCCAGGGCTCGCTTAAAAGGCAGCGCGGGGCTGGCTTGCCTGTGTGACCATGACCATGAGCAGCAGCGCACACAGCCATCCGAGCCCCGTTGAGGTGCCAGAGGAGAGGCGCTTTCTCAGGTCAGCAGGCTGGGGGGGTGGGGGGCGGGGTTGCAAACTGGAGGCAGAAGAATGATAGGGGTGGGACCTAGGGTCTGCTGGGGGCCTTGCAGGTGCATCTGAAGCTGAGTTGCCAGGAAAACATTCCAGGCTAGTCAGTTACCCATCAGGTCCTCAGTGGTTTGCAATACGATGAGGGACTTGGAGGGACAGGGAGCCACAGAAGGCTCAGGATCGGGGTGATGGCGCTGTTTCCAAAGCTCCTGGCTGGGTAGAGGTGTTTGTTAGGGGAGAGCGCCTGGGGTTCCCTTCGACACTGGGCCTGAAAAGAGATCCCAGCCTTGGTGCCCCAGCCTAGAAGCCCTGTACGGCAGGCGGGCTGCGCGGCTGTCCCTTCCAGCTCTCACCTGCTCTGTCCGTCGGGGTCAGTGCCATCCCCTGGTGGGGTTGTTCTCCAGGACTGCCCACTGTCCCTGCTGTTGTAGTTTCAGGTGGAGACTAGGGATGCGATCAGCACCCCATGCGGTCACAAGTGCCGCTGACCTCCACAGGGTGGGTGTGCCGCCTTTTCTCCACCTTATCGCTGTCTTGACTGGCCGGCTAGGGAGTCGCCGACTCTCCTGTCTGCCCCTCTCCAGTGCCGCGGTTCCAGGCGCACCTTCTGTACCTAGCTGTTTGCGCCGCCACCCATGGGTTCTGGGAATTAAACTAACTGCAAAGCAAGCAACGTAACTCGTTTCTCTCGTGTGTGTTTGCTGTGAAGGTGTCTGGAGGTAAGAGGTTTTGGATTCCCCGAAGCTGCCCTTGCTTCTGTGGGTGCTGGGAGCTGAACTCGGGTCCCCTGCAAGAACACTAGTGCCTCTTAGCCGCCAAGCCATCTCTCAGCCCCCAGCCTTGGTTTTGAGAACTTAGCGAAGCACTCCGGTTGGCTCAGGACTGGGGGCAGTCCTCCCTCAACCTGCAAGTGCTGGGATTCAAGCGCGTGCCTCCGTGGCCAGGCCTGACGAGCTGCCCCAGAGCCTCTCCGTCTAACTCCACCGCCACACCTTTCCCTTTGAGGGGTCCTGCCCTACCCTGTCTCCCACCTTTCTGACTGGGAGTTCTCATCACTGCCTTCTATTCTTCCTTTTTTCTTTTATATCCGATTTCTTTTTTTCTTCTGCTTTTTCAGACAGGGTCTCTATGTAGCATAGCCTTGACTGTCATTGAAATCACTCTGTAGACCAGGCTGGCCTCGAACTCAGAGATCCACCTGCCTTTGAATGCTGAGATAAAAGGTGTGTGCCACCATGCCCAGCTGTGTGTCTTGGTGTGGCACTGGGCCCTGCCTGTTCTGACTTTGCCCAGCTGCTTCTGCCCTGAGTCACTCCGGACTTGCTCCTGGCACTCTCACCTTCCTGGGGTTCATCTTCCTCGGCAGTGCCTGCTGGCCAGTAGGCACCCCAGGCCACAGCTGGAAAGGGAGTGGAAGAGGGTGTCAGCAAGCAGACCCATCCTTCCACGCCCAGCCCTGGTTCTGTAGTGCAGAGTGTCTGCCTTGCTAGCTTACCTGCCCCTTCAGCCAGCCAAGGCTGCCAGCCTCTGCCCTGGTCCCTGTGCTCCGAGATGCTCAGCCCTTGCTGTTGCTTTCTACAAAAATCTTTTTTCCTCTAGTGCTAGGTGTGGAACCCAGGGCCTCAGCCGTGCTTGGCAGGTGTTCTGCTGAGCCACATGCAACATTAAATTGCTAATGACTTTTGAGAACAGACTCATGAATTATGTAAGCCTTCAGCTCTGCCAGAGGTAGGCTGGGGACAAGACTCAGCCAAGTGGGCCTAAAGCCACACAGCCCAGCAGCCCATCTCTCTGGCTGCAGATAACTTTTTTTTTTTTTTTTTAAGATAGAGTCTCATGCTAGGCGTGGTGGTGCATGCCTTTGATCTCAATACTTGGGAAGCAGAGGCAGGTGGATCTCTGAGTTTCAAGACAGCCTGGTCTACAAAGTGAGTCTAGGACAGCCAGGGCTACACAGAGAAACCGTCTCAAAAAACCAAGCCAAACAAAAGTCTGACTATGTACCCCTGGCTGAACTCACACAGATCCTACAGCCTTGACCCCCAAGTGCTGGGATTAAAGGAGTGGGTCACCAAGCCAGGCTCAGGTATCTTAATTTCATTGTCCCTGAAGATGGGCTGTCAAGGGTCTCACAGTTGAAGGTCCCCCTTCCACTTTCCCAAATGAACTGCTAAACTGCAATCTTCAAAAACCACTTTCACAAGCCACATGCCCCTCCAGCGTCCTGGAGCTTCCTCGTTGGCCCCTGTGTCAGAAATCAAATTCTTCCCGGGGTGGAGAGATGGCTCAGAGTTTAAAGAAATCAAATTCTTTTAAGGTTTGGGGTGAGTGGACACACCAGTAATAAATCTGAGGGAGGAGGATTAGGGGTTCAGCAACACCCTGGGCTATGCACCCAGTCCACCTGCGTTCTTCTCTGGGTCCCAGCTCAGTTGCTCAGCTTTGGGGCAATAAAACCACCGCTGAGCGACTCACCAGCAGAGGGCGCACGGCGCAGGCTGTGGCTGCCATCTCAAACCACGTTTGTGGCGTGGGGAAACTGGGAAAGGGGTGGACCTCGCAGCTCCTCGTGGGTGAGGACGAGGCAAGTGCCCCAGCCGGGTCTGGGCAGCCATCCCGGAGTCTCTGTTCGCTGCCTGCGGCCCTGAACGTGACGCCCGACTGTGCCCGCAGCACCGTGGAGGCGGCCGCCCTGGAGCGGGAGCTGCTGGACGAGTACCGCTTCGGGCGGCAGCAGCTGGTGGAACTATACGGGCACGCCAGCGCGGTGGCTGTGACCAAGGTACAGGGCCCCTCTGCTCGGAGTTACCCCGAACATCACTCAGGTGGGGAAACTGAAGCTCACCGACAGACCAGGACAGAGAACCCAGATCAGGCAGAGGCAGACAAGACAGAAGTGGGGTCCCCAGAGACTCAGGTGGGGGAGGCGCCTCCAGGGCGGGGCTGAGGCCTGTTTCTCCACAGGTGTGGCCTACCTGACGGCCATCCCCGCCATCTGTGCACCCGTAAACGCCCCTAGGAAGCAGGCCCTGAGATGGATGGGCAAAGTGGGATGGCAGCGGGTCAAATGAAGTCCAAAACGGGGCCCAAACAAGGTGTATTCGGCTCAGCAACTCTTCACAGCGGGGTGCCCCAAGATGACAGGAGGGTGTTGATGACGTCAGAGGTGCTTGCAGCGCTCGCCCTGGCCTCGGGGTCCTCCACCACGCAAAAGGCCAAGGAAGGGCTGCAGGCACCTCCTCCGCCTGCCTCCCCGTAATTCTTTTAAAAATTACATTCATTGCCCCCGCCCCGTGCGCGGACATGTGAGCGGGGAGGGTAGTCTGTGGGGCCCAGGAAAGAAATTCCCTTCAGACACTTGATGGCCAGCTCCTTTACCTGCGGGGCCCTCGCGGCCCTCTCCAGCCCAGCAGCGCTTGTGGTGACTCCTCACTTGGGGGCCTGAGGCGGGAGACTACAAGTTCAAGGCCAGCCTGACCTAGAGTAAGAATCTCTCAAACAACAAAAAAGCCGCGCGGACAGCCTGGGTGTGCGAAATAGAGGGCGGACAGGAAATTCGGAGAAGTAAAGGCTCCAGGCTTGCCGACTGCGGACCACCCTCGGAGATCGCCCCTCTTCACTGAGAGGGGAAGGTGTCGGAGTAGACAAAGCACACGAGGCCGGGCGGGCGCAGAGGCCGGTTCTAGTCCGGCTGCTCCGAGGCAGACTGCCCTGCGTGCAAATATCCTTCTCTGCCTCAGTTTACCCCCACCGAGCCACCCCACTGGGCCTTCTCCCAGGTCTTCCCCTTGCCTTCGCTGTCGCGCAAGCAGAGGACAGTGCTGGTCGTGTGCGGGCCGGAGCAGAACGGCGCGGTGGGGCTGGCGTGCGCCCGGCACTTGCGCGTGTTCGTGAGTACAGGGGCCCAGGGCGAGGGACAGGGCCGGGGTCCCCGCTGGGTCCCGGGCGACTCCCTCCCGCCGCCACGGCCGACCTCGGCTTCCCCAGGACTACCGGCCCAGCATCTTCTGCCCCGCGCGATCGGCAGACGCGCTGCACCGCGACCTGACCACGCAGTGCGAGAAGATGGACATCCCCTTCCTGTCCTTCCTGCCCGCCGAGGTCAGCCACGCCCGCCCGGTCCCGCGTCCGCGCGCGGCCCCTGAGCCCCTCCCGCCCAGCTCTGCCCCCGCGCGGCCCCTGAGCCCGCCCCGCCCCCCGTCCCCGCGCGGCCCCGCGCCCCGTCCGCGCACAGCCCCTGAGCCCGCCCCGCCCCCCGCGCGGCCCTGCGCCCGCCCCGCCCCCGTACAGCCCCTTAGCCCGCCCCGCCCCCCGTGCAGCTC
>CM053764.1:65555291-65578078 GCA_028658305.1 Pachyuromys duprasi
ACGCTCGGGCGACTCTCCATCCCGCTCGTGAGCCTGGACGTCCCCTCAGGCACGCCACCCGGGCCCGCCCGCCCCGCCCCCGGTGTCCCCCTTCCCAACTCTCAACCTCGGTCTCCGCCTCTGCCCTCACCCCACCCGTCCTAAGGACGGGGACGAGACGAGCGGCTCGGGGTCCCCTCGGCCCGCGGCGCCACCCGCCACTGGCCCTGCTCGCTGGGCAGCGGCCACGCCTGCCAGGCCCGAGCCGCCGCGGAGAAGCAGCGCCCCTCGGCGGAGCGGCGCAGGGGTGTCCCCCGCGGGCGCGCCCCAGCGCCCTCTCAGAGCCGCGTGGAGCCCGAAAGGAGCCCTGCAGCGGGAGGGGGCGGGCGGCTGGGGTCAGGGCCGCCACAGGAGAGAAGGCGGGTGGCTCGGCCGGGGCAGACGTTCCGGGGAGGTTCGGGGCGAGGGTGGCGTGCTGACAGGTCCGCAGGCCCAAGGGAGGACACGGCTCCGCTGGGGCGGCGGCTCCCCGGGCCGCGCTCCCCCAGCTCCCGCTCTCCGCCCCCAGGCTGGGACGCCGAGGCCGGCGGCGACGCGAAGGACGCCCTGCGGCCCGACGTGCTGGTGTCCTTCGCCGCGCCCAAGCGCTGCGCCGGCCGCTTCGCCGGGCGCCACCACTTCGTGGCCGGCAGGTTCGTGCCCGAAGACGTGCGGCGCAAGTTCGGCCTGGCCCTGCCGGAATACGCCGGCACCGACTGTTTGGCCGCGCTGTGAGCGGCGCGCCCGCCCCGAATAAACGCCTGCGGCGCCTCTCCCTCCGCCTCGTCTGTGCGCCGCGCCGGGGGGCGGGCGGCGGGCGGGGGGCGGCTTCCTTCCCCGCCGGGGCCCAGCGGCCTCCCGGGCCGGAGGGCACAGCCGGAGGGACCTCCCGGCCGTCGGGGGTGGCCGAGCGTCCCACGACGCACATTAGACACCACGGGGAGCGCCAGCCTGCCAACGCGCGCACAGCTTCAAGTTCAAGGCCAAAGGGCGCCACAGCACGCGGCGCGGGGCCCGGGTGGAGTGGGCGGAGGCTCCGCGGGAGGCGCGGGGAGGGGGCGACCCCGCGGGGCTTGCGGGGCGGGGCTTGGGCCGAGACCCACCTCGCCAGTCCCCAGCTGCCGCCAGACCCGCCCCAGTCGGAGCCGACAGTCCGGCCGAGGCGCTCCGACCTGGCGATGGCGTCGCCGCTGCCCTTGCTGTGTCTGTGCGTCGCCGCCGCCGCCGCGCGGCTAGCGGGAGCCCGAGGTGAGCGCCCCGGGGACCGAGGCCATCAGCCGAGGGCAGAAAAGTAGGCAGGTGGTGGCTCGGGCGGGATGGGGAAGCGACCAGCTTCCCAGAGACCCCTTCCGTCCTCCCGGGAAAGCGCAGCAGGCCAGGTCTCCAAACCTGAGCCGAGAGGTCGGAGCTGACGACAGCCCATTCCTCAGAAGACAGGGCTCCAGAAAGAAGGGGTTCATGTGACCCTGTCACACACAGCCCATCTTGGAAAGCTGGAGGTAGGAGTAGCCAAAGACTCTCGTCTGCTGGCTCCTCGCGCCCCGCCTAGAAAGAGCGGGAAGAACAGACGGGGAGAGACCGCAGCGTCTGCGGCGGAGGCGCAGCCGCGCCTTGACACGCGCCGTAACTTAATTGGCATTTGATGGACATTCGGGCCTGGAGTGGCAGAGAGGGGCACACAGAGTCACCCAACTCGCGGAGAGGGACCGGGGTTCGGGGAAGGCTGCCTGGGGGAGACAGCCCTGCAGTGCCCAGGACTCGAGCTGGCTTCCGGCCTCCCGGATCCTGTTTTCTGCCTTGTGAAACTCGGTGGTCAGTGGTCCCCCTGTCACACCAGAAGGGGGTCTCAGTGTCCCCCATCTTGTGTCTTCCCGCACTCCCGCAGACGCCACCCCCACCGAGGAACGCACCGCAGCCACCAAGGGTCTTCAGGGTGGGCCGCCAGACCCCGGGCAGCCCTCGCCGGCCCGGGAGGACTGGGAGGGTAAGTCACCTTGGCCTGTGTGACGCGGAGCCTGGTGGGCTCCGGTGGGGGTGGCCGGGGGAGGAGAGCGAGTTCTCCGATACGGCAGTTTCTGGAGCCCTGACCTCACGGGCTCCGGGCTGGAGGGGCTGGCGGGTGGAGAGCCCGGCTCAGCGTGCGATGCCCTCAGAGGCCAGCGAGTGGACGTCGTGGTTCAACGTGGACCACCCGGGGGGAGATGGCGACTTCGAGAGCCTGGCTGCTATCCGCTTCTACTACGGCCCCGCGCGCGTGTGCCCGAGGCCGCTGGCGCTGGAGGCGCGCACCACGGACTGGGCGCTCCCGGCCACCACGGGCGAGAGGGTGCACGCCAACGCCGAGCGCGGCTTCTGGTGCCTCAACCGGGAGCAGCCCCGGGGCCGCCGCTGCTCCAACTACCACGTGCGCTTCCGCTGCCCACTGGGTAAGGGCGGGGCCGCGGGCTCCGGCGGGCGGGAACAGAGAAAGTGCGACCCCTTGATGGCTGTGCTCAGAGGTGGGGTCGTGTCTTTGGAGCCTGCGGGTTTGGGGTTGGCCGGGAGGGGGTATTACGGAGTGAGTGCGCTGCCAGGATCCCATCCGCCCACCCAGAGCAGCTAGCTCGGCGCTGGGGGCGGGGGACAGCAGGGTTAGCCGGGAGCGCACCCGGCAGCGAGCCGAGGCGGCTCCTATGTCCTCTATGGAGCCAGGGCGGGTTCTGCTGTGGGCTGGTGCGCCCCTGCAGCTAGGGAGCGCGGACGCTGGGAAACCGGACCCGCATGGTCCAGAAAGCCCGCTGCTTGGGGTAGGCAGCTCCTCTCATCTCACTTCTTGCTCCGCAGAGGCAGCGTGGGGCGCGTGGGGCGCGTGGGGCCTCTGCTCCAAGAGTTGCGGGCCGGGCCGTCGCCTGCGCCAACGCAGCTGTCAAGGCTCATCTGGGGATACGTGTCCTGGGAGTTCCCAAGAGGCACAAAAGTGCGTGAGGTCCCGGTGCCCAGGTAGGAGGAGCAGGGCAAGAAGAGGTGGTGGCCAGGGGCGGGGTCCGAGTAAGGAGCCCAGAGGATGCAACCAGTTCAAGTGGGGCCTTGAAGAGGCCAGGCCGTGCAGGGTCCAATATTGTCGATCCCTTCCCTCCCTTGCCTGATTGGGTCGTGACTGCGCACATCCGGATGCTCTTCCACTGGGCAGAGAATCCCGGTCCCTGCATGCACAGGATAGGCAAGGATGCCAGGCAGGCATGGGAAGACCGGAGGGGTCATTTCTCCCGGTGCCCATACAAAGATCTCCCTATGTGCAGACGGAAGCCAGCTGCACACTGT
This sequence comes from Pachyuromys duprasi, assembly GCA_028658305.1. Classification (NCBI taxonomy): domain Eukaryota; kingdom Metazoa; phylum Chordata; class Mammalia; order Rodentia; family Muridae; genus Pachyuromys; species Pachyuromys duprasi. The sequence goes on from CM053764.1 coordinate 65,558,610, forward strand.
GGGTGCACACAGGCAGCACCGAGTCTCGTCCTGTTCGCCCACGCAGACACGCGCTCACACCCTGGCAGACGGCATGCCCAGGCCCTCTCTGGGCCAGCCAGCAGGCCAGCCAGGAGGGGACTGGAAATTCCACAAACATGGTCTGCAGACAGCTTAAGCCGGGCCCTCACGGGGTGGGCCACGAGGGGGCCAGTGGCGGGGCCCACCCGGAGCCTCCGCCCTCAACTTTCCACCGGAATTTTCCACTTTGCGGAGAAGCAGCATTGGAAACGAGACAGATGTTGTTCAAGACAGCCCCCTCGCTCCCGCCCGGCCTAGGTGTTCCCGCTGCAGGAGTCCTCGCCATCTTCTGAGAGCCAGCCTCTTTGGTCCCCTCCGGGGAGCTTCTTCCTGCATCTGGGGGCCCAGCGTCCTCCCCTTGGTCCAGCTGTGCCCTCTTAGCCCCGCCTCCAGGCTCACTTCAGTCCAGCCACACTGAAGCCGGGGGCGGGGGTTACATGTTTGTTGAGTGACTGAATGCAAAGCTGTCCCCAAGAGCTCTCCCTCCACGCCCTCCCCCGTGTCCCCCTAGGATGCAGCTCTGCTACCTGCCGGTGCGCTGACCACATCCTCTTGGGCACGGTGGTCAGCCCATCTGGCCGCCCCCTGCCAGGAGCCAGGGTCTCCCTGCCAGCCCGACCTGGCACAGTGGCCACCAGTGACAGCCATGGAACCTTCCGGGTGCCTGGAGTCTGCGCTGGCAGTCACGCCAGTGTCAGCGCCCAGATGAATGGGTTCTCGGCTGGTACAGCCCAGGCCAGCGCCAACAGCTCCAACTCAGCCGTGGTCACCGTCGTCCTTGAAGAGTTAGGTGAGTGTCCCTGCAGCCAAGAATACGTGAGTGACAGAGGGGTAAAAAAAAACAAAACCAAAAAAAAAAAAAAACAAGGCGTGACTCCCGTGTTGACAGTACAGGGTGAGGCGGGCTGTCCCCGGGAGAACCCGAAGGAAAAGGGGTCCCTGGGGTCACGACCGGCCGACTCCGCCCCCTCAGGGAAACCGTACCTGGTAAAGCACCCTGAGCCCCGAGTGCGGGAGGCGGGCCAGAACGTGACCTTCTGCTGCAAGGCCTCAGGGACACCCATGCCCAAGAAGTATTCCTGGTGAGTGTCGACAGCAAGCGGGGCTGCATCGGGGGGCACCCTGCGGCGCCTCAGAAGCCCTCTAAAACTAAGGTGCGGGGATGGTTCCAGCGCTGAGATCAGGAGCTGAGGCAGGAGGACCGGACCGCTGCGAGCTTGAAGTAGCGGGGGTTACATGGGGGGGGGGGACCAGTCTCAAAAGAAGAGGCAAAGCAGGCCTGGTGGGGCACGCCCACAGCGTGGCGGCCGGAGGGTCGGGAGCTGGGAGTCAGCCCGGCCACTAGGCCTCCCTGCAGTGAACACGGGCGGCGGCCTCCTTGGTTCGGAGTGCTGGAAAGCCAGGCTGAGCTCCAGGAGGCCCCTCCCCAGCCTCGCAGGGACCGAGGGAGTCGGAGCCACCATCACGAAGGTCCCCGCGATGTTGTCCCGCCTTCTCCAGGTTCCACAACGGCACCCTGCTGGACCGGCGCCTGCATGGCTCCGGGCCACACCTGGAGCTCCGAGGGCTTGGCGAGCAGCAGGCAGGCGAGTACCACTGCAAGGCCTGGAACGAGGCGGGCGCGGTGCGCTCCCGCGCCGCCCAGCTCACGGTGCTAGGTGAGCCCCGGCCCCGCCCGCCCAGCCCGGCCCCGGCCCCGGCCCCGGCCCCGCTCCCTGACCTGTGCGCAATCCCCAGCTCCCGGCCAGCCGGCCTGCGACCCCCGCCCTCGGGAACACCTCATCAAGCTTCCGGACGACTGCGGCCAGCCGGGCGGCGGCCCCGCGTTCCTGGACGTGGGCGTGTGCGCGGACACGCGCTGCCCCGGCCCCGTGGGCTCCGGCCCTCGCTGTGGGGACGCGGGCTCTCGCTGCTGCTCGGTGCTGCGACTGGAGAGCAGGGACGTCCGCTGCTCCGACTACGTGCTCCCGGTGAAGGTGGTGGCCGAGTGTGGCTGTCGCAAGTGCCTGCCGCGCCGGGGGCTGGTGCGCGGCCGCGTGGTGGCCGCCGACTCCGGGGAGCCCCTGCGCTTCGCCAGCATCCTGCTGGGCCGCGCGCCCATCGGCTTCACGTCCTTCCAAGGCGACTTCACCATCGAGGTGCCTCCGGCCACCGAGCGCCTCGTGGTCACCTTCGTGGACCCGAGCGGCGAGTTCGTGGACAGCGTCCGCGTGCTGCCCTTCGACCCTCGCGGCGCCGGCGTGTACCACGAGGTCCGCGCGCTGCGCAAGGCCGCCGCGGTGCTGCTGGACGCGGAGCGCGGCGGCGCGATCCCGCTGGGCGGCGCGGAGGCGGCGCCGGCGCTGGGAGAGCTGGTGCTGCCGCCCGGGACCTTCCAGCACGCCGACGGCCGCCCCTACGCGGGGCCGGTGGAGGCGCGCGTCACCGTGGTGGACCCCCGCGACCTGGCGTCGGCGGCCGCGGCCTCCAGCGACCTGCGCTTCCTGGACGGCGCGGGAGAGCTGGCGCCGCTGCGCACCTACGGCATGTTCGCCGTGGACCTGCGCGCGCCCGGCTCCCCGGAGCAGCTGCACGCGGCGCGCGCGGCCGTGCGCGTGGACGCCGGGCACGTGCGCATGGCCGGCCACGCCGAGGCACTGGCCCTCTGGTCGCTGGACCCCGAGACGGGCCTGTGGGAGGAGGAGGAGGGCGCCGGGCCGGGGCGCGGCGGCTTCCAGCGCGAGGCGGCGGCGCGCGTGCGCAGGGAGGAGCGCGCCTTCCTGGTGGGCGCGCTGGCCGTGCGCGAGCGCCGCCTCTTCAACCTGGACGTGCCCGAGCGGCGCCGCTGCTTCGTGAAGGTGCGCGCCTACGGCACCGACCGCTTCGCGCCCGCCGAGCAGGTGCAGGGCGTGGTGGTGACGCTGCTCAACCTGGAGCCCGCGCCCGGCTTCTCGGCTAACCCGCGCGCCTGGGGCCGCTTCGACAGCGCCGTCACCGGGCCCAACGGCGCGTGCGTGCCCGCCTTCTGCGACGCCGAGCGGCCCGACGCCTACACGGCGCTGGTGACCGCGGCCCTGGGCGGCGAGGAGCTGGAGGCCGCGCCGTCGCGCCCGCGCCCGACCGCGGCCACCGTGGGCGTGGCGCAGCCCTACCTGGAGCGCCTGGGCTACCGGCGCACCGACCACGATGACCCCGCGCTCAAGCGCACCGGCTTCCGCCTCAACCTCGCGCGGCCGCGCGCGGGCCGCGAGGCCGAGGCGCGCGGGCCCGTGTACCCGTGGCGCCGCCTGCGCGACTGCGAGGACGCGCCGGTCGCCGACAACCACTTCCGCTTCTCGCGCGTGGAGGCCGACAAGTACGAGTACGATGTGGTGCCGTTCCGCGAGGGCGCGCCCGCCTCGTGGACCGGCGACCTGCTGGCCTGGTGGCCCAACCCGCAGGAGTTCCGCGCGTGCTTCCTGAAGGTGCGGCTGCAGGGCCTGCAGGAGTACATGGTGCGCTCGCACAACGCGGGCGGCACCCACGAGGCCACGCGCGGCCGCCTCTACGGGCTGCGCGACACCCGCAGCGTGCGCCACCCCGAGCGCCCCGGCGCCTCGGCCGCCTGCGTGGAGTTCAAGTGCGGCGGCATGCTGTTCGACCAGCGCCAGGTGGACAGGACGCTGGTGACCGTGACCCCGCAGGGCAGCTGCCGCCGTGTGGCTGTCAACGCGCTTCTGCAGGACTACCTGGCCCGGCACCCGCCGCTCGCCCCTGCCGACGACCCCGCCGCCTTCGCCATGCTGGCCCCCCTCGACGCGCTGGGCCACAACTACGGCATCTACACGGTCACCGACCAGAGCCCGAGGCTGGCCAAGGAGATCGCCATCGGCCGCTGCTTCGACGGCTCCTCCGACGGCTTCTCCCGGGAGATGAAGGCGGACGCGGGCACGGCCGTTACCTTCCAGTGCCGAGAGCCGCCCGCCAGGCCTAGCCTCTTCCAGCGGCTGCTGGAGAACCCGGTCTCGGCGCTGGGCGACATCCGCAGGGAGATGGGGCAGGCTACCCGCGGCTCCCGAGTTGCCCAGACCCAGGCCGGGGACACCGGCCCCTTCGCTGAGCGCCCAGGACAGTGACCTGCTCCACGACCTCACTCCTCTGCCTTGCTTGGGACTCCCGTGGTTTCGGAAAGCCTTGCCCCGGTTGCCCCCAGGCTTCTGGGTCCCCTTTCCCCTTCCCAGAATTCGGTCCAGAGAAAACTACGGGTGCTGGTTGGGCAGGCTGCTGTGGCTCTGAGCAGAAACAAGTGTTCAGCTGTGGCCAGAGCCTGGCGGGGACACTGTCGTCCCCTGAGGCCTCACCTGAGGCAGGTTCTAAGGCTCACTCCCACGGCCAGAATGCAGATGTCCTGGGCCCGTTTGTGAGCTTTGTGGGACCCCTGCCCCAGCTTTGGTTCTGCGATCATATTTATTGAAATAAAACCCAAGTGTGTGGGGGGTGTCCAGGTCGGCCCCATGATATGTGGGGAAGGTGCTTTGGGGTTCTCATGCAAGGGGAGCTAGGGCTGCAGGGGTCATTCCATGGTGCTAGGGAATGCCCTTGGGCTTGGGGGCAGGTGCTATCCGGCTCAATTAAAAATGCTGTATTCCCAACTCGTGTGTCAGTTGAAAAGGATGAAGGGTGGGTGGGGCCGAGCCACCGCACCCAGCAGGTTGTGATCCCTGAGACAGGAGACACCCAGGCCAGCCTGGGCTACAGAGCCAGATGTCTCCAAAAATCAAAACCCACCAAGCAAGCAAAGAGGGCTAGGAGGCACACAGGGTCCTCCTGAGTGGCCTGGCACATCTGTCAGGTGGCTGACACCGGTGCAGACACATCTGTGAGTGACCCGAGAGCACAGTAGCTCCGTAGGCTGCTGGCTGGGCCTGGAGTCCTCCCACAGCTGTGCTTGGCCCGAGGACAGGAGGTAGCCATTGCCACTTCTGTTGCCTTGGATTTCCTCAACATAGGCCACTGTGCTGGCCCGAGGAACCCTCATGCTGAGGCCCAGCCATAGCTTTGCCAGCCACAGGGGCTGTGGGCACCATTAGGGAACTGCTAACCTCAGAGTGGCGGGGCATCAGGACATGGCAGAGTCCTGACCTCACAAGTGCAGTGGGTAGGCAGGTTGGCGGCCCAGCACAGGGCCTAAGCCCCGCCTGGGTGGGGCTCGCCTGCAGCACGCAGCCTGGAGGCTAGTGGGTCCCTGGGGAAGGGGTTGTTTGAGACCTTAGACTATGTGGTTGAATATGACCTTGAATTCCTGACCCTCCTGCCTCTGCTGCCCAGCACTGGGATGGCAGGCGTGTGCCCAGTTTGTGATGGAACCCAGGACGTTGTGTATGCCAGGCAAGTACTGTACCAACTAAACCACATTCCTGCCCCAAGAAATGAGGGTCCTATGCCTGCCCAACTTCCCTAAAGCAGGGTCCTGTCAAGGAGTGGGGCATGGGACTGCCCTTGACCTAGGGCCTCCATGCCCTTCTTCTTTACCCACCATGCAAGTTTTGGCAGCAGGCGTTAGCTGTGTGCAGGCTGGACAACAGTCACACAGAGGACCCGCTTTGCAGGCAGCTTCTGTGGACCCTAGTTCCTCCCCATGTGGTCTTTCCACAGAGGTCTGCATTTCAGCCAATTCTCAGGCTTCCCTTGGGTCACTCACAAGACCCCGTGTGGCAGGCAGCTCCTGGCAGGGACATTTTCACCCACACCAGGAACACCTTCCTGTGCTCTGAGAGGTGTGGGTCCTGAAGGTCCAGGAAGAAGCTGAGTCCAGGCCCCAGGGCTCTGCTTGGCGCCTCTCAGCCAGAGCTGTGCCGAGCTGCCTGGGGGATTCTGAGGATTATCCACTGCCACAGCTCCCCACCACGGGGATGCGGAGCCTGCTGCAGAGTCCAGGCTGCTGATGAGGTGTCTGACCCTCTTGCCAAATACCTTTCCTTGAGAAAGTGTTGGGGCGTCTCTGGCTGCCAGCTGGGCCAGCCAGCTGGGTTTTAGGGAGTGACTGACCTGGCCCTGGCCCCTGTTAGGTGTGGGGTGAGGGAAGCGCAGCCCCTCTCTAGCTGGGCCCAGAAAGCTGTAGACCTCTTTCCCTCTCTGCCTATTCAATAACAGGACAGCATTCACCCCAGTTTCCACAGGAGGAAACTGAGACTCCAAGAGAGGAGAGAGAGCCGTGGGCTGGCAGCTGCTCCTCTCCTGGTGCTCAGTCCCAGCCTTCCCTCTTGGAACATCAGCCGCAGCTTCTGGAAAATCCATCACCCTCCTCCACCCCCAGCAGGGTTGCCAGGACACGCCCCTTGGCCAAGGGAATCAGGGCCAAGACCCCCCAGAGACCCAGCTCCTGCCACCCTGAGGTCAGCTCGGGGCACGGGAGGCCCAATGTCCCCACCCCCGACATTTTAGATTTTATAATTTTAGAACCAGGGGTTCTTAAAATTCCTCACACCACGGTGTACAGAAAAGTCTTGGACCAGTAAAATGCTTAAAACAAGTCTGAAAACATCAGAATCCAAGAGGAAGGACAGCACGGCAGCCGTGCAGGGGGCTGCTGGGGTGTGGCCTGAGACCGCTTTGCTCTAATTTAACGGATATGTAACGTGTTGACGTCCCAAGATTTGTTTTTAGGGAGGATGACTGCTTGGGTCCTGTTTCACAGCTAAGAGGCTCACTTAGGGTCACACAGCTAGTATGGACGCTGTGGCCTCAGAACCGGAACAATTTCTGTTTGATTCTTAGAGATGGGGCTTCATATAGATCAGGCTGCCCTCAAATTCACTATGCAGCCAAGTATGGCCTTCAACTTCTGATCTTCCTGCTTCTACCTCCTGAGCACTGGAAAACAGGTGTGAGCTACCATACCCAGCTAGAAACTGGGTCTTGAAGGATGTGTAGGAGTTTGGCAGGGAGGTAAGGTCAGAAGGGTGGCTGGAACATGTGCAAAGACTTGAGACTTGAGGGACAAGCCAGCAGGAGACACTGAGGGAGGGAAGCAGTTTCTAGAGTGAGAAACCTCCAGAACTCAAGTTCTTCTTTTCTGTGCATTTGGTGCCTACGCGGGCACGTTCATGGCACATCATGGGTATGGAGGCCGGAGCACAGCTTTGTGAGTTAGTGTTCCCTTTCCTCCTTCATGTGGTTTCCAGGGATTGACCTCAGATCCATCCGCAGGCTTGTGTGTTGCACTCCTTGACGTGCTGAGCCCAGCCTGGGCTACACAACTTCTCGGGACACATCCCACCACCCCCTCTGTAACCGCCAGGAGTTCCACTCAGTCTTTAGGACATGCTTCTCTGGTGGTATTGGGGTCTGTTCTCTCCACGTGGCCCAGCACCCCCTCTCCCATGGCTCAGTTCTGGCAGAACATCTCTGGCTCTCCTGTAGGGACCCCGTGAGCCTAGTGCGACCACCCACGACTTTCCCACAGTCTGTCTCTCTCATCAACCTCAGAGGTGGGTCTGTCCCAGCCTCAGACCCCAAGGGCTGGAGCTGGCCTGGCAGGGACTGGCTTCAATGTTATGGGGGTGCAGGGACATCACTGGGGAACAGGCTAGGCCCCCGACAGGGCCATTGACAGGTGACAGGGAGGAGACCAGCATGGGGAGAAGGGACTCCCAGCTGTTTGAGGTAGACACAGGGAGACAGACATGGCCTCACCCCGGCCACTGCCCAGGCCATGGAGCCAAGGTATCAGTCAGAGCCAACCCGCCTGCCTGTCATCCGGCCCCAAGGTCAGGTTTTCCTGGCCACACCCTACCACTGTCCCTTACAGTCAGATATTCCCTCCTTTACCACCCGCTGCCTTCTGGTCACCTAACTAGGGCCTGTCATCCTAGGACCTCTGCAGATGTGTTAGGCAGGACCCTGTGACCTCTAGCTCATGGGGGCATAGACGCCCAGCATGGAGACCACTCCTTAGGGCTGAGCCTGTGCCTGTGTGCCCATAGTCACCTCAGCCCAGGACAACAGGTCGTTTGCCTCAGGCCCTCTCCAGTTATGTGCTACAGAGTACAGCTGTCCACCCATGGGTGGACCGGGCACATCCCACCCTCTGGAAGCCCAAGGGAGGAGGGGGCTAGGGGACCCCCATGCCTCAGAGATTCCAGCTGCTTTCGCAGCAGAGGCCTGCATGCCTCCCCATGCTGACTCAGCCCTGGCCAGGCAGCCCCGCCAAACCTCAGCTATGTCCTCAAAGGCTGCCTGGCCCCAGACGGTGCCGGAGCATGGCTGAGCTGGGCTGAGGACCAGCCAGGCAGAGATGAGGCCATAGCCCCTGTCCCTTTTCCTGCTTCAAAGTTTCCGGAACTATGTATGGATTCCCCCCACCCGCAAGGGCCAGGCTATCCCAGTCTGTTTCGTGAGGTGTATAGGTTAGCCCACAAGTCTTGTGAGAATCCTGGGTGGAACACAGACACGCACAGGGCACACCCTACTACCATGTTGTAGAGCTATGCTTAGATTAATGACGTACAGCTAGAAAATCAAAGCAGAACAGGCATGAAAATGCCTCCTGTAGGGCCAGGGTTGGGTCAGCAAGGGGGCCAGGGTCTGGAGGACAGGGAATTTTCAATATGGACTTTCAAGGGTGAACAGTTTTTAAAACTAGACTCAGAAGACTGAAAGTCTTGACTTTAGTTTTCCTTGTGTTTGTGAGGATTTCAAGCAGGAAGTGTGTGTGTGTGTGTGTGTGTGTGTGTGTGTGTGTGACTATGGTCTATGACTTTGTCCCAAGGATCAGCCCCGGTGTCCAAACCAGCCCGCAGTTGGGTTAGCCCCCTGCCGACACCTGAACACAGGCTGTTCACTACCTGTCTGATGTCTATTGAGGCAGGCTGCCCTGCAACTTGAGAGCTCATGCTTCAGATCACCAGCGTGGGATTAGCGGTGTGTGCCTACTTCCTATGGCATCCCTACTCACCGTTGGAGACAGCAGAAACCGCCCACAGACAACCCTGACTACACCTTCAGCATTGGCTACCATCCCATCCCAAGCTGACTCTAAGGTTTGAAAGCCAAGTCTGGCATGTTGGCACCTATCACCCCAGCGCTTGAGAGGTGGAGGCAGAAAGATCAGGAATTGTCTGCCGTTCCTCGGCTAGTGTAGTGAGTTCGAGGCTAGCCAGAGCTACGTAGAGAGAGCCTGTTTCAAAACAAAACAGCCAGAAAGAGAAATCACAGATAAGCAGCTCGAACCAGGGTTTCTCGGTGAAGAGCCAGGCAGCCAGACCTTCTGGGAGGCCCGGGCCCCCGCCTGGCCCCGCTACTGTCTGGCCAGCCTGAGCACAAACACGAAGTGGCTAGCCCTACGGAATCTAGGTTGTGGTCAGGCTGTGGCTGAAGAAGCTGTTGGAAAAACACGAGGCCCACGCGGCCAGGCCCAGCTTACGTTTCATCCGGCAGGAGCGGCAGCCTGGCGCCCAGCACTGAGGAATGTCGCTGGCAGGCCCTAGCACCTGCCGCGGGGCGGGGCTGCCCGGCTGGCCTGACGCCGGGGAGAACTGGAGAGGCACCCCACCCCCACCTGATGGCATCCCTTTCCAGCCTCCTTCCCCCAGGAAGCGCGTTTGCTGGGGAGGAAGAGTAGCTCTGTCTCCCTTCCCCTGCCCTAGAACACCTGGGCCTCTGCGAGCCCTCAGCCTCTTCCGGCCCAGCTCCACAGTCATGTTTTACTTATCCATCTTTGTGTTGGGTGCTGAAGCATTTTCCCTGCTTCTGCCCACTGACCTCTCCCCGAAGGCTGTTCCTGGGACCTCCTCATATTACAGACGGGGAAACTGAGGCTCAGAGGGTTTCCTTCTAGTCTTTAGATTGCTGGTGGAGTATTCAGACGGGATTTAGTTTTTTTTAGGTTGACTGCGCCCCCTCGTGGCAAAAGGTATATTTGCAAGTGAGCCGTTCGACAGCCCCTAAGGCCCCGCCTGCTTTTGGTTGATTCCTGTCACTCACCTTTCTGGCTCCCACACGTCTTCTTCGTCATCTTCTCCGGCTTCCACAGACCCTTCAGAGGCAGCAGGAGTCTTGAATGCATCCACGGTGGGTCATCATGGAAATTCTTTTATTTTTTCGAGACAGGGTTTCTCTGTGTATCCCTGGCTGTCCTAGACTCACTTGGTAGAACAGGCTGGCCTTGAACTCGAGATCCGCCTGCCTCTGCCTCCCTGAGTGCTGGAATCACAGGCCACTGCGCTGGGTCATGGAAATTCCTGAGGGAAAAACCTGCCCTCTCCAGTCAGACCCAGGCCCTAGCCCTCCTCCTGAGTTTCCCCGGCAGGACTAACGTTGTTAGCCGCCCTTGCCTCTTCAGGCCTCTGCCTAGAGTTTTCCAGAAAGGGTTTGGAGGCGTGAGCAGCAGAGTCCTTCCGTAATCCCCCAAAAAAGTTGGTGGAAGGGAAGTGGGAAGCCCTGAAGTTCTGACCACTCCCCTCGGTCACCCCATAGTGAGCTGGGAGTGTGGGCCAGCGTCTCACCTGAGGGGGCCCTCTGGGGAGGCTGAAAGGTGATAGGGGTCAGCTGCTATCCTGCTCCTCTGCCGGAGGCTGCCCTCTACAGGCCCTGCCTGGCTAGAGGCTTGGACACCGGGGCCTGCCCCTGGCAGGGGTCCCTGGGCTAATCTTCCTAAGCAGTGCATCATTTTCACTTGAGTATTTGGTCATACAGCTCACTTCTCCCTAAGTCCATTCTGTAATAGTTCTCTGTTTGCATAGAATTTGCATGACCCTCCTCATTTGTATTCAATTTGCATTTCATTTGTGTGGGTCTTCTTAGATTGCTCTTCCTTCCTTGAGCCAGTTTTCCTGAGGCGGTCTACCTCGGCCACCCATCCTCCTTCCAGAGGCCAGTACAGCTCTGATCTCAGCAATCTCAGCAGGTCACAAGGACTTAGGAGCCTCAAATGGAGTCCTATCAACAGCTCCGAGAGGGTGCTGACCCTTGCAAGGCTTCTGGGTAGGCAACATCGTCCTGCTCCTCTCCTCACCCAGAGAGGCTTCCAGAATCTGAAGCTTTTCCGTGCAACGCGAGGGTGGCTGGAAAGTGCTCAGTCCAAGGCTGGGCACCCCGGGGGTGTGAACGGCACATGGCCACTGTCTTGAGCTTCGCTGCACCTCAGGGGGGGTTGTCTTAAAAGGAACCTTCCTCAATTGTATATTAATTGGCTGTGACAAAGGGTGAGGCTTTGGGAAGTGGAAGGATTGCTCAGTGGTTAAGAACACTGACTGAGATGGGCAAGGTGGCCCACACTTTTAATCCCAGCACTCAGGAGGCAGAGAAAGGCAGGCAGACCTCTGTGAGTTCAAGGCCAGCCTGGTCTGCAGAGTGAGTTCCAGGACAGCCAGGGATAAAAAAGAAAAAAACCCGTCTCGAAAAAAACCAAAAAAGAAATAAAATAAAAAATGTTTTAAATGAAAAAGAAGCTCTGGTCCATTCTATCATTCAGAAAAGCCGGTGACAAGCAGCTCCAGAAAGCCAGGAGTGTGTGGCCCACTGACATCCTCCAGCAGGTGCCCGCAGTGAGTAGCTGTCAGGGCTGGGCTATGGGTTCAGAGAGAAGGCCGATGAAGACAGCTCCTTTGGTGGGGAAGAGTGTGCGGTCACACAGGTAACTGCTGAAAGCCACTTTGCAGCCCTCAGGATCAGTGGGGTACAGCGTGACACACTCACGTGGGCAGGTAGTGTCAAGGTGCAGCTGGCCAGGGTTTGGGGACATGGTGGTCCCCACTTGCCATGGGGTCCAGGATGTGGGAAAAGGGGCACTTGGTTACTGTGTGGTTCGGCTGACAGGGCGGGGTAAGGGCCACGGGGAGCTGGCTGGCAGGTGGTTTTAGGCAGCCTGGCCAGATGAAGGCCCTACTGTTTGCTGCTCAGGGAAAACAGAAGACAAGGTTTCAGGTGGCAGGGGCTGTGACCGGACGTTTAAATTCTCCCCAAATCTCAAAATTCCCAAACTAAACATCAGAACAGTTAAAACTGAGCCACACACAAACCCAAACCCACTGTGAGTCAGCAGGGGCCCAGCTTCCGGGAGGCCTAAGAGCTGGTGCCGGCATCCTAGACAAGCCTGGACTGAAAACACCGGAATGCAAACAGGTCAAAAACTTTAATGGGGTGCTAGAAACAAGCCCTAGATGAACAATCCACTGTCAGTCATTCAATAACACCAAGGCTGGAAGCTGAGTGGCCAGAAAAAAAGGCGGAGCCCCAGCCAGGCTCCTGAGGTGATCAGCAGGATACAGGGCCCCAAACTTAGTTAGACACATCTGAATTGACGCTGCCAGAGTCTCCAGCAGGTGATGAGGTTGGCTGTGGGGTGGTGGCCTTCTGCCAGCTACCATGGGCCTAGAAAGACAGACAGGAGTGTGAATAGACACCCAGTTCCTGTGTCCCCAATGTGTACTTAGAATGTGCTGGCACATGAGTCCCAGAAAAGTCACCTGAGCAGTGTGGTGAAGGGGTGGGCACTGAGCCTCTATCCTTCCATGAAATGCCTTGGGACATTAGAACCGAGAGTCTGGGCTTCAGTGGCCTGTGGTAGAGCCGTGGCTTTTGGGCAACAAAAACCCTTCCTCACAGGAGTGGGGCCTCCTGTGTGCAATGTGCACACACATAGCACAAAATGGGGCTGCTCTGCCCGTCTGCCTGAAGGGCAGTTAGATGGGTGTGCTGAGCTCAGGGGACATTGCCCTTGCACACGTACTGGGTACCGGGCAGAGCAGCTCGGTGAAGCACCTCGGCAGGGACAGTGGCCATGCTGGCAGAGTGACCTTCAAGAAGAACCAGGAGAACAGGGGGCTGAAAATGTTGGCTTGGGCTTGGCATGATGGGCCATTCCTTTAATTTCAGCCCTCAGGAGGCAGAGGCAAGGGGGCCTCTGTGAATTCAAGGCTAACCTGGTCTACATAGTGAGTCTCAGCAGAGCCAAGGCAGAATCACATTCTACCTGAGAACTACAGGAAGCTCAGGTGGCTGGCACTGACCGGTGTGCCAGGTCTAGAGCAGGGCAGACTGGTGCCTGCTCCAATTCCCTCATCACTCCTGCTGGCTCCGTCCCAGAGCACCTTGGCCCAGGTGCGCCCAGACGGTTCCCAGCCTGCAGCTTGTGTTAGGCTGGACTCATGGTAATGGCAGGCAGGTCCTGAGTGAGCTAGGCCCATACAACCCCTACCCTGTGGACACTGTCCTGAGCCCCAGGGCTGGTTCTGAGGAATCTTCTGGGAAGTTCACTGGGCTCATGGGGCCATGGCGAGTGCCACCAGGCTCCACTCTGCTTAGGCAGTGCCCTTACAGGCCCTTGAGAGGAGGTTGTGGTGAGACATTCATGACAGACTGGGAGGTCACAGGGCCTACAAAGGAGACAGGTGGTACCCTGGGAAAGTTCTGGAGGCAGCTTAACTGTCTAGACCCCAGTTACCAAAATGTATCCCAGCCTGGCAGATGCTGCTCTTCTAGGGTAAGACCCCCCCCAGGGATCCCCCTCATACCAGGTCTCTAGCCCTCATTGATAGGTGGGTCTGAGGCCAGAAGCTGAATCTCCCACTTTTCCTTGGGGTCTTCTTTCCGAGAGACCCAGTATCTGGGTTCCTCTACTTCCCCAGAGCAATGAGGGGTCCCAGAGTGGGTGCAGCTGACTCACCAGGGGCTGTAGACACACTCCCCCCGGTGGGGGCTGGAGGAAAGCCAGGGTCCGCAGGGTGAGAACCACGTCACTCCCACTTGTCAGTGGGAAGGGGCCACAGGAACCTGTGAGAAGTGGCTGAAGTCAGGTGGGGAGTCGCAGAAAAAGCCGGGCTAGCAATCACAGAATTTCTGGTGGCATCTACCTAGTCCCTCACTAAGAGAGGCTCTGGGGCAGGCGGCGGCGGTGAACACCTTTGACCCCAGAACTCAGGGGGCACAGGCAGGCAGAACTCTGAGTTCGAGGCCAGCCTGGTCTACAGAGTGAGTTCCAGGACAGCCAGGGCCATATAGAAGAATGCTTTCTCAAAAACTAAGAGAGAGGGAGGAAGGGCGTGCAAAAGGGATGGAGAGATGGATAGAGGGACAGAGAGAGACTCTGTGTTTGACTACCTAAAGCACCTGGCCACCTGCTCTTTTCTCCGTGTGGGTGATGCTGGCCCGTGAGGCTAAGGCACTTTTGTCCCTCTGTTGGCACTGGCTGTCTAAAAGGGTTAGAAAGCTCATAGTTGAGGAGCACAGCCTCGTCACCTGGGCTGGGTGTGGACGGGCAGCTGGCCTGAACCCCTGTGCCCCAGGCCTTGGTGGCTGGGGATGTTTTCTCCGTGTACATGGTGGCTTCTTCCTGAAACTTCCCCGTGTTCTTTTTGTACCGGATTCTTTTGTTGCCGAACCAGTTAGAGACCTGCGGACAGATAACCATGCTGTCCTGGTGTGGGTCACACTGGGGACAGACTGTACAGACACTGGGGTAGGGATCTTTCCTCTCACGGCCCAGAATGAACGCTCTCGAGCTGGTTATAAGACAGAAGCTACAAAATGGCTTCCTGGGTAAAGCTGCTCGCGGCCAAGTCCGACCTGAGTTCAATTCCTAGGAACCACACGGCAGGAGAGGAACAACGGCCCCAGCTGCCCTGTGCTTTCCACGTTCCGACAGCGACAGGCTCCGTACAAACACGGCGAACGGCTCCTGGGCTACAGGGTGCGCTCGGCATGCATGCACACACACGCATAAACACACAAATATATAAAAAATAACACCCACCCCACTACAAAAAAAAAAAAAAAAGGCACTGCTTGATGGCTTACACCTGTTACTGTAGACTCTGGGAGTCTGAAGCAGGAGGACTGCTGTGCCTTCAAGGCCAGCCTGGGCTACAGTGAGTTCCAGGTCAGCCTGGGCTAGAGTGAGACTGGCTCAAAACCAAAACTTAACCAACCGGACAAAACGTTTTCTAATTTTTAATTTTTACACCACAATTTATTCATTACATCCTGATTGAAGCCCCTCCCTCAACTCCCCCAGTCCCACCCTCCCCCCCCCCCCGTCCCTTTCTCTAATCCACTGAAAGGGCAAGTTCTCCACTATTGCCATCTGCCTGTAGCTTCGTTCCTCTTCCTCCGTGGCCTGGCAAGGCCTCATCACTAGGAGCCAGTGATCAGAGAGCAGTTAACTGAGTTCATGATAGAGGCAGCCCCTGCTCCCCTCACTCAGAGGTCCACTGAGCTGCCAATCGGCTCCATCTGAGCAGGGGGTCTAGGTCCTCTCGATGCATGGCCCTCTGTTGTTGCATCAATCTCTGCAGGACCCCTGGGCTCAATCTTCTAGCTGTGTTAGTCTCCTTTTGGAGCTCCTGTCCCCTTCATGTCCCTCTATTCCCACCCCTCTCTTCTTCCATAAGACTCCATGAAACTAGATGACATCATCCTGAGTGAGGTAACCCAGAAACAGAACGACAGGCCTGGTACACACTCACTAATAAGCAGATATTAGCCATATGATACAGGACAGAAGCTAAACACTAAGGAGGTCCCTAGGGAGGATGCTTAAATCTCACTCAGAATAGCAAACAGGATGGCCACCAGAAGCAGTGGAGAGAGGAAACAGGATGCGAGCCTACTATGGAGGGTTCTCTGAAAGGCTCCACCCAGCAAGGGATTGAAGCAGATGCTGAGACTCGGGGTCAACCTTTGGGCAGAGCGCAGGAGTCTCCAGGGCCGGGGGGGGGGGGGGAGGGCGGTGCCTGCTCCTCACGCTGTCTCTGGCGCCCAAGCAGCCATGTTCTCACCTCATCCAGACGTGCAGGCGCTCCCCTCAGCTCTGGCCATGTTCTGAGACCACCACAGCAGGTCTTTCAAGAGCAGGCAACTGTGCCCGGGTCTCCAGCATGGCCCTGGGCTCCGTCACAGGGACGCAACAAACAGCCTGGGCAAGGGCTGACCAAAGTGCCTAAGGGCAGGACACTCAGCCTTTGCAACTGAGAAGGAAGGAGGACTAGGGCACGTCAGAAGGCTGTGGTGCCAGTGTCCACCATTACTGTGTGGCAGAGGCAGAGGGGCTGTGCCTGCCTGTGTGACCGGGGACCTCTCCAGAGCCCGCTCTGCAGTTCCATTTCCTGCACTGCTTGCCCTAATGCTCTGGCCCCACCTTCCTGCCAGTGTGCTGCTGGGACAGACTGAACTCTGAAATGCTCAGGAATGTTCTTAGCACTCTGGCCTTTGCTCGCTCTTCCTTTGCCTCAAGCTCCAAGAAAGACAAAGGTGATCAGTGCCAGAGTCAGGAGTCTTGCTTCCCCCATAGCACTTCCCCCCCCCCCCGCCCCCGCACGCAACCGGAGGGAGCTCATGCCACACACGGCTCACAAGCCAGGGAGCTCATGCCACACACAGCTCCTGCAGCACCCACAGGGGGCAGGGAGCCTCTGCCCCGACAGTCTCCTAGAGCTCACATCTGCCACAGCATCCCTCTTCTAGGACAGAGACCAGAATCCCACCAACATTCTAATTCCCAGTGCAAAGCTGGGGTCTGAGCCCAGCCAGGCTGAGATACACAACCAGCACCACACACTAAGTAACTTCTCCAAGAGTCCTCCCCACACATTAAGTAACTTTCCAGGAGTCTTCCCTCCCACCCATTAAGTAACTTTCCCATGAATCCTTCCCATATATTAAATAACTTCCCCAGGAGTCTGTCCTTGTTAGGTTTAACTCCTTCCAGCAGCAGGCAGGCTCACCTGGGACACTGTGATACCACCCTTCCTGGCAAGTTCTTCTTTGGTCTCCTCACTAGGGTAAGGGTTGCTCAAATGGGAATAGAAATATTCATTCAGCACTTCGGTAGCCTGCTTGCTAAAATTCCGCCTCTTCCGCCTGCAAACAGACCTGTGTGTAGCATTCTCATCTGGAACTCTAGTCAAACTTTCCCAGCCCCACAGTCCCTGCAGTCTTTGCACGCCTGTGTGCATGTGTGCATGCAAGTGCATGTGAAGGCCAGAAACTGCTGTCCTGTGTCCTCCACTCTCCACCTTGTTTCTTTGAGGCAGGATTTCTCACTGAGAATGGAGCCCAGTGAATTGGCCAAACTGCTGGTCGGCAGACCTGAGGTGTCTAGCTCCGCGTTCCATCTTTCTAGTACCTGGGTTGCAGAGGCTTTAAAAAAAACTATTTGTGTGTGTGTGCATGCACACACAGGTGCTTGCATGTTATGGGGTACATGTAGAGGTCCGGGACAACCTTCTGGCAGTTGGCTCTCTCCATCTATCATGGCTTCTGGTGTGGGGAGCCAACCAAGATTTTCTCAGAGGTCCTGATAAAAGGACAACGGGAACACTAGTTCTGTGTCCTTGTCCAGGAGTGGATTTGGCAAGGCTAGCCTGAGGCTGGAGTCAGCGCCTCAGAGGAGTCAAGGCTGCAGCTTCTGGGTATACAATTCTTCTCCCTGGGCTTTGGCATCAAGCCTTACACAGCCGTGTCTAAGGTATCCTGTGTACTCTATGGCAACACTGTCTGATTTAGCTCTCCCAACCCTGGCCATCCCCCCTGCAAATAGCGTAGAGGACGGTGTCCTTCATAAACTTCCTTGCCCTAAGTCATCATTTAGGCAAGGCCTCCTGGTCCTAGCTATTGCTTCTCTTTCCTCCCACCTGACACTTCACCATTCAGGACCCTTATTCCTGCAGGTTTGGGTCATGCTGGGGGTCAAATTTGGGTGCTGAGACTTTTGCAGGGGTCCCTGAGCCATCTTGCTGGCCTGCACCTGGCTGCTGGGCATGCAAACAGGTCCTTCTGTGTGTATGCAAGCACGTGACTAACTGAGCAGATGTCAGTCTGATCCTGACATTCTGCAGTTTTGAAAATAGCAGTTAGGGGCTTGAGAAGCCCCAGTGGGTAACAAAAAGTATGAAGACCCCAGTCTGAATTCTCCGAGGCCATGTAAGAGCCATACATGCCCGTGTTTGTAGTCACAGTGCCCCTGTGGCAGGGTGGGGGGACAGGAGAACCCCCTCAGCTGGTGGCCAACTGTCCTGCACACAGTGGAAAACATCAGAGCCCTTGCCACCTGGAAGCAAGGTGGAAGCTGAGGACCGACACCTGAGACTGTCCTCCGACGTCCACGTGCTGTGCCGTGGCGCACGCTCACCTGCTGTCCATACGTACATGTTACAGTGAAACAGCCCTCAGTGCTTGCGAGAGGCCCAGCTAGACCCTCTGGATGGACTGAAATCCAAGGTAGGGCTGGGCTCAGTGGTGGGGAGAGCATGTGCTTAGCGCTTGCAAAGCCCCGAGTTCAATCTTCAGCAGCACAGACACAGAGAACCAGCTATTCCCACTTCTATTCCGATGGGCCAGCCCTTGGGAAACCCAGTGGCACGGAGCCCCTGACCTGGCATCCAGGAACCGTGAACGCAGGGTCATCACGGCCTCACAGGTGCTCTGCTTCAGCTGCCTCTGGATGGCACTGAACTTGCTGTGGATGACGCCCACCATGTGCTCCATCTCCCTGGAGGACACAGGCCTCACCCTACTCTGCTCCCGGAGAAGGTTGGTGACATGTGTGGTGAACTCTCGACAGGCCTGGGTGGGAAGAGATGGCCGGCCTGTGACTAAGCAGCCAGGCGGTGCGGGGCAGCAGGCTCCGCATCTGCCACCCCCCACAGCTCACACGCAGGTCGGCTCTGACAAGTGAGGGGAAAGCACTTTCAGTGACGGCAGCCGCCTCTGCAGTGACTGAGTGGCGGGCTGTCCCTGCTCTGCCACAGAGGAGGGGGCTCGCGTCCACATCTGGCTGTGGCCAATGCACATTCACATGAGAAACTCTTGCGTGCAGAAAGATCACCTGTTCATACTTCTCTAGCTCAGAGTGGTAAATCTGTCGGATCTGGGACAGCGTGGCCCTGTAGTCTGAGTGCTCAATGCTATTGTCATTTGGACAGCCACCTGGTGTTGCTGTGCCGCCTGCCGCTGCTCCTCGTCCTCTCTTCTCTGGCCTGGACACACCCTCAGCCAGCAGCATGGTGTCCAGCCTCAGCAGCTGAGCGTCAGGAGGGTCCTCTTCCTGATACCGGATGCTCATGGCTAGATGAAAGAGAAAGGCAGACCAGGATGTGTTCTCGTAGAAAAAAACAGCCAGGGCCAAGCAGCACTGGCACTGTGGCTGGGCATCGTTTTTCAACATTTAAATTGTGGATACATGAGTGTCTGTGTGGGGGTATGTGCATGCGTGAGTGCAGGTGCCCTCGGAGTCCTGGAAGACCATGTCAGAGCCCTAGAGCTGGGGTCACAGGCAGCTGGAAGCTGCCCAGTGTAGACGCTGAAAGCTGAACTCAGTCCTCTGCAAAAGCAGGAAATGCTCCTAACCTGAAAGCCATCTCCGCAGACCCTTTACTAGCATACTGGATCAGAGACGCCTAGCAACCCACTGATGATACTAATCCAACCCAAGCGCCATCTCCAGGAGCACAGTC
>CM053764.1:65578578-65701288 GCA_028658305.1 Pachyuromys duprasi
GTCTGTGCATGCATCCATGTCCAGGTCTCAGTGTATGTGTGTGTGTGTGTGTGTGTGTGTGCTCGCGGGCGCACATGTGCGCGCGCAGAGGGTGGCACACCTCTAAAGCAGAAAAAGAAATGCTTGATCTAGGTGCTAGTGAGCTGGCTCATGTCTGTAATTCCTATACTGTATATATGTGGTACAGACATACATCCAGGAAAATACTAATACACATAAAATAAAAATAAAACCTAAAAACAACCCACAATAAATAAATGTAGTCATCTTTAAAAAAAAAAAAGCAACAAGGAGAGCAACACAATCAAAAAATCTGGGCACAGGGGTCTTTTCTGAGTCTGATATTCCGATCAAGGACCATACATGGAGATAACCTAGAACCCCTGCACAGATGTAGCCCATGGCAGCTCAGTCAAAGTAGGTTCCCTACTAAGAAGAGCAGGGACTGCCTCTGACATGAACTGATTGGCCTGCTCTTTGATCACCTCCCCCTGAGTGGAGAGCAGCCTTACCAGGCCACAGAGGAAGACGATGCAGCCACTCCTGATGAGACCTGATAGATACTATAGTCTATAGTCTAGATGGAAGGGGAGGACCTCCCCTATCAGTGGATTAGGGGAGGAGCATGGGAGGAGATGAGGGAGGGAAGGTGAGATTGGAAGGGAATGAGGAAGGGGGCTGTAGCTGGGATAAAAGTGAATAAACTGTAATACATAAAAAAATAAAAATAAATGCTTTGGAAAAAAAAAGACTGGGTATTGTGGTGCATGTTGTTATTTCCAGCTAGCTTGAGACAGAGCATGACAATCTCTGTGACTTCAAGGCCAG
Organism: Pachyuromys duprasi; assembly: GCA_028658305.1. Classification (NCBI taxonomy): domain Eukaryota; kingdom Metazoa; phylum Chordata; class Mammalia; order Rodentia; family Muridae; genus Pachyuromys; species Pachyuromys duprasi. Next base: position 65,579,407 of record CM053764.1, read on the forward strand.
CCTGGTCTACACAATGACTTCCAGGCCAGCCTAGGTTACAATGAGACCATGCCTCAAAATAAATAAACAAATATGTGAAGCCCAATCAAGGAAAACATTCGATATCAACCTCTGGCCTGCACATATATGCATGCACACACGTGCACAGATATGCACATATACACTACATACAGGCACATACCCACATACACCCACAGCACACACCCTGTATACAAACACACATGCCACACATACACATGCCATACACTTAGCATGCACGCGCGCGCACACACACATACACACACTTACATACGATGCACAAATAAATAAATGTTTAATAAAAGCAAAAATAAAGTTTCAAAAATGCTGGATTGGTGGTACAAGAGCGTGAAGGCTGACCTAGGCAACCTTGCCTCAAACAAAAGCAAAAAGAGGCTTCAGAGAACGTGTGGTAGGATGGGTGGCCACTGGACCTGGGTGCAGTCCCCAGTACAAACAAAGCCTTCTACAAAGGACAGTAGCCACAGCATTAGGAGGAGGGGCTGTGGTGCCCATGTCTGGTACTCATTCTGTCCCCTCCCCATCATGTGCTCCCTCCCCATTTGCACCCTTCCCCCTCCTCTGTGTCTTATCATGGGAGCCACCCTCCAAATCCACACCATAGATAGATAGGTAGATAGATAGATAGATAGATAGATAGATAGATAGATAGACAGACAGATAGATAAAAGCACTTTCAAAAAGTTAGTATGGGGGCTGGAGAGATGGCTCAGAGGTTAAGAACACTAGCTGCTCTTCCAAAGGTCCTGAGTTCAATATCCAGCATCCACATGGTGGCTCACAACCATCTATAATGAGATCTGGTGCCCTCTTCTGGCCTGCAGGCACACAGGCAGGCAGAATACTATATAATAATAAATAAGTAAACAAACAAAGCTTAAAAACAAGTTTGTTTCCTAAACCTGCTGTATCCTTGTTGTTGTTGTTTTTAAGTTAGCATGGAGTTGTTTAAGCAAAATACAGTAAAGTTACATTTCATGAAATAATGCTATAAAGCCACCAGCAACTACTACTTGCAGAGATGCTCTGGCCTGAGAAAGGGCCCCATGCTGCATCCCAGGCTGGCCTCCTGAGCACCAGGATGAAAGGCATGAGGCACCATGCCAGCTTCAGACACTTTGAAACCACACAAAGGGCATGAGCTTCATCTAGCTGCCCCTGGGACCCACCAAGTACAATGAGAGAACCAACTCCCACAAATGTTAAGGCTGGGCGGTGGTGCACACCTTTAATCCCAGCACTTAGGTGGCAGAAGAGGGCAGATCTCTGTGCGTTTAAGGCCATGCTGGTCTACAGAGCGAGTTCTAAGGCAGCCGGGTCTACACAGAGAAACCTTGTCTCAAACAAACAAACAAAAAAAACAAAAAAAAAAAAGAAAAGAAAAAATGATAGAAAGAAAACCTCTAAAATTTTTTTTCAAAGAACATTCCGAGGCTGGTGAGATGGTTCGGCAAGTAAACAAATGTGCTGGCTGCTAAGCCTGCTGACCTGAGTTCAATTCCCAAAATCCACATGGTGCAGGGAGAAAACTGGCTCCTGGAATATTGTCCTCTCTCCCAAAACACATCTGTGTTTCTCAGTGTAGCCATCCTGTGCTTGTGTCTTATTAGGATATATCCTAACCCTGGCTAGAGGCACAGCTCCCTGGCCAATGCACTGTGGGCATTAGAGGTCAGACTATGGAGAAGTCTCTCTGAGTTAACTGTTGGCTCTTCCTGGTAGAGTTGCTCTCCCGCCTCCTCACACTGAGGTCCTGTAGGTGGGGCCAAGGTGTTCCCAGCTTGCACTTCCCTCTTGCCTTGGCATCATGGACGCAGGGTGGAGTCAGGACATCAGCTCACAACAGGTTTCAACAACTTGCTTTGCTTGAGGTGAGACTCTGTCACTCCACCCTGCCCCAGTATTAACTGAAAGTATGTTCCAGTTCACCTATCTGGGCTTGTGGGTGGAAGGCAAGACGTGTGGCTTATGCTCTAAGCCTGCGGGATACCAGCATGGGAGGCAGAAGTCCAAGGAGCAGAGGGCAAAGGCAAGGGTCACACAGCTCACCAAGCAAAAGGTGCATCAGACTCCACAGCTTGCTGAAAGTAGTCATGAAAACATCTTTTTGTTTCTGGGTCTGGGGATGTGTGGAGGGGGCGGAGACCGGGTCTCCGTTAGCTCAGGCTCCCTAGCTAGACTAGGTTGATTCCCAGTCTGCCTACCCTGGTGTTCTGCAGTCACATGCCACACTTGGCTGTTTGTTTGGTTTTTGTTTCGTTTTGTTTTGTTTTGTTTTGTTTTGGAGACAGGGCCTTGGTATGTAGCCTAGGTCACTCTTCAGCTCTCTCTTTCCTGCCCTCCCCCTCTCTCTCTGAGACAGACAGTCTCTCTGTCAGCTTTGGTTGTCTTGGAATTCAGTCGGTAGACCAGGCTGGCCTCGAACTCACAGTGATCCTCCTGCCCCTGTCTCTCAAGTGCTGGGATTAAAGGTGTGCGCCAACACAAATGGTCAGTCTTGGTTCATCCCCCTGCTCTGATTCCCAGTGCAGGGATCACAGGCATATATAGTCATATAGTGTAGGCTTGTCTCCTTGAACTTGCTATGTAGATGACTCTGAACTTTTTCCCCAGGGTTTCTCTGTGTGGCCTTAGTTGTACTGGAACTCACTCTGTAGACCAGGCTGGCCTCAGACTCACAGATCCTCCTGCCTCTGCCTTCCCAGTGTTGGGATTAAAGGCGTGCGCCACCACAACAGGCTGATCTTGAACTCCTGCTTCCCCTCGTCACACAGAGGTCAGGTGCTCCTCCAGCTAAGGGGCAGGGGCTCCAGGAAGTGCCAGAGGAGGGGAGTTCAACCTTAAATTACTATGGCACAGAAATGGAATGCCACTAAGACAGATCTGTCCCCTTCTCTTCTTCTCTTTTCTTTCTTTTTCATTCTTTGAGAGACAGTCTCACTACATGGCCTTAGCTATGTAGACAAAGGTGGCCTTGGGATCACAGAGCTCCACCTGCTTCCCAAGCGCTGAGCTTAAAGGTGTACACACCATGCTCAGCATTTATTAATTCCTGGTGGCAGTAAGGAGACAGTGTTTCATGTAGCCCAGCCTAGGCTTGAACTCTTGATCCTTCTGCCTCCACCTCCCGAGGAGGACAGGAAAGCACTACAAACAAGCTGAGCAGTGTCTTAACTACACCAATAAGTAGAGCTGGGACAGAGCTCAGGGGTGGAGAGGTCTCAATGCCAAACACTCCCTGAAAGCTCAGGAGTTTGAAAATTCTTTTCTTTCAGGCTGGAGAAATGTCTCAGAGGTTAAGAGCACTGGCTTCTCTTCCAAAGGTCCTGAGTTCAATTCTCAGCACCACATAGCGGCTCACAACTATCTATAATGGAATCTGATTCCCTCTTCTGATGTGCATGAAAACAGAGCATTCATATACATAAAATAAATAAATCTTTAAAAAAAAAGAAAGCAAGTTTGTTTTTTAAAGATTTATTTATTATGTATACAATGTGTGTTTGCACGTACACATGCATGCCAGAAGAGGGCACTAGGTTTCATTTTAGATGGTTGTGAGCCACCATGTGGTTGCTGGGAATTGAACTCATGACCTTTAGGAAGAGTAGCCAGTGCTCTTAACCTCTGAGCCATCTCTCCAGCCCTGCAAGTTCTTTTCTTTATTTATTTTAATTTTTCAAGACAGGGTTTCTCTGTGTAGCCTCGACTGTCCTGGACTCCCTTTGTAGACCAGGCTGGCCTCAAACTCACAGAGGGCCACCTGCCTCTGTCTCCCCAAGTGCTGGGATTAAAGGCATGCAGCATCATGCCAGGCCTTTTCATTTTTCTTACTTCTCTTTAGCCTGTGTGAGTTTGTGTGTGTGTTGTATGTATGTGAGTATGTGTGCATATGTGTTCCCACAGTTGGTTCTCTCTGCCCACCATCTGGGGCCCAGGTATCAAACCCACTGGTCCAGCTCGTGTGTCTGAGCGTGAGAGCTGGCAGTGCTGTTTTGGGAGGTGCTAGAATGATCAGGTGTGACCAGCTGCACCACGTTCCCTCTCCACAGCCTGGAGCTGCTCCTGCCACCGACCTCCACCATGACAGGCTTGTCCCCTTAGACGAGGGGCCACAACAAGCCCTTCTCATGTGGCTTTGTCACGGCAGCAAGGAAGTAACTAACCCAGCACAGCATGTGTGAGGCGCTGGGTCCCTCTGGGTACTACCCAAATAAAAAGACAAAAACAAGAAGAGCTGGAGCCTGTACACACATCTGCACAGCCCCGGCACCGGAGCACTCCCACAAGGGCCGAGGACACATCCACGGGTCTGTCAGATGACACACACAAAACGCCACCTGCACACACAGTGGAGCACGTGTCTAATATGCACACGGTCCTGCATTCCAGGTGTGCAGAGCATCTGAGCTCTGGGGAGGCAGAGGCCGGAGAAGCAGGAGCTCAAGGACAGAACAAAGGAGCAGCACACAGCAGAAGGCCATCGGCCTCTCGGGCATGTGGAATTATGACAGGCTGCAGCAACTATGCAGTCTTTCCCCTCCGTGAGGCAGACAGAAGCAAAAGCACTAGCAGTGACTGTGCAGCCCCTCGCAGGAAGTGCCTGGAGCCATCCACTGATGGAAGCAGACATCCTCTGTCAGGCCTCTAATCCCAGCACTCTAATCTCAGGAGACTGAGGGAGGAGGATCAAAAGTTTGAGGTCCATGGGGTTTTGTTTGTTTTTTTGTTTGGAGACAGGGTTTCACAGAGGAACTCACAGAGATCCGACTGCCTCTGCCTGCAGAGTGCTGGACTAAAGCTGTGTGCCACCACACCTGGCTGGCTTAATTTTGAGACAAGGTCTTACATGGAAGGCCAGGTTCACCTTGAACTTGCATCTTCCTGCCTCAGCTTCCTGAGCTGATGATGCCTGTGCTACCAGGCCTGGCTTTTTCTTTACACGGGTATGTGTGTGTAGTGTGGACGCACAGCGTGTGTAGGTGCACCTTCATGTGTGCACAGGCCCATGGTTGGTATCAATGTTTCCCTTCATCATTATCCACTACACACACTCACACGCATGCACCCACACACATATTGGCATTTTGTCTACGTGGATGTCTGTGCACATGATATCAGTCTGCTTGCAAGGTGAAAAGGCAGTTTCATATCCCTTGGAACTGGAGTTATAGATGAGCCACCAGATGGTTGCGGGAATTGAACCTGGGTCCTCTGTAAGAACAGGCAGTTCTCTTAACTGCTGAGCCATCTCCCCAGCCCCTTCCTCCTTACATATTGAGTTAAGGCCTCTGACTCGACTCCAGAACTCCCTGATTTGGCTAGTCTAGACAGCCAGCTTGACCCTGGATCCTATCACACTAGGATTACAGGCAGTGAGCAGGCCCACCTCACCTTTACACGAGTGTTGGAAATCTGAAGTCTGCTCCTCATGCTAACATGGTGTCTGATTTAACCACTGAGCTGTCTCCTCAACCACACTCTTTTTCTTTTGCTCTTGTTTTTGTTTTGAGATAGGGTCTCATGCTGTCCAGGCTAGCCTAGGACTTAAGCTACAACTTCTGATCTTCTCTCTTCTCTCTTAGGAACTGGGATTCCTCCCTTTTTATCACTGTTAAACTTTTCTTTATTTTACTATACCTCTTTATTGGTGAAATGGGGGCCTGTGCCCACAACACGTGAATGGAGGTCAGAGGATAATTTGCTAGTCAATTCTCTTCTTCCACCATGTGAATCCTGGGGTCACCGTGCTAAGTGCCTTTATCCACTAAGCTATGCAGCCCACCCGCCCACCTGCTTCTTAAGCGTATTTGCAGAGGTAGAAGAATCCCATGGGGGTAACCCTGGATGCCTGAATTAGAATAAAATTCTAGTTTTGAATTTTGAAAGACAGCAGAACCACGTGCTGCCAGAGAGCTGAGGGGCGTTTGCGACACACTTGTACTGTCGCAGAGCCGCCTACCGGCCTTCCCCTTGATCTCGCAGAGCACGCTGAAGAGGGCAGACTTCATCCGATGGCAGTTCAGAGCATGCTTCCTGAAAGAGGAGAGAGGCGTGGTGAGGAGTTAGCTCACCAGGGGAGCAGGGGCCCTCCTTCCCAAGAGCCAGCCAGCCATGTGACACAGGTGTCACACCCTTTGAGGACCTGGCCAAACACGCCACATCACTTCGATTCCCGTAAAATTAAAACAGGAATGTGCGATCTGTGATAGTGAACTTTGCTTATCAGCTTGACTGGAATGTTGGAAGATGGTGGCATTGAGCCTTGACTGTACTCTGGAGGCAAAGACTGGTGGATCCGCCAGTGCACGGCCTGCCTGGCGCACACAGTTCCCGGCTAGCCCAGGCTACACAGGAAGGCCCTGGGTTTCAAGAACAGAAATGTTAGGGGTGCTTTTCTGTGAAGCTGGAAGCCAGCATGGTTGATTAATGACTCTAGGCAAGCCAGGGCTGCAGAGCAAGACCTTGTCTCAACAAATACAACTAGAAAGAATGCCATGGTACACACCTGTCACCTAGCCCTGCAGAGTGAGGAGGAGGACCAAGAAGAGTTCAAGGCCAGTGTCAGCCATATAGTGAGGTTTGAGTTTGGGGCAAGCCTGGGATACAGGAGATCCTTCCCTAGACAAAGCAAAGACTCCACACAAAATAGGAAGCAGAGATGTGTCAGCAGGTAAAGGTCCTTGTTGTGCAAGCCTGACATCTTCAGTCCAATCCCTAGAAACCAACCCCTGCAAATTGTCCTTCTACCTCCATACATGTGCTGTGTCATGCCCATGCCTGTGTTTACACACAGAGAGAATAGGAAAATTAAACAAGCAGACACAAAGGGGCTGGTGAGAAGGCTCATTGGGTAGAAATGCCTGCGGGTGACATGGCTTCCATCCCCAGAGCCCACAGAGAGGAAGAACTGACTATCAAAAGCTGTCTTCTAACCACCACAGGAGCCATCCACACAAAAATACATCTTAGGAAGCTGAGCTCGGGGGCTGGAGAGATGGTTCAGTGGTTAAGAGCACTGCTTGCTCTTCCAGAGGTCCTGAGTTCAATTCTCAGCACCACACAGTGGCTCACAACTATCTATAATAAGATCTCTGGTGTTCAAGTATATATGCAGACAGAACATTGTATACATAATAAATAAATAAATCTTAAAAAGAAGAAGAAGCTGAGCTCAGCAGTGCATGCCTGTGATCCCAGCACTCTGGAAGACAGAGACAGGCAGATCTCTGTGAGTTTGAGGCCAGCCTGGTCTTCAAATCGAGCCTAGGACAGCCAAGGCTACACAGAAAAAACCTGTCTTGAAAAAAGAAAAGGAAAAAAAGCATCTTAAACGCCACAAAAGGAAGAAACAAAAACAAAACAAGAGAACAACAAAAATAAGAGCAAGAACTATTGAGGAGTTAGAGAAGAGGTACCAGGGTATGCTTTCGATGGCGTTTCCAGAGGTGATCTGATCAGCCTCACAGCAGTACTGGGAGACGTGAGGTGCTGGAGGAAGTCCTGGGAGGCCTGTGGTGCTGACAAACTGACCTCCTTTAGGCCTCTCACTCTGTATCCTGGTCTCAGGACACTCTGCCCTCTATGTCTCTGTTACAGCAGCAGACACTGCTGAGCCAAGTGGCATCTTCCTTCAGTTGCTTACATCAGGCATTTTCTCAGATGCAATGAGAAAGTTACAAATACACCTTTGGCCATGCCAGACATCTTGGCCTCCACACTTCACACCAACCAGGGAGGACAGGGGTGTAACTCAGCAGGACAGTGGCAGCCCAGCATGCTCCAAGCCTTCACCCCATCCCCAGCAAACACACTAACCAAACAGCTCCAAACAGGCATGGAAAACACTCCAATAATCTGGCTTGCTAGAAGGTTGTGCAGGCGCCCTCCATCATTCTTTCTTTCTTACGTCTGTTTCGCCTGCATATATGCCTGTGCACTGTGTGTGTGCCTAGTTGCCCATGGACACCAGGAATTGGATCCCCTGGAACTGAATCACAGATGGTTGTGAGCTACCATGTGGGTACTGGGAATTGAACCTGCATCCTCTGGAAGCCCAGTTAGTGCTCTTACCAGTGGAGCTGTCTTTTTAGCTCTGCGTTAGTATTTTTTATTTTTTGTTTTTGTTGTTGTTTTTTCGAGACAGGGTTTCTCTGTGTAGCCTTGGCTGTCCTGGACTCACTTTGTAGACCAGACTGGCCTTGAACTCACAGAGATCCAGCTGCCTCTGCATCCCTGAGTGCTGGGATCACAGGGCATCATTATCTTTTAAATAACAGTATAGTAAAGTAAACAGTATACTAACTATTTACAGGGCTGGTGAGATGGCTCAGTGGGTAAGGGTTCTTGACATCAGGCCTAATAACCGAAGTCCAATCCCCAGGACACACATGGTGGAAGGGAAGAACTGACTCCTGAAAGCTGTCCTCTCACCACACACACAGATGTAATTTAAAAATTAACAAAAAGCTGCTTACAAAACACCTGCGCAGCTTCAGGGTTCTAAGTCAGTCCTCAAGCAGGGCAGGCTCCACAGATGTCCCAGCTCATAAAACCCTTAGCACCTGCGCGTGTTACCCCTGCTGCAGAGTGGGCAGTCCGTCCTGAGCCAGTTCTCGCTGGCCATGGAGGGCTGCCTTACAGATACTCACAACTGCCCTTCACACAGGGGAGTTTACACACTGCCGTCAGCGTCTAAATCACCAACTTCAGAGCTGGAGAGCAGGCCTTGTGTTTAAGAGCACTTGTTCTTGCAAAACACCTGGCTTTGATCCTCAGCATCCACATGGAAGCTCACCACCCCACACATCACACATCCATGTGGTGCAAGACACTCACAAAATAAAACAGACCTAGACATTTATTTAAAAGAGAGAGAACAAACAGTAAAGTCAGAGAGCTGTGAGCGATGCTCACCTCCTCTGCACCTGGGCACAGGCGTGCAGATACGTCACCCTGCCCCCCGGCCCACACACCTTTCTAGTGTCAAGTGGCCGCTGCAGCGGGTCCTCATATTTGCACAACAGGCATACTTACCCATCAAACCATGTCAAGTCCTACTTCCCTCTCCTGAAGCCTCTGTAGTACAATCATTGTGTTATATTGACACTGAGTCCACGTCACACCCATCCTCCAAAGACAGCCCATGCTCGCTTGGTGCTGGCACGTGCTCTCCCTGTGTTCAGCACCCATCCATCTCCTCATCTCTACATATTCTTCTTTTGGACTTTTTGCACGGGTAGACGCATACAACCGTGGCTTTCTGAGATGTGGCATGGATAATACTTCACTCCTCATCCTAGTTGACTAGCATTATTTTATCCTAAGGGCAGAGAACAACTTGCTCATTCATTCATCCATTCCCATATCCATTTTTAAACACTGCTTCTCTAATTTCTGTGTGTGTCTGTGAGTACAAGTGTCTGTGTCCCAAGCTCATAAAAAACTTAGCACCTGCCCTTTACACACACACACACACACACACACAGAGAGAGAGAGAGAGAGAGAGAGAGAAAAGAGAATATCTGTGCACTGCTGTGCAGGGGCCAGAGGTGGGATCAGGTATCTTATCACTGTCTTATCCCTTTGAGGCAGGATCTCTCTCAACCTGGAGCTCATGTATTCTCCCCACCACACACACCTCCTTAGGGTGGTGGCCATCAAGCCTAGCTTGTTTTCAGCCCACGTGGTGCTAGGATCACTAACATGTTTGAGACTGTACTTGGCATGCTACATGGGTGCTGTGAGCCGAACTCAGGCCCTTTCTCATGTTTACTCTGAGCACCCTAACCACCAAGCTTTGGGCTCTTGAGCACCAAGCACCTCTTCCTGAGACTCTGATGTAGCCCAGGCTGGCCTCACCCTCTTTATGTAGTCGAGGGTAACCGTGAATTTCTGATCCCTCCTGCCTCTACCTCCTGAACGCTAGGATTTCAGATCTGTGCCACCACACCTTTAAGCACTCTCAGTGACTGCTTATGAAATGAGCCATTTCTCCAGCCCTTTTAGCTCCCCCCCCCCCCGAGCTACAGTCTCATGTACAAGCTGGCTTTCAACTGCCTATGTAACCAAGGATGACCTTGTATTCCTGATCTTCCTGCCTCTGCTTGCGTTCTGGGGTGACAGGTATGCATCACACACAGTTTATATCATGAACAGTGTTGCTGGGCACACTGTATAGAGGACTGTGGGTATAGGCAGTTTTCATTTTTTCTTTTTCTTTTCCTTTTCCTTTTCTTTTTAGTTGTTTGAGACAGGGTTTCTCTGTGTAGCTCTGGTTGTCCAGGAACTCACTCTATAGACCAGGCTGGCCTTGAACTCAAGGATATTTTTTGGTTTTGTGAAGCAGGGTCACACTGTGTAGCTTTGGCTGGCCTAGAGCTCAATATGTAGACCATGCTTGGCCTTGAACTCACAGAGATTCAACTGCTTCTGCCTCCTGAGTGCTAGGATTCAAGGTGTGCCCTGACAAGCCTAGCTTAACTTTACTCTTCAAACTTTACTTTTTATGTGTCTGAGCATTTTATCTGCCTGTGTCTGTATACCATGTGCCCATAGAGGTCAAAAAGAGGGCCTCACATCCCCTGAGACTAGCCGTAAAGCCCTTGACCCAGTCCCGCCCATTTTCAGAGGGGTTGACATCTTCTCCGTGCACTGTGACAACTATTTCTATTCGGCTTGGGCCTCTCGGCTATGCCGCTACAAGGTGCACATTTCTCCCTTCCTAAGGGCTTTTGACTTTCTGGATAAGGTTTTGCTTGTTTATTTAAATTTTATTATTCTATGTGTATTGGTGTTGGCATGTATATCTATATATCATGTATGTACTTGGTGCCAGTGGAGGCCAGAATCAGGTGGTTGTAGGATGTACTGGGAACTAGGAACTCAGCCTGGGTCTTCTGGAAGAGCAGCTAGGACTGAGCATCCCGCCAGCCGAGCAGCTGGGACTGAGCATCCCGCCAGCCCGTTTACTTACTGTAATTTTCTCACCATCAGTACATGTGTCTGTGTGTGAGAAAGAATGCTTACATGGTGCGGGTAAGAAGGCAGATTTCAGGAAGCCTGGTTTAACTATTTTCAGATGGCATCTGGCTGGTCTCTAACTCCCAATCCTGCAGCTTCTGCTGCTGGCTTATAGCACATACATACTCCCTTGCCTGGATCCAGACTTTTCCATTTAGATGAAATCCAACTGATCTATTTTGCCTTTTCAATTATTAAGTATTATTTCTTTTGTTTTGCTTTTCTGCTGTCCTGGAACTCACTCTGTAGACCAGGCTGGCTTTGAACTCAGAGATCCTCCTGCCTTTGCTGGGATTAAAGGTCTGCACCGTTGCCTCCTAGCTAAGTTTCATTTCTAGCTGTTTATCAACATTTTCTTTTAATTGTTTTATAAGTTGGCTAGGTGTGGTAGCTCATGCCTGTGATTATGGCACTCAGGTAGTAAGGTGGACACATCACTGTATGTGTCAGGAAGAGCCTGAGCAAAGATGGTGTCTCAAAAAACAAAAACAAAAAGTTGAATTGTACAAGGTTAGCTCCTATTGAGTGAGAGAGACACAGTTGCTGGCAATTGAAGCCAGACTCTCAAGTTTGCTCTGCCAGTGCTCTACCAGAGAGCGACATCCGCAGCCCTGTGTGCGAGCTGAACATGGGGTATGAGATGAGATGGGGAGCTTTTGTTATTCTTTTGTCCAAGTGACACAGGCCAGCATCATCTGTGAAGAGGATCCTCAGTTGAGAAGATACATCCATCAGATGGCCTTGTAGGTAAGCCTGGAGGGCACTTCCTTGATTAATGACTGATGTAGCCCAGCCCACTGTGGGTGGTGTCATCCCTGGCCAGGTGGTATGGGATGCTATGAAAAAGCAGGCTGAGTAAGCCACAAGGAACAAGGCAGGGAGCAGCAGTCCTCTATGCCTCTACTTTAGCTCCTTCCATGATTGACTGAGCTCTAAGATGACATGCACCCTTTCCTCTCCAAGCTGCTTTTTGTCATGGTGGTTTATCATAGCAATAGAAACCCAGTGAGGACAGGCCACAGTACCTTTTTTTGGTTTTTGTTTTTTGTTTTGCCATGGGTTTGACCAACTGCTGAAAAGAGTACATCTTTTCCCACCAAATGTCTTGGTAGACCTGTCAAACATCATGCACCTAGCTGGGGATACAGTTCAATCAGTACAGTACTGACTGTGTGTGCAAACAGCCCTAGGTTTGATCCCCAGCATCACACAAGCCAAGAGTGGTAACATACACCTGCAATCCAGGATTTAGGGAGGGTACAAGTAGCAGGGTCAAAAGTTCAAGGTCACCCTAGGATATGTGGCGACTGAGACCCTGTCTCAGTTCTGTCCCACTCATCTGTTTGCCTAGCCCTGAGTGAAATCTATTCATTCATTCATTCATTCATTCATTCATTCATTCATTCATTCATTCATTCATTCATTCATTTGCTGTGTCGCCCAGGCTGGACTCTGTATTGATCTGTTTGCCTAGTCTTAAGTGTAAATTATTTATTTATTTACTTACTCTTTCCAGATGGGGTCTGCATAGCCCAGGCTGGCCTCAAACTCCAGGCTTAAGGGATTATCAGTTCTGCCTGAGTAGCTGGAACTTCAGGTATGTGCTGGGCTGAAATGTGATTTCTTTTTGGTTTTGGTTCTTTGAGACAGGTAGCCCAGGCTACCTGAACTTCCCATTCTTCTGCCTCAGGTTCCTGAACCCATGGATTATAAGCATGAACCATATCAGGCCGTCTGAAATATTTATATTTTAATTAAAACATTTTGTGGGGTACAGGAGAGATGGTTCAGTGGTCAAGAGCACTGTCTGCTTTTCTAAAGGACCCAGGTTCAATTCCCAACACCCACGTGGCAGCTCACAACTGTCTGTCACACCTGTTCCACTCTCATGGAGACATATATTCAGTCAAAGCACCAATGTCCATAAAATAAAAATTATATATAAAAACAAAACAAAACAAAACATTTTGTGGCTGGAATGGAAGCCAGGGCCTTCAATGTAGATTGAGCAGAATGAAAGCCAGGACCTGCCCTGTGTAAACTGGGCAGACTGCTACACTGAGTTGTATGGGGAATCCTTTTTACTTTTCATTTTCAGTTTGAGACAGCATCTTGCTAAGTTGTCCCGGCTGGCCTTGAACTCCTAACTCATCCGCCTTAGCCTCTTTACTGCCAGGGTTACAGACATGTAGCAACATAACCAGTCTGAAACACATTTTAAATATATATTGTGTCAGCTGGATGTGTTAGCACACATCTGTAATGTCTGTGCTCAGGAGGCAGAGGCAGGCAGATCTCTGTGAATTCAAGGACAGCCTTGTCTACAGAGTTAATGCTACACAGAGAAGCCCTGTCTCCAGAGAAAAAGTGGGAGGGGGCACCAGCTTCGGAGCCTACTCTCTTCAGGAAGAGAGTGAAGGGGCCCTGCTTAGAGGCCTCCAAGCCTGAGCAGGGCTGAGCTACATGCATGTACCCTGGGTCTCAGCACCTTTAATTTGAGGAGTGGGTCTGCAGGACCTCCACGTAAAATGGGGAAAAAGAAGGTGACTAGCATTTCTAGTCTGAGCACTGCAAGGCGATGGCCTTTGTGCAGTGACCTGGTGGGCGCATGTGTAGGTTTCAGTAGATCACAGGGGCAGCCCTGGAGCTGGTGGGCAGGGCCAGCGACTCTGGGCTGGAGCTGCACAAGCCCAGGCTGGGTAGTCAGTGGCCTGGTGATGACACCTGAGTCCTGAACATTTGAGGCAATCTTACAGGAGGCTCTGAAGCTCAGAGACTGTCAGAGGTCACACGGAATGCAGCTGAACCCAAGTGGCCAAGGAAAAGCATGCCAGGAAAAGGGACCTCCTCGAGTTCCAGAGTGACTCATCCAGGGCGGAGCACAGAGGTGGGGAGAGGGTAGGCGTGGAGGGAGCAGAAGCAGCAGCTATGCCCTCAGCCATCTTGTCATGAAGGAAAGCAAAGTAAAGCAGCAGGTGCCAACATGAAGCATGTGGGTGGCTGGGTTTCTACTGTGTTTTAAGAGGCTTGGCCAAGCTGGGGCCAGCTAACTCCCAGACTGAGCAAACACCTGCACATCTGCTAATCCCAAATCCTTCCCCCAACAACTCTCATCTCACACAACCCTGAGGCTTTCCCTGTCCCCAGTCACCATGGGGCCAGATCCTAAACAACTAGAGAGTCCCCTATTACTCAGAGTAGAGCTGGTATTCACTCCATTCAGCTCCAGGCTGGCTCAAACTAGCCTGCCTAGCTCAGCCAGTTCATTCTGGAGAAAATCCTACTACAGCTCTGTGTCTCTGCGCGCGCGCACACACACATCTTATGGCATGGCTGTATATGGCATGGTATGCCCCTCCCCTTAGTAGTAGTAAGCAAACTTCCCTTTAAAAGCATCCATCTGTGTCACCCTGCCACACTTAATTCAAACAAATCTGTTACAAATCCAGTCAGGATGGAGCCGGGGAGATGGCCCAGAAGTTAAGAGCTATCTTAAGAGTTGGAGAAGTCCACAAAAGTTTGGTTCCCAGCATTGTGTTGGGCTATACAATCTTCTGTAATTCCAGCTCCAGGAGACCAGATGCCCTCTCCTGGCCTCTGAGAGCACTGCACTCACACTTGCATATACCCTACAGAGACCAAGACACACATATGCACATAAATGCACAAAATAAGCCTTTCTCTTCTTTGGGTGGTTTTTGTTTGTTTTTGTTGACAAGGTTTCTCTGTGTCGTCGTAGCTTTCCTGGGTCTTGCTCTATAGCGCGGGCTGGTCAGAGATCTGCCTGCCTCTACCTCCTGATGCATCTTTAATTTTAATTTATTTTTTTGTGCATTGGTGTTTTGCCTGCATGTATATCTGTGTGAAAATGTCAGATCCTCTAGAACTTATTAAGACATACAGACAGCTGTGATCTGTCATGTGAGTGTTGGGAATTAAACCTGTATTCTCTGAAAGTGCAACCAGGGCTTTTAACCACTGAGCCATCTCTCCACCCAGAGTGGGTCTTTTTAAAAAAAAACCTTTTTCATTAATCTTATGTGTATGAATGTTTTGCCTGCATATATGTCTATGTACCAGGTATCCATAAAAGTCAGAAGAGACCTTCAAATCCCCTGAAGCTGGAGTTATCAATATTGTGAGCCCCCATTCGGGTGCTGGGAATTGAACCTGGGCCCTCTATAAGAGCAACAAGTGCTCTCAACTGATGGGCCTCCTCTGTAGGCCCATCCCCTTTTAAAACAGAGTCTCAAGCAGCCCAGCCTGGCCTTGAATGCACTAGTAGCTGAGGGTGACCATCAACTTCCCATCCTCTGGCCTCCACAGGATGACAGACTAAGCCTATGCAAGCACTCTGCTAACACTTGGCCTTCTGCCTCTCTCCAAGGGACTGCAGGAAGAACCTTTCCTCTGAGCCACACCCTCAGCCCTTCACTGGGGAATTCTAAGCCTCTGCTAATCACTGGGCCATAACCCAAGCAAATGCCCACAGATCACAGAGCCATAGTCTAGTGAAACTGACCTCTGACTCAAGAGTGTAACAAGTGACTTCATCCCTTGGCAAACCCTAAGGTGAGCCATGCTCGCGTCACACTCTTTCCTTGACTCCAAGAACCTGTGACTCAAAATGTGGCTGTTACATTTTCTCATACTTTGCTTAGTTAATGAATAAAGCCAGGTGCCTTGCTTCCAGAGAGCCCCAGCAGAGAGCACTGGGTATCATTTAGTTGCTAAGGGCTGAGGGTCAGGGACCTCAGTCTTACAGATGCAGGGAACTGAATTGTCAATAACTACAAGGGTCTGAGACCCAAGCCACTCTTTCTGTATAGCTTGTGAGATCCTATGTCCAGATTCCTAATGCAACAAAACTCTGAGATCTTAAGCGTGTATGGCTTATTATTTTTTAAAGATTTATTTTAAGTATATTTATTTTATCTGAGTGCTCTGCATGTACACCTGCACGCCAGAAGAGGGCACCAGATCTCATTATAGATGGTTATAAGCCACCATGTGGTTGCTGGGAATTGAACTCAGAACCTTTGGAAGAGCAGACAGTGCTCTTAACCTCTGAGCCATCTCTCCAGCCCAATTACTTATTATTCTACTTTGGAAGCTGAAAAGCTGGCTCAGAGGTAAGTGCACTGATGACTCTCCAGAGGACCCCAGCTTGACTCTCAGCACCTACACTGGCAGCTCACAACTGTGTGTAACTCCAGTTCCAGGAAATTCTTGGGCACTAGACATACATGGGGTACATACATGCATGCAGGAAAACACCCACATGCATTAAAACAAAATAATGAGAATTTAAAGCGATTTCATGATCATATTTTTTGAGATAGGGTATATTTCTTCATCTCAAGCCCTCCTGAAACTAATGGCAATCCTTCTGCCTAAGTCTCCCAAGTGCTAAGGTAAGAGGTGTGTGGCACCATATCTGGCTAGTAATTTCATATCATCTTTTTGTAGTACTGGGAAGGAACCCTGGACGTTGTGTGTGTTAGACGAGCCCCCTCCCCTTGGCCTGCACCCCCACTACCACGCATATAGATTCAACTTTAGCTCAGCTGTGACTTGCTCCACAGCAACAGAGAGCTGATGTTCTTTGGCCAACTTCTGACCAGTGAGTAGACTGTGGGAGAAAATGGAGTCGATGTTGAGCCATCTTGCCAGCCTTGTGTGTGTGTGTACATGTCCGCTCCTCCACGGCACACATGTCAGAGATAACTTTGTGGGGTTGATTTTCTTCTTCTGCCTTTATGTAGCTTCTAAGAACTGAACTCATGTCACCAGGTTGCACCCCTGGGTATTGTGCACCCTTACCTGCTGATCTCTCCTCTCCCTCTCTGAATTTCTATCCTGGAATTCCAAGTGCTAGGGTCACAGGTATGTGCTACACCTGGCATCTTCTAATTTTCATCTCTATTTAATTTTACTGTCTCATAAGATAACCCTCCTAAAAAATAATTAGCTGATTTCACCGTGTTTTTACAACATTGCTATTCTTGGGGAAGTCTTTTCAAGGACTGCCCATCATACAGAGGCAAGACTTCTGAGCATCTCTAAAATCAGCCTCCCAGTGATTTAAAATCAGACATTCCTGTTGGTATAATGTTCTTGTGGAATGTATGCAATTTCCCCTTGTTCATTCAAATGCTGATTTCTTTCCTCCACTATCAGGTTTCAATCTTGGCATTGCACTGTGATGTTTATTCTAAGCATCACCTGTTTCAAGTTTCTGTAAACATGCCACCATTTGTTCTCTGTATTGTCAATAAAACAACCAGTCAATGCTGAGCAATGGAGAGAATAGGGTGGGAAATCCTGGTCCGGAGGGGAGAAGGAGGAAGCGAATGGGGGAAATTGGGAAGAGAGATCAGGGAGGAGAGGGCTTGGAACCACAGGGGAGATGAACCAGACCAAAGATATGACTAAAAACAAGTATAATGTGGGAGGAAACTATGCAGGCTTGCAGGTTTAGGATGGAGAAACTATTGCCCAGCATTGTGCTCTAGGTTAATTAAGTAAATCCTAGTCTCTGTGTGGCGACTTGAGTATACAGCTGGTTTAGCAATAACCACTGCTTAACTAAAAGACAAATCAATATTAAATATTAATGAACACCACCCCCAACAAAAGCAAGCTGTCACATAATTTAGAATTATTTGGACATTACAGGTAAACATCATGAGCTGTGACGTCCCATTGGTAGAAATATGTATTTTGCTTGTTTTGTACAGTTCTGCTCCTTGGTCCTAAGCAGTAGCCTCCATGTGGTAGCTCCTTCACAACGTTTGTCCCACAGATACTGAATAGTTAGTTAGAGCTGCTGGGGACAGAGCACCAAGCTTTATTTCCCACCAAGTAGTATGGATACAGAATTTTACTGGGTTTTTTGTTTTGTTTTGAGACAGGGTTTCTCTGTGTAGTCCTGGCTGTCCTAGAGTTCACTCTGTAGAGCAGGCTGGCCTCAAACTCACAGAGATCCACCTGCCCTGCTTCTAGAGTGCTGGGATCACAGGTGTGCACCACCACACCTGACTAGAATTTTAGTACTTTAAAAAAAAATTTTTTTTTATGTATGTGAGTGTATCTACCTGTGAGTATGAGTACCTGGGAGGCCAGAAGAGGGCATCAGATCCCCTGGACCCAGAGTAACAGGTGGTTGTGAGCCATCCAATGTGAGTGCCAGGAATTAAACCTGGGTCTTCTAGAAAAGTAGCAAGCACCCGTAACTGCCAAGCCATCAATGTATGGCAGTTAAGTATTAGTTTTAAAATATTTTTTTAAAGTTTTTTTAAAGACATGGTCTTAGTATGTAGCTAAGGCTGTCCTGGAACTCACTACGTAGAGCATGCCGGCCTCAAACTCCCAGAGACCCTCCTGCCTTTGCCTCCTGAGTGCTGGAATTAAAGCTGTGTGCCATTATGCCCAGCTTAAAAATATTTCTAATGGCAGCCCAGCATTATATATAGCTTTAAAAGGATTTTGATAACACACGGGGGATGATTTGGTCCTTTTGTCTCACAATTCTAGCAGTGGGAAGTAGGGCAGGATAGGATTAGATCCTAATATGTGTCTAAAGACATTTCTCAGTGCAGGGTGAGCCCAGACCGTCCATGGCACTTACACATTGCATATATTCACACAAACAGACAGCATACATGTAAATAAAAATAAATAAAATTTAAACCCTGGCATGGCTACACAGGCCCAGGCTAAAGGTCGGAGGAGAGCTGACTGGGAGCTCACAGGCCATCCAGTGAACCAAAACAGCAACTTCAGTGAGAGACCCTGTCTACAGCGAATAAGATAGAATGATAACGCAGGACACCTGGTGCCCTCCTCCGGCCTTCTTACCAGCTCTTGAACACACATGCACGCACTCACATGCACACACACACACACACACACTTCAAAAACTGTTTCTGTCCTCATTTAGCAGCTTCAGTTGGAAAGCAGCTGAGGCAAATCTCCCCCAGTTGACTTCCCCTCTGAAGACAGCTCATGCCTGCCTTGGCATATATGCTTGACCACATGTCGCCTGCTCACTGGTGCTGGCTTCCTCTGACCGACCGTCTCCTCAGGGCATATCCCTTTCCCACCCCACTTCTAATGGCCCTCGAGTCAGGCTCTCCCTGGGCACACACCACAAACTTTGCTCTTGGCAAGGGGCTAGCTCCAGCCCTTCTCTCTAAGAACCACAGGCTTTGGGGTTCAAGCAGCATGAGAAAGGGCATGGGAAGAGGTGCTCTGAAGGCCAAGGCACTCCTTTCATATCTAAGCGCTTCTACGAAGAAAGTGAGGCAAGGTTTCCATGAAAAATACTCATCAAGAGGTTGAGGGGATAGATAGCTCAGTTGTAACAGTGTTTGCCTTGCAAGAATAAAGGCATGAGTTTAGTCTCCAGAAACCACATTAAAAAAAAAAAAAGGAAGGAAGGAAGAAAAACAAGGAAGGAAGAAAGAAAAGTAAACCGGGGACGAAGGAAACTTCAAATCTGAAATTCCTCTCCTCAGCTTTGAATTAATGAGATTCTCTCATAATAATGGCATCTGATTCTGGAAAATTCCAAATAGGACACCAAGCCTGGCATTCTTTGAAGGGCTGAGTGCTCAGAGGTACACACCAGTGCACACACACACCATGTGTGCCCTCAGACACAGCTCTCCAAAGGCAGAAGACTACAGGTGCTGTGAAGGTGACAGAACAGATCTTGTTGCTTCCTTTGAAGAGCAATGTACACCATCTCCCTTTGGGAATTAAAATTTAACCTAGGGTCCATTGAGCCGACTCCTGTAGAAGCTTGCCGCCAAGCCTGATCCCCTGACATCAACGGTGGAAAATGGCAACTCCTTAAGTCATCTCCTGACCTCTACTCACATACAAACAATAAACAAGTAGTAAATATTTTACAAAATTAAGCCGGGTGTGGTGGCACACACCTTTAATCCCAGCATTCAGGAGGGGGAGGAAGAAGCAAGAAGATTGTGAGTTTGAGGCCAGCCTGGTCTACAGAGTTCCAGCCAAAAAAAAAAAAGAAGTGAGTTATCCTAGGATCTACATTTTTAAAAAATTATTTAATGTCAGGGTCCTAGTAAGATGATTTAGTGGTTTTATGAACACTGGCTACTCTTGCAGAGGACCTGAGGTCAGCCTACATCAGGCACCTACATCAGGCAGCTCACAAATGACAGAAACTACAGCTCCACAGGATCCAATGCCTTCTTCAGGCAGTTCCCCAACCCCCACCTCCCCAACACACACGGCAGATGCACATAGACACATAAATAAAAAATAAAAATAGGGGGCTGGGGAGATGGCTCAGAGGTTGAGGGCACTGTCTGTTCTTCCAGAGATCCTGAGTCAATTCCCAGCACCCACATGGCGGCTCACAACCATCTATAAGATCTGATGCCCTCTTCTGGTGTGCAGTTTTGTGTACATGCATTGTATACATATTAAACACATAAAAAATAAAAATAAATCCTCTAAAAATCATTCTCTATAGGCTAAAAACCTTGCAGAATCACATTAGCAGATGTGGGCCCAGGCTCTTCATGAGAATCTCACAATGGACAAAGCTCTTAGACAGAAGGCTCAGAAAGCATCCCTAACTTGATGAAGTACATCAGGAACCTCGTGAGGAGCGGTGGCACAGGCCTGTGATCTCACGAGATTCAGCAGGTCGAGGCAGAAGGAGCGCCTTGAGTTCCAGAACAGCGTGGGTACGAAGGGCCCTGACTCAAGTGCCTCCTGCCACAGAAGGGTCACGGCGCTGGCACGGGAACATAGGCAAGCCATCTAACCGTGGAGGCGGAGGCGGGGCGATCTCCAGTGTGAGGTCAACCTGAACCACAGTAACACCACACCCTAAAAACTGAAACATTAACATCTAAAACACACATAGTGACACATCAGGCAGGACACACTGGCACACCAGCATGCACTGATCTGAAAGAGAGCATCAAGACCAGATCTGCCAGCCAGTCACAACACAGCTCATCTGCCTGTCCACAGAGAGAAGCTGGACGAGGGGACAGTCCTCCTGGGTTGTGGTATAGACTGAATGTTGTATTTTTGTTTCCTTGTGGTGCTAGGAATGGAACAGAAGGCCTCGCCATCCCAGACAGGCACTCTGCCACTAGGCTACACCTCTAGCTCCTCTGAGTTCTTATGCAGAAACCTAATGCTCAGCGGAGCATGTGTGGAGGTGAGGCCTAATTAAGGGATGATGAGTGGGAAGCCTCATTAAAAGGCCCCATACCCTTAGAAAAGAGAGCCCAGGGAGAGGGAGATGGTTCAGCTGGCCAGATGCTTGCAGCCACGCCTGATGACCTGAGCTCCATCTGTGGCACCCACATGAAGAAAGCAGAGAACCAACCTGTAAGTTGTCCTCTGACCTCTGTTCATGTGCTGAGGCACACACACAAATAAATAAATGTTAAAAAAAATTCTGGTGGAAAAGTAAATTAATGTAGCCGTTATAGAAATAGAGGTTCCTCAAAAAAATTAAAAATAGAATTATCCTATGAGCCAGCTGTACTGCTCTTGGGAACTGACCTAAAACAGTCTCTATCCCACCACAGAGACACTTGCACATCCATGTTCACTGGTCCCCTATTCATGACGCCAAGACAGTGGAACCAGTGTCTAGGTGTCCATCAACAGATAAATGGATAATATAAATGTGGCATAGGCCTGGAGAGATGGCTCAGAGGTTAAGAGCATTGGCTGTTCTTTCCAGAGGATGCAGGTTTGCTTCCCGGCACTCATATGGTGGCTAATGACCATCTAACTCTGTCCCAGGGACTCCAATACTCTCTTCTGGCCTCCCCGGGCACCAGGCACACATGTGGCACAGATACGCAAACAGGCATCAGACCCATACACATACAATAAAAAATAAAGTAAAAAACAAATTTTAACAAGTCATACATATATACAATGGAATATTATTCAGTATTAAAACTGAAATTGTGAATTTTGCAAGAAAATAGGTGGCTCTGGAAAGGATATTAAGTGACAAAAACTCAAAAAACAAAAGCCAAGGCTGCCTGGCGGCCCGGTGGGGAAAGGCACTTGCCGCCCCAGAACCTACAAGGTAGCAGGAGAGAGCAGATTCCAGAGCAAAGCGCCTTCTGATTTCACACGCACGCCCAGATCCCTCAGAACAGGTGTTAGTTTAAAGAAGAAAGACAGACGCAGTAGGCTCTCCCCCCTCCTCACAGAGGAACCCTGGCCTGGAATATACAGGTGCGTACATGAAAATAGTCTAACTAGTCTAGAATGCTAGAGAGGACCAGAGAGCGCACTGACTAGATCACCAGGAAGGATGGGCGAGCTACAGCATGGCAACGAGGCCCGGCGGCTGAGGAGGTCACAGGGAAAGACACACTTTGCTCAAGAATCTCATTAGCATCTAGCACATCATATGCTTATCTACAATAAAAATTTTTAAAGGGTCCCCCTGAGAAGAGGGGCTGTGGGCAGCCAAGGCACCAGAAAGTACCTTGCCCCTGAGCCATCCACAAGCCGGAAGCAGCCCTGGAATCCACAGCTGCCTTGACAGCGACTGTCAGCCCTCTGTGATCTAGGGAATTATGTCAGACTCTCAGATGGACTAAGATAAGTTGCCTTTGCCACAGTGTGAGGTGCAGAGGCCTGTGTCTCCAAACAACCCATCAACCATTCTGTTTCCTAGTTCCACTAGCTTGCTCTGAGTCACCCTGAAACAATTCCCAGATTTAGTCTCACACTGACTTCTGAGGCAGCTCATTACTATGAGCCAGGTTTCACTGAGTAGAAGCTTCCTGGCTCCTGAGATTACCTTAAAATTTCAAAGCTTCTGTTGCCTGAGGAGTCCCAAGGAAATGCAGCCAGCATGCACTGTTCCTGGGGAGGGCCCAGAATTTTGACAGCCGTTTAGGGAGTCTATGACTCAAACACTGATCAGGGACCTGTAGAATAGAGAGCTCC
This sequence comes from Pachyuromys duprasi, assembly GCA_028658305.1. Classification (NCBI taxonomy): domain Eukaryota; kingdom Metazoa; phylum Chordata; class Mammalia; order Rodentia; family Muridae; genus Pachyuromys; species Pachyuromys duprasi. The sequence continues at coordinate 65,602,447 of CM053764.1, forward strand.
TGAGTCCTCAACCCTAAGCTGATGACCTCTGGAAACTACTCACCAACGAGCGGGGGGAACAGCCAGCATAGCAGTCTATGGCACACTGAAGAAACCAGAGAGGAAAACCTCCATGGGCAGTCTGTGGGGTGCTCTCAAACGGTTACATTGCCAGAAGCAGTCTTCAGAGTCTATGCAATCCCATCAAAATTTCAACATCAGTCTTCACAGGGACAGACAAAGCAATTCTGAACCATGTACCTCTGCCTTCCCAGCACTCGAGAGGAGAGGGCAAGAAGATCAGGAGTTCAAGGTCATCCTTGATTACATAGTGAAGCTGAGGCTCATCTGGGTGGGCTACATGGGACACCATCTCAAAAACTGGCCCCTGGGCTAGTGAGATGGCTAGCTGGGAAAAGGTGCCTGTCACCAAGCCTGAGGACCTGAGCTGATTTCCTGGGCTCCACACCTGCAAGAGTACGCTCACACACTTACACAAAATATAGGAATAAATGTGAAACCAGACAAAGCAACCATCACCCCACCTCACCCAGGAAAGGATCTGCTTAGTGGAGAGGGGCCCATCTCCCTCCCTTCCCCTAGAAGCAGCAGCTGGCCAGCACCTCATTCCGGCTATGTCTGGGTCATCGAAACCTGACTGTCCTGTGTTCACTCTCCCTGGAGCTTGTTCGCAGGGTCAGCAGGGGATGCAGCTGCTGCATGCTAGAAATGGGAGCCCGCCCTCCTCTATGAGACAGGCCATCCTCCTCCGCTGAACACACAGCTGGGAGGGGCCAACAAGCAGCAGAGACCACAGGGGACACTTGTTGAGCCAGGCAGTTCAGCCCATTCAACCCTGGCTAGGAATGGGTCACAGTCAGAAAACACTCACACCCTGTCTTCCTTCCTTCCATCTGTCCTTCCTTCTTTCTGTCCTTTCACAAAACGTAGACCTAAGGCATTTTATTATACAAACTGGTACTCATACATAGACAACTGTGAACCTTAAAATGCATCACACATTTACTTCATTTTAAAATCTTTTTAGATTTATTTTACGTGTATGGGTGTTTTACCTGCAGCATGTATGTGCCTGGTGCCCAGTGAGGTCAAAGGAGGATGCTGGGTTCCCTGGCACTGATGCGGCAGATGACTGTGAGACACCATGTGGGTGTTGGGAATCAAACTTTAGTCCTCTGAAAGAGGAGCAACAGGTCCTAACTACTGAACCAACCCTCCAGACCTGCTCCCTGTGTACTTTAATCATATCTTAGCTGGGTGGTGGTGCACATGCCTTTAATACCAGCACCCAGGAAACAGAGGCAGGGGGACCTCTGAATTCCAGGCCAGCTTGGTCTACAGAGTGAGTTCCAGGACAGCCAGGGCTACACAGAGAAACCCTGCCTTGAAAAAAGCAAAACAAACAAACAAACAAACAAACAAAAAATCTCAATTATTTACAGTATCCAATGTGCAAATGATACTTTCACAGTTATTGCATGCAGTGCTGTTTACAGAATTGCTGGGAAAGAAGGTACATGCTCTGTTAAGATGTGCAAAATTTATGTTTTTAGGGAGAAAGCTAGACTTTCCTGGAATTTCCCATGTAATAGCCCAGGCTGGCCTGGAACTCCCTTTATAGCTAAGGATGATCTTGAGCTCCTGATCCTCTGGTCTCAGCCTCCAAAGTGCTGAGATAAAAGATGTGCACCTCCTCCGCCTTCTTTTTCTCTGTGTGTGTGTTTATTGTACGTGTATTATTTGTTTGAGACATGGTGTTCGTGTGTAGCCCGAGTGGCCCTGGCACTCACTCTGCAGCCCAGGCTAACCTCATACAGTGATTTCCTTCAATGTATGTCCTTCCTGCTACATGTACTGTGTGTGCACACACAGCTGTGTACGTGCACAGTGGTACATGTGTGGTGGTCAGAGGGCAGCTCTGGGTATCCGGTCTCTTCTTCCACTGTGTTGGTTCCAAGGACGGGAGTCAGGTAGTCAGGCTCGGCAGCAGGCACCCTGGCCTACCGTGCCGCTGTGCCAGCCCCTCACGAGATTTTTCAGTCTGAAGTTGCAGGAGCCCCACAACAGAGGGCCGGCTAGCCTGTGAGGGAAAGACCCTCGAACTGTGCTTCCTCTGGAGCGGAAACCCCTAAGGACTGCAGCTTTCTCAGGACTTGGGTGATCCTCAGAATTCTGAGGTTCCATCAGGAGAGGTCCAAAGAAGGAAGGAAAATCAGATACCTCCACCAGATACTTCCAAGGTCTCAAAAGCTACACACAAAAGTGTCAGGGACTAATTTTCACAATTATCTTAACAGATAAAGAGTAATACTTCCCTTTGCAATATTATTATAATTATTTATTTTGACCCAGCCTGGACTCTGCACTTTTTCCTGTCCCAGTCTTCATGTGCAGCTCAATGATTAAACCTGGCACTATGAAGCCGAGCAGTAGAGCGTACACTCAGTGGATCTCTGAGATTGAGGCCAGCCTGGTCTACAGAGTGAGCTCCAAGTCAGCCAGGACTACACAGAGAAACCCTCTCTTGGAAAACAAAACAACAACGACAAAAAAAATCACAACAAAACAAATAAGCAAATAAAAAACCCTGAAACAATAGCCAGGCGCGGTGGTACAAACCTGTGATCCCAGCACTCGGAGGCAGGGCAGGTGGTTCGCTGTGATTTTGAGGTCAGCCTGGTCTACAAATCCAGTCCAGGACAGCCAAGGCTACACAGAGAAACCCTGTCTCAAAGACAAAAAACAAAACAACAACAACAACAAACCTGTCAATACACTATGACAAAGAATTAATAAGTTTTAACATTTTATGTAGAGGTAGGAGACCAAATGTGGTGACACACACCTTTAATTCCAGTGCTCAGGAGGCAGAGGCAGGACAATCTGAGTTCAAGGCCAGCCTGGTCTACATAGGGAATTCAAGACCAGTCAATAGCATTTAGTGGACCCTGTCTCAAAAAAATATAATAAAATAAAATAAAAATCAAGGGGGCTGGAGAGGTGGCTCAGAAATTAAGAGCACTGGCTGCTCTTGCACAGGACCCAGGTTCAGTTCCTGACACTCACATGGCTGCTCACAACCATGTGTCCCTCCAGCTGCAGAGAAAACAGTGCCCTCTTCTGACTCTGCAAACATAAGGCATGCATTTGGTACATATACACACATTCAGACAAAACACACATACACATAAAATGCAAATAAATAAATCTTCAAAAAACAACAGCAGCCCAAGAGAGGTCAGGAGACGGTAGTGAGAGAGGTTCAGTGGGCACAGGCCCTTGCCAAGCCTGAAGGCCTGAGTTTGATCCCTAGAACCCACATGGTAGAAGGAAACAGCTGACCCTGTACATTATACTCTGAACTCCATATGTGCGCTGTGCACATTCCACACACATATGTATACACACAAAGTAAAAAGATAAATGTAATAAAAATTAGCTTCTTAGCCTTAAAACAAACCAGCATTCCTTGAAAAGAGTAAGTAGAGACGAGTGATTGGCCACCTGGGGCAGACCAGAACCTCAGAAGATTCCAGCCTTGGGACTGTGCTGGGTCACAGATGTCTAAGGGTCACACCAAAGCAGAGCTCAGCTCTTCAACAGCTCCCTTCCAGAGCAAGCCACGCCAAAGTGTCCTTTTCTTTTCTCTCCCAGGAGCCTAACCCTTCTAGAGCGGCGGCTCTCAACACCCCTAACACTGCAGCCCTTTAATACAGTCCTCATGTCATGATAACCCAACCATAACATTACTTTGTCACTACCTCATAACTGTACTTTTGCTACTATTATGAATTGTAATGCAAATATCCAATATGTGACGCCAGAGAAAGGGGTCTTGACCCACATGTTGAGAATCATTGTTCTAGACTCTCTTCATTGCCATGGCATTTTATTGAGTGCTAAGTGCTAGGGAGCTATGGGAATTCAAAGTACAACAAAACCCCCACTCAGACACTACCAGGGGCCTCCCAGGAAAGACCCTCCAAGCCCAGCTCCAGTTCCCTGCTTCTCTGGAGCAGCCTTGGCTGACAGTCAGAACTCAGCCATCACTGGGGCGGTCACTGACTCTCCAGCACCTCAATGGTGCTCAGAAAGCAGGCCAGAGAAAGGGGAGGGTTTGGGAGGGGAGATATGCTGGACATAGAATATAGATGTGCAGGATCCAGGGAGCGGTGTGGAGGTGGGGAGGGCTGCTGAGATGGCTGGGGGTGGGTGAAAGCGCCTGCTCCCGAGCTCAGCCTCAAAAGCCATGGCAACGATGAGAACAGGCTCTCAGCTCTGTCCTCCCATCACCACACACACTACACCCTTCCTAATAAAAGATAAATTTTAAAAGTGGAATGGAAAGAGCTAGAGACAGGGAAGCATTCTTAACTTTCTAGAGAGAGGTTTTGAAACCAAAGAGTCAGCATTCCTTACAGAGCAAAGGGAAAGTCTGTATTTGCCTAGCAGGAGCACAAAGCCCTGGGCCCAGCAGCCGTGGGGTGGGTTGGTGGCCCTGGGCCCAGCAGCCTTGGGGTGGGTTGGTGGCCCTGGGCCCAGCAGCCGTGGGGTGGGTGGGTGGTTCGTAGGCAGGGTGTCAGGTATTTCACATTAGCCAAGGCGTGCATCCCCACCCAAGCTCTATGCAGCGCTGGCCCCAAAGCAGGGCTCTTCCCACATGTGCTGGAGTCAGCTCTAGCAAATGAGCTGCACTCCCTGCCCCAAGGGTGTGTCCATAGTTTATTCTAGTAAACCGATTTTACTATAGGGCTGCAGAGTACACACTGTCAGACCCTAGGGAATCGCCCTCACCCTAAAACAGACCCTTTGACGAAAGCCCCATCCTCCAAAAGGAATTCAGCCCTTTCCTATTTTCTAATCACCCCAGCAGGTGTAAACACAGTAAACCAATGTGTAAAGCAGATTTCCACAATGTCCCTGGGTGCAGGGACAGGGTGGAAAACTGCTCTCACTTTTTTTCCTCCTATTGAAACTGGAATAGAGGCTGAGGAGATGGCTCAGTGGTTAAGAGCACTGTCTGCTCTTGCAGAGGAGCTGGGTTCCACCCTAGCACCCACATGGCAGCTCACAACTGTAACTGTAGCTCCAGGGGACCCAGTGGCCTCTTCTGACTTTTACGGGCATCAGGCATGTACCTGATACACAGACATTTATATAGGCAAAACACCTGTACACATGAATTTAAAAATAGATCTTTACAAAAGAGAAAAAGGAGAAAGAAATTGTAATGAAATCCTAAATCTTACTGAGACTTGCAAACGCTGTGTAACTAGGCTTCAGGTTTTCTCCAAACTTCACTCTTTAGGGCTTCTCCCTAAGAAGAGGCTGGGAACATCTTTACCTTGGCTCCTGGGGCCTCTGGAGGTTCTGTTCCCTCTGCACCTCGCTTCCCACAGCACACCAGCCCCTTCTTACAGCTTAGCCACAGTTTATACATGTATATATAGTTCACTTCCTTTCTCCATCCCAAACCTCCAAGCTCAGGAAGGTGGAAACAAGGACTATATCAGCTCCCACACAGGCCCTGCAGAGTATGTGCCAGTTTTTATCAAGTTCATGTTAGAAATGGGTCCTGGGCTAGCAGGATGCTCAGTGATAAAGAGCACTGGCTATTCTTGCTGAAGACCTGAGTTCAGTTCCCAACATCCACATAGTGGCTCACAACCATTTGTGACTCCAGTTCTAAGGATCTGATGACCCTTTCTGACCCCTTCCAGTATCAGACTTGTACATAGTATACATAAATACATGTAGGCAAGATACCTATACGAATAAAATAAAATAATCCTTAAATTTTTAAATTAAAAAATGAGAGGCTGGAGAGATGGCTCAGCAGTTAAGAGCACTGGCTGCTTTCCCAGAAGTCCTGGGTTCAATTCCCATCACCCACGTGGTGGCCCATAACCTTCTTAACTGTAGACCCATGAAATCTGATGCCCTCTTCTACAGTACAAATATACATGCAGACAAAACACTCACATGCATATAGTACATAAATAGATCTTTGAAAATTTAAAAAAATGGGTTTTGAAGTCATAGATGTAGTGGCACGTGACTTTAATCCCAGCACTCAGCAGGCAGAAACAGGTGGGGCTCTGAGTTGGAGGGTAGCATGATCTACAGAGTAAAACCCTGTCAACAAAGAAAGAAAAGAAAGAAGGAAAGAAAGACAGACAGACTGGGGGGGGGTGCTTCTTCAGGAACTGGGGATGGCTCAGTCAGTAAAGCACCTGCCTGGCAAGAATGAGGCCCCGGGTTCAGATCCCTTACCATTCACAAATATAATAAACCTTGGCATGATGGTGTCTGTAACTCTAGTGCTGTGGGTATGGGGGAAGGTCAGACAGAGACAGGTCAGAAGGTCAGAAAGATGCCAGGAACTTAATCTGCCATTTCTGGGCTCAGTGAAACCCTGTCTCAAAAATATGATAATCAAGTGGGTGGAGGTCGTGCACACCTTTAGTCCCAAGCACCCAGGAGGCAAAGACAGGAGGATCTCTATGAGCTCGAGGCCAATCTGGCCTACAGAGTGAGTTCCAGGGCAGCCAGGGCCACGCAGAGAAACTCTACACTGGAAAACAAACCAAACAAACAAAAGGAGGTAATCAAATAATGACTCCTAAAGTATCCTTTGGGGACTTATCCAAGAATTGAATCTATTCTGGGCTTTTGCGAAAACTTGTGCCTTTCAGGAGCAGCAACTCTGCAATCACTCCAAGTAGACAGAGACCTGAGCTTTGGAGATAGCTCCGTGGGAAAAAGTCCTTTTTGGCCAAGCTCTATAACCCATATTTGATCTCATGAGCCACACAGCGAAGGACTGACTTTCTCAAGGCTTCTTAGATGTCCATACACGTGCCTCCATCCCACAAAACAAATAAATGTAGTAGTAGAAGCGGTAGTATTAAGCCAGCATTAGCTGGGTGTGGTGGCTCAGTTAATCCCAGCACTCAGAAGGCAGAGGCAGGTGAAGAGTTTGAAGCAACCCTGTCTACAAAGTGAGTTCAGGATGGTCAGGGCTTCACCAAGAAACCCAAAAGCAAAAACAAAACCAACCAACCAAACAAAACTCAGCATGAGTGGGGAAGACACCTGCACTAACCTCCTACCTCGATACATGCACAGCACAAACCATCAAGCACATGTGTGCATACACACAAAGCCACATTCACACAAACCTGAAAGAAAAAAAATTAGAATTGGTCCTTGATGGCTGGGTCTGTGGATCAGTTAGCATCATGCTTGGCTGGCACTCACAAACCCTGTGGTCAATCCCAGACATTGAATGAACTGGGTGTGGGGGTACAACCCATGTCAGCCTACCACTCAAGGAGGCGGGAGGAGGATCAAGTTCAATAGCTATATTATGAGCTATATGGTGAGTATCAGGCCTCCCTGGGAAACATAAGGTCCTCTCCCAAACAAACAGAGAAATAAAAGGAAACGAATCCTTGTGATGAGGTTAGTGGGTGGCACATACCTCTCATCCCATCACTCCAGAGGTGAAGGCAGGATCAGGAGTTCAAGGTTATCTTTTTTGAGGGGTCGTGGGTAGAGAGGGAAGGGTGTGTGTCAAGACAGGGTTTCTCCGTGTAGCCCTGGTTGAACTTGCTGTGTAGACCAAGCTGGCCTTGAACTCACAGAGATCATCTCAAGGTTACTCTCGGGGAGGTGGAGGGGGGGCTGAAGCTAGAGCTTAGGGGTTAAGTGCACTTACTACTCTTTTCCAGAGAACTTGAGTTCCCTACACAAAAGTCAGGAGCACACACATACACACATTTAAAAAAAAATTCTATAATAAGATCTGTTGCCCTCTTCTTGCCTGCAGACACACATGCAGAATAAGAGTGCCCTCTATGTCCACAAAGCTCCCTGTATCCGTTTCTGAAAGTTCTCAACGGATTCTTCCTCAGATCACCCTAGTTCAGCTCTTCAGCCGCTTCTCCTCAACTGTCCCTCTTGCAAACTTGCGGTCCTCGCTCCCGCCAATAACAGATAATCGGAGCATTTATCTTTCCAACGCCTCGTGTTTGCAGGGCTGGGCCCCTCACCCCCAGAACTCTGATGCCCCCTTTCCTCACGAAGCCACCCTCTAGTCCAGGACAAGCTCCTGCATCCTTCACTCCCTCTGGTCCAAGGCTGCTCCGCCTGTCCATCACTCCAAGCTCGGCCGCACCTGTCCCCATCCTCATCCTGCCTCCGCCCGTTCCCTCGCTGCCCCGGAGCCGCACCTCGCCTGAGCCTCATCCAGGCTCTGGTCCGTAATGGCCATGATCTGCTGCAGGACGTCGCTCGTGTCCTGGCCCACTGGAGCTGCGGGCGGCGGGCGGCGCGGGGCGGGCTGCGGCGGCACGGGACGCAGAGGGGAGGCCATGGGCGACGCGCCGGGCGGGCGCTGAGGGACAGGGCCTGCCAGGAGCTTTCGCGCGTGCGCAGCAGCCAACCGCCGCCGAGCCGGCGGTCCGCCCCCTCCACGCCCACCGGCCAATCGCCGCTGCGCACCGCCCACAGGAACGCCCCCTTCGCCAATCGGCGAGGTGCACCGCCCTCTCCCTCGTGACGCGCCCCAAACAGCCTTCTCAACGGCTGCCGGGGACCCCGTTGAGGGTTGTCTAGGAAACAGGATTCTCTTTTGTGTCTTGGGCCCTCCCCCGACACGACCTTCCGGGCGCCTTCACCAATCAGCGCTATGCACTGTTCCTCCTCCCCAGCAACTCCCTAGAAACTTTGATTTCTCAACGGTTACTGCGAACCCGGTTGAGGGTTGCCACGGTAACGACTACCGGCATCTGCTTAGGTCTGGTGCACTTTTTGGCTCCCCTCACCTTCAGAGTTCCTTCGCCTTGTCTCTGGTCCCCGGATCTGCCCAGGTCCCTACTTCCTTGCAGGGCCCAGATTCTTCACAACCCTCCACATCTCTGAGTTTCCTTCCTCAGAGGCCTATATCCTCACTGCCCTTCTTCAGAACGTTTCAAAAATTTGAGGCTGGGCAACGTGGCACCTGCCTTTAATCCCAGCATCAGGCAGGCAGATCACTGTGAGTTCCAGGCCAGCCTGGTCTACAGTTTCTGGACAGCCAGGGCTATGTCCACAAATAACTTGAGACACAGTCTTATGTTGTCCAGGCTGTCCTCAAATTTGTTAGGTAATGAAAGTTGGCTGAATTTGCTATGAGTAAAGCACAATTTCGAATTATCTTCTACCCCCTAAGTGCTGGAATGAGTGGTGAGAGGCACAGCATCCTGTTTGTGTGGTGGGGGGATGGAATCCAGGGCTTCATACACACCAGGAAACCACTGTACCAACTGAAAGACATCTGCACCCTAATATTTTCACTTCTTGAGGCAGGGTCTCATATATATAGCCAAGCTAACATATTTACTAGTAGCTGAGAATGCCCTGACCTCCTTCCTCCCCCTCCCCCTCACTGGCCCAGCTAGTTCCTCAGAACTCTGGCTCCTCCTCACAGCTCTCCACAGCTCCTCAGAATCCCTACTCCCCAGGCCTGCCTCCCACACCTGAGTCCTAGGCTCCTCAAAATTTCTGGTCCTTTTCACAGTCCCTCACATCGTGTGTCCTCCCCACCAGTCCTCAGGGCCTCAGCTCTTCCTATGACTCCCACCCTTGTCAGAACTCTTCCAACCTCAAAAACTCAATGTCCCTGTTGTATGACTTTTTCTGGGGGAGTCACTCCAGATAAGAGGCTAACCTGATCAAAGAAACAATTTCACTCAAATCCAGTCTTGTGAACCAGGGGATTTATTGAGGTTACTTCCAGACACATGGGCAGCCACCCCTCCCCCATCGCTATAGGTTTACATCTTCAGCAAGGACAGCCACCCCATCTGTCCTCCTCTCCTTCTACAGGAGCATGTTAGTGGCCCAGTCTTGTGAGATTGTGTGTGAATGAACAGAGCTGCTGATTCGACACAGCAGTGACCGTACACAACCTGTTCCCGTAAGTCTTGGGCCGCGAAGGCAGTCCCCCTTGGCTGGTCACTAGAACCCTGACTTTCTCTAGACCTTTCTATACCCCTTCCATCCGTCTGAGGGGCCAGAAATGTGTAGACAGGAGGAAGGAAGCCAGAACAGAGTTTTCTCTACTGGGCAAGTCAATTTGAAATACTGTTTTATCAAGAGCCTGCTCAGGAGTGACCACAACCTGTTCGTTCTTTTCTTTTAAAAATGTTGTTGTACGTGTGTGTTACGTTTCCAACACCACGGCACAAGTGTGGATTTCGGGACTTGGTTCTTGCCTACCGTATGGGTCTAAGGCTTGAACTCATGTTGTGAACCTTAGCAAAGTGTCTTTGCCTGCTGATCTCCTTAAACCTGTTCATCCCTTCCAACCCCAGCTCTAGCCAATGCTAGCATCTGGCTAAAGAATGACACTGTTTACTGAATGCCTACTTGGGTACACCCCAAGTCATACGGAACTCTTATCCTCCTTTTGTCTCTCATGTTTGGGACTTATAACAAGACAACAGGTTCCTCAAGCAAAAGAAAAGGGGACACAAGTCCCTCTCCAGAGTCACAGAACCTCCCAGAATCTGTTTGCTCGGAGACAGAATTCAGGCGAATGCTTCATGAAGGTTTAGCATGACTGGGAAGCCATCTTCTTTCTGTTGTTAGAAACTCAAGCAGCATGTGGGGGGCGGGGAGGGTTGGAGGAGATAGGGAGACTTTACGAGGTCCCCACCAATTAATACAAATGTATAAAAACAAGGGAAACCCTCTGATGAAGGAAACCATAGGCTTGCCCCCCTCCAACACCAAGTAACAGAACCCTGGAAGGTGGGCAGAGAATGGGGCCTGCCCAAAAGGTCAGCCAGTGGTGCCGGGCTCCACAGGCCTGCTCTGGGGTGAAGGAGAGGATGACAAGTTCCAGTGGCCTAAAAGGGACAAAAACTTGATGCTACCCAGCAGAGAAGAGATGAAGAGGGAAAAGCTGGGCTGGGAGAATGGCTTAGCATTTAAAGTGCTTGCTGCTCAAGTGACCAGAATTCGGAACCTCAAAAATCCAAATGCCAGGGTGAAGAGACCAGACTATAAGCCTTGAATGACAGAGACAGGGGACTTCCCAGCATAAGCTGGCCAGTGAGACTAACTGTATTGGTGACCTCTGGGTTTGACTGAGAGACCCTGCTTGGTTGACTAAGGTGACCAAGCCTTCAGGGATGACTTCTGACACTAATCTCCAGGCTCCACATGCACACAATGGTACAAGAATACATCTGCACATGTGCAAAACTACCCTGTCCTTCAATGCCACCTCTCAAGGGCAGAGGCAGACGGATCTCTTTGAGTTTGAGCCCAGCCAGTGTTACACAGTGAAACCCTATCTCAAAGAAGCTAACAAACAAACAAAATCACAAGACTCATAAGTGGGGAAGGAAAGAAAAAAAAAATACGTAAAAGCTGATGAGACAAATCCCTCAACAATCTGGACAATGCTGATGGGGGACAGCCAAAGTGCAGGTAAGACAGAGCTGACTTCTGGAGACCATCAGGGGTCCCCAGCTCAGCATCTGATCGGTGGCCTTGATAGCCAAAGTGCCACCTGTCCAGCAGGCCAGAGCTCCATGGAGGTAGGGACAGTGTCCTTCTTGGACACCTGGCTGGAGGAGTGCTAGGCTGTCACCCTGGGAGGTTTCTGGCTGTAGGAGCACACTGCCCACCCTGATCAAGAACTATCCAGCCCTTCCATTCAGTCTTGTGTCATTTTCCTTTGGAAATGGTTTGTGAGACAGGGCTCTTTGGCAGGGAACTAGCCTAGCATGTGCAAGGTCCCAGCAGTGTGAAAAGCAGGAACACTTACTGTAGAAACAGAGATGTTTCAGTTCCTTAGAAATGGATGCTTTAATGCCTTAAGAATTTGGCCTCAGATAAGACAGAGGCTCAAATTCCTGCTGTTACTCCGCATGTGATCTGAAATGAGAACATAACCCTGACTCTTCTCTGGTGAGGTGGAGCAGGGAAGCAAGTTCATGGCCCACACTGCCTGCCAGGAGGCTTCTCTAGGCAGGGAGGGGGCTCATCTCAGGCTTGGCAGATCTGAGGTCTTGGGGGGCTGAGAAGTAGAAAATCTCAGTAAACTTGTGTTGAATTCCAGGCTCCATGGGACACTGAAGCCCTTTCCCCAGGGAGTTTTTTAGGCCCACTGTGAAATCTGTGTCTTTCCCAGGCTGTGCAGTTAGAAATGGGCTACATCACAATCTGCTGTCTTAGGCTTGTAACCACATCACTGAGGAAGCTGTGGCAGGAAGACAGCCGAGAGTTTGCAGTTAGCCTAAGTTGCACAGTGACTTCTAGGACGGCCTGGGCTACTTTGTGAGATCCCATGTCTAAAAGAGCAGAGTGTGTGTGTGTGCGTGTGTGTGTGTGTGTGTGTGTGGCGGTGGGGGTGGGGAGGACAGGCAGTGGAGGGGGAAGGGTAGTGGAGCAGGCAGAAGAAAAAAGCTCACAGGAACCAGAAATCACCCTAGGTTCTTGAAGAGGGAGACAAGCAGGATAGTGAAAAGGATGGAGGCAAAAGAAAATAGTTGCAAGACTCTAGAAAGACAGAAGCTGCTTGTTGTAGCAGATAGCTCTAATCCCATAGGATTCAGAAGCAAGATGATAAATTTCAAGACCAGTCTACCCTATGCAGCAAGTTCAAGGCTAGCCTGAGCCAAGGGATTCCATGTTGAGACATTCTTGGCAGCCCTGAGTCATGATACATAATGCCAGGACATGAGGACAGGCTGTCTGAATTGACAAAAAACAAAAACAACCTACCATGTCAACCTTAGAGTCTCAGGGTAGAAGCAAGCAGGTGAGCTCTCAGAAGCTGCTCAGTACTCCTAAGGAATCAGCTTCAATACCAGCACTTGGGAGGTGGAGTCAGGAGGATCAAGAGTTCAAGGCTATCCTCAGCTACACTGAGCGTCTCAAAGACAAACCCAAAAAGGAGCCTCAGGAACACGCTCAACCTGTAGTCTACCCTGTAGCAGGGGAAAGCTCACCTCTTCAACCCTGACACCTACAGCACCGTGCAGGAAAAAGCAGTGCACAGAACGTACCAGATATACAGTAAAAACATAAAAATGTCTGTTAAAAAAACCCTAAAACCTGAGATGATTGAGGGCCAGATTGCCAAGCCCCTTTGGATGCTCTGCCAGATGCATGGAGAAGTCCCCAAAACCCTGCTTCGGGGCAGGCAGATCTGTGGGCCTGAGGAGTGCTGAGGGGCCATGCATTTGCTGGGCTGGATTGAGTCAGGAGCCTGCAAGTGGCTGTGGGCTGCAGACAGATGAAGCTCCTGTCTCCTGCCTCGTTCTGAGGTAGCTAAAGGGTGGAGTCCATCAGCGGGTGGCCATTCTCAGGAAGCATGATTCGGGTGCTGGCACCCGTCCGGGCAGAAGACGAGTAATGGGCAGACTTGTGGCTGGACCAGCGGAGACACAGACAGCAGAGAAGGCGGCGGAAGGTACGGCGCATCTCAGCGTCCCGGCAGGAGTACACCACGGCGTTGACCAGGGAGTTGGCCTCAGCCAGGAGCAGAAAGTACTTCTCCACAGCTAGAACGTTGCAGGATTTACAGTCCAGACCGTCCAGGAGCAGTACCACCTGGCCCGGCGTCCAGCACACCACGAAGGCCCCTGCAGGACAGAGGCAGAGAGTGGGGGCGGGGTTGGAGGTGGGGTTGGGAGGAGATTGACCATGTGGCCACCCGAAGACTTGCCCGAATAGCTGTGTGCTCAGGCAGTGGAACACACCACACAAGCTTCCTGTGTGGGTAGACCTGCTAATGGGAGACAGACACCGTTCTCTAACTTGTCTGCCAAAGTGACACCTTTCCCAGCTGGGGCAGAGTATTCCAGGGTCCTGGAAACTTCTACAGAGGATTTGTTCACTGAGGGATGGGACAGTGTTAGAGGAGGGGTACAGAAATCACTGGGGAGAACCAATGTACCTCCTATACCCCAGAGCCAGAGACCACACTATCCCCTACTGAAGGCCCCGAAGAGAGACTTATGACAAGACTGAGGACCAAATCCACTTCCCAGGGCCCACAGAAAATAAGAAGAAAACTCATCCCCACAAGTCCTCCCTTCCACAAACTGTAGTGCATGTGCACACGGACATACGTGCACATGTGTACACACACACTACACATAAATTACAAAAAGATTTCTTTACATGTGTGCATATATGATCTGGGTGTGAGCCACATGCGTGTGGGTGATGTTCTGGAGGCTAGAAAGGGGCACCAGATCCCCTGGAGCTAGAGCTGCCGTTGGTTATGAGCTGCCTAATGTGGGTATTGGGAACTGAACTTGGGTCCTCTGGGAAGAACAGGAATGGCTTTTAATCATTGAGCCATTTCTCAAGACCTCCAAAAGAATAATTAAGCTCCAGAGGGGAGTCAGGTGTGATAGGACATAGGGAAATAAACAGAAGGGGCGGGGCTTCAAGCCCACCCTCACCTACATTCTCTGTGTTAAAAGAGATAACCAAAGCTGGGCATGATGGCACACTCCTGTAATCCCAGCACTCAGGAGGCAGAGGCAGGTAGAGCTGTGTGAGTTTGAGGCCAGCCTGGGCTACATGGTGAGTTCCAGAACAGTCAGGGCAATGCAGAGACCCTATCTCAAAAACAAAAACAAGAACCAGAAGCCAGACACAGTGGTACACATCTTTGATTTCAGCACTTGGGAGGCAGAGGCAGGTGGATCTCTATGAATTCAAGGCCAGCTGCATGTACCCAGAGAACTCCAGGCCAGCCAGGGCTACATAGTGACACCCTACCTCAAAAGAAAACTAAGCAAACAAATATGGAGAGAGCTGGCTTGCAGTACCTGACTCTGGTTTTCAACATCTAGATTAAGCAGCTCAAAACTTATTGTAATTTCTGTTCCAAGGGCCTAGGGTACCTCTAAGCCTCCGCACACACTTATGCGCATTTGCACAAACCCAGACATGATCTCATAGCCACAGATACACATACAAATAAAAATAAATCTTAAAAAAAAAAATGGATGTACTGACCCAGCACTTGGGAGGCAGAGGCAGGGGGGTCTCTGTTAGTTCAAGGCCAACCTCGTTTACACAGTGATTTCCAGGGAAGCCAGGGCTACACAGAGAAAACCTGTCTAAAAAAATGAGAGTTGAGGATATCCTTCCCTTGGCAGAATGCTTGCCTAATCTGCAGCAAGACTTCAGTTCAATCACACATCTAAAAGCAGATGTGACAGCACACATCTGTAACCCTAGACTTAGGGGGCAAAAGGATCAGGAGTCACCCTCTATTGCTACATAGAGAGTTTGAGGCCAGTCTGGGCTACATGAGGCCCTGACTCGAACACAATTAAACAAAAAAGACCTCTAAATGGTTTCCTTTGGGAAACAGATGAAAATTGAAGGCTGAGCTTTTCTCCTCTTATGCAGGCAGGTCACAGGACATCTTTTCTTCTTTGGAGCCTCTGCCACAGGGTTTTACCTTTTGTTCTCTTCTCCCCCCCCCCCCCCCATTAGGGCACCACCTCCCCGGAGAATACTCCCTCCCTTCTGCTACATCAGGCCACTTGCTCAGGTCCCCAGGATCCTATGGAGGTCTGGTCCCAGAAGCTACTGTCAGAGCATGCACTCACCCAGGATGATGACAACTGTCTTGACCAGGCTGAGCGTTGTCTCCCGGTAGCGGGGATGGCAGCTGACATGCTCCGCCATGCGTTCTACCCGTCTACGCACATAGAAGAAAATTCGAATGTAAACGGCTACCATGAGCAGGAAGACAAGCAGGCTGGACAGGGCCCACACAGCCAGGTAGGAGCGGCTGAAGAGGGGCACCATTTGTGAGCAACTGTCCAAGTCACAGAGGCAGTGCCAGAAGTGTGCAGGCAGCAACCCCAGGCCCAGTGCAGCCACCCACACCCCCACGATGAGTGTGACCACACGGCCCCGGGGCAGGCGGCTGTGTAGCTGCACAGCCATAACGCTACGGTGTCGCTCCACAGCGATGGCCAGCAGTGTGGCCACGGACGCCGTCAGGCTGGTGTCCAGCAGGCCCTGCCGAAGGAACCAGCCTTTGATGGAGAGTCTGGCAGTGCGTGGACCAGTATGGAACATGAGGAAGAGGTAGGCCATGCCAGCGAAGAGGTCAGCGGCAGCCAAGTTGCCAAGCAGGTAGTAGATGGGCTGGTGGAAGCGACGGTTGGAGGCGATGGCTGCAATGACTAACAGATTGGTCAGCAAC
Source organism: Pachyuromys duprasi (assembly GCA_028658305.1). Classification (NCBI taxonomy): domain Eukaryota; kingdom Metazoa; phylum Chordata; class Mammalia; order Rodentia; family Muridae; genus Pachyuromys; species Pachyuromys duprasi. The sequence continues at coordinate 65,618,687 of CM053764.1, forward strand.
ACCAGCACACTGACTGTCAGCCCCAAGGCCACCACGACAACATCTTTGGGGCGCCAGTGAAGGCTGAGCTCCTTGCCACTGTTATTGTAGAAAAAGCCGATGGTCTCATTGTAGTAGCACTGGCCCATGATGACCACCTGTGGACACAGAGAGAGATCAGTGTCGCTGGCCCCTGATGGAAGGCCACTTGAACAGGCAGCAGCCAGAAACAAGGATGGATTGCCTGAGTGCAGCTTACAGACCCAGAGGCCCTCTCCGCAAGGTATCTGTGGTGAGGGCCAGAGTGAACTAAAAAAAGCAAGCTCAATAAAGCAGGGTCTCACTATGCATCCCAACTGGCCTAGAACTTGCTGAGACCAGGCTGGCCTCAAAATCAGAGATTCTCTGGCTTCCGCTGAATGCTGTCATAACAGTTCTTAAAAAGATCTCTGGTGGGCTTTTTTTTTTTTTTTTTTAAATCTTAGGAACCCAAACTAAATGCATCCACATTGCAATTCAGGGCCACGTGCGCCACAGGATTGGCCTGGCCACCTGTGGTTTCCGAGGGGTGCGGGTGGGTTGGTTGGGGCAGCACAAGGCGGCTTGGGCTGCAGGACAGCCTGAAGAAGCTCACACTCGGGCCAGGGTCTTTGCACAGTGCAGAGGCCAGGGGGCGTGTGCACACCAGGGGGAGGTCCGTGGCCAGCACCCGGAGGGCAGTGCCAAGGCGCAAGGGGACTTAGTGCAAGCAGAGAGACAGAGTAGACAGACAGACAGCCCAGAAGTTGAGTTATAGGCAGCATTCTGCGCAAGAGCTTTAAAAGCAGGCCGTTCTGTGGTGGGACGGACGACCAAGGAGGCCTCCAGGACAAAAGCGGGTGTTGCAGACCACCCTGGGCTAGGAGAAGGGTTGTGAAGAAGTGGGGACGCGTCTCGCGTTCTCCGGCAGCCTGCACCCACCCTGGTGCGGTTGGCGCTCGTCTTACCTGGGCCTCCAGTCAAGCGGCAGATGGGGCAGGCTCGCCGGGGGTTGAGGCGGGACTGAGACCCATAGCCCTGCAACCGGGCGGTTGAGCCGCAGCGTCCTGTGTGCCTGGAGCCCCCGGCTGAGGCGGCGGGAGAGGCGGGGCCTCCAGGCCACGCCCCCACCTGCCCCAGCTCTCGGGCCCTGGGGCTGTCCCGCCCCCCCGGAGAGTCCCACCCCCAAGTAGGAAGTATGGTCTCCTGAAACTACAGCAGTCTCACCTCCACCCCTGTGCGGGACACCCTTCCTCTCCGGCCCCCGCCTACCTCACGTGCTGGCCCTTTCGCGCCTTTGGGGCTGAGTCACCTGGCAGCTGGAAAGATCCACAGCGGTGGCTTCTGGGGCGCCCCCCCACTTGTTCCTGTCCAATCCTGTATCGAGCTGCAAACCCCGCCTCGCTCAGCAGTGGTCAATCTCCATGGCTGGACCCCCGCCCTGCCGCTGCCCGGCCAGCGGCTTGTGCCCTAGACCCTGTACAATACCCTGGCCTCCCCTGGTTTCTCCCCAGCCTGCCGCTGGCTCTGGCCTGCACCTCCTCCCCTGACCTTCCTCAGTCTGCAGCACACAGCCCTATTGTCCGATTATCTGCACCAGGTTCTATTTGATTGTGTAGAACCGGATCAGGGACACAGAACTCTGGCAGGGTCTGACTGACTCATCTTGGGCTCCAAGCCCTGCGCTAATTGCCTGTGGGTTTTGAGGGTGATTTTAGAAACTTTGATTCAGTAATAAAGGGGTAAGGAACGTAACTCTTACTGGTGATTTTCTTCTTTGTCAGCCTTCCCTGGCAAAGACAGATGTGCAAGAACATACTGGATTTATTTTATTTTAGGTTTTTTGACACAGGATTTCTCCTGGCTCTCCTGGAACTTACTCTGTAGACCAGACTGGCCTTGAACTCGGAGATGCGCCTGCCTCTGCCTGAGATTAAAGGCGTGTCACCACAAGTCGGGTTTTTTAAATTAACAATTAATTAAACTTTCGACAATTCTCAGGAACAGGCTCTCTCCTTCCACCACATCAGTTGAGACTGTGCTCAGCCATCCCACCGGCTGCAGAATATGGTTTCATTGAACAGTTGTAAGAACTGAGACTTGGCCAGCACTTGGGAGCAGAGGATTTCTGAGAGTTCTAGGCCAGCCTGGTTTGCAAAGGGAGCTCCAGACCAGCCAGAGCTACATAATGAAAGCTTGTCTCAAAACAAACTACAACAAAAAAAAAAAAAAGAAAGAAAGAAAGAAAGAGAGTAATTGAAGAAGGTGATGGGCTGATCTCACCAACCTATTCACCTCTAATCAGTCCCCCAGGTAAGCGGCAGCAGGGTCAGGGATCCAATTGTGATAGAAGTAGTCAGACAGCTGTCTCAGAGGTCAGAGACCGGGGTGGACCCCAAGGATCTTCCAGCCTGTACTGACCACTGAGAGTTGACCCTGAGTCACCGGCACCTTGCCACCTTGCTGTTTCATACCTCCCTGGCACACTTCGAGAGTCTTTGAACTTCCACAGGCTGCTCAGTCTTCCTTCCTTGAGCTCACTGATAACCCCATCTCTCCCCACACCCCAATGAATTAGTTTGGTCACCAGGTGGGGGCAGGTAGGGAGATATATAGGGCCTTCGACTCAGTTCTGGGTCCCTCAGGTAGTCAGAGATGCTCTTCAGATTCCTCAGGCTCTGGGTCAGTGCAACAAGTGGCCCTGGACACAGCCTCACTGTCCAGCTTCGAGAGTAGCCGGGCCGTCTCCTGGGTGATCTCAAAGTGCTTAGGCAGAGGGTTCCGTCGCATGGTGCTGCCTTCAGGGGAGGCAGCAGCCGGGCCCAGGCCTCGCCCCCTCAAACTACCACACTGCACTGCTGAGACCGAGACAGTGTCCTCACGCAGCTTGGAAGCCACCAGAGCCAGGCTGGACAGCTGGTGTGTGACTGGTCGCACACCTCCCCAGGAACACTTCACTGGCTGGCGGCTGAAGTGGCCCCGGGACTGTGGTCCCAGGAGCGAGTCCTCAGGGTTGCGGCTGGACCCTGCGGAGTGAGGAGTACTGAGCTTCCCCAAGTTACCGGGAGTAACAGTCAACCAAGCAACCCTGGGGTGAAGTGCGAGCTATCCAGAATACTCACCTTCCCCACCTCTGATGTCCTCCTCCTCCCTTTGGTCCATCTGCAGAGTTGCAGTCTGAAGGAAGAAACTGAGACTGTGAGTACCTGTTTTGGGATCTGTGGGTGTGGCTCACCTGGGTAAAAAGGACTTGTGCAAGCATAAGGACCCAAGTTTGAATTTCTAGCATCCTTGTAAAAAGCCAAGCATGGCTTGGGAGTGCTTGTAACTGCGATATGGGGTGGCCACAGGGGTCCTGAGGGCTCACTGCCACATGCCTCAAGTTCAGTGAGTGACTCTGTCTCAGTACGAGGCCAGTGCTCTGCGACTCACACTGCTCACGGCAGCTGGCACAGCCATACCTTCTTCTCTGGGACTGGGAACCAAACCCCAAACCTCACACGTTAGACAAGCACTCTGCCACTGAGATTCATTTGCAGGCTAGTTCCTGCTTCTCCCTGCTTCTCTTATCCACTCGTCACAAGACTGCACCCGGCTCCTACCGCCTTTGCGCTGCCTGTTTCTGCTGCCTAGTACACCCTTCCCCAGATTTGCCCACACCTCATTTCACCCCCTATCACGCCAACCTTGGCTGAATCCACTTGTTCCCTAAGATTTGTCCGTATTTCCTGCCACAGACTCCTCCAGACCTCACCTTGGGCACCCCTTACTCCATCCTCTCTGTTTTAAGGACCATGTGATGTTGCCTGTGACCAACTTCATGTTTATTTCTGGTCTTTTTTTCTCTCTCAGATTCACACACTAAGAGAGGGAGTTTTGAATAGCTATCTAGCTCACTGATGTACCTGAAAGGCCTGGTGCTTGGCACTTCTGAAAACGGATGCTGATGGTGCTAGACAAACAGGGCTGGCCCAGCCATTTACTCTCCTAACCGTGTTTGTCCACCATAGCCAGGACAAGTCAAACCAGACGGAATGGAAGAAATTTTAAAAGGAGGGTCTGTCGAAATGGCTCAGTGCGTAAAGCTAATTGCCAGCAAACTGGACAGTTTGGTTTGATCTCCAGACCCTGCATGGTAGAAAGAGAACTGATAGGGCGCAGCCAGTCATCTCCTGCCCTCACACCTCTGCCTGGACGCCCCTTCCACTAAATAAATGAATAAGTCTAAAAAAAAAAAAAAAAAAGCAGAATTCGGGGTGGAGAAGTGGGGAGGTAAGCATCCATAACACCAGTTCTTCTACAGAGGAAAAAGACCAAATATAACGTAAAGCTAGGCATTACACAGGAAGAGAGGATGGAGTAAGGGGCGCCACGGTCAGGCCTGCAGGCTTCAGTAGCAGGAAATATAATATGGGCAAGTCTTAGGGAACAGGTGGGATGGGAAGCACCTGGAGAATTACCAGAAGCCTCTTAGGTCAGCTAGACTGGAGTATGGAGCCTGGCAGAAGCAAGAACAGAGAGAGAGGGTGGATTCTGAAAATCGTATCCGAGTTCTACACACATCATGGCACACGTGTTTCCACACACACTAAGTACATCAATTTTTCTTTGTTGTTGTTTGTTTGTTTTAAAACAGGGTTTCTCTGTGTACCCCTGGCAGTCTTAGAACTCACTCTGCACACCAGGCTGGCTTTGAACTCCTAGAGATCTACCTGGCTCTGCCTCCCAAGTGCTGGGATAAAAGTGTACACCACCATGCCTGGGACCTAACAAATTTTAAAGGAAAAAGAAGGTGCCCAGAAAGAAGGTATCCACACAACTACAATTCTGGCACCCAAGCACTCAGGCAGGGGCTGGAGAGATGGTTCAGCCATTCTGAGCACTGTATACTCTTTCAGAGGTCCTGAGCTCAATTCCCAGCAACCACATAGTAGCTCACAACCATCTGTACCCTCTAATGCCCTCTTCTGGCATGCTGGTGTACGTGTAGACAGCGCTGATATACATACAATAAATAAAATCTTTTAACACACCCCCAGACCCCTACACGCCACTAAGACAGAAAGGCCAAAGAGAAAGACCCTATGTCAAAAGCAATAAAAAGGCAAGTATGCCGAGGCTGGAGAGATGGCTCAGAGGTTAAGAGCACCGGCTGCTCTCCTAGAGGACCCTCTTGAATTCCCAGCACCCATATGGCAGCTCAAAAACTGTAACTTCTGTTCCAGAGAATCTGACGCCCTCACAGACATATGCAGAGAAAAACAAAAGTGTACAGTAAAAAAAGAGAGGTAAGTGTGTCATCTCAGCTACTTAGTAGGTCTCCCTTGCTTATTACACTGTGAGTTCAAGGCCAAACTGGCAATTTAAGGAGACACTGCTACAAAATGAAAAGGTTGAGCAGATAGATAAAGGCATCTGCCACCAATCTTGGCAATTTAGGTTTGATTCCCAGAACCTACATGGCAGAAAGAAAATTACTCTCACAAGTTGTGTCTTCCTCATGACTTCCTCCACAATAAATAAAACATAATAAAAGAAATTCGGGCTAGGGAGATGGCTCAGTGGCTAAAGGTACTTCCCACCAAGTACAAGGACCTGCACTTGATCCCAGGGGCCTAAACGGTGGAAGTCAGGTACGAAGGTCCAGCCTTCTCATGCCATGACATGTGTGCCTCCATACTCTATAAAACGATTCTTAAAAATGCAAAAATAAAGAGAAATGGGACTGTGGCTTAGAGGTCAGCACACACCTACTGCACACCAGGCGCTGGTTCCAACATCCAGCTGTGTGAAAGGGGAATTAAACACAGCTCCTACCTCAGGGGGTGTGCCCTCGGGACACTTCTCCAGGGCACTGTGGTATTTGGGGTCTGTGCTGGAGTCTGAGGCTCTGGTCAGAGACCATGTGTCTTGGGCAGGAAGTGGGGCTGGGGGCTGGGGAGTGGATTCGAGGAGTGCAGGAGTCAGGCCAGGGTCTTGGGTCAGGGGCTCAGAGGCCAGAGGGAGCTCATCCATCCCGAAGATCTGCTCATAGTGCACAATGAGGAACTCCACAAGGTGAGCCTGGTGACTGGAGTCCAGCAGACAGGCCACAGGGCTGGCACCGGTGGCCCTGGGTCCATCCGGTGGCCGCAGCAGCGTAGGCCCAAATACAATCCCCAAGTTGTTGGCAGACATCTTGTTTTCTTCAAACCGAGCGGCCACCCTGAGGATGGTGTGGAATTGGAGACATCAGTGGAGGACAGGGTAGGACCTGGAGGCTAGCCTGGTGACTTGGCCAGGCCACGGCAAAGTTATCTCTGGTCACTGAGACCAGCTAATCATATGGACAGTGTAGGGTTAGGTTTAGGTATCTAGGGTTCAGAGCTCAGAAGACAGATGAAAGGTCAGAGGTTAATGTGCGCCACAGAGGTAAGCAGTTCCATGTCCAGGGAAAGAGGGCCATAATTCAAAGCTTAGGGACCCATGCACACCTGAACAGATGGGCCACCAGGTGCCGCAGAGTGCTGTAGTTAGAGTCAGGCAGCTGCACCAAGAGGGTCTTCAGCGAGCGGATAATCTCAGGGCTGGGGCTGGGGGTCCCAGGGTCGACCCCAGGGTCTGCATGCAAGGTCTTTGCCAGAGAGATGAAGGCGTCGTAGAAGTGGAAGGGGACCACGGGATCAGTGAGCTGGTAGGGACAGGAGGGCAAGTGGGATGCCGAGGGTCCTCAGCCAGAGGCCGCATGCTCCTGCCCGCCACCTCCACAGGCCCAAGCCACCTACCTCCTGAAGGAATCGCTTGAGGACACTGGTGATATCATGAGGAGAGTTTCCCGACAGCTCCACCAGTGCTCGGCCGTTCTCAAAGGCCTGGCACAGCCGCTCCACGCGCACCCGAGACCCGCTGACCCGATAGATACCCTGCGGTGTGAGGGATACCTGGTTTGTGATCTGGCCACCAGTGGGGACAGGCCACTTGTGGGGACTGTCAATAATGAGGATGCTGCCTACCTGCAGGCTCAGGGCACGGTGCTCTATCTCAGCTGTGCATCTGGTAATCACAAAGGGCACTTCCTCAGGGAAATCTCTGGGGAGTTGTAGGAAGTCAACCCCAAAGAGAGGCATCCGAGCTGGAAGCCGCCGGTGTCCACAGAGGATGAGGAGGGTCTCCAGGCAGCGCTTGTGGCAGGTCAAAAAGCACTGAGGGAAGGGTTACATGGTTAGGAGGTCAGCTGGGGCCAAGAAGGTTATCAGGAGGTCAAGAGGGGGTGAGGAGGTCACCATGAAAGCCAGGAGTGGAAGATCCTTCGACCTGACCAGTGAGATGGCGCAGCAGGTAAAGGAGCTTGTTACCAAGCCTGACAACCTGCAGGACTTGCACAAAGGAAAGAGAGAGATGACTCTTTTTCAACTATCCTCTAACACGCACATACACACCATAGCTCTCATGTGCCCTGCCACACAGGCACAAGTAGATAAACACTGAGACTGAGAGAAAGATCAACAAAGGTAGGTCCTAGAGCAAAAAGGCTTTAGGGATCTTGGGTCAGCAGAAGCCACTAGGTCTCCAGTCTAGGCCACACCTCTTCACACTCCATCCCGCTGACCAGGAAGGTTTCACATTCTCTGCACTTGGCTGGGCCCCGAAGCCGCCGTAGCCGGTGGGTCTGAGCGGCTGTGGACAGTGTCCACTTCCTGAAAGGGCTGCCTACTCCGTTCTCCATCCCATCCCCCAGCTCTGCAAGGAGAAAAGTCAGGCTGTCAGGGCTACCCTCTTGTCCCGGCAAGCCCACCCGCCTCTTATGAGCAGCCTTACCAGGGTCTCGCTCCTCAAAGTCATCGGAGGACTCTGTGCCTGTAGATGGAGCCTTCACAAGCTGCCGAGTGCCAGCACCTGGGGGCAGAGGGACACAGAGGTAGGGTTATTATGGTGGTCGTGAGACAGGCTAGGTCTAAGGAGACAGATCTGGTTTTCAGAACTTTCAAGATATGCTTGGAAAAAAGGGTCAGAGACTAGGGGTTAAGAGTTAAAGATGGGGGTGGGGGGAAGACTGGAGAGCACTGGATGCTCTTCCAGAGGTCCTGAGTTCAATTCCCAGCACCCACATGGCAGCTCACAACCATCTGAAATGACATTTTGTGCAGTTGCACATGCAGGCAGAACACTAGACATAATAAATAAAATCTTAAAAAAAAAAAAGTTCAAAAACAGGCCAGGCCTTTGTCTGGCGGTTTAAAGGAAACTCCCACCAAGACAGTGAGTGGGTCAGCACTTGAGGAGCAGGGCTGTGGGGTAGATCAGAGGCCAAGAGGTAGGTTGGAGATGAAAGGTCAACGCTCGGCTAGGGTCTGGAGGACAGACGGGGGTAGAAGGGCACAGGCGTGTATGGAGGCGGGGAACGGCCAGGTTCTACCCTCACCTGGGCTGGAAGTAGGGGAATCCAAGGAGCGGGACTCACTGCCGCCGCCTACACTGTCCACGTCACTGCCTGGAATGGGGCCTGGAATCCCTAAATGAGGACATGTCAATCAGCCTGGTCCATGCCCAGGCCCTCTACCCACTAAGCCTCGATGAACTTACCCTGGCTGCCTAAGCTGGCGTCCTCCCAAGGGCCAGGCTCAGAGGAACCCTCCTCCAGCCTTGTCTTTTTTGAGTCCTGAGGGGAACTGCAAGAAGAGAGGTTTGGCGACGTGGTCCTAGGAAACTGGCAAGTAGGCATGGAGTCTGGGTCTCAGCTCCAAGGACCAAGGTCTGCACACTCTGCTGTCTAGGACCATCTCAGTCCCCTAAGTGTCCTGGCCCCACTCATCAAAAGTCCCTCCTAATCCTGTAAGCACCCCTAGTGAAAGCCATTTAAAAACAAGCAAGCAAGCAAGCAAGCAAGCATATGAGGGGCTGGAGACGGGGCTCAGTGCTTATGGGTGCTTGGCTGCTCTCCCAGGGTCCACATTCAGCTCCCAGCACCCACACTGGTGGCTTGCAACTGCTTCCAGCTCCGCAGGATCCGATGCCCTCTTCTGAGGTTTCTGAGGGCACCTGCGCACAGCTGGCATGCACACATACACGTAAATAAAATTTATTTAAATAAAAAGGCACTAAGTGAGTTCCAGGACAGCCAGGGTTACTTAGAGAGACCCTGTTTAAAAAATGTACCAGAGTCAGGCAGTTGTGGTGCAAGCCTTTAATGCCAGCACTCAAGAGGCAGAGGTAGGCAGACCTCTACGATCTGATCTACATAGCAAGTTCCAGGACAGCCAGGGCTACACAGAGAAACCCTGTCTTGAAAACAAAACAAAAAACAAACAAACAAAAATCTCCAAAACATTAAAGTAAATGGAGACTAGTTAGGAGAGTAATGGATTCAGCTGGGCTGGGAGGGTGACAAGAGAGGGTAACAGACATGAACATAATCAAACTATAGTGTATACATATACTAAAACCTGGCATGGAGCTTCTAGGATTACTCTAAAGCCCAGCCCTAGGACTTACCTGTGCATCACAGGGGTGACCTTCTGGAAGCAGAAGGCGGGAGACGGCGGTGGAGGGGCCCCGGGTTGTAGTCCCCGCACAAATTCCTGGTAGCGCTGGCCAGGTTCAAAGGGCGCACAGCACTCAGCCAGGGCAGAGAAGGCACGGGGTCCTCGCTCAGCCTGCGCGCCTCGCAACTCAAACAGTCCCAGGGTCACCTGTAAAGATGGAGATGTGCATAATCTAAGAGGCTTGGACCTAGATTCCTAGGAGAGGAGCCTAATAACCCTTACCAATAGGCAAGGCCAGTGTTTGAGGACGGGGCCTGTCACTAGTAGACCAGAGGGCTGGTGTGGGAAGGGGGGGGGTGTCTTCAGGATATCCAACCTGCAGTAAAAAACGGTCACACTGGGGCCCCAGGATGGCTTAGGGATAGAGAGAAAAGTATTTAGTGGTGCCCAAGAGTGACCATGGGGCTAGGGGAGGCCTTACCCGTCTAAGCACTTCATCTCCTTGCAACACTAGCTTGCGTACGTGTGACACTATGCGCCGCTTGGTGGTCTCCAGATCCTGCTGGCGCGCATTGGCCTCCCGAACGCAAGCCTGGTACAGAGCCTCTGCCTCTTGTGCCTGGGGAAACCAAGGCAGGGAGGACTTAAGTGGAGTTGGGGAGAGGGGAGTGGCCAGACGTTAGGAGATCCTGGTGCTCCGTCTCCACCTTGGCCTGTGCCTCCTCTCGGGAACGCCGTCTGCGCTCCTGCTGCTTGCTGGATCCAGGAGACGCCTGGGGAGGAGGGTCCTCAGGGGACCCCTGGGAGCGTGCCCACAGGTCCTCTCTGCGTTGAATGTACTGGAGCTGGGAGCGCCGCAGTGCCTGCACCGCCTCGTTCTTGGGGCAATGAGAGGACCATGAGCCTTTGCCTGCAGAGGCCTCCGTTCTTCCGCACGGGGCCAGGGCCCGGCCTTACCATGCGCTTCTGTTCCCTCAGCCATTGCTCCTTGAACTCCTTCCTCCACTTCTCAATTTCCATCCTTTTGGCCACCAGAGGCTGCGGAGTGGAGCATGGGAAAATGGGGAAAACAGCTTCAGCCCCTGCCTGTTCTGTTTCAAGCCCAGCCCCTTGTATGGGCTCGGCCCCTACATACCACCTCCCATACCGCAGACCTGAACACTTTTCTGAAGCTGTTCTTTTTTTTTTCTTTCAACCAGGCCTGTTCTACCCTAGGTCCATGTACATTCGTAGAAAGTTGTATGACCACCCATCTTATCTTCAGGGATCCAGACATCCTAAAGTTTTATTCCTGAGAAATGCCATCCTGACAACCCTTTTTGCTGTATTGTTTTCAATAGAAACGTCTTAAATTTAGTTTTTATTATTTTAAGTTGTGTGTATGTGTGCAAGGGTATGCACAGGAGTGTGGGTGCCTATGGCGGATAGAGACATCAGATTTTCCAGGAGCTGGAGTTACAGGTGGTTGTGGACCACCAGTCATGGGTGCTAGGAGCCAAACCCAAGTGCTCTGCAAGAGCAGTATGTACTCTTAACCACTGAGGCCCTCTTTTTGATTTTTTTAAAATTTATTTTGTGTTTGTGTGGGGAATGCACTCATGCCAGGGCATGTTTGTGGAGGCCAGAAGACAATTTGTGGGAGTCAGGCCCCTCCTTTCTCCACATAGGCCTCAGGGAATCAAACTCGGGTCACCAGGCTTGGTGGCAAGTGCCCTCACCTGCTGAGCCAACCCAATGGGTTCTTTTCATTTTTTGCTACTGGGGATTTGAACCCTTGCACATGGTAGCTAAGTATTTTACTATTGTGCTTTATCTCTAGCCCTTCCTTTTTAAAAACCTATTTATTAATTATTATTATTGTTGTGTGTGTGGTTTGTGTGCAGGCATATATGTCATGCCATGTGTGTGGAAGTCAGAGGACATTATAAAATTGGATCTCTCCTTCTACCTTTATGTGTGTTTCAGGGATTGAACTTGGGTCCTCAGGCTTGTGTAGCTAAGGGCCTTGGCTGGTCACCACCTCAGAGATTGTTGCCTGCCTCAGCCTCCCCAGTGTTGGAATTAGAGGTGTGTACCATCATGCCAGGCTTGAAATCAGTGTTCCTTTTTTGTTTGATTGTTCAAGACAGGGTCTCACATATAGCTCAGGCTGTCCTAGAACTCCTATGTAGATCAGGCTGGCCTTGAACTCAGAGATCCACCTACCTCTGCCTTTCAAGTGTTAGGATTAAAGGTGTGTGCCACTACGACCCATGAAACTGTATTTCTAAGATGAAGAATTTTAAGATTTGGGGCGGGGGATGCAGTCCTGCTGTCAGAGACTTCCCTAATACTCCCACAAATGAAATACCTTCCCTAGTACCCTCTCAAATGAGAGCACCAGTTCACACATGCATGCGTATGTGTGTGTGTGTGTGCGTGTGCGTGTGTGTGTGTGTGTGTATGCACGAGTGCATTGCAGTCTCATAGAAGGCCAGGTTGGAATCTCAGTGTAGGAACATCGGACAAGAGCATCTCTGGGCCTCAGCTTCCTCCTAAATGGGACTGCATGGAGCTTCCTCTTGTGGCAGGGAAGGGGCACTTACCTGATAGTAGTCTCTCTTCTGCCGGGCCACCGTTTCCATGGCCAGGGCTCCTAAGTTGAGGTCATGTTCCAGAAACAAGGTGTAGATGTACTGGAGTGGCATTTGGCTCTGTGGAGGGCAGGGCTGCTTCAGGGTCTGAATGGACAGGAATGGGGGGCCAGGGGGTTGGCTCTGAGGCAGGGTTGGTACCTGCTGGAGGATGGACACCTTGCCAGCCTCAGCGATCTTCATGATATTCTTAGCAAACTCAAGTTCTATGGGAGGAGAGACAGAGGTCTGCAGGCAGCTGGGGTGTGGGTCCTGCTTGCCATCAGAGGTTGGGCAGAAAGAAGCCTCACCATAGTTGGCTCTCTTGTCTGTCCAAGCCAGCAGCTCCTTGGCATAGCGGCCCCATGCCTTGGCATACTCCAGGGCAGCATCCACACCGCCCTTGGTCCGAATAAGTCGCAGGTCTAGTTCTTCCTCTGGAACAAATAGGGAAATCCTGAGCCCTGGCCCCTCATGGAACCCTTCTCTGAACCTGGTGACTAGATCCATGGCTTCCGTCCCACACTTCATGGCTCCCTAAAGCCCCTTTTGGGATTGATGCCAGCATCAAAATTTATACATTCTCTACTCAGACTGGGGGATCCTTTAGGACAGGGCATGGATTCACTGTGGGGTTTGCTCTGGCCCCTACATCTGGCAGAAAACAGTGAAGAAATGTCCTCCTCTACTCCTCTACCCTTGCCTGACGTCCTCTCCTACCTGTGAGGGGTGCAGGACCCTCTGGGGAGGGATCACTCCAACAACTGGCTTCACTGCTCTGGGGGAAAAGGACGAGAGACAGCTTTCAGGAGCAAGCAAACAGCAAGCGTGCTTGCCTCACTGAACACCCTGATCCTGTCCCTTACCTCCTCAGTCACCAATGCGGCCGCGGCAGCCTTGTCAGGCTCCAGGTCCTCTCTGAGTAAAAGGTCTCCAGCCAGGTGGTCGAAGGTCCTGGGGAGGTGGGGAGGGTAACGGTGTTAGGGAGCCATTTCCGCCTCGACTGTCCTTTGTAGGGGAAGAGTCCTGGGGCTGCTAGGACAGCTTGGGGAGGAGGAAGAGATGTAGGCTTTGATGTGATCTGTGATTCTAGGTTTGGTCTGAAGATTTAAGGGAGCCAGGCGAGGCTGTGGTTCATTTCTTTTGAGGCAGAAGTTCTTGTACCCCGGCAGGGCAGGCCTGCAACGCACTGGGTTGGCCTCTACTTCCCAAGTGCTGGGATTACATTCATGCACCGCCACCCTGCTTGGTTTGTGCAGTACTGTGGATGGAATCCAGGGCTTTGTGTATGCCAGACAAGCCTTCTATCAAGCGAACTCCATCCACCGCCATCCCTTGCCCTTTTGTGATACAGGCAGGATTAAATGCTGGGCCTTGCGAATGCTATGCACCTGCTAAGTACCCAGCTTTATCCCCATTCCCTGGTGAAAGCGTTTTCTAAAAACAAGACTCGAGAAAGGGTTGGAAAAGCCCTAGGTAATTTAGGGGTTCACAGAGTGGGATTACAGTTATTTCAGCCATTTTAAGGGATCATGAGGTTGTGTGTCTGTCAGGACCACTTTTGAGATACACCCAAAACACCTGTGCCATCTAAAATACCAGTGGGCACAGGTGTTTGGGAGGCTCAGGAGGTTGAAAGTCAGGGTGTCCGATGTGGGGTGTGGGCAGCCTGATACATAGTTAGGGAGCTCAGCCAGATGGTGACATTGGCTCGGACTCACACGTTCCCCAATGATATCTCGAGGTTGTCCAGGCTCTGGAAGATGTCACTGTACCTCTTTCTGCCCTCAGGAGCTGGGGTTAGCTCTGGGGAAGGGAAGTATAAGAAAACATGAGCCAACACTGCCTCCCTCCACCCACGGTGGTGGCAAAGCAATTGCATACACCTCAACCGACTCTAAAACAGAAGTGGAAAAGAGAAAGAGTCAGAAACAGAGATATGGAGACCTGTGTGAGTCCAAGGCTAGTGTGGGATGGGACTTCGAGCTTCAGTGGGGTCATTTCAGATGCTCAGGCAAAATCAGAGAAGCCGTTGCTCAGTCACAGAGACACCCTCACAGGCGCGGACTCATGAGCAAAGGAAGAAAACAGATGCAGCTGCCACACGAATGCCCGAGTAGAGGGCTGGCTTGACAATGGAGCCACATGGACCCCAAGCCAGCCAGATGGAACTGCACGTGGGACACACAGGCGCTTAGCCCGCGGCATAAACACACGCGAGTGCGCTGAAACCACGAGGGACAGCACTGAATGACACTCGACACACAAAGACAGCCGGAAACATAACCCAGACCTAGTCTCAATTTTGCCGCCCCCTGGACCGATGTCCCCCAGGGCTCCCTGCAGGGATCCTGGCCCTGACACCCTGCCCCCATCCATCCTACACAATCAGAAGCAGAAGCGGCCACTTCCCCTTCCTGGGCCCCTTCCCCCAGGCATCCGGGGTGCCGGCTCTGCAGGGCAATCCTTGGGTCAGGAGCCGGCGTCGTGCGTCCTGTGCGCTTCAGGGTTTCCAGGGTGCTGGGGCTCCCCACATTCCTTCCTTTGCCAGTACTCCTTTTCCGCTGTCAGGTCAAGTTGGGCTCCCTGATTTAGGCGCTGAGGGGTAGTGGGAGGGGCCCCCACCCGGGTCCCCATGCCCCTACCTGTCTCAGCTGCGTCCATGGCGAGGCCCGGGGGCAGGGGGTGGAGTAGGTAAGACACGGTGGAGCTGAGAGATAGGGACAGGGCTGACCGCCGCCCGGGACCAGCCCCGATTTCCTGCCTCTGCGGGCCCAGCGGTATCGCCCCGCCCTCGAGACGACCACGCCCCTCCCGGAAGTTGCCATCGCACTTCAGACTAGCTTTCAGTGCTCATTCCCTCAGCAGGTCAGGGGTCCCTTCTTCAGATTTCTGTGCCACCGGAAAGCCCGTTAGCACCCTCTTCTAGCAAGCCTGGGTTGCTGGGCTCCTCACCCAGAGACTACGCTGAATTAGTTCAAACACTTAGATCCAGGGCGCCCCCAGTGAAGAACTGCCGTCATGAAGGCTGCAGGGAACCAAAAGTCTCTAGCCCCCTTTCAAAGCTGGGTCAGGTTCCTTTTTTTGGGGGGGGGGGAGAGGGAGACAAATGGCTATTTGGCCTGACTTCGGTGTACGTCCAGGTTAGCCTCAAACTTAGAGATCCCCCCTGCCTCTGCCTGCTGAGTGCTGGGCTAGAGGTGTGTGCCACTGTCTGGTTGGGTCAGGCTTTCGAGGTGTGGTCAGTGCTTTTTGGCAGGCAGGCACAAACATCCTGTACTGAGGCCTCCAATTGATCCCAGGCTCAGGAGATTCATACCTGCACGTAACTTCTTTTAAGAGGAAGGAGACTATCCAGGGGTGGGGTGAGGGGCCCCGGCCTCTGGCAGCCTCATCTGTGGTATGAAGATGGTGGTTAGGACCTGAGTGAGACCCGTGACTGCAGGGACAGTACTCTGCATCTCTGTCCCTGCACTGAGGAAGGCATACTGTTAGCCTCTCAGGGCCTGACACGTTAAAAACAACAACAACAAAAAACACCCAATACAGGATGTGCATGACACTAGAAAACCTGAGGTCCCAGCTCCAGGCTTGGCCTAAGAAAGTGTTGGATGCCCAGAGGGCATCATTCTGCGCCTGTAGTGGTAAGAGGCCCTTCAATTCCCAGGAGCCCTGTGTGGCACAGACAAGTGAAGGCAGGCTTCATAAAATTGCAGACGCCGATTTATTTACCAAAGGCGCTAGCCAGGGCAGCTTCCACTAACCCGGCCGGCGGATGCCCACAGGGTCCCAGCTCAGTCTCCCAAGAGCAAGGCAGCGCTCCCTCGCTGTGGAGCAGGGAGCAGTGTCCCCCGGGGCAACAGTGACGCTCCTGCCTCTGGGCAGCCAAGGTAGGCGGTGGATACCAGCACCATCGTCTCAGGAAGGCACTTTCAGCTTCGGGGTCCCCAAAAAGAACTGTAGGACACGGTCAGCCAGGAGTGCCAGGCAGAAGTCCAGGGCCAGCACCTGGCCGATGACCAGCTTGAACTGTCAAGGAGGAGGCAGGTGAGCCGGGTCAGTGGCTGAGCTGGGCTGGGCTGAGCCAGGGACCACAGCTCAGAGCCACTCACCTCTACAGGGATGTCCACAAGCCCGAACTGGCTGTTGAAGTCGGGCGAAGAGCCGAGGAGCAAGCCAACAATGGACAGCACTGACACCGCCAGGCTCCACACCAGGGGCTTGTTCTCAGGCAGGCTCTCCATGAAGGGGGGGCCCTGCAAGGAAACACACAGCTGCTCAGGGATGGCTGAGCAGGGGGTCTGCCAGGTGGGTGTGGGCAGGCATGCGGTGCCTCACCTTATAGTTGATGGCGAAGGTAGCCATCTGCATGGCCATCGCCATGATGTACACAGTGCTGTTGACCAGGCTTGGCTCAAACTCCTTGTATAGGTCTACAAACTGTTCCTGCCTGCAAGGGCATGTGGGTGTCAGTACCCTTCTCCTGCTCAGGCATCCTCTGTAGCTTCCTGCTGCCATGATACAGAGCCAGGGCCTGGCTGGTTGCCCCTGCCCTGTCTTCCTGAACCCCACTTACTTCTCAGGGCTGCGCGCCTGGGCCTCACGATACAGGTAGACGAGGCTCAGAAAGTGGACAGAGAACTGCAGCATCACTGTGAGGATGGTGTAGAGGTTGAAGATATTGGGCAAGGGCCGCTCCCTGGAAAGAGTCTTGAGAGGCTGCGGGGCAGGAATGACAGAGCCAGCTTACTCGTCAACAGGGAGTGAGGCGATACTCCTGGCTCCTCAGGAACCTTGTCTGACACTGACCCAGGGGCTGCATATGCCCCAAATAGTCTGTATCCCATGGTAACAATGGAGGTCTGTCAGAAACAGATTTACTCTCTATTCCAGAGAAAGCAGTCAGAGCCTAGGACCTGGGGGCATGCCTGGTCCAGCCTGCTAGCTTCCCACCCTAATGTCCCCAGAAGATCCAGGGAACATGTTATAGTAGGGCTTTGGAAAGTGACTGGATCTCTAAGGCTCTGACTGAAAAAGGCTTAGATGGTGGGGCCAGAATACAGGGAGCGCAGCCTTGGGGACAAGCCTTTCTCTTTGAGCTGCTGTGAGCTGAGCGGCCTGAGACTTCTGGAAGCCTAAGCCAAGACAGATCTTTTGTTTCAAGGTGCTCTGTGCAGCCTTTCCTCACCTTGATGGGAAGTTGACACACACACCCTCTGGCCACTAGACCTCTATTTCGCCACATCAGTGACCAGTGCAGACTCCTAGTTGTAGCAGCACCCTTTCCTTAGGAGGCCTCCCTGGCTGTCCCTGAGGCCAGCCCCCAAAGCCTGTGACACACTTTTCCCCCTCAAAGCACTGTGTGTCCTCTACTTGCCCTCATTCATCATTTCCTTTGCCCTGGGGCTGCGACCTGCCTGGACCCCAAGCTCACAGTCAGTGGTAGACCCTAAGCTGTATCACTGGCAGCCAGCCAGGCCTGACCCTTTCTGTATGTCCTGTGCAATCTCAGGGACATTCCTGCCTCTGGGCTCTAGGTCTCTGTCTGTAACCTGGGGAATGACAATTCCAATCTACAAGGGCCCTGTGGCCAGCCCTAGGTGGTCCAGGGCTCACCTTGGAGCGGGAAATGAAGAGGAAGCAGCCAGCCAGCAGCAGCCCCTGCAGGGTGGCCTGGAAGTCGCTGAACTTGACACCTTCCAGGTAGAGGACACTTTGGCTATATGCCAAGATGAGGGCATTGAGGGCCAGGATCTTGAACATCTGCAGTGTCGTCACTAGTGTGCAACGGCCCTGCTTGATCACGTGGCAGACTGTGGGGAAGCAGGGCAAGAGCAGGTAGGGGCTGGGTAGGTAAGGGTGTTTCTGGGCATAACTGGGCAGGGTGCTGGGTGACCGTGGCTCCAGGCAAGGGCAGGGCTAAGTGCTTGGGACTCACTGCACTGGATGGAGGAGAGCTTAGAGGTGAAGGGCGCTGCGATGCTGGCATCCCCCAGCTTCACAATGGGGGTGCTCTCGTCCTCCAGGTCCCGCAGCACCTGGCTCAGGCGGTCCTGCGGGGCAGGCAACAGGGGTCAGCTCTGGCTAACAAAAGTTATGGGCATTTCCGATTTGGACACTCACCCTGTGGGAGGTTGGTGGCTCCTCTGGGGAGAGGAGCGGCGACCTCTGTTTGGCTGACCTGGAGGAGACCCTGGGGCCACTGTTGTTCAGGACTGGACTGTCCCTTTGCCGCCGTCGCCGTTCTACAACCCTCTCAGGGGCATTGGCCAGGAGTGCTACGCCTGAGAGCGCATGAGGAAGGAGTGGTGAAGAGGGGCCCAGGGGCAGGTGCCAGTATCTAGCTGCAGAGCTGACCTAGTGCTCACCACCTACCAGTTCCAAGATCCCCCATTTCACCTGACTGCTCTGTGAGGGCCTCAGGGACTGGCCACCTTGCTTTGCTGGTTAATGGCTTGGCAAATAAAAGTATTTATCACATATGCCGGGCATCCATGTGAACATGAAGAGAACCAACATCAAACACTACTAAGAAATGTATTGAAAACACTGAGGAGAAAAGAAAGCAAGCCAGGTGGTGGCGGTGCTCGCCTTTAATCCCCGCACTTGGGAGGCAGAAGCAGGCAGATCTCTTGAGAGTTTGAGGTCAGCCTGGTCTACAAAATGAGTTCCAGGAGAGCCAGGAGCTACACAGAGAAACCCTGTCCTGAAGGGGGGAAAAAATCTTATCACACCCTAAAATGAACAATCGAAAACTGCTAGCCCCCCCAAAAAACTTATTACTCGAGAGAAAAATCTGTGAAGGCAAGAACTCCAGACAATGCAAGTAAAATGGGAAAAAACCCAGAAAGATCAAAGCTTAGCCTTTGAGGTCCAGGTCTATCAACACTTGTCCTGACAGTGAACTGTGGCAATCATAGCTGATCCTGGGACTCAGCCCCCCTGTGAGGCTCCTCATGCTTGTACCCTTCTCTGACCTTGTAGGCTCCTCAAGAGTTCTTTTTGTTTTCGTTGTTAAGATTTAATTATTTATATACTATTCTACCTGCATGTGTACCTGAGGCCAGAAGAGGGCACCAGATTTCATCATAGATGGTTATGAGCCACCATGTGGTTGCTAGGAATTGAACTCAGGCTTTTGAAGAACAGCCAGTGCTCCTAACCTCTGAGCCATCTCTCCAGCCCCAAGATTTCTTTTTGAAAGACAGGGTTCCATGTTACCAGGCTGGCCTTGAACTTGCAAGAATGAACTTGAACCCCAGATTCTTTTGAGCTCTGAGTGACAGAGATCTGCCTGGATAGGCACCGCTGCCCAGGGAGGCTATGAATTAAAATTACTTCTTTTTTCAGTGTTTGGGATGAATTCAGGACTTTGTACATATAAGGAAGACTTGTACTGCTAGGCCATACCTCTGGCCTTTCACTGGAGGATTCTAGGTAGGAGCCGCCCCCCCAGCTCCTATCAAATGCCTTGTCTCTGGGCGACAGGGCCAAGTGAGATGCCCTCTCACTAGTGAAGACAAAGCTCCCAGCTATTGGCGCTCACCCACATCGGCGTGTTTCAGCGCACCCACGTCATTGGTGCCATCCCCACACATGAGAGTCACATAGCCTAGCTCCTTCAGGCTCGTGATGACAAATTCCTGCGTGACAGACATGAGGTAAGGGGGGCTGCAGCCAGACCCAAAGCCATGAGTGCCCAACCACAGGGTCCTGCACGTACCTTCTGCTTAGGGGCCACACGGGCAAACACCTGCACATGGGGGATGAGGCGGAGCAGCTGCTGGGGGTCCACGGCCTGCAGGTGAGCCAAGCCGTCACCTGTGAGGCAGAGCGCGTGTTCCAGGGCCAGCTCCTTGGGGGAGCCCGGGGTCAGAGGCAGCGCGACGTCGCTGTCAATGGAGCGCCACTCGCACGGCTGGCCTGCGGGTCACATCTACGCTTAGGGTCTGGGCTCCTGGGCCACCGCAGCCTCATCCAGAACCCTGGCCCAGGCGCTGGGCACTCCACAGGGAGCACACAAGACCCTCAGGTAGAGGTAAGGAACCGAGCCTTGCTCTAGCAGCTGCATGATGGGCTGGATGCAAACACAGCAGACCTGCTCTCAGAGATCAAGCCACCTTCTCCCTCTACATGGTACCTGACCCTGGCCCCCCATCTGGCAGACCTCCTCTCCACTGCCAGCCTGAATGCCCGCCCTTTTGGAACTAGGAGCCCTCCCATGTTCTGCCCGGAGGGCCCGCTGTTATCTCTGCAGCTCAGATCCAGGACCAGGTTGGGGGAGGCTGCTCATCAGTACACCCTGCACTGATGTCCCAGAGACTGTCTGAGGATCGGAAGTTTAGTCAACCTGCTTGGCCTGCCCATAAAGCGACAGTTATGATCACCACTTTAGGGCTGCTGCCTGTCCACAACCCTTAGGAAGACCTGGGGTTGACAGTTGGGCGTGGCAACTGGTTCTCTGGAGAGGCAGGGGGAGGTTTAGAAGCCTTGCCAGCTGGGTACACCTAACCTTCCATCCTGCACTAGGACACCTACTGCTCCTCACACAAGTTCTGCACTGTGTGATACCCAGTGACCTGAGTGAACAAGTGGGTTCACTGACTTATGCAGAAAGGGTTCTAAGGCTGGTCTCAGAAGACATACATGCAAAAACTGGCCTGGAGGCCACTCTGTAGCAATCTAACAGCAAACGAACAGGAGTCTTCTTGCCTCAGTCTCTCAGATACTGGGCTAACCAGAGTGCACCCTCACACCTAGTGGGGTGGACTTACTCTTGAGTCCCAGCCTCTCTGCTCACAAGATGCCAACAGCCAGCTAAGCAGTTTGGCTCCTCTCCTATAGTGCACGAAAGCTACCCAGAGACGGATGTGTTACCAACATGCCATGCCTTTTCATCCAGCAGCGGGTGCACCTCTCAGGAATCGGGCAACTCGCTAGGTAATGGCATAGGACTGACCTGCCTAACCCCAAAGTAGGCAAGGATGAGGGATGAGTACCTCTTTCTAGTAGTGTGCATGAGGCGTGTTGTAAACAAACATGGCAGACTCAGGAACCGATGACCGCTCTCATACCACACACCCTCACATCACACTGGCCACGTTCTGAGGCCTCCTCGTAGTGGGTTGGCCATCAAGTGTGATCAGCAGAGAACAGTGGTAACACACTGGCCCTGGACTACCGGGCCTCACCTTTCTCCGGGGGAGGATGAAATATGAGTGTGTGGGCCTTGTCAATGAAGTGCAGCTCCTGAGCCACATGGCAGGCAGTGAGCGGATTGTCCCCTGTGATCATCACCACCTAGGGGAGGGGATACGGCTTAGCAGGGAAGACTTGCTAGGCAGAACTCTTACCTCGGCCTCACAGCTCCTCCTAAGGAAAGATGAGTGCGAAGGCCACAGCCTCTACGGGAGACCACAACCTAGTAACCCAGGGTGTGTTATACAAATGGCAGAGCCATGCTAGCCAACAGGGCTAGGCTAACCCTGGGCTGCGCCACACGAATCACGTGCTGAGTCCCACTTCAGGCCCAACGCACTGCTTCTTGGAATAACTCAACTTTTACTGTGTTTATATGAATAGGTACGTGCACCTGTGGATATAAAGGCTGGAAGAGATATCCGATCCCTCACTGTGGAAGTTATAGGCATTTTGTGATGCTGGGATCCAAACTCTGGTCCTCAAGACTGTACAGTAAGTTCTCTAAACCACTGAACCAACTCTTAGATCTCACTTTTTGCTTTTAGAGACACAGTCTCACTATGAAGGCCTGGTTGGTCTCGGACTCAAATCGACCCACTGACCTCTGCCTCCTTGGTGCTAGGATGATCAGCGTATCACCATATAAAGCTTATTGCTTTCACTTAAAACCCAAGAATTAGCCCTTTTGCTGTCAGTGCCCAGGGTCTCATACCTGTTTGTATGAAGAATATTCTAGTGATGGAAAAGGAAGGGAAGGAGGCCATGGCCTGTGAGGGTTCAGAGGGACTCTCTCTGGGACTGCTCATGAGGACAGGCATGGCCTTCATCCCTTACCTCCAGCCTCTGCCTCCTCATTGACTCTGAGGAGATGATGTGCTGCAAGACAGGGCTGTGCTACAGAGCATCCTCTAACCACTTCTGAGAATGCCAGCTCTCCCTACTCTCAGCTTAGAACCTGTGGTCTCCTCACTGCTGAGACCTAGAGGCTGGCACAGTCCTCTGTGGCTACCTCCCTGCCCCTGCTTCAACTTTCTTGCTTTGCTCATACCCGGTGGGATGCGTTCTGGATCTCTCGGATCACAGCCTTTGAGTCAGCTTTGAGTGGACAGGAAACCACAATGAAGCCCACAAACTTGAGGCTGCACTCCAGTGCCTCCCGCTTGACCTCACGGGCCTGTGGACAGACAGAGATGCCTTCACTATCTGTCCTTCTCACCAGCCTCTTCACACCTCCCAGGGTGGAACCCAGTGAGAAAAGCAGGTTACAAGTGCCTCAGCAACTACAGCCACTATGTATGCGTATGACGGTGCCAAGAGAAGCCCTGCCCTCCCAGAAAAGAAATGTCAGACAGGAGGGAAGAGGCAATGTAGGTGCAAAGTGGGGTCTAGACCCAACTGGACCTATGCCTTAGGACTGTGGATATGGACACATCAGAGTCCTCTGTGGCTTGTTCAAAAGCGGACTGTGCAAGGCCACCACCCTCAGGATGCCCACAAAGTTCCAAGGAAGGCAGGTGATAAGGATCACAAAAACCACAGTAGAATAATAGTAAAGGTGAAGGTCAGGGTGAACAGGTGCTGGAGAACAGGCTTGGAAGAAACAGGGCTTTCCAAGACCAGGAGCAAGGCACAATGCTGGAGAACAGAGGCTTTGCGTCCTGGCTTGAATGGGTCTCCACAGTCAAGGCTGTTAGCTGACAGACATTAAGTTCTAGAGGGATGTGTGGCTGCAGGGTTGAGCAGACTGGACCAGGACCAAGAAGCAGGTCAAAGGGCAGCTGCACTGCTGGAGGTGGGGAAGAACGGTGGAGACAGATGGAGGAAAGGAGCGGAGGGCACGGATCCACTCAGGCGCCTGAGGACTAGACAGCAGGCACAAGAATGGTGGAATGTGGGAAGCCTGTTGGCCTTCTCTGAAGAGGTGCCCAGGACAACCCTGAGCAGAGGAAGAAGGTAATGTGAAATGGCACTCAACTCCCACTGGTAGGATGGGGAAACAGGCCCTCACCTGTTGATGAGTGAGATGCCCTAGCTCCTTGTACCCCAGAGCCAGGACACGGGCTCCTTCCCGAGAGATCTCAGTGTGAATGTGGTGGTAGTCAGGTGGGCACTGGGAAAACTGAGGGAACAGAGAAGGACGTCACTGCCTGCTCCCTGCCTGCCCCCTAACCCCAGGGCCGGGGCTGGCTCACCATGGGGTGCAGGGTTTCGGGGGCCCCCTTCACAGCCGCGATGTAGCAGAGGTCAGTGGAGCCGAGCTTCTCGTAGGAGGCGAGCACGGACATTCGCTTTAGAGCACTGGCAAAATGAAAGCGCTGGTGAATTTTCAGCCCCTGAGTTTTAATACTTCGGGGGAATACTTTCTCATCTGGAAACAAATAAGTACGAGTCCTGAGGGGCTTCGCTCCGGAGAGGTAGCCAAGTCCCCCATACTCTGCCCCAGCTTCCGCACCCCAGCAGTCCCCGAACCCTGCTGATCACAGCAGGCACAGTAGATCAGCCAGGGTAGGTTGGACACAGACCCAAGAAGATACTGCTAAGAGGCTAACCTGGGCACTAGCCTGGAGGAATGTCACCATCATGGGCCTGCCCGCGCCAGAGCTTGGATGCTAGTCCCTCACCTTTGGTCAGTGTCCAGTCCACAGCTGTCAGCATGGCCTTTTCTAGGGGGTCACCCACTAGGGTGCCGTCCTCCAGCTGCATGAGGGAGTGACAGGAGGCCAGGGCCCGGTGTGTCTCTACGGGAATGCTGGACACTGGGGTCACCTCCTTCCCATCTCTGCAAAGACAGGGCAGTTGGTTACAGGCGGACAGGGGACACGGGAACCATCAATGAGTACTACCAGGGGCCTCTGCTGAGGCAGCAGTACTCAGTGTGCTGGTCCCTAGGAATGCTTTGGTGAGGACAGTGGTCCTTTGAGAGCACGAGCCTCCAGGATAACTTCTAAGGTCCCTACAGATGAGGCACCAGGTCTACACTGGCTGTGCTGGGCCTGAATCAATCTCCCTAACCTGATGCCTCTCATACTGATGTCCACGTAGCACCCTGTGTAATGGAACCTTTAGTGGAGACTCAGGCCAAGTTTGGGTCTGTTTGTGGGGGGCTGAAGAAGAGTTCCTTTATGCTCACCTCAAGCCGGCCACACCACGCACCACCAGGCTGTCACTGGTCAAGGTACCAGTCTTGTCAAAGCAGCACACTTCCACCTTGCCAGCAAAGGGGATCCGGAAAGGCTCTGTGCAGTACATGTCTGTGGGTGGAGGGTGGGGCCTGGGGTCAGGAGGTCCCTCGGGGCTCCTGCCTGTTCTGAACAATGCCCCACCGATCACTCAGCACTCACAGAGCTTGGCCAGGGCGATGAGGGAGGTGTTGACAGCCAGGGACAGCTCAATGGGCAGTTCAGGGGGTACAACCGAGGTGAGGATGAGGGTACACTCCAGAAAGAGCTTGTACCGGTTCCGGCTAGGGTCCTTGGTCCCTGTGGAAACAGGGCCTGGCAGCCTCGGGCAGGGACGGGGCCATGGAAGAGGCGTTGTCAGGGTGCTTACCTTCAATCCACACATACGCAGCTGCAGCAATGGCGAACACCAGGAGGAAGAGGATGAAGATGAAGGTCTCCAGGTTGTTTGCAGTGACCCTCTTCACCCCAAAGAGGATGGTACGCAGCAGCTTGCCCTGCAGAGATAGGAAGAACAGTCTTCCCTGGGAGGCCCGGGTGGAACAGTGGCCTCCCCTGCCTGAGAGCACTGAGGTTGGCCTCTCTTTCTAGGGAACAACAAGGCCTGCCACAGACCATGAAGCAGGCAGGCAAGAGCCCCAAACAGGCTTACACCACAGGGCCACCGGAGAGGGCAAGGAAGTGCAAAGGAAGAAGCCAGGATTCTATCACTCCTTCAGACATTACTCAAGCGTTTACCAGAGCACTTCACTTAATACCCCTCTTCTGGATGGTATCAGCCAGACCACCTTGGGCACAGCCCCTGGTAGCTCAGCCCAGGAAAAGCAGGCCTCCAGTAGCCTGGAAGGATCCATCACACACTTTGGGTCCTCCTACATGTGACCAAGGACCATACCTGGGATGTGTTGAATCCAGTCCTCAGGACGTAGGCCACACATCCATTGTCAACCGCTGAGGAAACAAGCAGAGGTATATGTCATTAGCACCTCTGTCCCATCTTTGTCATACAGCAGGTACAGGGCACCCAAGACACCCCTGAGGCACCTACGCTTCAGGCCTGAGGTGGCTTTCTGAGGGGGGATGTGCTGGACCACCTTGGTGCCCCCAAAGATGACATGTAGCCGGGCGTCGGCCTGCAGGTCTAGGACACGGTCTGGGCTCAGGTCTTCAATGGGTTCCTGAGAAAAGAAACATCAGGCTTGGGATCACTTTTGCCTCCCGAGCTGAGGCATTAGTAGGCTGCATCTCTGGAGGGCTGGTCTCCACTGACTTGCCACCTCCCAAGTGTGGCCCCTACCTAGACCAGCAAATTCCATCTACATCGGCAGGTGTCTCATCATGACTTGTGGAGTTAATGCCCCGTGACCTGCACTGGGCCTCCTCAGTGACAGAGAACCCCCTGGATTCTCTCTGCCCACCCCCACTGAACAGCCTGGTTTCCCTCCACCCAGCTCCAGACCCCCTGCCGCCTCTTGTGTCTGGAGGGACGGCCTCTCCACCAGCCTCTCCTGCCTTCTACCTCTCTCCATGCACTAGAGCACGACCTGCGCGTTCCATCTAGTACCTTCATCTGTGGCACAGACTCCCCAGTGAGCATGGCCTCATCCACAATGCAGCGGCCCCGCAGTAGCAGCACATCGCACGGCACCAGGTTCTCCTGGGGGGAGCGGCCTGCAAAGTGCAGGCAGGAGGGTCAGCCACAAGCTAAAGCAAGGACTTCTGCTTGGGGGGAGGGAAATCCTGCCTCACCAATGGATACGATGTCCCCAGGAACAATCTCATCACTGGCAACGGGCCTCCACTTTCGGCTGCGGTAGACCTGACACGTGAGCAGGGGAAGTCTGTCAGTATAGAGTTCGCACCATGCCCACCCAGGGCTGGCCAGGGTCACCAGCCACCTGTTGTGCCAGCCACACCTGAATCATGTGGGGCTTGTTGCCCATCTTTCGGATCTCTGACATGTTCCTCATCTGCTGCTGCACTAGGGAAGCCTCGAAAGCCACCAGCATGGACAGAGTGAAGACACTGTAGTACCAGTACTCATCCAGGCACCAGAGGCCAACGCAGAACACCTGTGAGTCATCAGCCTGTCAGCTTTGCTCATCTGTCCTGTGCCCAGAAACCCCGGCAAACCAACACCAATGATCCCTGAGGACAGGAAAAGGCTCTGGGGTTTGGAAGTGGCAGCCAGGCTCACTTGGGCTGTGACAGTCCCAAAGAGCGAGCGGGTGCAAGGGCCAGATCTGTTGTGTTACCTGAAACACGAAAAAAGGGGCTGTGGCTCTCTCCTTGAAAAGCTCAGAGAAGTCGGGCACCACCATCTCAGCCCTGCAAAAGACCCAAATTCCTGGATGAGGCTGAAGCCGTGGCGGCCCTGCCCGTTACTCCAGCTAGGACCCTCTGCAGGCCTCTGAAGACTAGGGACACCCAAGGTGGGAGGCTGCACTCACCTCTGCTCTTCACCTGCTCACAGCTACAGACTGGCTGACAACGCGCGCCTTTACTGCTGCGCTGAACTCTGTGACAGGCTTTTCCCAATACCAACCACCCCAGGGCAAGATGACAACAGTGGGAGGAGGGGATCCTGGTGACAGAGCCTGATCCCCACTGGAGCTGGATGTTTTTTCCTGGAACAGTTCTCAAGTAAGCCAGGCTGTCTCGTATGGCCGAGGAGCGCTGCGCTCCTGATACCTGCCTCCACCCTCACATGCTGGGATGACAGCAGGGAGCCACCATGACCATTGGTGCGGTGGAAGGGATGGAGCTCTGAGCCTTGGAACTCTTAGGGGGACTCCAGCCCCAATTTCTACAACTATGAATTTTTTTTCCGTTTCTTTTCTTCCTTTCCTGCCTTCCCCTCTCAGGTTCTCTCTCTCTGAAACAGGTTCTCAATATGTATCCTTGGCTGGCCAGGAACTTCAGAGACACAAGTGTTTCTGCCTCATGATTAAACATGTGCACCACAAAGGAAGACCCTCTTAAAAATATCTTTTTTTTTCCTTTTATATTTAAGAGGGAGGGGTGGCATGCATGTGATACAGTGTAAGTGTGGTGGTCAGAGGAAAACTTACAGGAGCTGGTTCTCTCCTTACACTGTGTGGGTTCTGGGATCAAACAAACTCAGGTTGTTACACTTGATGACAAGGGCTTGTACCCAAGAAGCCATCTTGCTAGCCTTGAGATCTTGTTATAGTTTCTGAAGAAGCTCTAGGTTTCAAGTAGCTTGTCCCTAGGTTATCTCCTGACGCACTATGAGGCCACCCAGTATGACTCAGGCTGCCTTTGCTCTACTCTCAAAATCCAAGGGCACTCACAGACTTCCCCACATATGGTGGAATTTGACAAAAGGATACTGCAGAATATCCTATGGTTTAACAACAAAAACACCCACAGAAACAGCATAAAAATATGTTCCAGGCCATTAATGTGGTCAGTATCAGGGTTACAGAGAGCAGCAAATGGTGCTTTAACTTGGGACTGGACGTGGTAACATTTACATTTCCTGAAAAGCAACTGAGCCATGAAAGAACCTCATGGCAGCGAGGGGTGTGGCTCAGCAGCAGGGCTCCTGCCTAGCATGTTTTAGGCACCAACTTCCATGTTCCACAGGGGGAAACAGTCTCCTAAGATCTCCACAGGTTCCCTGTCAGGGCAAACACCATGAGGCTGTGGTGTCAAATGATGGTATCTATTTCGAAGATTTGGGCTGTCCTCTCCCAGCTGCATATTATTAGCACCTTAGTTTTAGTAAAAGATTAAAGTCCTCATGGAGTATCTGTATTCTAACCAGGAGCCAAGAGGCATCAGTGTGTTTTGTTCTGCTTTCCTTTTGCAGTGTTGGGAGGGGAATCCATTCTAGCCCATTAGGCAGGCACTCAACCAGAGCCGTACTCCAATCCCACTGATGTTGTGTCATCAGCATTTCTAATGTGCTGAGACGTATGTGAGCATAAACAGTTGAACAGAAATTTCAAGACAGAATCTAACTGCGATGGTGGCACATGCCTTTAATGCCAACATTCAAGAAGCAAAGGCAGGTGGATCTCTGTGAGTTCAAGACGAACCTGGTCTACATAGTACCACAGGAGCCTGGGCTACACAGTGAAACCCTGCCTTGAGGAAAAAAAAAGAAGGAAGGAAGGAGGGAAGGAAGAAGGAATCTAATTCCACAATTGTAGGGAGGGCAGGCCAAAGAGCTGGCTTATTTGGTAAAGTGCTCGCCTTAGAAGCATGAAGACCCGAGTCCACAGAAAACTGCCAAGAGCAGTGGTGCGAACTCATAACGGCACCACTGAGGGGCAGAGACAGGTGTGCTGTTGCTACTCAGTATGCCCATCCAGTGAGCTCTAGCTCAGCGGGACTCTGAGGATGACACCTGAAGCTGACCTCCAGCCTCCATGCAGATTTGCGGACATGCATGCATACCCCCCTCCCTCCGCCCCCAGTCAAGAGCGGACTTTAAGAGCCACAAAACAGACAAAAAAGAGAATGGTCACTGAGAGAGGACAGGACAAGGTCCCCAACCAAGGCCCTACACCACACCACAAAGCAGAGGCTCCCAGCTCTGTGCCCTCTGAGAGTCCTGTTGGCAGACACGTTGGGAGGAAGTTGAAGCAAAGCAGGGTCCTCAGATGGGGCCATAGCCACCTAGCATTTTGGGCTAAAGAGCAGAGCCTCTGCCCCCGCCAGAGCAGCAGTGCACAGGAGCCCAGGGGGAGGACAGGACTCACTTGTTGCTCCCAAACTTCTTCTCGGCAGCCCGGATGTCTGCATCCTCCTGGAAGCCTCTGCTGCTCTGATAGTAGGAGAAGACATGCCCCACAGGGAAGGCCACTGGGAGGAACTGCTTTTTCTCCAGGGCGTCATAGGAATATTTGATCTTCTGGAATTCAAATGACAGCACCTCCAGCCCATCTTCACCCTGGGGTGGAAGGTGTGTTTGTGGCAGAAGCCCCCCGACCTGGGGATCATCGGTGCCCAGGAATATCACAGGGCCTGTTCCAGCTACCTACCTTGTCACGGTGCAAGGCCACCAGCTCAGTGGAGCCATTGTTGGGGGTGGGCACCACCTTCACAAAGGTTGCTTTGCTGGGGTCATACTCCTGTCAAAAACCAAGACTGTTACTGCTTCCTCCTTAACCCAACAAAAGGAAAGCTGCAAAAGGAAAGCAAACAAAACACACTGATGCTTCTTGGCTACTGTTTCCCCCTGTGGTGCTGGACATGGAAGTTGGTGCCTGAAACATGCTAGGCAGGGGCCCTCATAGGGCAGAGGAGTGTGGACACAGCCCCCCCCCCCCCCACAGAATGTTATGAATATGGCCTGAGGCTCTAGTTGCTGGCTTGGCCATACTCTACTTGATCACTGGTTTGTAATATAAAGCTGATATCCAGGGCACACTCACCACCCAGGATTCTGGACATGAATTCAAATCCATATGGAACATCTAGTTTGCTCCATTCATATGATCCACATCTTGCCACAGCCCATCTGCCACACATTGGCTGCCTCTGGCTTGCTCACTGCTCCCTAGTATCCTGGACACTCAGGATTGCCTGTTTCTGAGCTAAGGATTTTGGTATCCAAGCATGTCCCACTTACAGCCTACGGGCACATGCAGTCAAAGACAGATATGAACATGACATAAAACCATAAGGAAGATTTTTCTTTTCTTGGTAACTTGTGAGGTTCCCCAGAGGGAATTATGTTGATGACTACATTGTGTTGTGATGTCAAGATTTTCTTTGCACAAAGCACACACATGGCGATAGCTAGCTCCCCTGATCTGTTCTGCTTAAATGTCACTCACTCTGGAGCCCTCCCCAGGTGGCCTCATCTAAAGTTCCCTGGGACTCCTCTTAGTGTCATCTGTCTTTTGCAGTAACAAATGAGTCCACCTTCTTCCCCAACGGTTTTATCCATGCAACTTTCTTGATACAGGAAACTCTCCCCTATGAGCTGTTTTTGCTAGGCCTTGCAAAGATTGGAGGTGCAGGTGAGACACACCACACAGTGGTGACCCTGAAGGAAGGCATAAGAAACCATAGAGAAAACAGACTCACACACAACAATGCACTTAAAACTCCACAGTGGAAGACAAGCACAAGGTGCCATGCTGGCCCCATGACAGCCACTTTACTGGTTATCCTTGCTGCCCTCAGTGACCCTGGAGGGAGGTGTTTCAGCTTTCACTTTATAGGAGGGAGAAACTGAAACCCAGGGAGAAGCAAACCCTGATCTGCCTCTCCTCACCCTAGGCTGCTTAGCTCCTCCCACTCACTTCTCCATCCTAGGAGAGGAAGTTCTCAGTTACAGCCCAAAAGGCAGCTATAATGCTTGGGTTTGGGTGCTCTGCACTGGCCCTCCCCCAAGGCTACTACCAACCCTGGGTGCCAAACACAGAAAACTGGGGCCCTCTGCCGGATAAATATTAATGAAGGAGACAACAGGGTGCACTCTTGGTATTGAAGATTCAATGCACACACTGAGCCAGAGAGGGTGCATTTGAGGATGTTCTATTTTTGTTTTTTTCTTGCAGTCTTTGACACTACCTCCCTTTCCTGGTTGGCCTGAGGACCAACCCAGAGCTGGGATTAGAAAAGAGGGTGCCTTGAGCAGATTGGTGCCCCAGGCTTCAGATTTGGTGTGATCTGTAGTGTGGTTAGTGGGCATTATCCACCAACCTAGAGCACCTTGTGATTGCTGCTTCCTGGAAGAGCACTGTATTGAGAATTCTGAACTTGGGACCACTGCAGCATCTTGCTGCATACTCTGACAAGTCTCATCTTAACTACCCTTTTCTTACAGACAGATAGCATGAAACCCTAAGCTATTAAGTCACTTACAACTAGCTCCTGCCCATCGTCAGCACCAGGATGAACTGCACTCTCCTTTGATTCCAACAAGGAACAGAGTCTGAACATGGAGTCCTAGGATTTGGTTTTACAGATTAGGGGAATTACCCCAAAGTTTTAGCCTAACAATAAATAAGTAAGTAGGAGCCAGAAATGGTGGCAAAGGCTTTTAATCCCAGCACTCTGGAGACAGAGGCATGCAGATCTGTGTGAGTCCTAGACGAGCCAGGGCTGCATGGTGAAATGTCTTACAAAAGAGAAAGAAAAGAAAACCAAGGTAGGAGACAATGGGGAAGGAAGGCAGGACTGTCACGCCATATGGGAGCTAAGATAACAATTCACACAACAGTAACATATGGGTCCTGCGCTAAGCCTGTTCCAGGTGTTGCTTGTGAAGCAAAATGACCACACCACAGCGGCATGGCGAGACAGACTGGGGTCAGAATCAGGCCTGAGTCACAGGGCAGAGGGCGCCGCTGGAGACTCCGGCTTTGCAGTTGGAAGGCTGCACACCTGACTGGGGACATGCAAGCCCGCTGCAGCCCACACACCCTGCTAAGACCCTACTGTGCCTGGGGTCCCGCTCGGGGTCGTGCGCGCGCACTTACCGGGGTGCACGTGAGCGCGCAGTGCGCGTGCACAGACCAATGCCCCGACAGGACAGTGAGTGCGTGCACGAGGCAGATGGTGGCGAGCGCCAGCAGCGCGGCCTCGGGTATCTGGGTCCAGCTGCTGCCCCAGCCCCAGCAACCGCTGGCGGCGGCGCCCAGCCAGGCTGGGTACAGCAACCCGGCAAACGGCAGCACGGTGAGGCGCCGCAGAAGTGCCAGCCGCCGGTACGGCCACACGGCGGCCACCAGTTCGTCGCCGCTCGCTATGAGCGCTGGCCCGGCAGCCAGGACCGGCCGCAATCGCGGCCCAGCCTGAGGAGGCCCGCTTTCCCGGGCCCCGCCAGGCCGGGGCCCGCAAGGAACCGCGTTGCCCACCACCGCCATCTTTCCCAGCGCTGCGCTGTCTTCCGGCAGAGGCACCGCCTCACTTCCGGTGTATTACTTCCGGCGAGGTCCGAGCGCCACCATGAATGGCCTGAGGAATAGGAAGCGCCTAGGTAAAGCGGTAGATGGCGCCGCCTTGGTTGGCTGTGTCTGGAAGGAGAGTAAGGGCGTTGCCATGACAAAGAAGGAATCAAAGGTCCAAATCAGCTTGCTGAGGGCTGCCACGCCGGACTAAGACCGGAAAAGACTAGGCAGGCAGGGCGGGCCTGACATCAAGAGAATCTGAAAACAGGAAGAGCCGGGCGCTTCTCACCAACTACTTGGGCATCTGTCCCTCACGAGGAGCGGAGGGAGCCTCTACATGTAAAAGAGAAAAGCCTATCCAAAAATAAGGGCGGTGCCTTTTGAAGGCCGCTCTGGTAGGAGGCGGAGCTTTCGAAAGGTAACTGTGAGGGTGGCTTCTCCATGCAAGTACCAAAATGGCCACATTAACATAAATGGAAATTTTGATATTTATATGAAATGTATTTTATTCTGTGTTATTCAACTATTTTGTAAAATGCTAGTGCTCGAACACAACCATGATAAGATATTTGAAGATGTAAAAAGTTCATTATGAGTATCTACTTGTCTCTCTGTGAGTGTGCCAACTGTGTGCAGATCCCATAGGGTCCCTGAGAGTGCGTCTGAACCCTGGATTGGAGTTGCCACACGTGAGTGCTGGAAACCAAACTCTGGTCTTCTTAAAGGCCATCGATCACTTAAGTTCTTTCTCTAGTGCCCATAATAGGATTTTTGAATATTGCTAATTATGTAACAACTAGTATGCACGAGAAGGCAGCATTTTAAATATATATATTTGTGTGTGTCTCACACATGTGGAAGTCAAAGGATAATAACTCTCTGGGGTTGAGCCTCTCCTTACACTAGATGGGTTCTGGGGATGGCAGTCATCAGAATTGCTGGCAAGTGCCTTTAGACCCTGAGCGTGGCACTGTGCCACAACATTTTATTTGAACATTTTCAGGTAGTGTGTTTTGTTTTGTTCTGGTGTCCACTTAAATCCAACATAACCCAAACACCAAGTCAATGCAGGTGACAAAAATGTAGTGTAATTAAGCCGCTACTAATTGATCAGGCCCACAGAACAGACTCAGGAGCTGAACTGCAGCCCTGAAGGGGTGCTGTACAGCATATTTGAAGGAGCAGCGGGGGCTGCAGTATTGTCCAGTCATATTTTGACATTAGGGCTTGAGCAAGGGGGCTTTCATCAACAGGATAGGAGTAGGTTCCTGAGCCTGGGAACATAAACTTGTTTGACTGTATCAGCAAGATGAAGTTGTCATTGAGATGTCTGGACTCGGACAATGGTTTCCTTACAACAGTAGCTGTTCAGCTATTGGGAAGTCCCCAGTTCCCCGTGAACTTAGTTTCTCCCTATGATTAAACAGAGTTTGAGAACGAAATGGTAGCACTTAGAATGTTTCTCAAAAGTTTTTGAGACAAGGAGCCCAAGTTTGCCTTAAACTATGTAGTGGAAACTGGCCTTGAAATCTTGGACCCTATGCTGAGATTACAGGTGTGGGCCACTACATGGGAGAGTTCTATGAACTTTTTCAGTTTTTTATTGCATAATTAATGTTGTAGATTATATTCTTTTTACCTGTATGGGTGTTTTTGCCTAGTGTATCTGTCCATCAGATCACACAATGCCTACAGAGGCCAGGGGGGTGTCTGGTCCTTTGGAATTGATGCTACAAACAGTTATTAGTCACCATGTGTGACCTAGGAACCAAACCTGAATCTTCTGCAAATCACTGACCACTGCTTCAGCCCCTTGCAAGGTATTCTTACAGTACACAAATTGTTTAAATGAAGGAAAAATTATTTATTTTACTAATAAGGACCCAGGAACCAGATACTGGGGTGAAAACCAGCTAGCTCAGAGAGACAGAGAAAGCATCAAGCTGACCTTCCTTCTCAGCTGAAGTATGGATGGAAAAAAACCCAAAAGGCTCACTAGTATAACTGACAGCCCAGAAAGAAAAGGCAAAAAAAAAAAAAAAAAAATCCAAGGCCAAAGTATTGCTGGTTCAAAGTCCAAAACGCCAGGGAGCTGAGGAACTGAAGCCTGAGCTAAAAGCTCAAAGAAGAACTTCTCCACACTGTCTTAAATACCCCTCAACTCAAAAATCTCTCCTACTCTTTAATTCTTGTCAGCTGGTTTCTTACTCTGCCTCTTGACCTAGTGTTAACTTTATTAGATTCAGTATAGAGAGATCTCTTGGATCTAACTTTATTAGATCTGATGTACAGAGAGCTCTTGGGTTAAAGGTGTGTGTGCTAGAGCTGGGTGAACCACACCATAATGACCAATAAACAGAAGTTTTGGGCTGGAGAGATGGCTCAGAGGTAAAGAGCATTGCCTGCTATTCCAGAGGTCCTGAGTTCAATTCGCAGCAACCACATGGTGGCTCACAGCCATCTCTGATGAGGTCTGGTGCCTTCTTCTGGCATACAGGTGTATATTGTAAGCATAATAAATAAATAAATCTTTAAAAAATTTTTCATTAAAAAAATAAATAGAGGGGCTGGAGAGATGGCTCAGTGGTTAAGAGCACTGTCTGCTCTTCCAAAGGTCCTGAGTTCAATTCCCAGCAACCACATGGTGGCTCACAGCCATCTATCATGAGATCTAGGGCCCTCTTCTGGTGAGAATGCATATATGCAGGCAGAGCACTGTATAAGTAATAAAGGAATAAATCTTAAATAAATAAATAAATAAGTAAATAAATAAATAAATAAATAAATAGAAAGTTCCTGGACTAAAGGTGTGCGTTAAGCCTCAACCAAACCAAACAATAAACAGGGTTTTACAGTTCACAGTTTTGGGGTTTGCAATGGGATCAAATATCCTGCAACAACAAATGTAAGACTTTATAAAAGGAGAAATACATGCAATTAGATTTTGTAATCAGATCATAATATTTAATAAACTAACAATAATATATTTGAGCAGAGATGGTGGCACAGGCCTTTAGTTCCACAATTCAGGAGATGGAAGCAGGAAGATGTCTCTGAGTCTAAAAACAACTCAGTCTATATAGTGAGTTACAAATTAGCCAAGATTATGTTGTGAAACCCTGCCCTACAAACAAACAAATAGGACACGTTTGTTTCTGCCCACAAATATAGACTTTTCCAAACATTTATTTATTTTCGTGTGTGTGTCCATGTATCCGTACAGGTCAGAGGAGGGTGCTGGTCAGACCCCCGGGAACTGGAGCCACAGAGTTGTGAGCTACCATGTGGGTGCTGGGAATCTAAGCTGGCTCCTCTGGAAGAGCAGTGAAGCTGAAGCAGGAATAGGACAAGTTCAAGGTCATCCTGGGATCTTAATGAGACTTTCTCCAAATGTAAGAAAGTAGTAAAAGTGTTGGTTAGCTACATGTTGGAGTGCTTGCCTGGCATTCTTGGAGTCCTAGGTCTGAGCCCCAGTGATGTAATACAGACAAACGGAAACAGACTGGAAAAACAACACACGCAGCTCCCTGACTGTGCAGCCAGCTGTCGCATAGCATTGTCTTCTCCATTGAAACAACACAGCTGAGACAAGTGAGGAAACCCTGAGAAGAGGGGCACGGCAATGCTCAGGCCTTCTCTTCTCTCTCCTCTCCCCAGCCCCAGGGTTTACAGTCACCTCACCGCCTGACCCTACAGAGAGGACATAGGGGGAATCCCTGAAGTAGATGATAAGACAAGTGTCTGAGCCATATGAGGATGAAGCATCTGTTGGGGGAATTCCAGAGTGACAATCTTCCTCTACTTGGTGTGGGTTGCCCTGTCTCCTTGATGAAGAAGATCTATCTCATGTATGAGGATGCCTCCAAAACAATGTATTACAACTCTGAAAGCTGAGGTCCCTGTGAGCTCCACAGGCATGTGGACACATGCATTTGTGGATACATATTTTGAACATACTCATAAACACACAAACACATATATGCAGAAAAACAAAAAAATTACAATAGGGTGTATTCATTACTTTTGCTGACCAAGGCGACTTATAACAATGCATTTAACTGAGTTTGTGGCTGAAGAAAATTAGGGTCCATAGTGGTGGAGTAAAGGCATGGTAACAGGACCAGCTAAGAGCTCATACCTTGATCTGTAAGTAAGAGGCAAAGGACGAACCCTGGAAATCTGGTAAGTCTTTTGAAGCCTCAAAACACCCCCCTACCACTAGTGACACATGTCCCCAACAAGGCCACCTCTCCTAATCTCTCCCAAACAGTTTCACCAATTGACGATTAGATTCTTGTGGAGAGCCTCTGGTTTGTCAGGCTGCTTTGTTATTGAGCTCTCAGTGAAAAACATGTTTTCACCATGGCCTTCACCAGGAGTCAGGGATAAGCAGGATATTTTGCCAAGTCCACTTCCTTTTGTTTGAGACTTGCATGGATGTGGTGCACTTACACAAAAATGAATATTTTTGAAAATTAACAATAAAGAGTTGAAGCTAGGCAGTGGTACATGTCTTTAATTCCATCACTTGGGAAGCAGAGTCAGGTAGATCTCTGGGTTCCAGGACAGCCAGGCTACACAGAGAAAACCTGTCTCAAAAAACAAAAAGGCTGGGCATTGGTGGTACATACCTTTAATCCCAGCACTCAAGAAGCAGAGGCAGAAGAACTCTATGTGAGTTCAAGGCCAGCCTGATCTACAAAGCAAGTCTTGGACAGCCATGGTCCTAGTTTCTCAGTTACACAGAGAAACTCTAACTCAAAAAAAAAAAAAAAAACAAAGCAAAACAAAAAACCAAAAACAAAGCAAAACCCAAAACAAATAAAAACAATAAATAAATCAAGACAAAAATAAAGAATTGAATACGTATCAATAACCTGAACATTGAAAACATGATGGAACAACTTAAGATGACCTGTCCAGGTCTTGCTGAATTTTAAAGTGCTTGTTTTTTTGGAGGTTCAAGAACAACTTTGTTGTTCCTTGGATTTTTGTTTTGTTTTTTGAGACAAGGTCTTACTATGTAGCTATGGCTGGCCTCAGGTCTTGATCCATCTGCTTCTGCCTCCTCAGTGCTGGGATTAAAGGTATGCATCATCACACCTGAGTACTACTTAGATCTTTTCTTAAAGACTTATTTAAATATATGTTGCATGCTGGGCAATCTGTGGCTATTTATACAAGAGTACAGGCACCTGTGGAGGCCAGAAGGGGGTTTCAGATCCCCTGGAGCTGAACTTACAGGCAGTTGTGAGCTGCTCACTATTGATGCTGTGAAGAGCTCAGGCCTCTGTTAGAGCAGAATGAGCTCTGAAAGTCTGAATCAGCCTTAAAGAAGCCCCTTTACGCATGCTGACTCCTTAGTTTCAGAAGACTCTGAGAGGTACATAGTGTTTCATTTTTGCATAGTTGGCCAAGATAACAAATGAACCAGGAAAGTGATCCCTCCCCCCCAAAAAAAGCAGGAGAGAAAGTACATAAAGTGTCAAATACATTTATATATTAACTCCATAACTGCAATTCTGAACACAAAAGGGACCTGCTTTCTTTGAGAACAGGGATGGCTACCAAACGACTGCTTTTTCCTTGAGGACCAATGGAAGGAAAATCTAGGGACGGTAGCGCAGTGTACTTGCTCCCCAAGCACAAACTACAGAACACATATAAAAAGCCAGGCATGGGGCCAGAGAAATGGCTCAGCAGGTAAAGGTGCTTGCTGCAGAGCCTAACCGCCCTAGTTAGATCCCTGGGACCCACATGATGGAAGAAAAAATGTAGGCATAAAGTTGTGTAATTCACATGCTGATTTTTGTAACCCCCATATTTGGTTGCAGTTATTATTTTGAGAATTTTCTGTCTCAAAACTGTGTAAACACTGCTCCCAGATTTTCCCGATATGCCAATAAGGCAACTTTCAGCCAGTCACTGAACAGGGGAGAAGATAGGGCGGGACTTCCCACTTAGCCAGGGAAGGAGTTAGAAGTAGATTGAGCCATGGGAGAGGACCAAGAGACATCAAGAGAAGGAGCTGGAGCAGAAAAGATACAATGTTCAAGTATTTCTGAGATGTTTGCTGGGAGGAAACCAGACTGGTGCAAAGGATTAAGAATAGAGTTAAAGGCTGGAGAGATGGAACACTGTCTGTTCTTCCAGAGGTCCTGAGTTCAATTCCCAGCAACAATGGTGACGCCTAATCATCTATTATAATGGGATCTGATGCCCTCCTTTGCCATGCAGGTGTACAATGCAGATAAAGCACTCATACACTAAATAAATAAAAACACTTAAAAAAAACTTAATAAAATAAAAAAATAAAGTTAATACTACTCAGGATTTTGCTATGAAGCTTGTTTAAATAATATACTAGAGTCTCAATTATTTGTGTGATAGCTGGGTTAAGAGAGAAACTGGGAAACAACCACAGTTTTGTGAAAATAACTTTAACATCTTTTGGTGCCCCATGGTGGTCACCACCTGTAGGCTTAGATTTTTTTTAAAACTTACTTTATTTACGGTACTTAAAT
The DNA here is from genome assembly GCA_028658305.1 of Pachyuromys duprasi. Lineage (NCBI taxonomy): Eukaryota > Metazoa > Chordata > Mammalia > Rodentia > Muridae > Pachyuromys > Pachyuromys duprasi. Next base: position 65,657,535 of record CM053764.1, read on the forward strand.
GCCTCTACTTCCCTTCCAACCCCCCAACTCTACTTAGGAGAAAAAGCAGGTTAGTAGGAACAAGGTGTTGAGCTTTGGGGGGGGGGGAATACCAATCTCATTTGTCTGTATTCCAGACACCCAGCTAAACAGCAAACCAGCAGTTTTTCAAATACAACAACAACCACCTCAAAACATTCTCTGGAATGTTTCTCTCTAGGAACATCTCCAGGCTATGTAAAGTGTAGAAGCCAAGAAAGGCAAAGAGATCTCTCTTTGTTTTGGGGCTATTTCATACCTCCCAAAGTTGTTCAGGCTGTTTTTCAGCTGACAAAAACCATGCCCCCACATGAGGCAGTTCCCAGCTGACAAGCATCACTGGTCTTTTCATGGGGCTGTTTTCAACCGGGAATATTCCAAAAACATCTCCACATTCCACACAAAATAAAAACGTTTACATCCACTACAAAAAGAACTTATTCTGAAAAAGAAAGAAGAAGAAGAAGAAGAAAAAAAGAACTTATTCTTACAAATTGTCCTATGACCACCAGATATACACAGTAATATACATGTAACCCCTCCCATCACAAAACAAATGCAATAAAAAAAAATTAAAAATGAATAGCCAGGTGTGGCTGAACAAGCACCTGTGACCCAGCGCTGTGAGAGGCAGAGACAGTGGAACACTGATGCTTTCTGGATGGTAACCTTGCTCCAGATTCAGTGAGAGACCCTGCCTCAAAGGCATAGGTTGAATGATACATATTTTAATGATATATTCACACCTACAATGCAAGGTATTATTTCTCTTGTTAATCTGCAGTAAGGTTTTCCTTTCTTTTTTCTTTTCTTTTTTAAAGATTTATTTATTTATTTATTTATTTATTTATTTATTTATTTATTATTTATACAGAATTCTGTCTGCATGTGTGTCTGCAAGTCAGAAGAGGGCACCAGATTATGATGGTTATAAACCACCATGTGTTTGCTGGGAATTGAACTCAGGACCTTTGGAAGAACAGCCAGTGCTCTAAACCTCTGAGTCATCTCTCCAGGTCCTCTTTTTTAATTTAGAGGGGTTTTATAAGATTATGAATAGACGTTTAAGAGAAAGAAAACCTTTGTTTTCTACCTCTTGTACAGTTGGAGCAGGTTGCAGAAACAGGGAATCTTTCTTTTTTGTTTTTTTAACCTAAAATTTTGTTCTATGAGATGGAGAAATGGCTTAGCAGTTACGAGCACTTGCTGCTTGTTACAAAGGACCTCAGTTCCCTTCCTATAACCTACACAGTGGCTCACAGACATCTGTACCTCCAGTTCCAGAGGATCCGATGTCCTCTTCTGACTTCCACACTACCAGGGACACACATGGTGCACAAATATACATGAGGGCAAAGTGTTCATACACATAAAATACAATGAAAAAATCTTTTCTTTTTGTGTGTATGTGGGTTCGAGACAGAGCTTCTCTTGTAGCCCTGGCTATCCTAGAACTCTCTCTGTAGACCAGGGTGGCCTCCAACTAAGATCCACTTACCTCTTCCAGCAAGTGCTGGGACTAAAGGTGTGAGTCACCATGCCCAAACAACAAATATTTTTTAAAGATATTTAAATTTTTCTTTGTGTGTGTGTGTGTGTGTTTGTGCCAAGTGCATGTGGCCCTTAGAGAGGACGCTGGAACAATCTTATAGAAATAGTTTTCTATAAGATAGGCTCTTGGGCTGGAAAGATGGCTTAGGGATTAAGAGCACTGACTATTCTTCCAAAGGTCCTGAGTTCAATTCCCAGCAACCACATGGTGGCTCACAGCCATCTGTAATGAGATCTGCTGCCCTCTTCTGACTTGCAGGCACACAGTGGAAACTATCCTTGTTTATTCAAATGCTGATTTTGCGATCCCACTATCTGGTTTCAGAACCAACATGGCATCTTTATGTTTATTCTAAAAATCCCTTGTCTCAAGTCTGTATAAACCTGTTTACTGTTCACTCTCTGCTTTGCCACAACAAAACTGGCTAACCAGTAGCTGGGCATTAGAGAGATTAGGGTGGGAGGTTGGGACCTCCCTTTCCACTGAAGGGAGGAGAAAGTAGGCGGAGAGGGGAGTTGGAGCAGGAGGAGAGAGGTCCAGGAGGCATGATGTGAAAGGACCAATTCCAGAGAAGATAAAGTATTGGGGACTTTGGATGAGCGGAAGATGGATTAGCAATGGGGCAGGTGATTTAATTTTATGCTCAGCTTTGTGCTTAGCTTTTTTAATAAATAATTTTTGTTTAGCTTTGTTCAGATTGTGCCTGTACCCTGCCCTTCCTTCTTGGAGTGAGAAACTATTTAGGTTGCTTTTTGATTTTACAGAAAACTGCAGTTATGAGACTTTGGATATTTTAAAGAAACTTAATCTTGTAAAGAGACATTAGGTATTTAAAATATTGAAAACTGCTTCAGTCTTTGGCATAACATAATTGTAGCTGTTTTCTTTTTAGTCTCCTTATTGGTTATAAGATGAAATTAAGTTCAAGTTTTCAAGCTCTGCCTTCCAATGATTATGTCTCTATGGTTCCATTTCTCACACTTATATACTTTGTTTCCTGGATACCCTGTAAAGTCCCCCAACTGCAGAACCAATCAAATTAAAGGTCACTTAGAAACCTTTGTCTAGTCAGTCAAAATGATGTAATGCTGCCCTCCCAATGCTACCAGTTGTTACCTAGTTGTGAGGCTGGGAATTGAAACTGGGTCTTCTGGAAGAGCAGCCAGTACTCTGAGCTAAGCCATCTCTCCATACTACACTATTTTAAGTGCAGTATTATTTTGCCTGCATGTATACCTATACATTTCCTGTGGGCCTACTGCCTGAAAAAACGGAAGAGGGCATTTGAACTGTTGCTGATTATTAATATTTAATATTGATTTATCTTTTAGTTAAGCAGCAGTTATTCCTAAGCCAGCTGTATACCCAAATCACCTCACAGAGACTAAGATTAATTTAATTAACCTAGAACACAATGCTGAGCAATAGTAACTCCACCCTAAACCTCCAAGCCTGCTAGCTTCCTCCCATTCAGATTTCCCACATTTTACTTGCTTTTTAGTCATATCTTAGGTCTAGTTCATCTCTTCTGGTGTTTCTAGGTCCTCTCCTCTCAGCTCTTATCTCTGACTCTCCTCCCACTCATCTCTCTCTCCTCCCCTCCAGACCAGGATGTCCTACCCTGTTCTCTCCATTGCTCAGCATTGGCTGGTTGTTTTATTGACAGAGAGCAAATGGTGGCATGTTTACACAAACTTGAGACAGGTGATGCTTAGAATAAACATAACAGTGCAATATCCAAATTGAAACCAGATAGTTGGTAGAAATATCAGCACTGGAATGAAAATTGTAAATTTTCATTCAATGAAAGGGTAAATTGTATTCATTCCACAAGAACATTATACCAGCATGAGCCCTTGGAACTGGACTGACAGGTGACTCTGAGCTGCCATGTGGATGCAAGGAATCAAACCTTTGTTCTCTGGGACAGCAGTTAGTGCTCTTAACTACTGAGTTATCTCTAGTTCCAACAGACTTAGTTTTTAAACTGGGACTTTAAAAACTGGAATGTTTTATAGTATGACAGTGATGCCAATGTGAGATCTTGGGGGTAAGCAAGAAACAAAAGGTCGTTATTTAATAGTGCTGCACTGGTGTGTCAAGTAGACAAGGGCCAATTGTATTGGTTGTTTTTGCAAACTTGACACAAATCTAGACATATCTTATTTTTTCCTTTGAGACAGGGTTTCTCTGTGTAATCCTGGCAGTCCTGGAACTCTCTCTGTGGACCAGGCTGACCTCCACCTCAGAGACCTGCCTGCCTGTCTCTCCTGGGATTAAAGGCTTTCGCCACTATAGCTAGGAAAGGAAGAGAGAAGCATAATTGTGAAAATGACTGGATAAAATTGGCTTGTTGACAAGCATGTGGGACATTTTCTTGATTAGTGATATATGTGAGAGGTCCTAGCCTACTGTGGACACCCCTGCAAAGGTTCTTGCCTCCAGGTTCCTGCCTTACTTTCCCTCGATGGATTGTGAACTTTCTTCCCAGAAGCCGATTTTGGCCCTGGTGTTTTATCACAGAGGCAGAAGGCCCGCGTGAGGCAGGCTGGCCTCCCAGCCCTGCTGCCGTGCCTTCCCCATCACCATGGACGCCAGCCCCTCGGAACTAAGCAGTTCTGCCCCCAAGCTGTTTTTCATCACAGCAGCAGAAAACTAGGAAATACACGCCCTGCCTATTTCTCCACTGTTCATATCTACCTGCCTGTGCAACATCACCCACAGGACACATAGAATTCAAGGTGAGAATGGACTACAAGTTGGGTTGACCTAATGTATAGAGCCATTCCTTCCATAACTTTTAGTTGCTTAAATTTGACACTGAAGAACTTAATTAGCACTGACCCTTTAACATCTGTCCCTTCCCCAATATAGGATCAGCTCAGACAGATTGGAACAGATCACCTCCTGGTAATTAAGGACCCTGGAAACCAACCAAACCACCAAGTGACTTCCCAGCAATCTCTTCAGAGAAAATTGTTCAGAGATGATGGAGAATGTCTCCTAAATTAAAATCACAGAGGGTTGGCCTGGCATGGCAGTGCACACCTTTTATCTCAGCACTCAGGAGGCAGAGGCAGGTGCATCTCTGTGAGTTTGAGGTCAGCCTGGTCTACACAGTGAGTTTCAGAACAGCCATATTTACATGACAAAACCCTGACCAACAAATAAACAAACACCAAAACCCCCAAAAATCCAAAAACAAAACACCCCAAACAATACAACAAACAAAGCCAAAACCAAATTAAACCAAACCAACCAATCAAACAAACAAATGAAAACCACACAGGATATGGTAGTGTATACCTGTAATCCCATCACTTGGGTAACTGCAGGAGGTTCGTGAAATTGAGGCCAGCCTGGGCTTGAAAGGCAACAAAGCCAGGCATGATGGTGCATGCCCTTAACTCCAGCACTCAGGGGTCACTATGAGTCTGAGGCCAGCCTGGTCTACAAAGGGAGTCCAGGACATCCGGGGCAGAAAGACCCTGTCTTGGGGTGGGGGTTGGGGAACAAAAAGAAAGACAACAAGAAGGAATCACTTTTGTCATACAAAAGTAATTCAAAGGTTCCAAAACTAACTAAAGCTAAGAGGTTACGCAGACACAAGAGCTGGAGACCAGTGTTCTCTGTGAGTTTCAGGCTAGCCATGGGTACAGAGTGAAGGCCTCTCTAGATTACATAGTAAGAAGAGGTTATGGAGAGATGGTTCTCACGGATGGTTAGCTGGCACTAACAATGGCTTTTAACTTCAGCTCTTAGTTATATTCTGTTTATTATATTAAACCTTGTTTTAGGAGTAGTTACATTTCAGAAATATTTGAGATCTTTAAGAGGAGGAGTTGTAATCATCATGGCAGGAGAAAAGATATTCTATAATGATAATTTAAAATGTTTATTTTTATTTACATGTATGAGTAAGTCAGTATGTTGTTATGCCTGATTCAAGAGACCCCAAAAGACCTCCAGGAGTCGAGTCTTCTGTAAAACACATGAGGATCTTTTTATGACAAGCTAGAGCTTGGGCTCACACCCTGACTGGTACAGTGATTGATAATAGAGGCCGGGGAGCTCAGGGAAGGTGGGTGATTTAAAGGGTCTGGTCCCACCCAGAGCGCCAAAGCAGGGGGATTCCTGCCTGGCAAGCATCCATTGGTTGAAACACAAAAGGGGATGTTGCATTTTAAACTGATTGGGTGTAGGAAGGCCCCAAACCATTCATGGTCTGTCTTCCTTGTTTGGCTATCCTAGGGGAGAGGGGCTATCTGGGCAGGTTTCCTAGCAACTGTATCTCTTGTGGGCAGGAAAAGAATGCAGTAAGGCTGGTCCCTCTCCGCATGTGGCTGGACATGTCTCCACCTGTCTGGCCTTTGCTCAGGCTTGTGTTTTAGCTTTAATTCAATAACCCCAAAAAACTAATTTTTAATTCTTTAGTCTCTCAATGTGTGGGTGATTAAGAAGTCCAGAAGAAGGAATTGCATCCTCAGGAGCTGGACTGACAAGAAGTTGTGAGCCACCAGATGTGAACCAAACCTGAGTCCCCTAGAAAAGCAGAACATGCTGACCAGCTCTCTAGTCTTCTCAGCCTGCCCCTCTGCTTAGTCAGTCCATGACCATGGCCCAGGTAAAGATGCTGCCCACACTTAGGAAGGGCTTCCCATGGCACCTTCCCCATTATGAAACTCTTCCCATGGCACCTTCCCCATTATGAAACTCTTCCCATGGCACCTTCCCTGTTATGAAACTCCCTTACCTACATGCCAGAGGACTGCTTCCGTTGCCATTCTAGCCCCTGTCAGGTGGACAGTCAAGATTAGTCAAATGCCTTTGAACGGCACTCACTCTTCTGTTCATTTTCTCCATTAGCTTTGCCTGGGGTTTTCTTTTTCATAGTTTCTACTGACAGAACTTTTTATTTTTATTTGTTTAGTAAAAAGGGGTGCATGCCTTTAATCCCAGCACTGGGGAGGCAGGGGCAGGAGGATCTCTGGAACTCAAGGCCAGCCTGGTCTACAGAGTGATACTGAGTTCCAGGGCAGCCAGAGCCATACATAGAAACCCAAAACCCAAACTAAAATAAGAATAAAAATTTTAATGATGATTTAGTGGTGTGTACGCGCGCGCGCACATGCCCGCATGGGTCATACTGCTGGAGGCGACAGGGCGACTTCCTGGAGCCGGTTTTCTCCCTTTATCATGTTCAGGCCTAACCTATTAAGTCATTTCTTTGGCCCATACCTTCAACATTTTTTTTCAATTGGAATATCTGGCTCAGTTGGGATTAAAGATGTGCACCACCACTGCCAGAGATTTTAATTTTTTTAAACTATCAAAAAGTTTTTAAAATTTATTTAGCTTTATTGTGTGTGCACTGGTGTTTTGCCTGCATGTATGTCTATATGAGAATGTCAGATCTTGGAGTTACAGTTGTGAACTTCCATGTGAGTGCTGGGATTTGAACCCAGGTCCTCTGAAAGAGCAGTCAGTGCCCTTAACCATTGAGCCATCTTTCCAACCCCCAGAAAGTTTTATTAAGAGCAAAGAGGAAGTACAAGTTTTAGATGCATTACCAGGACAGGGAGTGGACCTCTCTGAGTGAGAGAATACTAAGGGACCATAATTTTATTTTATTTTTAGACTTGTTCTTTTATGCAGATCAGTGTTTTGCCTGCATGTATGTGTGTGCACCATGTGGGTGCCTGTGGAGATCAGTGGATGCCTAGATCCCAAGACTATAATTACCGAAGGTTGTGAATGGCCATGTGGATGCTGGGATGTGAATGAACCCTTTTCTCTGCAAAAGGAATAAGTGCTCTTACCTGCTAAGCCACTTTTAAGGTTTTAAGTGCATGTGTCTGGAGGTTTGTGCATTTGAAGGAGGTAGCCTTTGAGGCCAGAAGACGACATTGGATACTCTGCAACTGGAGTTACAGGTAGTTGTGAGCTGGGAATTAAACTAGGGTCCTTTGTAAGACCAACACCCTCTTAAGCACTGAGTCATCATTAGGAGCCAGCCACCTCATCTTTTTTATGTAACCCTGGCTAACCTGGAACTCCCTAGCTGTATAAACCAGGCTAACCTCAATCTGCCTGCCTCTTCCTCCCAGGTGCTGGGTAAAAGGTGGACCAAGCCCTCCAGCAAGAACTGTAATTTTTAACCAAAACAACAAACAAACCCACGCAGGGCAGTGATGGCAAAGAGAGAGCAGGGGTGGGCACACCTTTAAGTCTTGGAAGACAGAGGCAGGTGGATCTCTGTGAGTTTGAGGCCAGCTTGGTCTACAGAGGGAGAGTGAGTTCCAGGACAGGCTACACAGAGAAACCCTGTCTCAAAAAACAAACAAAAAAAGTGATATTCCATACTTTTGGTGAATAGGAAGCTTCAGTATTAAAATGTCGGGTTTCCTCAATCTGCACTATAATATAAAAAAACGCAACACAAATCCTAACAACTTACGAAAAAAATAATAAACTGATTCTCAAGTTTATGAGGGGGAAAAACCCAAAATGGTCTCCACAATTCCGCAGACTTAAGAGTTAAAGACTGGGGCTGGAGAGATGGCTCAGAGGTTAAGAGTACCTGCTGCTCTTCCAGAGGTCCTGAGTTCAATTCCCAGCAACCACATGGTGGCTCACAACCATCTAGAATGAGATCTGTATACATAGTAAATAAATAAATCTAAAAAAAAAAAAAAGAGTTAAAGACTGCCAACAACACTACAATAATCAAGATAGGGTATCATTTGGGAAAGAGTAAACAAATCAACAGTAGGAAGAACTGAAGTGTTGGGTACGGCTCCACCACGGAGGAACGATTTCTGCTTACATGCAACACACCCTCTGAGCTGGGGTCAGGCCTGCAGTGGGAGACTGGCCCAGCAAGGCGGGGCTATGGCTGTAATTTGAGTTCCACACGTCGCCCCTGGCAGCTGTCATTCACGATTCGCTAGCCAATCAGTGTCTGAGAGCGAGCCATCCAATCAGAAGCGCCGACGGGCGGCGAGAGGCGGGTTCTTCTTGGCCGCCATACTGTGGGCTGCTCCGCGGCAGAGGGAGGTGCGGCGGGCTGTGCTGTGAGCGCCGCTGCCGGGACCTGTGAGAAGGCCGCGGTTGGGTCCGGAAGCCGCGCCATGGTGAGCGAGGACGGCTACCCCTGCGGGCTGTGGTGCATCCTCCCCGGGGCTGGGGCGGGGCCAGCCGCGGCGTCCGGTGCTGTGTGGCGCCCGGCCCTGTGTGCTCGTCCCCGCGGCCGCGCCTGCGCAGGGCGCCGAGCAGCGCCGCGGAGGCCCCGCCCTGCACTGGGAAGCGTCGGTGCACCGTCTGCAGCGGGCGTGTTAAACGGTCCTGCTTAGGGTGTCTCAACGGAAGGTTGTAAAACTGTAGGTCGTCTAATTTTTCTGTTAATTTCTAGACGTTCTGGATTTTTCCTTTAACATTTAGGTCAAGCATTCAACTTGAGTCAATACTGTGACATTTTAAAGAAAAATAAGAAAATTATTTTTATTTTGTGTAAATTGGTGCTTTGCCTGCATGTACGTCTTTGTGAGGGTGTCGGATCCCTTGGAACTGTTACGTGGGTTCTGGGAGTTGAGCCCAGCTCCTCTGGAAGTACAGCTAGTGTCCTCAACCACCAAGCCATCCCCCCAGCGCCAATATTGTGACAATTTAAAAGTCTGTCCGATTAATCTCTTTGTCTATAGGCACATAGGTTCTGCAGTAACATTTTACCATTTCCCCTTTCGTCGAGTTTCCTTTGCTCTTTTGTCAAAAAAGGTGTATACACACACCCAGTATATATACACATTATATAAATGTACACACATATACACCCCCTTTTAATGATCTATTTTTGTTTTGTTTTTTTCCTTTGAGATAAAGTCTAGCTTTGGGTGGCCGGGAACTTGCTATGTTGATGAGGCTAATGCTTGTCTCTGCCTCCCAAGTGTGAGGATTAAAGCTGACTGCCCCCATGCTTGGCTCATCCAATCTCTTACGTAGCCCTGCTTGTCCTGGAACTCTCTTTGTAGACCAGGCTGACCTTAAACTCACAGAGATCTGCCTGTTTCTGTCTCTGTAGTCCTAATTAAAAGCATAAGTACTTCAGCATTCCAGGCCCTTATCACATGCATTTTTTAAAAGGCCAATTTCTTTTTTAAAAAATATATCTTTTTGAAGAGATAGATCAAAGGTTAAGAACACTGGCTGTTGTTCCAAAAGTCCTGAGTTCAATTCCCAGCAACCACATGGTACCCTCTTCTGGCCTGCAGACATATCTGCAGGTAGAATATTGTATAAATGATAAATGAATTAAAAAAATTATTTTGCTGGGCAAAATCCCAGCACTCGGGAGGCAGAGGCAGATAGATCTCTGTGAGTTCCAGGCCAGAACTCTATAAAGCGATTCTAGGACAGCCGGGACTGTCTCAAAAAGTAAAAAAAAAAAAAAAAAATTTAAATTTCAACGTGTCAGTGTAAGAGTGTTTTGCCTGCAGTGTGTACCTGGTGCCTATGGAGATCAGAAGGGCGTGCTGGTTCCCATGAAACCAGTTACTTTTGGTTCTCTGCCATGTGGGTTTTGGGACTCAAGCTGGGTGCTGCAAGACCAGCAAGTGCTCTTCTTAGTCCTTCTCCATCTTCTCTCGTCATATATTTTTCCAGTTATTGGCATATTCCTTACTTTCGTTGTTGATTTCATTGTATTCATATTATATTAAATTTAGCATTTTTTTTTCTTTAGGGTGCTGGAGATTGAATCCAGGTTTTTGTATGTTCAAGCTTGAAGTTTACTCAGCTTCAATAAAAAATTTCTTGTTGTTGTTTATTTATATGTATGTGTCTAAGGAGGTCAGAGGGTGTCAGAATTCCTGGGGCTACAGCTACAGGTTGTTGTGAGCTTCCTGATGTGGGTGCTGAGAATCAGCTCAGCTGTGTGCTCTGAGCTGCTGAGCCCCTTCTTCAGCCCTCACAGCTTCCGTTTTAAACATTGACACAGGGTGTTTTCTACTACATCCTAGTCTGAAGGTCATGGCATTGATACTGCCTCAGATTCCTGAATCCGTTTCTGAGATTGTAGCTGTATGCTGCCATGCCTAGTTTGTGTGTTAGTTTAGGAATAGTTTCATTTTCCGTTTTTTAATGGTTTTGAGAATTTGTTTGCATCTACCAATAATTGATTTTTGTTTGTGTGTTTTTCAACTTTGCGTGAGATAATATTAGTGTCATAATTTAAATTAGGAATGTCTGCTTTATTTATTAATTAGTTTATTTTAAGACAGTTTCTCATTGTGTAGATCAGGTTATCCATAAGCTCAGCTATCCATCTGCCCCCCCTTTCTGAGTGTTGGGATTAAAGTGCCTAGCAGGTGTTTATTATTTTAAGAGTTTGTGTGTCTCTTGGTATATTTTTCATTTCTAAAACATTTCATTTCATCTAATTTACTAAATTTTTGACTGTATAATGGCAACATTTGTCCTTTGTATGTGTCCCCCTCCCCCATAGGCTCATGTGGTTTTTTGCAAGGCTTTTTAGATTGTGCAGTAAATGAAGGTCCTCCTAGACATTGATCTCAAGTCATTTGCCCTCCAGTTTTGAGCCACTTATTTGTCTTTCTGTGCATTCTTTATATTTCATAATGTTAAAAGTAAACGTTTGCCTTTAATCTCAGCACTGGGGAGGCAGAGGCAGGTAGACGCAGGGACTGAGGCCAGCTATTGCTACACTGTAAGACCTTGCCTCAAAAAGAAAACAGCATTTGACTGTAGCAGTATCTCTGAGAGTCCTTTTCTGCCTTCTTCAGGCTTTTGTGAGGGTTCAGTTTGCCATTTGTTTAGTGTTAACAAACTATTTGTTACTAAGATTCTATCACCTGTGTGTTGGCAGTCTGCCTGCAGAGTGCACTTTGTATTTTGTTGCTATTTTTCACAGATTTCTTTGAATGTTAAGAGCTGAAAATTAAGACTGAAAAAGGCCACCTGGGAAGAGATTTATGCATGGCTGAGTTAGCGGCCTTCTTTAACACAGCCAGCCTTCATTCTTCTGATTGGCCCTTATGCTCTGCTGAACCCAGTCTAGAGAGAAGTCGGGCTCAAGATAAGGGTATTCTCAGATATTTCCTAAAAGTGTCTGTTCGACATGCCTTGATATATTATATACCTGTGTGCTTTTGAAGACCTCAGTTCCTAAGAGAGAATATGTTTTAAAATTTGCCTTAGGTGAGACACCCACTGTTTTTCAGAATACTCTGACATTTGCCACACAGCTATTATTCCTCATCAGTCTGGAAACGTAAACTCACAGAGAAGCCTATGAGATTTGTGGGAGTCTTATAAAAGTATGATCAGGAAGAAGTGAATGTTGGTGGTACCGCACTTCTGCTAGCCTTCCTTCCCGAAGATGAACAGCTCACTGTTTGACAGACTCTGGCTTGGAAATCTGGCATCAGGTCATCCTTATGTATCCTCACATAAGGCGGGTTTTTTATTTTTATTTTCTCCCTAAAAAGGCCATTGGGTTGGAGAGATGTCTCGGAGCACTGGCTGTTCTTTCAAAGATCCTGAGTTCAATTCCCAGGAACCACATGGTGGCTCCTAACCATCTCTAGGGAGATCTGGTGCCCTCTTCTGGCATATAGGCATATATGCAGGCTGAATAATGTATAAATAAATCTTTAAATAAAAGTTAGAAAACAAAACAAAAAAAGGACAGGCCATCTTTCTCTTCATTCTGTCATGCTGCAGCATCACTAAATATTCAAATATTACCAAAAATTCAGATATTCATTTCAGAGCTAATGAGGTGGCTCAGGGAGTAGATGCTTCCTGCTGCTAAGTATAACATCCTGTGTTCATTCCTCAGGCACGTAGTGGAAGGAGAGAACCCACTCCTACAAGTTGACCTCTGAACTTGTACATACCCCTGAGCTTGTCACACCTTCTCCCCAAATAAGTGAATGTAATCCCCCCTACTTTGTTTTGAGAAATGGTCTCACTTTGTAGTTGTGATTGGCGTAGAGCTCACTGTTGCACTTGGCTGGCCTAACATTCAGAGATTCTCTGGTCTCTTCCTGCTGAGTCCTGAGATCCAAGGCTTGGTGCTGTGCTCATGTAGTTGATTTTCTTTTCTTTTTTTTTTTTTCGCTACATGAAGTATAACTTTATATTATTTTTCCCAGGTGGCTTTTTATCTGTCCTTCTGGAGCCATCTCTTTACATGGGCTAAATCATGGGCCTAAATCATGGTGGGTGTGTTTGGTCCTTCCAGGCCTTCTGATCAATTCTTGACTACCTTGCTTTGAATGCCACCACTCATGCAGTAGTGCAGCTTGACATAGGTGTGGGACACCATCAGCATCTAAGACACCTGTTTTAGAAATGTTTCTTAGGACAGCAGTGGCCACTGTATTTGGGATGGGTTCTTTTTTTCGAGACAGGGTTTCTCTGTGTAGCCTTGGCTGTCCCAGACTCACTCTATAGACCAGGCTGGCCTCAAACTCAGAGATTCATCTGCTTCTGCCTCCCTGAGTGCTGGGATTACAGGCGAGCACCATCGCTGGAATGGTGAACTTCTTAGTGACCTTGCCCTTGGGCACTTACTGGGCTCAGTTGGTGAAGTGAGTTGGCTGCATGTGGATGAGCCTCCTTTTGGGTTGAGAGTTATTTCTTTTTTGGTTGTTGTAGAAGCATGTGATTAAATTATTTTTTAACATTACCTTGAGATTTATTCATTTGTTTTGAGGCAGGGTCTCCCTCTGTGTCCCCGGCTGTCTTGGAGCTCTCTGTGGATTAGGCTGCCCTCCAGCTCACAGAGATATACCAGCCTCTGCCTCTTGAGCTCTGGTATTAAAGGTGTCCAACATCATGCTGATTGAGAGCTTTAAATAGTGATCGTGTAGTATTTGTATTACTTGATTAAATTTGTGTTACAGGGAAAATTGGAGCCCCCTTTGGGGTTCTTTGTCTCATTAATAAAAGAATTTCAGAATGCACTCATAGCAGCACAAGGACAATTGTATCAGTGTCTAAAGGAGGAACTCCAGGGCAGGCAAGCTGCCTGGAGGGAAAGGGAGACAGCCATGCCATTGTTGAAGTTGGCATGGAGGTTGGATGTATGGTCAACAAACTGCGTTGTGGGGAGGGAAGCAGACTTAGCGAGCCTACATGACTGCCCTAGAGTCAGGGATTCTGGGAAGGGAAAGAACAGCATCTCATTGAAGCGATCTCTTTAGCATGGTTATGGTGAATCTGTTTTCCTAGGGTGGTTCCTTAGCCAAAGTGATTTAATCAGCCAAGGTGGAACGCTAGGTCTCTACCCAGGTCTGAGATACTCTTCTCATGACTAGGAGCTTTTCTACTCTAACCTTTGGACCAAAGTAATTTGTGCTCTGGAATCCTAATGATTTCCTTTTCTGTTAGGACAACAGGGTGGGCTCATTTCCCTATGTCAGTGGTGGCGGCATGTGTGAAATAGTGCTCACCAGGAAAACTCACTATACACATTGTCCATTATCTTTTGAGAGTATCTCTGGTCCTCTAGGTTTATCTGCATTTGTGACTGATGAAGCCTTGACTCACTATGCTGAGTGACTTACTCTCATGAGCTCATGACTTACTCATGAGCTCTCCCTGTTCCCTTGTTGTTCTCTCCACCTGGCAAAGCTTAAACTCTTGTGCACATGGATGTCTAAAGACAGAGAGCTCTGTTCTGTGTACAGGTGGGTGGACTTTCTGCGACATGAATGAGAATTGGGTGGCGCTGCGGCTCCTCCTCAGGCCACTCAATGACAGTGTTTTTACTTTGCTGTTTCTCTTGAGAGTTGTTCCGTGTATGCATTAGGACGTCTCTGTCATGAAGGGTGTGTGTGGAGACTGCAGAACCACGTGAATGTTATCATTTGAGCATACAGTTGCAGTCCCATCAGTTCTTTTATGCACGTGTATGGGATGTTTTAGGATTTGGTGAGCTTCGAGGACGTGGCTGTGCACTTCACCCTGGAAGAGTGGGCTTTGCTGGATCCTTCCCAGAAGTGTCTGTACAGAGATGTGATGCAGGAGACCTGCAGGAACCTCGCTGCAGTAGGTAAGGATACTGTTTCTTTCCTTGGGTTAAATTAGTTTTCCTGTTAGGAATGGTCTTTTGTAATTTGAGTGTAGAAAACGAAGAGTTTACTGAATAAGGGACGCAATAGTGGCTGGTGAGATGGCTCAAGATGTCAGGACACTCGCTCTGCAAGCCTGGCGGAGCCCTGGGGTGGGTGCCCTCACCTGCGTGTGTGCTGTGGCATGCACACTCAGACCACACACACGCACACACAAAGAAAATCTGCTTTTGCACAGTCTATGTTTTAAGAAAAACGACATGATTACAATGTATATTGAAACTAGAAACTGCTTTGTTATTTTTTTCAACAATTTTATTATTTGTATGTGTGTGTGTGTTTGAATGTGTGAACATATGCATGGAGGAGGCCGTGGGGGTCAGCTAGGTCCTCAGACTGTGTGCAGCTGGAGTGACGGTGGCTTTTGTCTGCGCTGTGGGTGCTGGGACCCAACCTAGCTCCTCTGCAGAGCAGGGAGCCTCGAGCCACAGCTCCAGCCCTTTTCTTCTACTTAAGAAATGTTTTTAACTGTGTGCATGTGTGTTTGTGGTATGTACATGGGTATGAGCACAGGTGCCCATGGAGGGCAGAGGCTTCAGAGTCCTCCGGATCCGGAGCTGGAGGTACAGATGGATGTGAACTTCCCCGTGTGGGTGATGGGAACCAAGGCTGTGTTTCTGCAAGACAGTAAGTGCTATTAACCCTGAGCCTTATATCTTTAGCTTCTGGTTTTCAGAAAATATTGACCTTTTCTCCCCCCTCAGATAGGGTCTCACTATGTAGATGAGGCTGGCCTTGAACTCACAGAGACCACCTGTCTCTACCTTCTGAGTGCTGGGTTTAAAAAGTGTTTACCACCACATCCAGCTTTGTTTTTATTCATTTCTAATAATTTATCATAAATTTTGGGGCTGCCTTTTAGGATATATATGGGAAGAACAGAATGTTGAAGATGACTGCAAAAATTTTGGAAGAAATCAAAGGTAATTTACATGTATAAGTGGAAGTAAATGTCTCTTGTGGGAATTTTAATGTCATATAAATTTAACAATGTGCAAAAGAAATTACAACTTTAGTTTATTCATTATTAGAAATGTCTTACCGAAACTATATATTCGGTGTAAGAACTCAGTGTAGGTACCCAGTGTTTGCAACACATTTCACTTGGACCCAGTATCAGTGAGTGTCACTGTTAGCTTATTGCTCTGTGGGAGGCATCTTGTAGTACCATCAATCTATTTAGTTTCACACCATTGAGATAAGGCAGAAAGTATACACTTTGCCTAATTTTTGAGAGCAGTGTCTGACCTTCATAATAAGCAATCAGTAGGAACTAACTTGGTTGCCTTTTGTTTTTGAGACAGTCTCATCATGTAGCTCTGGCTGGCCTGGAACTCACTATGTAGACCAGGCTGGCCTCTAGTTCCCAGACATCGGCCTGCTTCTGCCTCTTGAGTACTGGGATTAAAGATATGCACCAGCAAGCCTGGCTTTTTGTAAATTAAAAAAAATTTTTTTTATTACAGAAATTGCATATTTGAAACCATGAGAATGTGGTGTCAAGATGAGGGTAGTCAGAGGGAGGTTGGGCAGGCTAGCAAAAGCCTTAACCCTTATGCCTAACCTCAATACGAGCAGTAAGTTTTCTGCCAAAGTTAAGCTCTATGAATATCATGCTTGTGAAAAGGTTTTCATGTGTCATTCTTCCTTTAATAGGCACATCATAGCTCACTCTGAATATATACCATATGAGCAAGAGGAATATAGAAACAAGCTATATGGTTCCAGTTCTCTCACAAGTAGTCAAGGATACATGGGTACTCACACTGTGAATGGACCTTGTGAATGTGAGGTATGTTTAAAATCCTTTGGTCTTCCAAGTACCTTTGGAATGTATCACCAAACTCAGAGTGGACAAAACTTCTATGACTACAAGGAATGTGGAAAGGCTTCTGTTTATCATAGTTCACTTTACACACATAGAGGAACTCATACTGTAAGAAAATGTTATGAGTGTAACCAGTGTGGTAAAGTTCTGAGTTCTTCCAGTTCCCTTCAAAGGCATGAGAGAATTCACACAGGAGAAAGACCCTATAAATGTAACCAATGTGGCAAAGCTCTGAGTTCTTCTACTTCACTTCAGAGACATGAGAGAATTCACACAGGAGAAAGACCCTATAAATGTAACCAGTGTGGTAAAGCCTTTAGATGTCACAGTGCCCTTCAGTTGCATGAAAGAATTCACACTGGAGAAAAACCCTATGAGTGTCAGCAGTGTGGGAAAACCTTCACATGCCACAGTTACCTTCGATTACATGAGAGGACTCATACTGGAGAGAAACCCTATGAGTGTAAACAATGCGGGAAAGCCTTCAGATGTCAAACTTCCTATCACAGACATAAAATTATTCATGGTGGAGAAACATTCTATGAATGTAAACAATGTAGTAGGCTCTTCATTTATCCCTCTTTACTTCAAATGCATGAAAGAACTCACACTAGTGAAAGACCATATAAATGTAAAGAGTGTGGTAAGTCATTCCTGTACCCCTCCTTACTTCAAATGCACGAAAGAACTCACACTGGTGAAAAGCCGTATGAGTGTAAACTCTGCGGTACAGCTTTCCGACATCACTCTTCCCTTCGACTGCATGAAAGGACTCATACGGGAGAGAAGCCTTATGAGTGTCAGCAGTGTGGGAAAGCCTTTACCCGCCACACTTCCCTTCGGCTACATGAAATTACTCACACTGGAGAGAAACCATATAAATGTAAGGAGTGTGGGAAAGCCTTTAGACATCACTCTTCCCTTCGACTGCATGGAAGAATTCATAGTGGAGAGAGACCCTATGAATGTAAGCAATGTGACAAAGCCTTTATACGTTACAGTTATCTTCGATTACATGAAAGAACACACACAGGAGAAAAACCTTATGAATGCAAACAGTGTGGGAAAGCCTTCAGCCGTCACAGTTCCTTTCAGAGACATAAATCTATTCACGCGGTGGAAACCCCCTATGAATGTCAGCAGTATCTAATTCCTTTATCTCTGTTTCCTCCAAATACATCAGACACCTCATACTGGTGAAAAATGAATAAGAATACACCGTGAATATGAACAGTGTGTTTAAGTGTTTATCCTTATCCACTTAAAACACATGTAAGAACCGAAGATGTCATGTGATAAAGCCTTATTCACATAAATAATATGGTTTAGCCTTCAGAGGAATGAAGGAATCCATGCTGGGCACAATTTCTACAATTGTGTGGTAAGTCCTTTACTGGCCACTCTTGCTTTCACAGAAACAGATTAATCCGTGCTGGGGAAATGCCTTATGAATGGAAACAGTATGGTCGGTCTTTTATCCATATTTGCTCCAAACACATGAAAAAACTTAAGGTATAAAATGCTGTGAATGTCAATAGTGTGCTGAAACCTTCAGGAGCTGCAGGTCCTTTTGATAACATGAAAGACATCTTACTGGAGGGAGAAAAAAAAAACCATGATGTTTAGATGTCATCGCTCCCATAGATCCCATGAACTCCTATTGGAAACAGTGCCTATGGAAACAAAGCTGTGACACCTTCAAGCTCATATTTCCTTTCAGAGATGTACAGCGATTGATGGTGAGACAAAGCCTTACACATATAAAGACTATGGTAAGGTTTTGGTTGCCAGGAGATGGACAGACATTTTCATCAGTAGTGTAGCCACTTATAAGTTGGCTGTGTTCAATAAGCTCAATTAAAGTCATTGGTTCCCCAGGCTGCACTTCGGTGGAATCATTTCTTTGCTTCTAGCCTTGGTGCCCTATCTAGGGTGAATAGACATTTGTTCACAAGTGACCAGAAAATGTTCACACAGCACTTGACGTCTGAATGTGGGGCACAATGGAACCAAAGACGAGTTTGAGAGGAGCGCTTGTCTCGCCTCTGCTGTGGGTGATGAGACATGCCACTGAAGGGAGGCTTTCTGTGGCTGAGCATCTGCAGAGTTCATTCTGAAACAGCTGTCTTTTCCAGTATGCCATGGAACGGTGCCTTCTTATTGCAGTACCAGTTACATTGTACTGTGTAACTCCTGTGTAGTATGGAGTAGCCCATTTCTGTGACAAATGAAGTTTGCCACATGAATGTATGGACATAGCCCCATACAGCTGTCGTGTTAAAGAGTATATTGCAGTTCCTGTAAGTAGCACAGATGAGAAAGGATTAAGTAGGCATCAGGTGCATCTGTGGCCAGCAAGGCTTATCTGTCTGCTGACGTGAACTTCCCTCTAATGGAACAATGACGTTGAAAAGATGTGCAGATGCTGCTCACCGCGTGACCTCTGAACTGGATCCCCCTGGGATCCTAAGACTTGAAGCATCTATACAGTGGTGAACAGTGAGGGTGCTTTATTGGAATGGCGTGAAGTAGCGGTGATACAGCTTACCCTTAGGCTTTTAATACACAGGAACAGGAAATCAGTGCTACAGCGTGTAAATGGAGGCCTGAATAGTAGCCCAGTGAAAGACGCTATTATGATCAGCAAATATTCTGCCTCTAGAGGGCAGGAAAGCTTAAGGAAAACATCAGTGAAGGAAGATATGATAAAGCGGTGCAGCTGAAAAAGTCTGAGTTTTCCCTAGAGTCGTTTCCCCCAGAATAAGTTGTGTGCTCTCCTGCAGGAAAGGATGCTTGTATGTAAATTGCTTATTCAGCCCAGGGACCTCTCAGCAGCCAGGGGCATGCACTGAAGAGGCAGTGGTGTGCTACAGCTTGGGTCCAGAGACTGTCAGACCCACAGAGGCCATGGGGCTGTAGCAGGTGAGCATGTCTAGGTTTCTCCTTAGCCCCCTGTGCCAATTAGAGAACAAGAATCAGTTCCTTCCCCACCAGGCTTGCTGGAGGTAAAGAGATACATGTAGACCCATGGCTGCACTCAGAATGAGGGTGCAGGATGGCTCATGAAGAGTGACTAGATGGTCCAGGGTGATCTAAACCTCCCATCTAAACCATTGTATCCAATATTGATTTTAATTTATTCTTTGTTTTCCTATGGCAAGTTCTTATATAGCCCTGTCTGGTCTTAAACTCACTATATATCTGAGGATGAGCTTGGAAGTGCTGATCCTCCTGCCTCATTTTCTCAAATACTGGGGTTATATGCATGGGCCACCCCATATGATCTCCAGTGCTTTGAAATAAACCCAGGCTTCATGCATGCACTCTCAGCTGTGCTGTGTCCTCAGGTCAACATTGAGAAAGCACTTGGTACAAGTGACAGTCTTTTCAAGTTGTTAGATTTTGTTAATATTTTATTTCTTGCCCCCTTAGCTGCTGATTCCCAAGTTCAGATTGGCACTTGTTTGGGATTGTGGGTTTTCGGTGATCCTGAGATCCCTTTGTAAAAAGGTTTCTCCTCATGCTGACATAATGCTATCCTGTGAGTGTTCCACAGATACAGAAAAGTATCCATGTGAGCCGAGTGACTGACGATCAGAAAGGAGGTACACAAGTGTACAGGGCAGGCACATGTGAAATTCTTGGGATTTTTACGTTTGGGTAACACATGACACAACAGGGTGAATGACGGAAATCCTTTACAGCCAATGGCTAGCATGAAACATTAAAACATGAGTTGAAGAGCTTGAACGATGGTACCTAGTGTGCACGGGAAAGCCACTTTCAGAAGGTAGTGTATTTCGTGAAAACTTCTCCAAGAGGTGTTAACCACAGATGCCCCTGAAGTCCCTCAAACAGTATAGGCTATTGCCAGTGCTATCAGGTACCCCCAGAAATAGATACAAGGCTTCCTGAAGACACCACATGCTTTGGTTGCTGACTGTGGAGAAAACACTGAGGCTGAGCTGGAAACTCCTCACTGGCCAGCATTTATAGGACCTGTAGGTTCAGGCTACTATGCAGCACTGCATCTAGAGCTTGCATGTTACTAAAATGTCAAGCAAGATGTACCTGCTAGGGCGGGGGAGATGGCTCAGCTGCTGAGGGTGCTTGCCGCCAAGGCTGGCAACTAGATCGTACACCTACATGATGCAAAGAGAACCAACCCTGCAAGTTGTCTTCTGTTCTCCCTACTCATGCTATGGCATGCACCTAACGTCCACAGTGTATAGATAAATGTAATAAGATCTAGCACTATAGTAGCATGACTAAATAAGAGTGACCAACCGCTTCCTGGTTGGATTTAAGGCTTACTCTGCAGGGGTCAGTTCACATGTGTAAGAGTCATTCACAACCCAGGACTAGACAGTCTAAAGGCCCTAGTGTTTTGCTACATGAATATATTTTTGTGAGATGACTCTCAAGTTCAGTGTTTATGCCTATAGATTATTGTTTCAGTCATTTTTGGACAGAGAATCTTCTTTTTGCTCTAGGCAGTAGTTACTTAAGAGACTTCTCACCCCCTCATATGCTTGACACATTCTAGAAAGGGGAGTGGCATGCACCAGAGGAAGGGATGGCATGTTTTGGAATGCCATTGCCCATCTTTTTGAAATCTCACTCCTTTAGTGTCAATGTGGAGGTGTAGGCATGGAGCCTTGCCTCCTCCCTGATGATTAGTATTCACTACAAGGAGTGAGCGTGAGACCTCTGCCTCTCCCTGAAGATCTTTTGGTTTTGTTTTGTTTTGAGATGGAATTTTACTACATAGTGCTCACTAACCAAGCTGGACTTGAACTCACAGAGATCCACCTGCCTCTGCCTCCTGAGTGCTGAGATTAAAGGCATGCACCACCGTGCCCAGGCTATCCCTGAATATCTTTAGGCAGTTAATGGCACTTGGACAGGAGGGTCTCACAAGGCCTCTTCATCCTCTCCATATAAAAGCAGGTGATTGTTGCTGGTAGAGGGAGAAATGTTTTCCTCAGTGGATGACCCACCCACAAGTTTCCATGTTCCTGTAAGTAACCCTAATTAAAGTAATTGCTTCCTCGTGCTGTACTGGTGTCAAATCTTTTCCTTGTGTCTGTGTGTGGTGCCCTTGTCTGAGATGAAGAGACACTCAGACCCCAGAGAAAGTTCCCGCAGCTGGATTGTAATATGCATTACACTGATAAACTCTCATGTTGCTTAAGTTTGTTGAGAGTAGACACTGGAGGGAGCACACCCTCTCTTTTTTAAGATTCAAACATGTTTAGCTCGCGTTTTCTCCATTACTTCGTATCCTGGGGTAGGCTGGCCTTTGGCAGGGAGAAAAATTGTTCAGCTCTGGATATTAAAAAGCATGGTAGCAGCCAGGTGCGGTGGCACACAGCTGTAGTCCCAGCACTCAGGGAGGCAGAGGCAGGCAAAATTGAGTATCGGGCCAGCCTAGTTTACAAAGTCCAGGACAGCCAAGGCTACACAGAGAAACCCTGTCTCAGGAAAAACAAGCAAACAAAAAGCCCAACCAACCAAGAAAAGAAAAGAAAAAAGCATGATAGCATCATAGCATCTTTGTGAACTGAAAGAAGGTGAATTATTTCAAGATTACAGTGGAAATGAGCCAGTCGATGGTGGCTTCAACATTGGTTCCCAGTGTGTTTCTGCTGGATTCTTTTTCTTCTTTTTTTTTCTCTCTGTGGTTTTTTTGAGACAGGGTTTCCCTGTGTAGCATTGGCTGTCTTGGATTCGTAGACCAGATAGCCTCGAAGTTACAGAGATCCACCTGCCTCAGCCTCCCGTTGTGCTGGGATTACAGGTGTGTGCCACTACACCTGACTTCTGCTGGATTTTTTAAGTCTCAGTTGTCTTTATTTTCTTCCTTCCTTCCTTCCTTCCTTCCTTCTCTCTCTCTCTCTGTCTGTCTCTCTCTTTCCTCTCTCTCTACAGAGTTTCTCTGCATAGCCCTGGCTGTCCTGGAACTTACTATTTAGACCAGGCTGGCCTCGAATTCGCAGAGATCTGCCTGTCTCCCAAATGCTGGGATTAAAGGTATGGGCTATCACACAGCTCAGCCCAAACACTCTTAAAATACATTTTGATAAGGCACACATCAGTGTTCTTAAGTCAGTCTTTGTAATTGTTACTGAGAGCAGATCAGTAGTTCCATGGATTTAATGACATCAGTGTTCTGAACTTTGACCTTAGAAAGTATAAGTCTCATTTTTTATATACCTTTAAAAATGATTTATTTTTATTTTATGTAGATTTGTAGTTTTCCTGCATGGATGGGTGAGGGTGTCAGATCTCCTGAAACTGGAGTTTCAGTTTTTAGCTGCCACATGGGTGCTGGGACTTGAACTTTTGTCATCTAGGAAAGCAGCCAGTGCTCTTAATTGCTGAGCCATCTCTCCAGCCCATTTTTTATAGATCCTAAATAATTCAGACCGTCATGTCTTATATAAGCCTTTTAGTTCATTTTGAGGACATTCAGCTATCTTAATCTTCATAGACAAATTCTTTATTAAAGTGATTCCATTTTACATCCTAACATTTTCTCTTGCTTAAATGCCATGAGGTATAACAAATTTACCATATGCTGTGAGAATTTTCTCTCTGAAGTGGGGGAAGATGACTCAATGTATGTCTCATAAGATTCCAGTGACAAACCAAAGTTCTGGTTGACCAAACTTTACCCCAAGGAATCAGTACATTTATCGGACTTACACAGCGTGAGTTAGGATTGCTGACAGCAGTGTGGGTGACCCAAAGGCAGCCACCCTGAATTCTTTACAGTATTAGCACCTCTCTCCCTAGGCTCTCCCAGCCTACACACTCCCCAAGCTTCTCCCCAAGACCTCAAGGCCATGTGCGCCTAGGGCGTAATTGTGTATCATTGGCTGAGAGGAGTGACTGGATACTCGTATGACTGCCCCAGCCCCATGCCTCCTGACAAGGCCTCACTGTGGCTCTGGCTGTCCTGGAACTCACAATGTGGACCAGTCTGGCCTCAAATGCATGGAGATCCAATGTGAACACCACCATGCCTGGCCATTATCTATGTCATAACTGGAAGGTAGAAACAAAAGCAGGAGCAAGTAGGGCTTAGGGAAACAAGCAGGTAAGCATAAAGCAGAGGAGTCTTGGGTTTAGAGGTGCTGGGCAGGGAAGCAGGCGTTAAGACAGCACAGCTTTCCTGTCCTCCACCTATTGAAGCTGCCCCTGGCTGTGGCTTGGGGCAGACATCTATTCTCTGAGCCCTGGTTGGGAACTCTGCCTTCTCACATTTTTTCCATGCTGCAAATTCATATGAGCTTGCCAAATCCAGCCATCTCGGGGTCGGCTCCTTTTATAGATGGCTAATGTTGGAGGCACGTGACTGGGAAAACCATTATCTCCCTGTTGAATACCAGGAAATACAGAAAAACAATTCCTCAAAATTAACATTGGAGGTCTCTTTTTTTTTTTTTTTAAGTTTCCTTGAGGGCTTTGTAGGACCAGGAAGTTTTGTGTGCCACTATTGGCTCATCCTATGCATTAGTTAAGATGGTGGTGAATTCTTAGTGGTTGTCACCATCTTGATGAGGTCATTAGCCAAGGTGGTGACATGATTATTTTTGCTGACGTTAAGCTCAGCTCCATGGTGAAATGAGCTCATCTGCCATTAGAACACAAGTCCCCATGGGATTCATGCACATGAGAGATTAAATGTGGACAGTCACTTCTTTCCTTTCAAACGACGCCTGATTGGCGTGGACATGTGAGGCAGCATCTGTGGGCTCTGCATGTAGCCCAAATAGCAATAGGAAGGGGTCCCGTTGTGCGGCCATGTGTCCTGCCATGCAGAGTGTAAGGGCTTTGACTGGAGTCACTGTGTGTGTGTAGGTGCTGTCGGTTGTGGCCATTTTGACCATATTAGTTCCTGCAATCCGTGAACATGGGAGATCTTTCCATATCTAGTGTCTTTCTCCATTTCTTTCATTGTGGAAGACTTGTTTTTTTCCTTTGGTCAGGTTTGTTATTTGTATTGTAAATAAATTTTTTTCAG
This sequence comes from Pachyuromys duprasi, assembly GCA_028658305.1. NCBI lineage: Eukaryota > Metazoa > Chordata > Mammalia > Rodentia > Muridae > Pachyuromys > Pachyuromys duprasi. The sequence continues at coordinate 65,682,116 of CM053764.1, forward strand.
ACTGCTTGTCTTTTGTTTATAGGAAGGCTGCTTATTTTAGTGTGTTGAGTTTGTATTTTGCCAATTTACTGAACACGTTTGTGAGCTCAGAGTTTTGTGGTGAAGTGTTTAGTTAGGGTCTGTTATGGAAGAACCATGTCATCTGTAATAGAGAGTTTTTTTTTCTTTTCCCCTTTGTATCCCATTTGTTCTCTTCTATTAGTGCTTTAGTAAAACTTGAAGCATTCTCTTGAGCAGGAGTGGAGAACCATTGTCTTTCCCTAACCGTGATCTTAGTGGGAGTGCTCTGAGTTTTTCTCTGTTTGGTAGGATTTCTTTTCGGTGAGCCCCACAACAATGCTTTTGTTTACCGAGGTCAGAGTTCTCTTCAGGACTTTGTCACCAGCACAGCCATTGGGGCTGCTTTGGATTTAACGAAAAGGACTTGCTGCGGAGAACCTGGGTCCAGCCAGCTGGCAGTGGCCCACACCTGTGAGTTTGAGGACAGCCAGAGCTGTTGTAGAGAAACCCTGTCTTGAAAAACCAAATATCAGAGAGAGAGAGAGAGAGAGAGAGAGAGAGAGAGAGAGAGAGAGAGAGAGAGAGAAAAGGTGTTTCTCGGTGGGCTTGGTGGTACAATTCTAGGATATGGTTAAGGCAGATGGATTGCAAGTTCTAGGTTAGCCCAAGCTCATAGACTGTGTATATGTGTGTGCCCTTGTCATGGGGGGGGGTGGGCTTTGAGGTTTCATTCCCAGTGTTCCCCCAGGGGAGGAGCCTGAGCTCCACTTCTTCAAATCCTTCTTCTCTTCTTTGTTGCTTCTTAAAAGAGGGACGAATCCTGGAGAGGCTGCCTCTGCTCCAAGCAGGTAACTGGGAACACACAGCTTTTAGATCGGATTTTACAGGGGGTGGAGCTTTCTGGGGCAGGGATTTCTAGATCTAGGATTGGTGGGATTTCAAGTCCTGAGGTTGAGGAGCTCAGGGATTGGTGGGATTTCCTGTTCAGGGACTGGTCGGTTCTCCTGCTCAGGGACTGCTTGGTTTTGCTTGGTTTTGGTGGATTTTTGTCCAGATTTTTCACCTAAAACTAGCATAACGTGGGGTAATTCCTACTGAGGGCAGGAGACGACAGTTACCAGAGGTCTGGGAGAGAAGCTGAGCTGCTGGAGCTTCCTCAGGCAGAGGTCTGGCCACTTTTCTCCCTTGAGGGGCTATAAAGTGTACAAAGAGTCCACTGTGGAGGCAGTAGGCTGAAGCAGGAAATGTTATCCATGGCGGCAGCAGACATCCTGAGGCAGAAAAGGTGTCAGCTTCCATTGCAGTAGGCTGAGGTAGGAAAAGCACCATGGTCAGCTCCCTTACAGGTGCTGACAGGAGCTGCCATTTTGTCTCCTGTCTCCACAGCCCCAGGGCCGGAAGGAGGGGCTGACAGTTTGCCACTTGAAGTTTTAGTGGCCAGCTGCTCAAGGGCTAGACATCGTTTCTTGTGTGTGTGTGTGTGGGGGCATATCAGCACAGTTAGTGTATGAGAGGCAGCGGGCTGCCACGGCTTGGCGGTTGGGGCAGTGGGATGGCTTGGCGTGAGCTGCCTTGGCTTGGGGGCAGGCTGCTATCTCTGTGGTGGCCTGGGACGTCCACTATGGCTTGGGGCACTATCTCCGCTGCACTGGGGCCACGGGTGTGGTGGCAAGGTGGCTTGGGACACCTATCATCTTCGGTCCCCGCCACTTCTATTTGTCTCTGTTGTGGCAGGCTGATGGCTGCCACTGCCTCAGTGTCTCAGCTACTGTTCTTTTGCTCTACATAGACCAACGCAACTTGTAGACAAAAGCATTTAATTCAGGCTTAGGTGGTTGAGAGGGTTAGAGTCTATGATGGCCATGGCAAGAAGAGCGGCAGCAGTCAGGCAGTTACGGTGCTGGAGCAGTAGCCCAGAGCTTGCGTCTCAAGGCACCAGGTGGGCACACACTCACACACCAACATTCAGACTGTGTGTGAGGAGCAGTCAGACAGACCGGGCCTGGTGCAGGCTTTTTAAACCCCAAAGCCCACTCCTAGTGACACACCTCCTCCAGTAGGGCCACACCTGTCCTTCCTAAACAGTCCAGCACCTGGGAACCAAACATTTAAGTATATGAGTATATGCGTCCTTTCGTTCAACCACAGTTACCTCAGGACAAGAAGACTCCACCCACCTAAGTTTCTACCATGTAAACATGTAGAGTCTGAGTAATTTTCTAGTGTTAAAAAGCAAGAAAGGAGGGGCTGGAGAGATGGCTCAGTGGTTAAGAGCACTGTTTGCTCTTCCAGAGGACCTCAGTTCAATTCCCAGAACCCACATGGGAGCTTACAGCTGTCTGTAATGCCAATTCCAAGGGGTTTGACACCTTCACCCTAATGCACATAAAATAAAATTAATTATATAAAAAATTTAAAAAGCAACAAAGGAAAACTGTTGCAAATGTGATTCAGTGGGGCCAGACTCTATCCCAAAAAGGCAGCAGAACTTGGCTACGTTGTTCACGTGTTTCTGGTTTTAGAGTCACGAAAGAAACATTGGTAAAGTGGTCATGGAATCTGACTCTGTAGTCATGGAGAGCCACTGGGGCAATGTGTTTGGCAGGGTAGTCTCTGCATGAAGGCCCTGAGAAGCCATTGTGAGAAGTTCTGAAAGTAAAGCCTGGATTTCAGTCAAGTTCCCAGAGCCAAGGAGAGATGAAGATGAAGACACCAGCCCAAAAGGGAGAAGTATGTTGCCCGCAGCAAAGCAGGAGAGGCAACCCCCTAAGTCCCCTGACACTACACAGACCTAACAGGCTTGGGGCTTGCTCATCCAGCTCTTCTTTTGCTTTGGTTCGGCATTGCCTCACTATTGCCCTCTTTCCTCTGTTTTGAAATAATATTGCATATTCTGTGTATGCTGGAAGCATGTGATTTGCTCTTTCACATGAGATTACCTTGAGTCTTAGAAAAGACTTGGATCTTTAGTGTTGGGACTGTGGAAGTCTACGGGGACATTTGAAGTTAGCCTAAATGCATTTTACAGTATAGTATGGCCTGTGGGGACCGGGAGTGGAAGGCAGTGGTTTGAGTGAGAATTGCTCCTGTAGGCCGAGTTTGAAGTTTTGGTCCTTAATAGTGGAACTTTTGGAGGTGCTCTTTGAGGTTCTGTGTCCTCTGCCTCCCACATGTGGGTCAAGGTGTGCGTTCTCGGCTGTCTGGCCAAGCCTTCACTCCACCAACACGAACTTTTACTGTCCAGAACCATAAGCTTGCCTTGTGATTTTTGTCATAGCAACCAAAAAGTAACTTAATCAGGCAGCAAGTGCTTTTAACCGAGACACCTCTCTAGCCCGTTTTTTGTTTTTAATCACCTTTAACTATGTGTGCGTGTGTGTGTTTGTGTTGGGAACGTGAATGTGTACTGACTAGTTTTGTCAACTTGACCTAAGCTAGAGTCATCACAGAGGAGGTGCCTCAATTGAGAGAATGTCTCCATGAGATTCACCTGTAAAGCAAGCTGTTAGCATTTTCCGAATTAGTGATTCATGGGACAGAGCCCAGTCCATTATGGGTGGCGCCATCCCTGGGCTGGTGGTCCTGGGTTCTTTAAGAAAGCAGGCTGAGCAAGTCTACCACAGGAAGCAATCGAGCAAGCAGCACCCCTCCATGGCCTCGGCATCGAGCTGATCCAGTTCCCGCCTACGCTTCCCTCAGTGGATTGTGATTCAGGATATGTACGCCAAACACTTATTCTCCCCAAGTTGTTTTGATTATGGTCTTTCGCTTTTGTTTTCTTCAAACAGGGTTTCTCTTTGTAGCCTTCGCTGTCCTGGATTTGCTTTGTAGACAGGTTGGCCTCGAACTCATAGCGATCTGCGTGCTTCTGCCTCCCAAGTGCTGGGACTACAGGCGTGCGCTACCGCGCCTGCCTAGATCACAGCACTATGAACTCTCATTAGGACAGCACGTGAATGCAGGTGCTCCCCCAGGCCAGAGAACCCCTTGGAGATGTAGTTACCGACAGTTGGGAGTCACCCGGTGTGGATTCTGGAAACTGAACTTGGGTCCTCTGAAGGGCAATAAATGCTCTCAACCTCTGAGTTCTCTCTCCAGCTGCCTCCAGTACCAACTGGAACCTGGGTGGGCTGGCTGCCCTCCTAGGTCTGAGGCACTGAGCTGGTAACTGGACGGTTTGCAAGAACCATCTGGTTAGAGTAGGAAGTGCCTGCTGAGTTCACCGAGACGCGGCCCAGCTCTCCACAGACGAGAACAAGTTCTGTGTAAATGCAAATCTCCCCTGAGCAGCGCCAGGGCTGTGCTGGATGGAGCCTACGGCACGCCAGGGCTGCGCCTGTGCTTCCCGTCAGCCCGCTGTCGCTCAGGAGTCGCTGGGCGGGCCTAGCCAATCAGGGCCTCCAAGCTCACACCGCTCAATCAAAAGCGCCGGGAGGCGGGCTCTCTGGCCGCCATGCTCCCCGGCCGAGGAAGGCTCGCGGACGCGTCTCTACGCTGTGGCCGCGGCTGCTGAGACTGAGAGGAGCGCGGGCGAGCTCGGACGCCGCGACATGGTGAGCGCCCGGCCGCTGTCCCCGGACACGGGGGAGCGGCAGCTGTCAGGGCTCTCCTCGTCTGCGAACCCGGACCCTCCGCCGTTGGCGGCGCCCCAGTCTGCTGCCGCCGCGCACTCCGCCCCTCGGCCGCGTCTGCGCAGAGCGCCGCGGGAGGCCCCGCCTCTCCGACGTCAGGGTCGCCGAGCTGTTTTGTTGTACTTGGAGGCCGGTTGCTAAACTCAAGGTTTTGGGGGCGCCCAAGACCTTCCCATTTTGGTGGAGAGTCCACTTTGAGTTAATTTGGTGAAAGTTGTAAACTCTAATTTTTTTGCTTATGGATGCCTAGGTTGTCGGATAATATTTGTGAAAACCATACTCTCCTCATTTTATTTGCTTTTTTTTTTTTCTTTTTTTAATTGACTGTATTGTAGTTTCGTTTTTGGTCTTTTTGTAATGTTTTGTAGGTGAATTTTGTTGCAAATATTCGTACACCATTGTGACTTAAATTTTTTGTAAAGATAAAGTTAGTGTTATTTTATGTATTATTTATTTAGACATGTTGAATATTGAGTTTTTTTCCCCTGTACATATAAACATTAGAACACCTTCTGCTGTTACACAATATGTTAGGATTTTTGGGGGATTGTGTTTTGAATTTGTAGTTTAGATTGAGGAAAGCAATGTCATAATGCTGTCTTCTTTTTACCAGGATCATTGCATAGCTCATGATATGTTTTCTTATTTGAAGTTTATTTTTCTCCTCACTGGGTCTGTCTGTGTCAGTGATTCTCATGGTTGAGACCATCAGAAAACACATATTTCTGTTGGTGAACTGAGACACCACTCAGTAATAACATTACAGTTACATCTCAGCATGAGGAACTAGGTTAAAGCGTTGCAGCAGCAGGAAGGCTGAGGACCACTGCTCTGCGTAGTCCCATCTGTCCTTGAACTTGCTTTCTAGAACAGGCTCGTCTTGAATTCACAGAGGTGTTTTGGTCTCTGCCTCCCAAGTGCTGGTATTAAAGACCTGGGCCACCATGCCCGGCTTGATTCTTTTCTGAAAAGGAAATTTATTTTCATCTAAAGATCTTTGATACATTTATCATATGTTTTATTTGTGTCCCCTTTGATCTGTGGTGCTATCCACTCTGTGAAATTGCTAACCATTCCATTGTTCATTGCCGTTATACTGGAAAATTATGGCCTTCCTGTATTCATCTTGTTTCCACAAGTTTGCTGTAGTATTTTATTAGTTCCTTGAGTATTTGTTGGTCTTGGAATTTTCTGTTTGAAAAGACTTGTATTTTATTCGTTATACTTTAGAAATTTTCATTTTTGAGATTATAATATGACAACATTTTTCCCTTCCCTTTCTTCCCTCCAAACCTTCTCCCGTATACCCCTCCCTGCTCTTCAAATTTATGGACTCTAATTCATTGTTACTGTACTCATATGACATACACTCCTAAATGTAACCTGCTCTGTAATGTTTCTGGTGTGTATGTTGTCAGGGCTGACCGTTTAGCACTGGACAACCTAGTGGGGTGCTCTGTCCTGGGGAGGCCCGCCTGTTACCTGTTGTGATGTGTTGTTCTTTGTGTAAGGTTGAGGCCTTGTGCACTTGTTCCTGTCCACTTTGGCATGTCTTTTGGTATTGTCTTTGTTCAGCTCATGTTTGGGTAGACTTTACAGGCGGTCAGGCTTTCTGAGTGTAACTTGTGATATTAGGAGGAGACATAGTCTCACAGCAGACCCCCTGATCCTCTGGCTGTTACAGTCTTTCCACCCAAGACCTGGATTAAATCTCAATGGCTCTCCTGTCTGTTCTGCCAGTTGTATCATCTTCCTCTGGCCTTCATGTCTTTCCTAACCCCCATGAGCTTGGTATGGCTGGTCCAAGCTGATTGGTTTAACCAGTGAACAATGGCTGCACTCTGCTTGTCTGTGCCTCTTGTGAGCTCTGGTAGCCACAACCACTGTTTCTCAGTCGTGCCTGGCTTCTGCGGAGGTCTAGCTAGAGTGAGCAGTTTCCATTCCTGGCATACTTCCATACTGAGAAGAATATGCAGCTCATTGTGCGGCTATAAATTCAGACCCATGGGACCAACTTCGTTTTTTTCGTTTGCACTATCTTGTCATTTTTGCCTCCTATGAACCATTCTTCAGGCTTTCAGATGTTCACTAGCTTAGCATTTGGCTTTCTGTCCACTTTTCTTTAGGAAGTCCAGCTTCACCTAAGACCTGCCTCATTTACCTTACGTGGTGTGGGTAGACCATGTTCTTTGCTTTAATACTTCCCGGAACCACTTTAGCCCATCTCTGAGATCCTTCAGTGGTTTTCCTGCATCATGAGTATCATGTCCCTCTGAGCAGCTCTCTGAAGCTCTGCGCCAGGCTCAGGGTATTCTATGGATAAACTTCTTTCTTAGCTCTTGTGGACTCAGTCTCATCCTGCCTGGTGAGCTGGCCGCCACACAGCATTTCTCATTCCCGTGTCTTTCATTGTCACTTTCCGCTCTATTTTGCCTCTTAACCGACAGGTTCCAATGCTTTGGGTCCCGGAACGGATTTAGCTTCCACCTAACTTACATGTTCTTTCCCTTCTGTCTTGCGAACTTTAAGAGGTGTTGGCTGGCCCACATTCTCTGTCTTTTCTGCTTTCTTTTCCAAATGAGAGGCTAATGCAGAGGCCAGCAAACACACACCCTTTCCATGTTATAATTCTTCCTCCATAACATGTTCCCTCCAAGCAGCTGACCCAGTCTCAGACACAAAGCAATGGCCAGGCAACTTCACTGGCAGCTTTGGTAATCTTTTCCTACACCCTGTTCTGTTGGGCTGCAGTATTTGCTCTAGACTGTCAACTGTTCTTAAAGTCTATGCATTCACATGGCAGACGCCACTCACTCAACAAGCAAGTGTTCCACTCACAAGACCACCAGCCTGGGATTCTCCCACAGACATTTATCCCTTCAGGGGTTCCATCTTACTCATAGTTCTCACCCATGACACCTGCAATGCCCACCATAGCAAGAAGGCACTCTACCACATGGGGAAGGACAGCATATGAGAATTCCCTTCAGCTTTAGCCTGGTCAGCCTCAGTTGCAGGCCTTGTTACCCATTGCCAAGACATGAAATCACTCTTCCCACACTCACCATTTCTGTCATTTCCTTATTCAGTTGCCAAGTGTGTTGTGTGAGACTTTGCTACACAGATGACACAAGTTCTTCTCACCCCCAGATAGGGAACCAAGGACAAACCAAAGTAACAATTCTCCCAGTGTAGAATTCTACCATCTTGGTGAAGCAATGAGGATGAGTAAAGGTCAGCAGCATCATGGAAAAGCCCATGCCAATGCAATTGATGACCCATGAAAGCTGCATCCCTGGAGCACTCTGCATGCCTTGCAGGCCACTCTACAGCTGAGCAGATCTCCTTCTGGCAGTAGTGTGTGCCTCTTCTATAAATTAGGGAGTGGCCTGGGAATCTTGGAAGTTCCTGCTTTCCCAAAGGGGTGAAATTTACTTCCCACCTCCTGAACTTCAGCTTTCATACAGAAAGGAATGTTTCAAGTTGGAGAGAATTGCTGCCTAACAGCCTATAGATAATTTTTTCCTTTTTTTTTTAATTCAAAAATTTTTGAGGTAGGGTTTTTCTGTGTAGCCTTGGCTGTTCTGGAGCTCATTATGTAGAACAGGCTAGCCATTAATTCATAGAGATCTGTCTACCTCTGTTTCCTGAGTACTGGAATTAAAGGCGTGAGGCACCGTGGCCAGTCCCATTTGCCCATTTAACTGCTGTGATGGCATGTGTGAAGTAGTGTCCACTAGAGAGGCTCATTAGACTCATGAGCAGCAATTTTCTTTCTGAGGGATAATGGAAGTTTAGAAAGTTCCGTAGTGTTATGTTGAGTAATTTATCCTTTACAGTCATATAAAGTCTATCAAAATACTAAGTTTCTCATACCATCAAAATTTAACTGTTGTAGGAGGAATTTCTAAGGACAAACAGGATCTTGCATGCTAGTGTTAAACCTATTCCAGGGACCAGGGGGAGGGCTCTAAGACAGGAAGTGGAGCCGCCCTGTGCCCCGCCCAGGAGGGAGAGCAGGGCCGCCCCGCCCCCTTGCTGCTTCTCCACATCCCTCAGTGCTTGCGCTTTGACTTCCGTGCCGAGGAAGACACGTGTGGATCCCACAGAGTCGAGTGAACCCGTGGTCAATCGAGTGTGTGCAATGTTTAGGCCTCAGTGAGCTTCGAGGACGTGGCTGTGCACTTCACCCTGGAAGAGTGGGCTTTGCTGGACCCTTCCCAGAAGAGTCTGTACAGAGCTGTGATGCAGGAGACCTGCAGGAACCTTGCTGCAGTGGGTAAGCGTGTCCTCCTACCTTTACTCCAAATTAATTAGGGACCAAGTGCGTGTCTCTTGGTGTCAGTGCTCCTCTAGGATTTGGGCTATTGAAAGGGAAGAATGTTGGGGGCTGGAGAGATGGCTCAGTGGTTAAGAACACTGTCTGCTCTTCCAAAGGTCATGAGTTCAATTCCCAGCAACCACATGGTGGCTCACAACCATTTACAATGTGAATTGATTCCCTCTTCTGGCAGGTGTAAATGCAGATAGAACACTCATATACCTAAAATAAATAAATTAAAAAAAAAAAGAAGGGAAGAATGTGGTGAAGAAATCAGCCATGTTTTTTATGGACATTGAAGCTAGAAACTATTTTGCAGTGATCTCTAATAATTTATCCTAAGTGTTTTGGGACTCCCTTATAGGAAACAGATGGGAAGAGATGAATGTTGAAGACCATTATAAAAATCCTGGGAGAAATCTAAGGTAATTTATATCAAAAATTGAAGCAAAGGTATTTGAAGGAATTTTAATGTCCCATGAACATTTAAGAAAACAAAAACAGCTTTAAGTTGTTTCATCATTTGAAAAATTATACCTAAATTATGGCACTAAAAACTGGTGCTAAAATGTAAGCCCCAATCAGTGTTTGCAGAGGGCTTTCTCTTGTAACTGCTGCTAAGAACTTGCATCAGTGAGTAGTACTGTTCTGACCATATCTCTGTGGGAGCCACACTATCGAATTAGCAATCCATTTAGATTCACACTGTTCAGATATGTCAGAAAGCACACACTTTACCTGATTTCAGGAGCAGTGTGTCACATAAATCTAATAAGCAGTTAGTAGTAAAGCAACTGTCACTAATGTTCTTGTCCTTTTTCAGAAGTTCCGTGTTAGAGACCCCCTATGAGAGTACAGAAGATGGTCAGAATGAAGAAACCATGAAGTGGATAGCAAATCTCCAGAGAAGCATGATGACAGTTTTTTCTGGACTAATACCGTATGAGTCCAATGCGTGTGGAAAGGATCCCATGTGTCATTTGTCCTCTAATAGGCATGCCACATCTCACCCTGGTTATAAACATGAACACGAGGAATGTGGAGCCAAGCAATATGATTTCAACCCTCTCACTAGCTTTCAGAGGTGTATGGGAGCTCACACTGGGAATGGGCCTTGTAGATGTGAGGTATGCTCAAAATCTTTCTGTTTTCCAAATTCATTAGGTGTACATCAAGAGGCTCACAGTGGAAAAATCCCCTGTCAATACAGGGAGTGTGGAAAGACCTCTCTGTATACTCCTGGAGGAACCCACACTATGGGGAAGTTTTATGAATGTAATATTTGTGGTAAAGTCTTGAGTTCTTCTGCTTCCCTTCAAAGACATGAAATGATTCACACTGATAAACTCTATAAATGCACATATTGTGGTAAATCTTTTAGATATCCGAAGTATCTTCGATTACATGAAAGAATTCATACTGGAGAGAAACCCTATGAATGTAAACAGTGTGGGAAAGCCTTTAGATTTCCTGGTTCCTTGCCATTACATAAAAAAATTCATACTGGAGAAAAACCCTATGAATGTAAACAATGTGGGAAAGCCTTTAGATTTCCTGGTTCCTTACCATTGCATGAAAAAATTCATACTGGGGAAAAGCCTTATGAATGCAAACAGTGTGGGAAAGCCTTTAGGCGTCACTATCATCTTCAGTTACATGAAAAAATTCACACTGGGGAAAAGCCCTATGAATGTAAACAGTGTGGGAAAGCCTTCCGACGGCATAGCCATCTTCAGAGACATGAACGGACTCATGCTGGAAAGAAACCCCGTGAATGTAAATAACATGCTAAAGCCTGTGCACTCCACAGCTATCTTCTGTTACATGAAAGAATTCACACTGGAGGGAAAATGCTGTCAGTGTAATCAGTGTTGGAAAACCTTGCACTTACGTGAACTCCGTCATATTAGATGCAAACCCTATGAAGTAGACACTGGTGAAGCCTTTATATGTGATTACCATCTTCAGTTTCATAAATAAATTTATGTCAGAGAAAGCTATGTGGACATTGTGGTGAAGCTCTTAGATGTTACTTGACAGTGACAAAAACCAACTCATTCTGGAAGGAAATCCTGTGGATGTAAATAGTACGGCCAAAGTTCACACATCACACAGAACATAACCAATATGTGAGAAGAAAACCTGTAAATGTAAATATATATTATTAAAAAACTCCCCTTGTGTAGATGAGAAAGCTTCAGTTCTTTCATACTCAATAAAACGCTAAGCATGTAAGCCGAGGGAAAGGCATCAGCTGTCATGGCTTCATCAGCAGGGAGCCTGTGGCTTACTTACTGGACCATGGACAGCACAGACACCACACCACCCCGTGGCAGCTTGAGTGTTCACTACGGCCCTATAGATCTGCACAACTTGGGGGAAGCTCGGCCAATCAGAGTCTCCTCCCTCAGCAGTGTGTTCTGTTCTGAGTACCTCCTCAGGGCTGTGGAACTTACAAGTTAGTTTACTTGTAAGTCTGATGAGCAGTGTTCTTCCTTCCTAGGACAGTGTTTGAATTCAGAGGATATAGCTGGACAATAATCTACCCCTTTCTGTGACTCCTACCTTTATTTTTTTTAATTACTTTTTGAGCCTTGGAGAGGGTGATATTGATATCAGAAACTTTGCTGGTGGTTATGAATCTCTGAAGTACACCATCACTGTAGAAGGAAGTTAGTCCCAGGCTGAGCTGCAGATACAGTCACAGTGATCCATGTGCATAAGTGCGGCTGTTATAAGGCAGCTGGTTCGACACATCACTTCTGTCAGCTAAAACGGCAGCAGTTATTTTGCAGTTGGGGCCTCTGCTGTCTCCAGGCATCGACTGACCTGGCTTATGGTACCAGACATGAATTTCCCCTTGCAGAGTTGCCTTAAACCCAACGCTTGTGGACCTATGAGGATCATGCCACTATTACACCAACAGGCGCAGCTTGCTTAGCTTTTTGGTACCATAACAGGGCCTACAGCTGAGTGACACTGCTAGTGAAGACTGTCCGCAGCCAGTAACACCTGACACTCTGAGAGTAGCCAGCATCCAGGAGACCACTGGCTCACTTCCATGCTGTTTTTTCCATATTTTGTCGGCAAAGACCTTGTCTTCAGCACTAGGGTCTCATCCTCTATTTCTGGTGTATAACTGTTGGGATCATCTTTGTGAGGTGTGTAAAGGTTGTATTATTCAAATGTTGATTTCTATACCTGCAGAGAGCTGAGTACTGTGTGGGCTTTGGTATTGTTACTTTTATGAAGCATCATCTGTCTCAGTCTTTTGTAAACACTCTATCACCTTCTGATTGGTTTAACAAAATGCTGAGATGGCCAACAGCTGGGCAGGAGTTGAAAGGTGGGACATCAGGGCAGGGTTAGCAACTCTGGGAAAGAATCAGACGCAGGAGACTCTCCAGCCAGACATGGAGGAAGTTGGACATATTGGGACTGATTGAGAGGTAATGGGCCATGTGGCAAACTTGGACTAAATTAAATGGGTTAATTAAGTTATATGAGTTAGTTAGGGAATAGCCTAAGCTAAGTGCTTTCATAATAAAATCTTAGGCTTTCATAGTAGTAATGTCTTTGTGTTATTATTTGAGAGCTGGCCAGTTGAGACAGTCCAATGATATATAACCAAGAGCAATGATGTCATGGTTTGTGGGGCTTCAGGCTCCTCCTTGGCCAACAATTCATACTGAGGTAGCTTCCCTTGTCAATGGAATATTCACTTAACAACCTTATGGGCATTCTGTCAGGAGGGTATGTCATGTACTTAACAGCTAAAAAGCTGTTGTTTTAATAGACCATTAGAAAAACAAACAAACAAAAACCCTGTTCCAGTATCTTTTCAAGGTAGGTGAAAGTACCCTTGCACCTGGTTGTCTTTAGTCCAGGTCTATGTGTTGGTGTTTGTGAAATGGGCACATCATTCACTGTCAGTTTTCTGAGTTAGGTGAGACCCTTGATGGTGACTTCATGTGTTCCTTGCTTGCCTAGAAATGCTTGTAAGATGTCCAGGGAAGCTTCTACTCATCCCTCACTCATAGGTCCTATATGGTTTGTTTGTCATTCCCTTATGGCATAAGTTTGCTTATGTATGTGCCCTGCCAGAGCCTCTATCTGCCAAGGCCTCAGTTGGGCACAGACCTCACATGTGAGTGGCACCTCTGCTTTGTGGCCTGGATATAAAGATATCTAAAGAAAAAACAATGTTTCTTCCTGCATGTGTTTGCTTATGGTGGCTGAGTATGCCTATTGTGCTGGTTGCTGATTTTACTGCTGCAGTCCTCCAGTGACATCTGACTGCAGCCCCTTTGGCCTTCCAGTTTACTGAACAACAATGACTCTAGGGGTTTTCCAGGCCTTCACTGCCAGAATGGGACTACTGGGCACCACCCGGCTTCATGCGCTGAGCAGCCACTGGGTTCTCAGGTGTGCCAGCATGTACCTGGCCTTTGTTGGGCTACACAGCCCCACCATGTGCTGAATGCCCTTCCAACACATGCATGCGTTCTGTTCTTTCCTCAGAATTCTCTGGTGTAGTTTGCAGTGCAAGAAAGGTAGGGACAAAACCTGACTTCTGTAGCTTTGGGGGCACAGTTTCTTTGTAATCCCATGGACCACATATACTGGGCAGGAGAAACAAAGGCTTTACACGAAAAATACTTTCTAAGCGCCTGCTATGAGAGGGCTTAAATCTCCAATCAGTTAATTGCAAAAATACAGGTGTCTTCAGGACAGTCGATAGGGTTTCCTGTGTCATGTAGGGATTTTTGTGTCTTCTTTTAGAACACTACAATTCTATTAAGAATGGCATGTTCTACACTTTAAGAAAGGAAAGTCAGACTTAATTTCAACCTGCCGATGATGATAAAGGAGGCAAAGACAAAATGCCTGGACAGTCACAGGATAGACTGATAGCAGTGGAGAACAAAGGACCCCGATCTATTTTATCTTTATGTGCATGTGCACCACATTCACATACATCTAGTCCATTGTCATTGCTATTCTTGGTTGTCAACTTGACTATATCTGGAATTAACTAAAAACCCCAAAATGTCTAGGCACACCTGTGAGGGATTTTTTGCTCAGTTAGATCATTTGAAGTGGGAAGGTCCCATTGTGGATCTTGAGGTGAGAAGACACATCTTTAATCCAGAACTTTTGAGCTAGGAAAACCCACTACTAATCTAGTCCATGCCTTCTACTGGAAGCCTATATAAAGACATGCGTTCCTTGGTTTGAAGAAGAAGAAAGCTTTTGCTCTCTGCCTGCTTGCTCTCAGCTTGTTAGCAAGTCCGTTCTTTACTGGCATTAGAGCCTACTTCTTTGGGATTCTGACATATACTGAATATTTTTGTGGGTATTCACTGGAGAAACTGCTTGGACATGAGTTTCAGCCAATAGAAAGTCTTTATTAGCCAGACTGTGACCGCACTGGGTATTGAGGAGCCTTTCTCAGGATGAGCTTTTAATCACAAAAACCATGTCCTGGGTTGACATGCTTCAGTTAACAAGAACAATTAGAAGTGGAACTACAGAGGCCCAAAACCAAGGTTGCTACATGCAAAGACTTTCCTAGGACTCTGGGCTTTGATGGTGTCTTAGGGTTTGTTGCTATGAAGAGACAACATGAACAAGGCAACTCTTATAAAGGAAAACATTTAATTGGGGCTGGCGTTCACTTTCAGAGGTTTAGTCCATTATCATCATGACAGGAAGCATGGCGGCACACAGGCCAGACACGGTGCTGGAGAAGGAGCTGAGAGCTCTACAGCTTGATCCACAGGCAGCAGGAAGTGAACTGACCTGAGCTTCTGAGACCTCAAAGCCCATCCCACAGTGACCCCCTTCCTCCAGCAACACCTGCTCCAACAAGGCCACACTTGCTAATAATATCACTTTCTGGGCCATTTTACTAAACCACCACAGATGAATTAGGTCTTTGTTTTAGTTTTGTCAGGTGATATTGTCTGTGTACCGAGTCTTACAGTCTGAATGGAACTTCCATAATGGAGTCAGTTGTGCTAAGGTCTGGGGCCCTGTTACATCCCCCACTGGTCTTAGAGAATGAGTCAAATCATGAACTCATCCTGCTCTAAAGAAGTATGGTCCTGAGGACCATCCAGCTGCTGCTGATAAAGTAGTTAGCAGGAACCAAGAGAACAGAGAACTGGTATAAGTTATTTGACTTATATCTTTTTGAGGTTGTTTTTTTTTTTTCAACAATGGCTAGATTTTTAAAAATTACTCCTGGTAAATTTGCATAGAAACAACAGGGCTCCCTCCCCCCGCCCTGCAAAACCAGATGTAGATTCCTTTATCTCAAGAGAAGTAAGTCTAAGCCTCTCCAATTTGTATGATCATTTCTGCAAGGGACTCTAACCTTTGTTTTAGTACCTCTAGGTATTAACATATCTGCTTAGTTTGAAAATTATTATATTTACACAATTGAATACTACTCATCAATTAAAAACAAGGAAATCATGAAATTCCTGGGCAAATGGTGGGATATAGAAATGATCATCCTGAGATGATCCCAGAAGCAGAAAGACACACATGGTATATACTTACTTATAAGTGGATATTAGACATATAATATAGGGGTAAACATACTAAAATCTGTACATCTAAAGAAGCTAAGCAAGAAGGAGGACCCTGGGTAAGGTGATCATGCAGGGAAATGGAATGGACATTGGAAGAAGGAGAAAACAGGGAACAGGACAGGAGCCTACTACAGAGGGCCTCTGAAAGATTCTAACCTACAGGGTATCAAAGCAGATGCTGAAACTCATAGCCAAACTTTGGGCAGAGTGCAGGGAATCTTACAAAAGAAGAGGAAGATAGAAAGACCTGGAGGGCACAGGAGCTCCACAAGGAGAGCAACAGAAATCTGGGCCCAGGGGTCTTTTCTGAGACTGATACCAAGGACCATGCATGGAGATAACCTAGAAGCCCTGCACAGATTTAGCCCAAGGCAGCTCAGTCTCCAAGTGGATACCCTAGTAAGGGGAACAGGGACTGTCTCTGACATGAACTCAGTGGCCTGCTCTTTGATCACCTCCCATAGAGTGGGGTGCAGCCTTACCAGGCCACAGAGGAAGACAATGCAGTCAGTCTGGATGATACCTAATAGACTAGGGTCAGATGGAAGGGGAGGAGGACCTCCCCTATCAGTGGACTTGGAGAGGGGCATGGGAAGAAATGAGGGAGGGACAGTGGGATTGGGAGGGAATGAGGGAAGGGTCTACAGCTGGGATACAAAGTGAATGTACTATAATTAATATAAAAATTTTAAAAAAGAAAATTATCAGAATAGCCGTATTTAGTCAAACCATTGGTACATGTCCACCAAGCAATCTTGGGCTTGGTAATATTGCTGTTCTCCAGATGAACTAACCCATAAGGCAGAATAGTCGGCATCAGAACAAGGGGACTGCGTAGGCTAAAGGTTTGGACAGTAGACAAGTTTCAGTCCCTTTCAAGTCGTCTAATGTTCGTTTGGGCTGCCCCCAGTCACAGTGAGTGTTGTCAGTCAATAGCTGACAGTCTGGTTAGTTGCTATCACTAGTTATTACAGGGACTGGGTGTCTAAGCATAACCAGCAATCCTGGCTGATTTTTCTGCCTGGGAATGATTAACTCTATGCCCAAGCCCCTTCCTGTGGCATAGAGTCTGATTCCCCAGGTTTTATGTTTCCCAAAGGCCAGAATCTTCTTAAAGGAATTTTCTAGGAAGCCTCAGTTTTACAACCCCAATTTTTACAATGGAACCCCCCACCCATTTTTGGCAACTAAAGGAACCAGCCATAGGGCAGGTATAAAATTGTAAACTTTCTGTTGTCACAAAAGATAAATTTTCTTAGCTTTCCTTTTCTTCATACAACCAGACATTTAAAGTAGGCATCAGCCAATAAAGGTCATGATGGAATATGGGTTTCTGGTCTGTAGTGACACTAGATAATACCTTCCCTCTATCTTTTTATTTCCAGTCTGGGCCTGAGGTGGAGGGGGTTGTCTTAGGGTTCCCATTGCTGTGAAGAAACACCATGACCAATACAATTCTTATAAAAGAAAACATTTAATTGGAGCTGGCTTACAGTTTGAGAGGTTCTGGAGAAGGAGCTGAGAGCTCTACATCTAAATCCACAGGCGGCAGCAGACCTCAAGGCACGCCCCACAGTGACACACTTCCTCCAACAACACCACACCTACTCCCACAAGAGCATACCTCCGATACTGCTCGTTCCTGTGGACCAAATATTCAAACACGTAAATCTATGGGGGTCATTCCTGTTCAAACCACCAGAGATAACTCATTATTCATACCAAGCAGAAGTCTCAGGAGGGGATAGAAGGGCAGGAAGTGGAAGGGCCCTGGGACCCAATGACACCTTAATTTTAATGGTGGATGGTCCGGGAAAGTTCATTTGGCAACATCTGTGGCTTCACTTTCTTCCCCTGGGTATGGTGGATTTATGGTGTAATGCTATTTACCTTCACAGCCACAGGAATGGAGAGAATCACCGTGTAGAGTCCTTTCCGAGTTGGCTTCAGGGCCCCTTTGACTACCTGCCTGACGCAGACAGGTATCACTGTACTGGAACAAGGGAAACTAGTGACGACTGGAAGGCTGAAGGTTGGCTGGGTCTCGAGAGCCTCGAGAGAGAAATGGTTAGAGAGTTCTGCCAAGGGGGCTGTGGAGAAGAGCACTGGCTGCTTCTCCAGAGTTCCAAAGTTCAGTTACAGCTCCCCATGGCAGCTCACAGTGCCTGTAACCCCAGCTCCAGGGAATCTGCCACCCTCACACAGACACACATGCACACAAAATACAAATAAGAGTTCTGCCAGCTGCTGGTCTCCAAGCCTGGGAAGCAGAGGGGGAGGTCCTCCAAACATGATCTCACAGAGCAGCAAATCCCTCCCTATATAGGGTGCAGTGGGCTGAAGCAGAGGAAGACCCTTTCATTCTTTGGTAGACTCTAACGAGGGTTTGTTAAAGTTTCTCTTAATGTCCAGTTTATTCATTTTATCTGGCCAGAGCTCTGAGGTCTATATGTACAAAGCAGTTTTTAATCTATGGCTAGCGTTTTAACTATTAATTGAGAGGTTTTGGCTACGAAAGCCAGGCCATGGTTGGGCCTGTTTCTAGGGGGAGGCCAAGTCAGGTGGCGGGGAAACGGAAGACGGAAAATTATCTCAGGGCTCTGGAACGGAGGCAGGCGGCAACGAGGGCCCGGCCTGACATGGGTGGGTTGGAGGCTTCCTCAGACCTTGGAAAGCAAGAGAGGCAGAGGTGAGAGCCCTGTTTTGTCCAGGCAGACAAGTCAGTGGTTGCTTTGAGAGCAGCCAGTAAAGGAGGCTTGCTCAGAGCCCTGAAACTGAGAGAGGCAGAGGCGGGAGCAAACAAAATGGCTGCTTTGGGACCAGCTGGCCACTTGCTTCTGAGAGACTAAAGAATTAAAAATTAGGGGTTTTTTTTGTTTGTTTGTTTGTTTTTTTTTTGGTTATTGAATTAAAAGTTTAAAGCACAAGCCTGAACAAAGGCCAGACAAGTGGAGACATGGCCAGCCACCTGTGGGGAGGAACCAGCCTTACTGCATTCTTTTATTGCCCACTAGAGATACAGTTGCTAGGAAACTGTCCCAGATTGCCCCTCTCCCCTAGGACAGCCAAACAAGGGAAGCCAGACCATTAACTCTGCCTCATAACCTGGGGTAAGTGCTTTTGTCTTGGCCAAGGTCTGTATTTTTGAGATCTCAAGGCGGTACACAGTGGGTGGCCAGGAGCAGTCCTGTCAATAGTACCTTAGTTGACAGACCGAAGCCAAGGGGAATCTGGGAATTGTCCTGGATCCCGGTGGGGACAGGGCTCCCCAATAGCACTGTGAGGGACAGGGGGTCCTAAGTCTGTTTGATAGGCCTAGAAAGTGGGCCACTCCCACAGAGACGGGAAGTGCCGTCAATGTACTGGTTTGAGGTCCTTACTTGCTCGCCTGGCAGAATCTGTTGTTTGTCTTTGTGTTTGTCCGT
The DNA here is from genome assembly GCA_028658305.1 of Pachyuromys duprasi. Classification (NCBI taxonomy): domain Eukaryota; kingdom Metazoa; phylum Chordata; class Mammalia; order Rodentia; family Muridae; genus Pachyuromys; species Pachyuromys duprasi. Next base: position 65,701,092 of record CM053764.1, read on the forward strand.
ATGGCAATCATGTCAGCTTCCAGCAAGTCCAAATTTCAGCTTGCAGTCCATAGCTGATCCCCAAATAGATTCTGTCAGCCAGGTGAACATCTGTTGAGACAAATTCAGACTAAAGACAGAAGTTAAAATTTGTCTAGTAATTAGGGAAAGTGAGGAATCCGAAGACCAAGGGAAAAACTCATCTGGGGTCTATTTGA
>CM053764.1:65701788-65732706 GCA_028658305.1 Pachyuromys duprasi
TCAAATAGACCCCAGATGAGTTTTTCCCTTGGTCTTCGGATTCCTCACTTTCCCTAATTACTAGACAAATTTTAACTTCTGTCTTTAGTCTGAATTTGTCTCAACAGATGTTCACCTGGCTGACAGAATCTATTTGGGGATCAGCTATGGACTGCAAGCTGAAATTTGGACTTTGCTGGAAGCTGACATGATTGCTCCCTGTCTCTACTGTTGGATCAACTAACCAGATGCTTCTGAGGACTGCCCCATTGCCCAGCCTTTGGCTGGCATTTCAGCCTTCCTAGCCCCTGATGCCAATGGTTCTATTGTCAGCACTGAAGCAATTTCAGAAGAAGAGTCCTTTGCCCATGTAACAGGATCATATGCTAAGTCAAAAGGGGCTTCCTATTATCTTGGGACTATTAGCTATTCTCTTGGGGACCTGCTTAGCTGGAGTAGGAACTGGTATTGCAGCAGTGGATGCACAAAGCCAGAATTATAACAACTTACAAGCAGATATTGATAAAGATATTCAATGCCTTGAGAACTAAATCACCCGTTTAGAAAAGAATGTTGATTCCCTGGTAGAAGTAGTGTTGCAAAACAGAAGGGGCTTGGATATGTTGTTTTTATAGCAGGACGTTGCAGCAGGATGTTGCAGCCCTTATAGAGAAATGTTGTTTTTATATAAACCAGTCCGGAATAATTAGGAAATCCTTAACAAGAATAACAAAAAGCCTGGGGAGGCACTGGCAGAGATGATTCCAGAGGATGGTTTAAATCCTGGTTTAATAGTTCTCCTTGGCTTACTACCCCTATATCCACCCTAATGGGACCCCCTACTCATTTTGATTTTTACCTTTGGTCCTTGTATTTGAAATTGCTTGAATGCTTGGGAGTGATATAGTAATGGTACTCAGGTCCCATTGTGGAAAAGTAAATCTGGAGGACACCAGGGGTCATATCTGGAAGACCCAAGATTGGGTCTTGAAATGATCATAGGAAGGGGGAATGAGAGACTAAAGAATTAAAAATTAGGTTTTTTGGGGGGAAGGTTATTGAATTAAAGTTTAAAACACAAGCCTTAACAAAGGCCAGACAGGTGGAGACATGTCTAGCCACCTGTGGGGAGGAACCAGCCTTACCACATTCTTTTCCTGCCCACTAGAGATATAGTTGCTAGGAAACTAGCCCCTCTCCCCTAGGACAGCCAAACAAGGGAAGCCAGACCATTAATGGTTTGGGGCCTTCCTATAGCCAATCAATTCAAAATGCAACATCCCCTTTTGTGTTTCAACCAATAGACACTTGCCAGGCAGGAGTCCCCCTGCTTTGGGTGTGCTGGGAGGGACCAGACCCTTTAAATCACCCACCTCACCAGAGCACGAGGCTCGGTGGTGAGAGTATGAGCCCAAGCTATAGCTTTCAATAAAAAGATCCTCATGTGTTTTGCAACAGACTTGACTCCTCGTGGTCTTTTGGGGTCTTGAGAATCTGGCACAACACTCCAACAGATGGGCATTGCAGCCATCCTGGTTGAAACAAGGGTGAATGTCAGAACCTTGCAGGGGCCTGGGGTGGAGGGTGCGAAGTGGGGGGGGGGTGGCTGCCTCTTTGGCAGCCACAGGAAGGGTGTGGTCCAGAAGCTCAAGGTGGCTTCAGGGAAAAGGAGAGCCTTTCCTTCCCTAGAATAAATGACGAATCTCAGCCGGTGTGGTGAAACAGATAATGCTGCCCCCTTAATTTCCAGAAATTATAAACCATGGGCAGTAGGGATGGTGGGGTTAAGGGTGAGTGTGTTTGATTCCATGCGGCTAGAGATGTTGGGGATACTCAATTTACATACAAGTAACACAGTCGTAAGAGAGGGAAGCAGTACGTAATCATTGGTTGGGGAGAATCTCCAGGCACAGTTAAGGGTCACTGGTGGAAAGCCAAGACACCAAGATCTCTTACGAGCATAGGGTGGGCATCTCCAGGAATCCCCAGGTCAGGCAGAGAGGGAACCCCGCTGAGTAAGGGAGTCAGTCATCTTATACTAAGCTCAGAGTCTATCTGGAAATGCTAGCTTAGACCTTAATATCATGGTGCCACACGTTAGCCACTATTTGAGCAGTGTCAGTTCTGGTGTGGAATGCTTCTACCAACCCTTAAAAGGTATCTTTAAAAACTAACAAGTAGTTTTCTTCTCCCCGAGCAGGCCAGATCTTGGTGAAATCTGTTTTCACACAGTTTGTGGTAGTGTTAGCCTCCCATTTGGACTCTCTGTTCTGGATTCAGTTGAGCACAAACCTGGCATCTGGCTGAGACATCCCGTGCTAGACTGTTCAGTCTAGGTATAACACAGCTATGAATTAATACTCTGCATATGAATGCTTTGCCGGCAGGTATGTATGTGCACCATGTTCGTGAATAGTGCCTGTGGAGGTCAGAATAGGGAGTAGGATCCCCTAGAACTGGAGTTATGGATGGTTGAAAACCACCATGTGGATGCTAGAAACCGAACTTTGATTCCTCTGAAAGAGTAGGCAGAATTCTTAATCACTGATCCATCTTTCCAGCTCCCTATTTCTCAACTTTTAATGTGTAAATTTGATGTTTGCTGTTTTGGCTTGATCACGTTTTCTTGTCCTAAGAGTATAGTGTTGACACTGGTTTGGGTTGGAGTCTGTTTGTTCCTCTGCAGCCCATTAATTTCTTTGATGAGATTAAATGTGCTGGTATTTGGCACGTATGTGTGGAATCCCAGTTTTCTCTTGGGAGATTGTTTTCTTTCATAACCACACTATGACTGTCTGTATCTCTTTGATGAATTCTCCTTAGAAGCCTTTCTTCAGTGTCTGCTTTCTCACATTTGTCTCAAGCAAACTCTAAGCCCTTCCATTGTATGTCAGTGATTTTCTTTATCAGTTATGCACATTGTTTCAGAGACTTTTTAATTTTTTTGAGACAGGGTGAGTCTGACCATGTAGCCCTGACTGGAGATCACTATTTAGATCACAGAACTCAGAAACATGACATAGAAACATAGCCCCTGCCACCAAATGCTGGGATTAAAGACCTCTTTAAAGGTCTGTGACACCACACCTGGCATATTTAGCTATTTAGCATTCGCTTCCTATTTTTTTTTTCTTTTTTGCTGTTGTTGCCTGCTAGCTGTCCTTCTGCCAGCTGGTTTCTCTATTCAGTGAAGAATTATAGAATGACAAGCTTGCAGTCTGCTACGCTATTTAGTGATATCCTGTCTCAAAAAGGAAAAGTATAAAACAAAAATATGCCCTTAAAAAGCACATGCCCACCAGACCAACTGCGTCAACTAACCAAGTACCACGGGAGCTCACAGAGACCAAAGCACCAAGTGAAGAGCATGCACGGACTGGACCTAGGTCCCCTACCCATTGCCAGCTTAGTCTTCATGAACGGCCCCTAGCCATTAGAGCTGGGGCTGTCTCTGACGTGGACTCTGTTGCCTGCTTTTGGATCACTTTCCCCTAGCTGGGCTGCCTTATTGGGCCTCAGTGCAAGAGGATGCGTTTAGTCCTGATGGGACTTGATGTGCATGTGTGGTGTTAACATGTGTCTAGAAATCAGCCCTAGTGGGGCCAGAGATGAAGACACTTCAGCAATGAGGAGGGCTCCGGGCAAGGGTCTAGAGTAATGCCCCAGATTCAAGGTGGACACACTTTAAATCGGTTTGATTTGACCCAGGTCTACTCTCCTATTTAAAAATTAACTATGTCCCGTCTTCTCTCACTATTCTAGGGTAGTTTAGTCATTCCTGTGGCCTCATGAATATGTGTCTCCAGTGTATAAGGCTCTCTCAGATACCTTCTGTTGTCCTGGCATACAAGCCTGGATTTCGTTCAGTTCGTGAGTGTTAGAGGAAGTTTTTCATAAAGTATATCCTGAATTCTTTTTTTTTTTTCTTCCACCCCCGGTGTTGGGACTGTAGAAAAAGCAACACTACATCGGCTTTGGAGTGTGTTCTTTTTTTCTGATTAAAAAGAAAATATGCAACTTGCTAAAGTTTGAGCAATCTTTGGAGTGACTTCTTGAAAGTCCTGATCCCTGGATGACATCAAGTCTCGTTCCAGTTTGCTAGGGGGTGAATTGGGCGCTGGTCTAGCTGTGAAGCAAAGGGATCGCTGCTTGGGGCACTGTACTGTGTAATGGACTGGGCGCACAAGCAAGCTTGAGCCCAACAGGCAGAACGGTTAAGTATCTACTGAGTGCAAGACAGCAGTGACCGTTCTGGAAGGCAAAACAAGTTCGCTTCTACGCAAATATCCCTGAAGCTGATCTGCATGAACCTGGGCCTAAGCCAGGGCTGAGAGGGGCTGAGTGATCCTGTCATTCAGGTCCCAGCAGCCAATCAGGGTCCTGGGGCAGGCCATTCATTCACAAGTACCAAAGGAAGCTGCCACTGTCACTCAGGCCCTCGTGGGGCGGTGCTGCCCAATCAGAACCTCCAGGCCCCGCCACTGCCCTGGAGCGCTTTAAAGGAACTGCTTCATCATTCAGGCCATGCTAGCCAATTAAGGCAGCGGAGTCCGGTCTTCCCTGCTGCAGCGTCCAGGGAACTCCTGTCAATCAGACTTGTGGTGCGGCTCTAGCCAATCAGGGCTTCGGGGCACGCTGTCCAATCAAGAGCAGCAGCCCGAGGCGGGAGGCGGGGTCTTTCCGCCGCCATGACGCGGGTTCTCCGTGCTCTAAGCAGGCATCGCGTAGCGCCGAGTGCTGCGCCGTGACCGCCGCCGCGGGGCTCGGCAGCCGCGCCGTGGTGAGCGTGGGGCCGCTGTCTCCCGACCGGAAGGGCCGGCCGGCCGAGCCGCGGAGCCGGCGCGGCGGGTGGGGGGACCGGCCGGCGGCCTGGGCTCCCCGGGAGGTCCCTCTCCCGCCAGGCCCTGCCTCGGAGGACCGGGTCACTTCCGCCCTTCGGGCCGCGTCTGCGCCGAGCGCGGGGAGCGGAAGGCTCAGCCCTGTGCGGGGGTGGCTTCCGGGTTGGTGACGTCACCGCCGGTTGCTGGCGCCCTGTTTGTGCTTTTGGTGTCGCACTTAGGGCTGGCTGGGTTCCCCGCGCTGTGGTCTAGACGATCTGGACTTGTGTTTCACGTATAGGTCCAGGATCAAGTCTGAGTTAATTTTGAGGAGTTTCTTAAGTCTTTGAAATGGTGTTTCAGAAAGAGTCCTAGAAAAGGTTGTGCTCATTGGATTTCCTTTGCTAAGTTGCCAAAGGTCAGTTTTGTCCTGTTTTTAAATTCTATTTATGGATGTGTTTATTCTTCCTGAACAGTGAGTGTCTCTTGCATTTGACTGGAAACGTTTAGTGTGTGCTGTGTGTTCGTCCGTTTTGTGCTGACCGTTTTGATTTTTTTTTAAAGCATTTTCATATACTCTTTAGTAATCTAGTTTATGTTGCTGATAAGAAATATTTAGCATTTTTATGGAGATCATGTTAAATCTACAATAGAAAATGGAACTAACACATAGGATTGTGGCTTCCTGTCATGAGCATGTTGTGCCATTAAGAGGCAAGCATGTTGCGTCTCCCCACAATGTCACAATTTATTGAATAGAAATTTAAAAAGACATGGCTGAGGCTAACGCAGGTTCTTTATTTTCCCTTCAAATCATAATTACTAATATTAACGTTGTGTCACGCAGTAAATATATAGTTATATGCACATAGGCTGTTTACAGAATCACTTTACGTTAAGGAGGCTGCAGCACAGTTCAGAGTCCAGTGTTTCAGTTGCTAAGTTAGAGTCCAGGAACAGTGAGCCGCAGGGATGGAGCTTTGAATGGAGCCTGGGACAGAGTTAGGCTTGAAAGTGTAGGTATAGTGGCAAGAAATGAAAGGCACAGTGGGCTCTGAGATGAGGTGCTGATCCGGTGGACAGACAGGGACCCGAGTGAGCTGGAGCTGCAGGACAGTCAGGACTGTCAGGTATCAGATGATAGGTTGGTTTGGGGCCATGCCACCCTACTGCTAGATGCCCATTGCTTTATGAGGCCAAGCAAAGGAGTTGCATCCTTGTCTAAAACATTTTAAAGATATATGTCTATCTGTCATCTTGTCTGGGTATATGTAGCCCTATGTGACCTGAACTTCCTGTGTAGGCCAGGCTGGCCTTGACTCAGATTCTCTCTCTCAAGTACTGGGATAAATGGGGTATGTCATCATGCCTAGCCTCCTGATAGGATTTGTTTGTTTTTTTTTTTATTTTGATAGGGTCTTACTATGGTCTTGGCCATCTTGGAGCTTTCAGTGTAGACCAGGCTGGTGTCCTTTCAGAGATCCACCGGCTTCCGCCTCCCAAGGGCTGGGATCAGAGGTGTTCACCACCGTGCCTGGCTAATAGGATTTTAATACACCCACCTGCCCTGTAGTCTCAGCTTACTGATCAATTTTTAGAGTGGTTCTTTTTCTACTCCCAGGAATAAGTTGTTTGCTGTCTGTGCTGCATGGTGATGTGTGGATCTACCCAGGGCCTATAGTCATTCTCTTCCCTCAAAATGGAGTCAGAGGCAGCTTGTAAAACGGTGTCTTGGGGCAGGACAACCTGAAAACCTCCTGTTTTCCAGCGTGGAGTAATGTAGAGCAAGGCACGGCCTGTCTCCACACTTCTATCTGCAATTCTGCACTAGCTCTCCCTTTATTAAGTTGTTTTTATTATAAATTGTAGTTAATATCTATAGTTCTTCGTTACATTTGTTATGTATTTCTTTTTGCCTCTCTATGCCAGTATATAAACAGGGTATATATTTTCACATCCTGTTTATTGCTGATACATAGGAAAATGGAATTTGTATACTAATCCTGTGTCTTAAACCTTTGCTGTGGCATCTGATTGATCCGTTTTTGGTGTTTTTCAATGATACTGTTCTGAATCTCATTTTCTGGCTTTTCTTGATATATGATTTTGTTTTGTTCTTTGTGTTTCTCCCCAGGTGTTGGTATGATCGTGTAACTTTTCTTGTGAATATGGTGGATTACACTGGTGGTTAATTCTTCCTCTTTGAGTATGGGAATTGGCTTGTGAGATGAGTGAAATTCACTCACAGCCTAGTCTTGAGGTTTCCATTGACCCTGTAGACCTGCCTTAGCTTCCACTTGAGAGTAGTAATTTGTAGTTTGTTTTTATTTGTTATTTATTTTTGAAAGTTTTAACTTTTTACGCTTGAGTGTAGAGGTGTTTTGTGTGCCTGTGTAACACGTGTGGGCCAGGTGTCCAAGGAGGCCAGAATAGGGCATTGGAGCTATTGATGACTGTGATCCACCATATAGGTGCTGGGAATTGAACCTGGGTCCTTCGATAGAGCAGCCAGTGCCCTTAACTGAGCCATCTCTGCAGCACCACACTTTTATAATTTAAAAAATTATGAATTAGGGGAGGAGATGAGGGAGGGGACTACAGCTGGAATACAAAACGAATAAATTTTAATAAGTAACAATAAAGAAAAAGATTTTAAAGTTATAAATTATTTTTTAACTTTGTATGATTTTACTTTTTTAATTTTTTGGCCTTTTGAGATAGGGTTTCTCTGTGTAGTCCATTCTGTAGACCAGGCTGACCTTGAACTCACAGAGATCCCTGTTGGCTCTGCCTCCCCAGTGCTGGTGTTTAAGGTGCACACTACCCCCGCGCTGGCTGTGTAAATGTTTTGCTTGCACATGTCTGTACACTGCTGGTAGGCAGAACGCTGCAGAGGCCAGCAGAGGACATCACGTCTCCTGAAACTGTAGTTACAGGTGTTTGTGAGCTGCCATGTGTGTGCTGAGAGTTGATCCAGGTTCCCTGAAAGGGCTGCTGTGTTCTTAACCACTGAACCACACCACCTCTTGAGCCTCACTTTTCTTTTAATTAATTAGCTTGTGTTTTTTGAGGTAGGTCTTGTGTAGGCAAGAAAGACTTTGAACTCCTGATTCTCCTGCCTCAGTTTTCAGGTGCCGGAATAGCAGGCATGCACCATGACACCTATCTGAAGTTCTTTTCTTCTTTAACAATTTCATATGTATAAAGAATGTTCTGATTGTTGTGGTGGCCCACCTCTAATTTCCGCTCATCCATTTGTGCCCTCCTGCACACAGTGCCCTTTGAAATACCCATGGCTCCTGCCCCACCCCCGTAGTCCCACTGTATTTTAACCAGGATCATCTGTGACCATGGGCTCCAACTTAACCATTTGGGCACCTCAGTGGGTACGAAACTGACAACCATGGATTTCTCCTTCAGAGTCCCTTAGTAATCACTGACTCCTGATTGACTGTGGAGGGGCCCAGTCCTGTGTCAGGTCCATTGCAGAAACCTGTAGCTGTAGTCAAATCAAGTCAGAAACTTTAGCCCTGCGAAGCCTAGAGGTCAGCGTTTCACAGTCCATCCTGCTGCCTTCCAGGTCTTTGATTCATCCACAGTGATCTCTGAGCCTTAAAAATGGTGGTGTAACGGTTCTGTGAAGGACCGAGCTCTCCGGGTCAGCTTCCTCCCGCACTGCACACCTCCACATTTACCGCACAGAGGCCTCTCTGCTTTAGAGTGGGGGCAGCGCTTGTCCGTGGGTGACTGGGTGCCAGGACACTGTAGCTAACCAGAAGTGCCAAGTTCATCCCTCCAGCCACAGACATGGGTTTTTAGCTTGGTTTAACCATGCTGGGCATGGGTTCTCTTAAGGACTGAGCTCAGATCCAGTCAGAGAGCAGTCTGGTTGTGCTCGGGACAGCTGTGGCATGCTTGCACAGGTGGACGCACCTTGTTTGGCAGGTGTTGTCTGTCATCGAGGTCGCAGCTGGGGAGACACTGTGTCTGTTCCTTCCCTAGCAGCCTGAGTATCACCTTCGAGCGCTGTGAATGCCAGCTCTCAGCTTAGTGCCACTCTGGTTTCTTTCTGTGTCATGACCAGTGTGTGTGGTGTCTTCAGCGACAACAGCCAGCTCTGGCCGGCAGCCGAGAAGAGCAGAAGAGCCTGTGTGCTTTGGGGGACCCCCTGACCAATAGCTAATAAGGGGTAACTCACTCCTGCACTGGTTATGATTTAGTAAGCATTGGCTTTCAGAAGCATCATTTTTGTGGGCTGTTTCCCCTTTTCACTTGTTTTTATTATTGTCTTGTCTCAAACATGACAGTTCTGGTTAGAACGTACTTTGGTTTTGAATGTTGTAAGAGTGTGTTGACTTTTTTGTTTTGTTTTATTTTCATTAGAAATGTTTGGTTCTTGTCTAAAGGCTTTTCTCTTATGTATACTTTTAAATGTATACATGATATAAAATTGGTGTTTGTATATCCAGTTCACTGCTTTTGTGGGAAAATGATGGTCTTTTGTATATTGATGTATTATAAAAGTTTTCAGTAGTCCTTTTTTAGTTCCTCATTTTTTTGTGGATTTTCTGTATGGAATTTGTTTTTCTTCCACAGTCTCAATATCTCTGCATTTCCCCTTTTGTTGCTATAGCCTTGCCCTCACTTATTGGTATTATCATATAACTTTTTGGTATCTAACTTACTGATTTGTTATGTTATATTGATTTCAAAGTTTTTCTTCTGCACTTCTGGAGTTTGACTCAAGGCTTGAGAACAGGGATAGAGAACCTAGTCACTGGCCTTCAGAGAGGCTTTTAGAAAGATTCATATTCCCGGTGAGACAGGTAAAGGATTGCTGGAGAAGCTGAGGACAATGAAAACAACTGACCACTTTGAACATCAGATTGGAAACTTTCACCGTATGTGGCTTCAGTGAGCTTGGGCCTCAGAGTGCCCTTCTCAGCCCAGGGCCGTGCGTGTATATGTATGTATGTATGTATGTATGTATGTATGTATGTATATGTGTGTGTGTGTGTGTGTGTGTGTGAGAATTTGGCCAACAGGGTCATAGGGAAGGACAGCCAAGTAGTGTGAAACCCAGTAGTTAAAGTGCAGTTGCTGATGGTGGAGCCTGAGACACGTTTAGTCAGAAGTTAGGCTAGCGTGAGAGGAGCCTGTGGGTGGAGACAGACAGACCTGGAAGTTGGGAGGGAACACAGTGCTCAGTGGGAGCACAGGTCCTTTGAACATGGCTGCTTGCTCATGTGATAGTTGATCTGTGATCTTCTCTGTTGACTTGACTGGCTCTGCAGGTCTGCCAGGAGATCTCAGGCAAGTTTCACTGAGGCAAGAGTGAATGGCCTTTGAGTGGTGGCCTCGATACAGAGAAGTCCGAAGAAGAAGCAGTGTTGCTTCCCTGCCTGCCTTCACTTCCTGCAAGTGAGTGTGTCTGTCCTGTTGATGCCGCCGCCGCCGCCGCCGCCGCCATCCTTCACTGACATTGAACCCAGCTTTGGTCTTCTAGTGTGGACTGAAGACCACTGAAGAAGCTGTCCAGGTGTCTTTTCAGGCTTTTGGCACCAGATTGAAGCTCCTGAAGCTTCCAGCCTTTGTGGACAGAGCCTCTCCACCATGGAGACGTCCATTGTTGGCCTGTCCAGCCCAGATCAGGTAAGCCAATCTAATATGTACCAGTTGTGGTAGTTATTAATTCTTCCAGTTCTGTTCTGCTAGAGAACCCTGATTCCTTCAGTGGCCACGCCACCTATATCCTCTTTTTCTTACAAGCTCACCTGAAATACTATTTTAAAAATAATTTTCTGATTTTATAGTCTGTACACGAGTCATGTAAGAAAAATACTTTTCCGTATTCTTAATCATTGAAGTCCTAAAGTAATGATTTCAAACAGTTTGCTTAGTACCAACAAGTAGTGCTGTCAGAATTTGGGAAGGCCCGCCACAGTTGCTAGTCACTAGCTGTTACAGGGAAAGTTGGGCCTTTTATTTTGTTTTGTAGTTGTGAATACCACTGGGTAAGACTAAGACCAATAACACCATTTTGAGCCAAATTTGAAGTAAGTTTTATTAAATACTGGCTAAGATGATGGGTACTGGCAGGTCCACACCAGGGATTCTCAGAGAGTGGTGTTGAATTATGTTAGGAAGAGGCAAACTTCTGCCAGTTTGTCCAATTGAGGGCAAGCGCACATGCTAATATACTTCCTTTCTACAGACTTCCTACCTGCATACCTTCTGCCTATATGTGATGGAGCACATCCTGTGCAGTTCAGGCAACCAACCGTGTTTATAGAAGTGAAAACACATGGCTTGTTATCTCACATTAACAACAGCCGCCAGCATTCCCGAAAGTTACCTGTCCTTGGCAAGTGGGGCTTACAGGATAGAGGCATTTTTGTCTTGGAGATCTCTTAAGCACAGTAATTTAAACTTAAAACATAACTTTAGCCCTCACAGGGTTTTTAGTCATATTAATAGAAGAATTTAAGAATGAACCCAAAGGAAAGCCTGAGGAAATTTTAGAGTGTAAAGAAAAAACCCCAGGGAATACAGGCTTAAATCTTGACATCTGCCTCAAGCAAAGGGATGAAGAGGAAGACAAAAACCCATGCCATTTGAGTTAAGCCAGCAAAAATGTTAGCCACAAGGCAGACAGGCATCCACAGGCAGGGAAGGGGCCGTCAGAGAAAATGGAAACAGCCCAAAGTACCAGAAAAAGCATTCTTTTAGGCTCTGGCCTGCATCTCAAAGAAAAGGATCAAAGAGTTGAAGTAATAGTGTAAATTTTATTTTAGTATTCAGAAAGCAGACCAGACCCAAGAGAACTTCATGGCAGTTGCTCTGTAGCATAGAGGGAGGACTTCTCTTTTTCTATTGCTGGAAGAGACAACATGAACAAGGCAACTCTTATAAAGGAAAACATTTGATTGGGGCTGGCTTACAGTTGCAGAGGTTAGTCCATATTGTCATGGCGGGAGGAATGGTAGCAGGCAGACATGGTGCTGGAGAGTTCCACATCTTGTCACACTGGGTGTTGCTTGAGCGCAGAAGACCTTAAACCCCGCCCCACAGTGACACAATTCCTCCAGCATGGCCACACCTACTCCAAGGCCACACCTCATAATACTGCTACTTCCTCTGGACCAAGTGTTCTAATACATGAGGGCCATTCCTATTCAATCCACCACAGCTTCTGAGGGGGAAACAAGTATTATCTCATTTAAGGAATAATTATTTCTCCCATCCCTTTGGTTTAGCTTAAAGCTAACCTGCCTTCCATAAGCTTAGTTCCTTGGCAGGTGATTGAGCAAGTCAACTGTATTAACTCCTGAAGGCGGGCACAGTGGTATGTTTCTCTATCCAGAGTTAGATTTTATTTGCCTGGAAACACCCTTAATGGTATTTCAGTGCTACTGGGATGCTTCTTCCTGTGGAGAATTGTTAAGGAACCAGAGCAAAGATCAGAGCCCTCAAATATTTCTGGCATTTCTGGCTGCCAAGCCAACACAGAACCAAGGGCGTTTTCAGCTTATGCCCAAGGACACAAATCAAAGCCCCCATCTCTAAATGATTCTACCATTTCTTTGTCTCCTGTTTCCCTCATTCCTCTTACTGAAAAGGTAGCCCTAACTATCTTTGGGGAATTGGGGCACCAGTCTTCCTGCCGTATTGAAGTTGCCCGCTATACCAGTTGGTGTGTCCCTTCTGGGACCTGTTCAGGGAACCTGTGTTAATGGTTACGTTTGTATGACAGCCAGTTGTATTGAGGAAAAGGAGTTCTCTGCTGTAACGTTGAAAAAGAAGTGAGGGAGGAATAAGAATGGAAACTAGTAAAAGTGAAATTGGAATCATTTGAGCTGAGGATAAGATTCCATCCCACCAGGAGCAGCCATGATTTTTATACGAAAGCTTAATGTTGGAAGACCTAGGCAGAGAAGCCAGCATACTGTCCACATTCAGTCTTGGGAGGGTGTGTCTGATCCTAGGCGTTTCTGAGTTTAGTATTGATTAATAGGCTGTCAGAAGGAAGATAGTGTTCCAGACTGCCATGTTTGTATGACTCATTCCTGCTGAGTCCTGCCCTCACCCTTTATGTTCATGTGCCGTCTCTTAGGGCGTTGTTTCGCAGGGCAGCAGAGGCTAAGTTCTGAGCATGAGTTTCCAGGGACAGACAGCCTGCTGGGCTCCAGCGCTGATGCTGTCGTCTCAGATGGTAGGGTGATCCTGGGACAGGAAGTGCAGAGCACTGGAGAAAGGGCGTGGCGCGGAGAAGCACCCCCCCCAGGTGCAGTAAGGAGAAGAGTGGTCTGTCTGTCTGTCTCGTTTCTGAGCATCAGTCACTTTTACTGAACTTGTGTGTATGGAATGAAAGTGTGGAAACCACAGAATTAGGTGGCCATACTGTCAGATGCGGACAGATGTGTCATTCTTATCCACTCTCTGACATCCTAATATGGAATGTTTTAGGGTTTGGTGAGCTTTGAGGATCTGGCTGTGCACTTCACCCAGGAAGAGTGGGATTTGCTGGATCCTTCTCAGAAGAGTCTCTATGGAGAGGTGATGCTGGAGACCTTCAGGAACTTGACTGCCATTGGTGAGAATGTCCTCTTACCTTCACTCTGTAAATTAGAGAACAAATATTTCTGGTTATTGATGGTTGCTGCGATTTGGATGCAGAAAGGGAGGAATTGTGGTGAAAAAACTAGGTGCTGGGCTGGAGAGATGGTTCAGAGGTTAAGAGCACTGGCTGTTCTTCAGAGATCCTAGTTTAATTCCCAGCAACTACTTTGTGGCTTATAATACATCTATGATAAGATCTGGTGCTCTCTTCTGGTGTGCAGGCAGAATATTGTGTATGTAATAAATAATTCATCACATATTTTCTGGAACTGTGTTTCAGGATATGAATGGGAAGACCAGACGATTGAAGACAGTGATGAAGATCCTGAAGTAAATCTAAGGTAATTTGCATGCATAAGTGGTAGCAAGTGCCCTTGAAAAAAATTTAATGTGCCATAAAAATTTAAGAATAAAACAAATAAGCCCAACTTTAACTTCATTTATCAGTAGAAATTTTTTCATTAATTCACTTATCTGCTTACTTTATAGCCTGATCATAGCCCCTCCCTTCTTTTCTTCCAGCTCCATCCTCACATCCCTCTCTCCCCATTCCCTCCATTCTTTCTCCTTAGAGAAGGGGAAGCCCTCCATAGGTACCAACCCACCTTGGCACATCAAGTTGCAATAGACCCAGTGAGGCCAGACAAAGCAGCTCAGCTATGAGAGAGGGACCCAGCGGCAGGCAGAGTCAGAGCCAGCCCGGCTCCAGTTGTTAGGGAGCCACGTGAAGAACAAGCTGCACATCTGCTCGATATGTGCAGGGGGTTGAGGTCCAGCCCCTGCATCCTCTTTGGGTGGTGGTTCAGTCTCTCTGAACCACCATGGCCCAGGTTAGTTTACTCTGTAGGTCTTCTTGTGGCATCCTGACCCCTTCACCTCCCACTCTTCCACAAAACTCTCTGAGGTCGGCCTATTGTTTGGCTGGGGATCTCTGCATCTGTTTCTGTCAGCTGCCGGATGAAGTCTCTCAGAGGACAGTTAGCCAGGTTCTTGTCTGCAAGCACAGCAGAGCATCATTAATAGTGTCGGGGGCTGGCTCGCTCTCATGGGCTGGGTCTCCAGTTGGGTCAGACATTAGTTTGGCACTCCCTTGGTCTTTATCTTTATACTTGTAAGCAGGACAGACTTTGGGCTGAAGGTTTTATGGGTGGGTTGGTGTCCCCTCCTCCACTGGAAGTCCTGACTGGCTATGGGAGGTGGCAACTCAGGTTCTGTATCCCCTGCTGCTAGGAGTCTCAGTTAAGATCACCTTCACAGACTCCTGGGAGCCTCCCCTAGCCCGGAGATGGCCTCCCCAGAGATTTCTGTTCTCTCTGCCAGTCCTCTCTCTGTCCCCCTGCTCTCCCCACACCTGATCCTCCCACCCCCCTCTGCAACCCCTCTCCCACCCAGTTCCCTCCCTCCATCTACTTCGGATGACTATTTCCCATTCTGAGTAAGATTCAAACTTCCTCCCTTGGGCTCTCCTTGTTACTTAGCTTCTTTGGTTTGTAGATTGTAATGTGGTTTTCTTGTACTTTATAGCCACTTAAAAGTAAGTACATACCATGAGTGTCTTATTGGGTCTGGGTTACCTCACTCAGGATGATCTTTTCTAGTTCTATCCATTTGCCTGCAAATTTCATGGTGTCCTTGTTTTTACTAGCTGAGTAGTATTCCACTGTGTTAATGTTCCACAGTTTCTTTTTTCATTGTTCATTTGAGGGATGTACAGGTTGTTTCCAGTCTCTATCCATCACAGATAAAGCTGTGAGCAAGTGTCATTGCTATGGTGGAGCGTCTTTTGGGTGTATGCCCAGGAGTGGTATGTCTGGGTCTTGAGATAGAACTATTCCCAATTTCCTGAAAAACTGTCAGATTCAGTAAAACACTTTTTATCCCAAATGTACACCTTCTTGTAAGGTTCAGATTGTGCATAGTCTTTTGGAACCAGTTCTGTGATCCTGCATTAAGGAATGCTACTGTTTTTATCGTAGACCTATGGGAACTATGTTATAGGTCCGTTTATCTTCAGACCTTTCCTATGAAGGCACACATTTTCCTTGTTTTGGAATATGTTCTAATAAGCAAACGGTGCTAAAACAACTGTCACTAATATGCTTGTCATCTCTCACAGTAGTTACATTTATGGATACTGAAGGAGGTCGTCAGCGTGGAGCAGTCTTATCCTTATACCATTCTCAATGTGAGCAGCACTGTGGGAGAGAAATCTCATGTGTCTTTCCTCTTTTAATAGGCACATCGTATCTCACCCCGAGTACACACAACATGAACATGAGGAGCATGAGCAGAAGCCACAGGACTCTAGTTTTGTCACAAGTGTTGAAGCATGCGTGGAAACTCAGACTTCAAGTGGACCTTCTGTGTGTGAGGTATGTTTGAAGACCTTTGGACTGTATCACCTAACTTACAATGGACATCACAGCTATGACTACAAGGAGGTTGGAGGAAGCCAGACTGAGGAAAATGATTACGAAGGTGACCAGTGTGATAAAACTTCCCTTCAAAAACAAGAGAAAATTCATGCTGGCAAAAAGCTCTACGAGTGTCAAGAGTGTGGCAAAGCTTTTAGGTATCCCAGTGCCCTTCAGCTGCATGAAAGAATTCACACTGGAGAGAAGCCCTACGAATGTAAAGACTGTGGGAAAGCCTTCCGGGGGCTCAGTGCCCTCCACTTACATGAGAGAATTCACACTGGAGAGAAGCCCTATGAGTGTAAGCAGTGTGGCAGAGCCTTCACGTATCTCAGTGCCCTTCAGCTACATGAAAGAATCCACACTGAAGAAAGGCCCTGTGAGTGTAAGCAGTGTGGGAAAACCTTTAGATACAGCAGGGCCCTCAAGTTACATGAAAGGATTCATACTGGAGAGAAGCCCTACGAATGTAAACAATGTGGTAAATTCTTTAGAAGTCATAGGACCCTTAAGTTACATAAAAGAATTCATACTGGAGAAAAACCCTACGAGTGTAAAGAATGTGGGAAAGCTTTTAGATGGCTTACTTCTCGGAAGTTGCATGAAAAGATTCATACTGGAGAAAAACCCTATAAATGCCAAGAGTGTGGGAAAGCCTTCAGGTGTCAGGCTTCCTATCATAGACATAAAATAACTCATGGCGGAGAAACCTTGTATGAATGTAAAGAGTGTGGTAAGTCCTTCATTTATCCCTCTCTACTTCAAGTGCATGAAAGGACTCACACGGGGGAAAAGCCCTTTGAGTGTAAGCTGTGCGGCAAAGCCTTCAGATGTCAGTCCTCCCTTCGCTTGCACGAGAGGACGCACACCGGGGAGAAGCCCTATGAGTGCAAGCACTGTGGCAAAGCCTTTTCAAGTTACAATTATCTCCGATTTCATGAAAGAAGCCACACTGGAGAGAAGCCCTATGAATGTAAAGAATGTGGGAAAACCTTCACTCATCGCTCGTACCTTCGATCACATGAAAGAAGACACACTGGGGAGAAACCGTATCAGTGCGTGCAGTGCGGCAGGTCCTTCAGCCGGCACAGTTCCTTTAAGAGACACCAGTCCGTTCACGGAGCGGAAAGCCCGTATGAATGCCAGCAATACCTGATTCCTTTATCCCCATTTTCTTCAAAGGAGTAAAAGAAAGATAATGTCAACAAGCCCTTTAAATGTAAACGATGTTGCAAAATATCCCCATTCAGGTGAAACACAGGCAAGGACTCGAGATGAGGGCGGACCTTTCTTATGTGAACCGTGCAGCACAACCTTCCGTCCCCTTCCATCACGGTGACCTCCAGAGCCGTGAAGGGATTCTTGCTGGGCAAAGGTGAAGTTTGTTACCACTGCGGTAAACGTCACTTTTCGCACTTCCTGTAAGAGAAGTAAGTTAATTCATGCTGGGCAAATGCCCTATGAATGTACAGGATATAGTTATTCTTTCATTTATCCCCATTTGCCTTAAAATCATGAAAAAACAATCACATGAATATAAACAATATGGGAAAGCCTTCAGGGGTCACAGGTTCTTCTTTCACTAACATGAATGAAATTTCGGGCTGGAGGAAAATAAGAATGTAAGGTGTGTTAAAGCCTTTAGCTATCATTGCCCCCTTAGGTTCCATGAATGAACTCCTATTGGAAACAATTTTCCAAATGTAAGCAAAGCTGTGAAGCCTTCAAGGTCACAGTTCTTTGAGACACACGGTGGTGGCTGGTGGGCCACTCTGAAACCGTAAAGAGTGCAGGAACCGGAGTGGTTGCTGGGACATGGACATTTCCTTATCAGTGGCTGCTCATGACAGGCCCGTGCTCTTGTAAATACCCCAATTAAACTAATTCCTCAAGCCACAGCATGAGTAGAGTCGTTCTTTGTCCCTGTCATTGTTGCCCTGCCTGGGGCAAACAGACCTTCAGAACGTCTTCAGGCAAAGTTCACACTGTAGGGACTTCTAAAGTTGAGCTGTGTTTATGCCATGAAACACCATGGAGGAGGGCAGGCCGTGGCTAAAATGCTGTTTCTGTAAGGCGGGGCGGTTTGCTTCACCTGTCAGCCTGATACACTCAGGAATCACCCGGGAAAGGGGTCTCAGTGCTGAATTATGTGGGTTGGGTTCACCTTGGCACAGCTGCGAAGGGTTTCCTCCTCAGGCTAGTCGAGGTGGGAAGACCCACCCTGACAGCTGTCAGCACAGTTTTATGGACAGAAGGCGCTGAGGACAGAGGTCCCTTGCTCTGCCGTGGGACGCTCCTGCCACCACGGCTAGCCCACAGTAATGGACTGTAACCTGAAACTGCGAGCTGCAATAAACACCTTCCATAAATTGCTTTTGTCACGCCGCAGGAGTGAGGCTACACCGCCTGGGCCTGCACACAGTAGAACCAGAGATGAGTTTGTTAGGCACCTTGCCTCGCCTCTGCGGTGAGCGGTGGCCAGTGAAGAGCGCCTTTCTGAGGGCGCAGCGTCCATGGCAGTTGAGCCCAGGGCGCCTCTTTCCCTAGGTGCGGTGGTTGGGCCTGTGTTCCCGCTGCGCTGCCAGCTTCACTGTCCCTCTCGGGCCGCACTCCTCTATGAAAGCTGAGGTGGGCCACAGATGGGAACACTGCCCCGTAGGGCTGAAAAGGCTAGGAATCTTGCAGTCCGTGGAAGTCACATGTATGGGACACACTGCCATCAGATGCTCCTTGTAGGCAATGAGACACGTCACTGAGGCTAAGGTGTTGGCTAGTAGGAGCTTACCCACACATGCACCAGTTACCTAGAGCAAGAAGAGACATGCAGATTTTCTCTTGTGTTAGACTCCAGTTGGCAGGAAAGGTACAGGGAAAAGGAGGTGGAAGAGATGGCTTCCATAAGGACAAACGATTACAGGTGAAATCTGTTCACCAAAACAAAGAAGCCCTTCCCCAGATGCCAACCCTGGAACCCGTGGGGAGAATTAGCAAGGAGGAAGCAAGATCACAGTGAGAGAAGTCACCCCTGTGGTCTGACCTTGACAGGAAAGAAAAGCCCATAATAGAGTGCAGAGAGTGTTGGAGCTAGGGAGCCGCGGGGCTGTGGAGGAGTATGTCAGGCCCCTTCCCTGTCAAGCCCGGTGATGAGGCACTCGCCGGCCTGTGGCAGCACGCGGGGTGAAAATGACAATGATCAGATGGCGCAGGGCTAACTCAGGAAGTACTTGGTATCTAGGACTTGGTACCAACATTTTTTTTTCGAGGTAGCCTGCCATGTTAATAACTTGGCTGATCCTCGATAGAACTGGGATGGACCACGTGTCTCCAACAGAAAGCTCAGATTGCAGGCAGGTTTCAGTTAGTGCTGGAGATAGAACTCAGGCCTCGTGCAAGCTTCGTGAGCTGCCTTGTCACCTGAGCTGTATCCTTAGCTCAGCATCGATCACCTGAGGAAATGGTACAAATGAATAATGGGAAGCTTGGTACAGGTGACGTGCTATTAGATCTTGTTACTGTTTTATTTATTGTCCCCTTAGCTGCTGACTCCCAGGTCAGCTGGCACTTGTTTGGGATGGTAGGTTGTGGACTCTCAGTGACCCTGAGGCCCCCCTCCCCCCATGTAAAAAGGCTTCACTTCATGCTGACATCATGCTAGCCTGTGAGTGTTCAGCAGATTGAGAGAAGTATCAGGTGGGCTGAAAGAGTGGTGATCAGAAGCGGCATACATAATGTGTACAGGGCAGGCACACGTGAAGTTCTTGGAACTTTTCTTTGGTAAGCATGCCTATTGCTGCGATGAGACACCATGACCATGGCAACTCTTACAAAAGGAAGCAGGTGGGCCTGGCTTACACTTTCAGAGGTTTCTTAGTCCGTTGTCATCAAGATGGCCAGTGAGGGAGCACGTGGCCACATTCAGGCAGACATGATGCTGGAGTAGCTGAGAATTCTGCATCTACACCCTGAGATACAGGCAGCAGGAGGGAGCAAGGGGCCTGGCTTCTGAAACTTCAAAGCCTAGTGACATGCTTGCTTCAACAAGGCCATGCTACCTAATCATTCTGGTCCTTCTCGAGGCTCACACTGATGAAAAGTAATTAAATATATGATCCTGTGAGGGTCAGTCTTACACCACCACAACACAGGTGCTGGAAAACAAGAAAATCCTCAACACTAGGCTAGAGAGGGCCTAGCCATCAAGGGCACACACTGCTCTTGCAGAGGACCCTAGTTTGGTGTCCAGCACTCAAGTCAATTGGCTTGAAAAATGATTGTAATCCAGACTCAAGGGTTGTAGCACCCTCTTGTGGCCTCCACAGAGGTTATTCATGTGCATAACCCCATATAAAACACGTGTAGGTGTAGTTTTTGTAAGTGAAAAAAAATTAACAATAGCTTGTGCCTATGAATGTTAAAACAATGGTTGAAGAGTTTGAACAAAGGCATGCTGTATGCATGGGAAATGTTTCCAGAAAGTATGTTGGTGAAAATGCAGTGCCACGGATAGGCTGCATTTCTTAGGGTTGTCCATGGAGACACCCAACAGACATGCTGTTTATTGCCTGGGCTGTAAGACCCTGCTGCTGAATGCTGCATGCTGTGCCTTTGTGGATGTGGAGAACCCAGGCTGAGACTGAGCTGGGCACATCATGGTGACGGTAAGTGCTGTGCAAGGTAAGGGGAGAAGGGCTCTGCACGGTGCCGCTCAGCTTTGGGACCTCACACCGCGCCACCAAGACACCAGACATCCGTCACATGCAGCAGTTAGTGCTGAGACTCACGGCTGGCTGGGATGTCAGAGAACAAGTGGCCATGGGATGCTGAGCCCTAAGTAAGACATAGGGCTCACAAGATTCAGGGCACCGTGGCAGAGCAGACAGAAACAGTGGAGGAGCTGGACGAACAGCTGATGTTGCTGAGCATGACGGTGCCATTTTCCTCTCGAGACCCTAGCACCTGTGATAGCCGCTGGGAGACTGAACAGAACTGAACCCTTTGGTCCATGGCTAGGGTGGTCATGATGCTCTGCCTGCCTCCCAAGGCTTAACAGACAGTTAACATTTACTAGGTGGTGGTGGGGATTGTTACCCAGAGCCCAGCCATTTGTAGAGCTCCTCCACGTTGCTTGATTGGTGATAACTTAAACAACTATGCGAAGTTGGTTCCTAGTCCTAAAGTAACTCAGTTTTCTAAATGCTTAACTTCATCTTTCTAGGTGTCACCCAGCAATGGCCAGCTAGGAGAGATGTTTGTCAGCCCAACGTTGGCTACTCACTGGTCACCACACTGGTCAACTATGAGCTTCAAAGGGAAATCACGTCTTCTTTCCCTGCCCAGCATCCTGGCCTGTAGCTACCCTAGCTGTGAACAGACGGCAGTCCCTCATTGAAGAGACACTCCCAGCAAGTGTGGGTGTTGTGTGTGTCCTCTGTCCACATCTGTCCCCCCATTCACTTGTCCCCCCCAGCGCAGGTTTGCACTGTTAAGTGGCTCCTTCCCTGTGTCTTACCATCGACGGTGGTTTGACTAAGAATGGCCTGTAGGCTCATATACTTGAATGTTTAATCGCCAAGAAGTGAAACTCTTCACAAGGGTTGGAAGGATTAGGAGGCGAGGTCTTGTTGGAGGTGTGTCACTGGGGCTGGGCTCTGAAGTCTCAAAAGCCCCTGTCAGGCCGGGTCTCCCTCTGCTGCTGCCTGCAGAGTAGGATGTAGCTCTCAGGCACTGCCCTGTTGCCATTGGTGCCGCCACCTTCCCCACCATGATAATGGACTAAGCCTCTGCCAGCCCCAAAGTAAATGGTTTCTTTCTTTTTTTAGTAAGAGTTGCCATGGCAGAACCATAAGTGTCACTTCACAACAACAGAGCACTGACTAAGACACCCTCTTCCATTTGGTGGCCAGGAATCGGGGTTGGTGTGTGGCAGTCCTCTACTGCTTTCTCTACCCCACCCCCACGCTGCTTGTGGGCCTTTTCCCCTTGAGTGAGACCGTCAGAGGGTTTGTCCATTGCCTTCCTGGATGCAGCACCGCTGAGTCAGCCTTGGGTGAGTGTGGAGACTTTTCTCCTTCTCAGGAAACTTCCCTAATGACCGTTCTTTTGTTGTTGTTGTTTTTTGGTTTTTTGAGACAGGGTTTTTCTGTGTAGCCTTGGGTGTCTTGGACACTTTGTAGACCAGGCTGGCCTGGGACTCACAGAGACCCACCTGCCTCTGCCTCCCTGAGTGCTGGGATCACAGGTGTGTGCCGCCACGCCCAGCTCCTTTCTGACCATTCACCCAGAAGACTTGTCAAACCCTAATGTCGGCTGGGGAGGTGTCATAGGGTCTCAGGGTTTCATTGCTGTGAAGAGACACACGAACAAGGCAACTCTTTTTTTTTTTGTATCTCAAGACAGGGTTTCCTGTGTAGCCTTGGCAGTCCTGGACTCATTTTGTAGACCAGGACGGCCTCAGACTCTGAGATCCACCTGCCTCTGCCTTTCAGAGTGCTGGGATTAGAGGTGTGCACCACCGTGCTGGCTAAGGCAACTCTCATAAAGGAGAACATTTAACCGGGGCTGGCTTAGTAAGTTTCAGAGTTTAGTCCACTATCTTCATGGTGAGAAGCATGGCAGCGTGCAGGCTAGTGGAGGAGCTGAGAGTTCTACAGACTACCACAGACGATCAGGATTTTGAACTGTTAGTCTGTCTGGAGGAGCAGGGGAGACATCTCTGTGTTTGAAGGGCCCTCTTACTGAACAGGGCTATTGGTTGGGACCCTTTTCGTTTGGCCTGTTTCTGGTGAGAAGAATCCCCTCTGTTTCACCCCTCCCTTTGCCATGGGCCAGCAACCCTCTATGCACCTCGAGCTTCTGGCACGTCCACTCAAAATCGTTCTCTGGTGTCAGGCAGGCCTGGCCACAGCACTCCTTGACAACAGCTACGCTGTCTTGAGCACCTTTGGCCTCATTACTCTAAAGGTCCTTATATTTGGTTTCCTTATGTGAACAGCAGGAATACGACCTGAGGTTTTCTGTGTTCAGGCCTTTATCTGTCTCTGCTTCCACCCCTCTCTTGTTCCTGCTCTCATTCTGTTTCTCCCTTTTAGCCCTGCCTGCCCAGACCTGAGTCTTTGCCACACAAACTGTGTCCTCTGCCCATTTTATGCTCCTTTCCCAAACCTGATACCAAAGCTCTCCAGAAGTCTCTGGCTGAGGAGCAGCTAGCTTTTCTTGCTAGAGAAACCTGTTTCCAAACCAAGCACCCTGCTCAAGCCCCACCATGACAGTCAGCTTCCCTTTCTTTGTGCTGGGTCTGCTTGTACTGCTATGACACGTGGGCAGTTACGGCTGCTGTCCCACCCCTCTGAGAAGCCCTGTGAGCACTGTCAGCCGTGCCCTTCCTGTGTGGTGCCTGGCCCAGCCCAACTTCCGGATGTAAAGCTGGAGCTGAGGCAATCTGCCACCCAAGCCCGCAGCAGCAGATGCCTCAGGCTGAGGCAATTCCATTCCTGGGCTGTCCCACCCCACCCCAAGCTGATGTAGCAGGCCACCCCAAGCTGTTCTGATGCGGCACAAGCTGTGGTGACCCACTGCGGCCTCTCCCGGGTTGGAGCAGGCGGAAATCCAAACAGTCACTGCACCCTCCAAGAGCAAAGTTTAGATGCCAATTTAATACGTTGTAGCAAGTGGTTCCTTGCCACCTCCCCTTCCGCCCTCCCGCAGTCAGCCCCTCCTTCCTGTCCCGGGGCTGTGGAGCCATGATGAAGACAACCTGCTTTCCTGCTTCAGCCTACCGCCTTCACAGTGAACTCTAACTTTTGGACACTTTGTATACTGTATACACCAGCCAGAGAAGTGTCCAGACCTCCGCCTGAGGAAGCTCCAGCAGCTCGGCTTCTCCCCGAGACCTCTGTAACTCTCATCTCCAGCTCCTCAGTAGGACTCATCCCAGATTATGCTACCATTATTTGAGAGGAGGGAGCCAAAGTTAAGACTATGGCTCCTCAGTTAAGACGGTGGCTCCTCAATAGGGCATGGTGGTACACACCTTTAATTCCAGCACTCAGGAGGCAGAGGCAGGTGGATCTCTGTGAGTCTGAGACTGGACTTGTCTACAAAGTAATTTTAGCATAGCTAGGGCTATTATGAAAAGAAACACTACCTAAAAAAAAAAAAAAGGAATATGCCTGTGTAAGATCTGACTATAGGCAAGCCTGTAGGACATTTATTTAATTAGTAGTTGATGGATGGAGAAAGGCCCAGCTCACTGTAGGCGGGGCCACCCCTGGGCAGCTGGTCCTGGGTTCTATAAGAAATCAGGCTGATCAAGCCATGGGAAGAAAGCTAGTTAACAGTACCCCTCCATGGCCTCTGTATCAGCTCCTGTTCCAGGTTCCTGCCCTGGAGTTCCTGTCCCAACTTCCTTCGGCAATGAACAGTGATGTGGAAGTGTAAGCCAAATAAACCCTTTCCTCCCAAGTTGCATTGGTCATGGAGTGTCATTGTGGAAACAGTGACCCTTGAAGGGCTCCAGTAGGCCAAGCGTGGCAAACAGGGCTCTGCCAGGCCTTGCCCTTCCTCCATCCCCTCTCCCTTGTTAGACTCCATTCCTAAAGCTAGCCGGCAAGCTCCATTCCTTTCTTTGGCCTCCCCCTGAGAGTGCCCACCAAGGTCCAGCTACCAAAGTATTGAAGTCCAGCAAGCAAAAGCTCCCCTTGGCTCACTTAAGTAACATGCCCAATCAAAACAAACCAACTCATCCTAACTTGGGTTTCCCCCTTTTAACTTTAAAAACTGCCACTTGCCTATGGGCCACGTTTGTCTCTTCTCTATCCAGAAGCAGGTCCTTTGTCCACCTCCCAGGACAATATCCCTGCCCCCTTTCCCATGTTCCCTTTTCCCTTCTTTCTCATTCTCTGTCTCCTGTCTCTGTCTCCTGTCTTTGTCTCCTGTCTCTGTCTCCTGTCTCTGTCTCCTGTCTGTCTCTGTCTCCTGTCTGTCTTTGTCTCCTGTCTGTCTCTGTCTCCTGTCTTTGTCTCCTGTCTCTGTCTCCTGTCTCTGTCTCCTGTCTGTCTTTGTCTCCTGTCTCTGTCTCCTGTCTGTCTTTGTCTCCTGTCTTTGTCTCTCTGGGGCAAACAAATCTTTGTGCTGAGCACTTGGTCTTCGTGTGTCTTGTGATGATTTTGGTCCCTTCAACTTTAACTAAGACAGAAGTTTTATTTAAAATGATAAAAGATAGAAATTAGATTTCCATTTTAACATAAATTGAAATGGTTGCATTTCTCACTGAAAGGTATGGGCTGCCTATGGCCTTTTGCCAGCTGGGACAAGTTAAATCATGTATGTTGTACCAAACCTGTGGTTAGCACCTTATGACTTGTGGTGTGGATATGAAGATGTCTGCAAAGCAATGCCAACTCCGTGTTTACCCCTTGTACATATCAGCTTTTTGCTTCTGAGCGTGCTTATCACGGCGGCGGCTGCTATTGCTGCTGCAGAGCTCCAGCGGCAGCAGCAACTCTGGCCTTTCCATGTGCATAAACTCGACAACTCCGGGAACCCTTCAGACCTTCACTGTCGGAGTGCCTGCTGAGGCATTCAGCTTTGTGCACTGAGAAAGCTCTGGGTTCTCAGGCTCTCTATGATGCTGTGGACATTACTGGGCTCTCCCGACTCCACGGCGCAAGCTCATCCACTGAATTCCTGTCATTGCAAATACACACTTTACTGGTTCTCTTCTTTTACATGCTCCTTTGTAGTGTAATTTCTGGCAACAGGACAGAGTCTGTAGAGAAATGGAATTGGTTGTTGGTCATGCTTCTTCCTGGCAAAATTTGGGGCATTATTTGTGAAATTCTCCTGTAGAGCACACCATCTCCTGCATTGGATTCTGTACACTGTGAATAGTATACGGGTGAAGTAAATGCCTCATAACAAAGGCTTATTTAATTTTAATAATAGGTTAAGGGATTATTTGTTAAGTCTAGTCAGCAACATCAGACAAAATGTATTGAGTACTTCACAGGGTATAGAGTGCTGCCAAGCACCATAGAATGTTTATATGACACAGAGAAAATGTGATTCTTGTCCCTTGAGGGATGTCCAGTGTGGGGATTGAAAACTCAGAACATAAGAGCTGCATGCGCTGCGGCTACAGAGAAGGGACAGTACGGCAAACGCTTGTTCCACACACAAGTTTCCACCATCTGTAACTTCAGTTCCAAAGCATCTGACACCCTCTTCTGGCCTCTGTAGGTCTCACGAGGCAAGGCTGTAGTGCACAGATGTACATGCAGAAATATCAAATAAATCTAAATAAAATAAAAAGGTGCATGAACAATGAACTACTTTATGGCAAGTCCCTGGAGCTATTGGGGACTCAGGGCTTGGCATTGATCTAGTCAGTAAGGCTGTTTGGAAGCCTCTCACCGAACCCAGAGTGTGCTGTTACCTCAAACCAGAAGAGCCTAGGGAGCATAGCGAGCAGGGCTCTAAATTAGAGCACATTCTTTTGTTTATTTGTTTTTGATTTTTTTTTTTACAGGTTTCCCTGTATAGCTCTGGCTATCCTGGAATTTGCTCTGTAGACCAGGCTTCCCTCAAACTCACAGAGATTCGCTTGCCTCCACCTCTTCAATGCTGGCTAGGAAATTTCTAGCACATTCTTATTTTTGTGCTGTGTGGAGCTCAGCACACCTAACAGGAAGCAGCGTGAGAGTAGTGATCATGAAGAAACAGACTGTTAACTGTACAACAGAAAAGTAAAAGTACACCTTAGAATCTACATTAAACCTGTACCCAAAGGAGTCATATGTCCATGACGGGCTTGTCTTTGAGTTCTGGCTTATGTCTCACAGGGTTCCTGGTACGGGAGGGCTCGTGTCCTGCCTGCTAAAGAATGAATATGCTACACAGAGCTATGATGGTTTCCGAACGCTACAATTCTTGGAAATTCCAGGTTATACCAAGACAATTCCACTTGCAAAGTTTGATGTAGATGAAAATAAAGTAATCTCTTAGCTAATGAACTGCAATAGTTTTCTTTTGAAGTCAAGGTGTTTCTTGGGTAGTTCTACTACAATCAGCCCAAGTTTCATTTAAAGCAAAGCACCTGGTGCTGGTAAAGCACTCTTCGGGCTTGTAAAAACTGAAATCAAAGAACACAGCCACACCTTTATTTACATTTTCAAGCTGACTCTGAGCTCCGTGTCCTTATGGAAATGCACATGGGTGGCTGGCAGCTGTCGAGAGCTGGGTTGACGTCTGTGCTTTGTTCTGCCTCAGGAGGCCACGTTGAGGTCTGTGGTTTGTCCTGATCTTGGAGGCTCGTGGTCCATGATCTGTGCTGCCACTGACAATAAAGGCCAAGAAAAAAGTATCAGTCTAGACAGGAAGCCATTGAAGAGAACTCTTATAATCGTAAGAGGGATGCCAAAACATTTCTTCACAGTTGGTGTCTTCTGGAGGGGGTGCAGGCGAGGAAAAAAAATCATTTTCCTTTCTTTCTTTTTTTTCTTTCTCTCTTTCTCCTTCTCCTCTTCCTCTTCCTCTTCCTCTTCTTCTTCTTCTTCTTCTTCTTCTTCTTCTTCTTCTTCTTCTTCTTCTTCTTCTTCTTCTTCTTCTGACAAGAATTCTCTGTGTAGCCCTGTCTGTCCTGGCACTTGCCTTGTAGACTAGATTGGCCTTGAACTCACAGAGATCTGCCTGTCTCTGTCTCCTGAGTGCTGGGATTAAAGTCTTGCACCACCATGCCTACTGGACTCAGTTTTCTGTAAGGGGCTGGCCACTGGGAGTGTGACCATGCTCCAGTGAGCATGTGGGAAGTATGAGTTTGATCTGATAAAATTTTTTTCCCTTCTTCTGTTTTTTGGTGGGAAAGACCTAGGAGAACTGGAAAATGAACATGATGTGATACATTATGTAAATTTCCCAAATAATAAAAAAAGCATTATGTTAAGGAAAAATGACATTATAGAATTTGTACACAAATGAATGGAACTAGAAAAAATCATCCTGAGTGAGGTAACCTAGACCCAGAGAGACAAACATGGTGTGTACTCACTTATAAGTGGGTATTAGCTGTGAAGTAGACGATACTCATGCTGCAATCCAAATACCGGTAGAGGCTGAGTAACAAGAAGGCTCTAGGGGGATGATAGATCTCCAGAAGGGGAAACAGGATGGATTTTATGGATGGGCTGAAGGTGGGTGGGAATGGAATTAGGAAGGATCAGGTGGAGAGGGGGGAGGGAGAGGGTACAGGGACAGATGGCTGGAATTGGAGGACATTGGGGGGTGACATGGAAACCTAGTGCAGTGGAAGCACCCTGGAATCCACAAGGGTGACCTACTGAGGACTCCTAGCAATGGAGGGCACGGAGCCTGACTGGGCCATCTTCTGTAACCAGGAAGGCTTCTTACTTACAGGTGGTGGGACTGAGATGCCAGCCCAGCCACAAAACCTTCAACCCACAACCTGATGCCTGCAGGATGTCCTGAGGCAATGGTAGAACAGAACTTGTGGGTTTGGCCAACCAATGAGAGGTCTAATTTGAGGCACATGCCATGATACCGAGCCCATGGATGCTGCCTGGATGACCAGGAGCTGGAGACTGGACAGCCCACAGATCTAGGGCAGGACCAAACATGACCAGGAAAGCAAAACAAAAACAAACAAACAAAAACCGAAAACAACAAACAAAAACAAGGAAATCATTCTTAATGGTGTTCTGCTATTCTAGTTGGTGCTTGTCCAGGCATCATGACAGAAGCACAGCCCACAGAATCAACTGAGCAGGGCTCAGAGGGGCTCACAGGGACTGAAGTGACAATCACAGAGCCTGCATGGGTCCTGGCTAGGTCCTCCGAATGTGTGCTGTGGTCGCTGGCTTGGTGTTTTGAGGGGACCCTGACAGTGAGAGTGGGAGTGACTCTTTTTGCCTCACCCAGCCTTGATGTGAGGGTTTGTGCTAATTCATTATATGGACAAGATTCTCTCCTACTTGTTTAATGTTTAAGTGAGTTGAACTTTCATGGTAGATAAACTAAAAGGGCAAAGTTTAAACATAGCTCTGGACAAAATAGAAAAGCAATTACCCCTCATTAATTAGAAGATATTATTACTCAACAATAAATCTGCCATCATCCTTTCTGCTTAAAACTTCCCAAACCATATACTCACAATTACTTACAAAAAAAATGGGACCATGTCTGCTGGGTGTGTTTTTATTTGCCTATCTATCACTGCTAAGGATTTGGTTTCAATCTTTTTAAAATTATTTAAAAAATTTTTTTATTTATTACAATTTATTCACTTTGTATCCCAGCTGTAGCCCTCTCCCCAGTCCCTTCTCAATCCCACCCTCTCTCCCTCATCTCCTCCCATGCCAAATATAATAGCAGTTACGATACACTATCAATATTTAAAGTACCAAAACAACACTTTTGAATTTTACATGAATAATATGGAATCGGAGCACACGAAGTAGATAGATGGCAGGTGTTGTTAGAGAGTGCTCACTGTGGACGGTGTGGTGTCTGTGTGGAATAGCCAATCCTAAAGGTTAATGCTGCCCTGCAATGGGCACCCTAAGGAAAAACAAGCTCGTATGGAATCTCAATGAAAATTGCATGAAGTCCACCCAGTATACCAGATCTAGAATCCTGTTCTGAGAGATCCATAGGTTATCAGGTACTACTGATCACTAAGGTTGGCTTTACGCCAGGGTCTGCTCCCATATGAGGACCAAGTGTTGAAACACAGGCGCATTCAAACCACATCATCCTTCTGCTCACCCCTATAAAGTCATGGTCATCTCATAATGTCGGCCCGTCCCTGACAGTCAGGTCAGCGGTGGGTTAGTGTTGCTTGTACTGGTTCAGGCCTGGGTCTTTACTCCAGCCTGCTAGGCCTGCCAGTGGGCTAGACTCCTTGGTTTTGACAGGCTGCAGGCTAGAACTGTCCCCATTGTCTTTCCAGCAGCCCTGTGGGTGGATCTTACCCACCCAAGCACACGTTGTCACAGATTCTGAGGCTTAACTGCTCATACCTAGGTCAAGGCCTTTATTTGCATTATTTTGTTCCTTTTCTGAGCTATTGCTCAGGGTTTACAACCTTCCTCAAGCTCACCTGCACATTAATGGGCATCCTGCTGCTCCCTTGAGAGCTGACTTGACACAGCCTGCTTGGAGTTGCGCCCAAGACTGTGCCTTGTCTGTTTTGTCCTTCTGTGTTTCGCTCCTGCTTGCTCTTGTGCCTTATTAACACCACTTACATACTGCTGTTTATTTTAAGATTGCCTAGCGCTTCTACTTCATAAAGGTCTTTTTTTTTTTAAATTTTATTTTGGTTTTGTTCAAGACAAGGTTTCTGTGTAGCCTTGGTTGTCCTGGACTCACTTTGTAGATCAGGCTGGCCTTGAACACACAGATCTGCCTGTCTCTGCCTCCCTGAGTCCTGGGATTACAGACATGTGCCACCGCATCTGGCTCCTCACAAAGGTCTTATCTGACCTCAGGCTTCAGAAAAAAACGCTAGAACCCGCACCTTCCTGGGGTCCCTGCTGGATCAATGTTTTAACTCCCCTGTAATCACAGCTCCTTAGGTTCATAAAACACTGGTTCTCTCCGGCCTAAGTCTATAAGTTAAACTCCTGTCCTTTCTCTACTATCTCCCAATTCCCAGTAGTCATTGGGACCTCAGCTGGTGATAACCAGGCATCCCTGACAATCCAGAGCCAGCCTACAGAGGCAGAATTCTCTCACAGTTTGCATGACTGTTTGTGCATTGTCCCCAGCACTCAGATGGATCTCATCTGTCCTCACTGCCGTGTCATGAAACCATGCTGTGACCCGTCCCTTCACCGTGCACAAGTCTTTATGAGCGGTTAAGAGGACTTGCTCTCTTGTCTACAACCCAGAGTTCAGTCCCCATGGCCCACATGGTGGTTGACAACCATCTTTAACTCTGGTTCCAGGGAATCTGACACCCTCATCTGGCCTCTATAGGTACCGGGATACAGAGAAGCAAGAAGTGAAAGTCTTTAACAATTCTAGGACTTGACAGAACACTTCCTATCATGACCTCTTGTATCAGGCCATTTTTCAGT
>CM053764.1:65733206-65759725 GCA_028658305.1 Pachyuromys duprasi
TTTTTTTTTTTGAGTTAAATTTGTATCTAGCCACTTTGCTGAACATGTTTATCAGCTGTAGGAGTTCCCTGGTAGAATTTTTGGGGTCACTTATATATACTATCATATCATCTGTGAATAGTGATATTTTGACTTCTTCCTTTCCAATTTCCTTTACTTGTCTTATTGCTCTAGCTAGGACTTCAGCTATTATATTGAAAAGATACAGAGAGAGTGAGAAATCTTGTCTTGTCCCTGATTTCAGTGGGACTGATTTAAGTTACTCTCTGCTTAGTTTGATGTTGGCTACAGGCTTGCTGTATATTGCCTAGACTATGTTTAGGTAAGTGCCTTGTATCCCTGATCTTTCATAACTTTAAACATGAATGGGTCTTGGAGTTTGTCAAATGCTTTTTTGGCATCTAAGGAAATGATCATGTGTTTGTTTTTTTCTTTCAGTTTGTTTATAAGATTACACTGACAGATTTCCATATATTGAACCACCCCTGCATGCCTTGGATGAAGCCTACTTGGTCATGGTACATGATATTTTTGATGTGTTCCTGAATTTGGCTTTTTACTGAGTATTTTTATGTCAATGTTCATATAGAAAAATTAGTCTGTAATGCTCTTTCTTTATTGGGACTTTGTGTGGTTTAGATATCAAGGTGACTGTGGCCTCATAGAGTGAATTTGAAAATGTTTCTATTTTATGAACTATTTTGAAGAGTATTGGTATTAGCTCTTCTTTGAAAGTCTGGTAGAATTCTTCACTGAACCCATCTGGCCATGAACTTTTTTGGTTAGGAGGCTTTTGATGACTGCTTGTATTTCCTTAAGGGATATTGGACTTTTTAATATGTTTACCTGATCTTGATCAACTTTGGTAAGTGGAATCTATCAAGAAAAATGTCCATTTCATTTAGATTTTCAAATTTTGTGGTATATAGGCTTTTGAAGTAAGACCTAACTATTCTTTGGATTTCCTCACTCTCTTGTTATGTCTCTCTTTTCATTTCTGATTTTGTTGATTTGGATAGTGTCTCTCTGCCTTTTAGTTAGTTTGGCTAAGGGTTTGTCTATCTTGTTGATTTTGTCTATCTTGTTGGTTTCATTGATTCTTTGTGTTGTTCTCTGTCTCTAATTTATTGACTTCAGCCTGAGTGTGATTATTTCCTGCTGTCTGCTCCTCTCAGTGTGTCTGCTTCTCCTCCTGCTCCCCGAGGGCTTTCAGGTGTGCAGTTAAGGTGCTTGTATGAGATCTCTTAGATCTCACTGTGAAGACACTTAGTGCTAAGAACTTTCCTCTTAGCACTGCTTTCATTGTGTCCCATAAGTTTGGGTATGTTGTACCTTCATTTTCATTGAATTTTAGGAAGTCCTAAATTTCTTTATTTCTTCTCTGATTCAGTTGTCATTAAGTAAAGAGCTGTTCAGTTTCCATGTGTGTATAGGATTTTTATTAATTCTGTTGTTGTTGAGATACAGCTTTAGTCCATGGTGGTATGATAGAATACAGGGTAGTTTTTCAATATTCTTATATCTGTTGCGGCTTGCTTTGTGACCTACTATAGAGATGACCAAGTTTGGAGAAGGTTCTGTGAAGTGCTGAGAAGAAGGTATATTCTTTTGTGTTTGGGTGAAAAGTTCTGTAGACATCTGTTGGGACCATTTGATTCATGACCTCTGTTAGTGTCATTATTTCTCAGTTTATCAGGTTAGTTTGCTTCATTAACCTGTCCTTTGTCGAGAGTGGGGTGCTGAAGTGTCCCACTATTACTGTATGGGGATCAATGTGTGGCTTAAGCTTTATTAATGTTTGTTTTATAAATGTGAGTGCCCTTGTATTCTGGCATAGATGTTCAGAACTGAAATGTAGTCTTGGTGGAATTTCCCTTTCATGAGTATGAAGTGTCCTTCCTCATCACTTTTGATTAATTGGTTGAAAATCTATTTTATTAGGTATTAAAATGGCTACTACAGCTTGCTTCTTGGTTCCCTTTACTCAGAAAACTTTTTTCTAGCCCTTTATTCTCAGGTGTTGTCTATCTTTGTGGCTGAGGTGTATTTCTTGTATGCAGCAGAGTATTGGGTCCTGTTCGCATATCCATTTGTTGGTCTATGTTTTTTTTTTAATTATTGGAAAGTTGAGTTCATTGAGGTTGAGATTAATGACCAGTAACTGTTTGTTCCCTTTATTTTGATGTTGGTTGTGGAAGGGTGTTTGTGTGATTATCTATGAAGTTATTAAAATCATAGAATTATGGATTTCTTGGGAGGGGAGGGTAGTGTAATAAACCTATTTGGGTATGAATTTTCCTTCTAGTATCTTCTGTAGGGATTGGTTTGAGCAGAGATATTGTTTAAATTTGGTTCTGTCCTGGACTATCTTATTTTCTTTATTTATGGTGATTGAAAGTTTTGCTGGGTATAGTAGTTTAGACTGGCACTTGTGGTCTCTTAGGGTTTGCAAGATGTCCTCCAGGCTCTTTTGGCTTTTATGTTTTCTACTGAAAAGTCAGCTCTGATTCTGACAGGTTTGCCATTATATGTTACTTTGCCTTTTTTCTGGGCAAATTTTAATATATTTCTTTGCTCTGTACATTTAGTGTTTTGATTATTATGTGGCAGGAGGATTTTCTTTTGTAGTCTAATTTATTTGGTGTTCTGTAGTCCTCTTGTATGCTTATAGGCATCTCTTTCTTTAGATTGGGGGAGTTTTCTTCTATGATTTTGTTGAAAGTATTTTCTGGGCCAAGAACTAGGAATTTTTTTCCTCCATTCCTATTATTCTCAGATTTCACTTTTTAAGGTGTCCTTAATTTCTTGGATGTTTTGTGTCAGGAGTTTTTTAGGTTTAATATTTTCTTTGATAGACGCATCAATTTCTTCCATTGTATCTTGTATACCTGAGATTCCTTCCTCCATCTCTTGTATTCTATTGGTGATGTTTGCCTCTGTGATTCCTATTTTCTTCTTTAAGTTCTCTCTTTCCAAGATTTCCTCATTTGTGCTTTTTTTTTTTTATTGTTTCCCTTTCCATCTTCATATCTTGAACCATTTTATTATTTCTTCACCTGCTTGTGTTTTCCTGTATTTCTTTGAGTGATTTATTCAATTCCTCTCTATAGGCCTCTCTAATGGCCACAATCTGTTTAACTCTATCTTCCTGTATTTCTTTATAATTTTATTCATTTCCTTTGTTATCTTCATAAGCATAGATTTAAGGTCATTTTCTTGTGTTTCAATTGTGTTAGGGTATCCAGGGCTGCTTGCCTTGGGATAACTGGGTTCTAAAGGTGCCATATTGCTTTGGCTTTTTTTTTTAATTAATTACAGTTTATTCACTTTGTATCCCAGCTGTAGCCCCCCTCCCTCATTCCTTCCCAGTCCCACCCTCCTTCCCTGCTTTTGTTGGTTGTCTTTTACACTGGCCTTTAGCCATCTGATTGTCGCTGGTGTTGGCTGGTAGTATCTGGTAACCACTGGAGTCCTGGGGGGTGGGGAGAGCAGTGAGAATAGAGCCCTCCTTATAACAGTGGGTGTGGTCTCTCACTGGCAGGTGGTTCTCAGGGAGAGCCACAGCTCTCCTCAGGTGTATGGTCCTGTGGATTAACTGGGCTCCAGGAGCTCAGGGGCTGTCCTCTCCCCAGGGGAAGTCCCAGAGACAGCTGCCCTGCTACTGGCTTTCTTGCTCTGCGGTTATAAGCTGCAGCTGCCCAAAGGCTGTGTTTGCTTGGCACAGCCATCTTGGAGAACCAAGGAGCCCAGTGGTTTGGTTAGTCTCTCTAGGGAGACAGGCTAAACTTTGGAGTGATTCTGGGGCTGTTCCCATGGATCCCAGGCTTGAACCTGCATGCCCCAGTGCCCAGAAGGTATTCACTGGCCGGTGAGGGCAGCATGAGAGCTGGCAGGAACCTGGGAACTTTTCCAGGTATTGGTCGTGTGACCTGAGGTCTAATTGCTTGTTTCCCTCACCTTTGGGTATACTCTCAGCTGGGAGACCCGACTGGTGTTTTGGGACCCACAGTTCAGTCTGGGACTGGGGGCACAGCATGCCGGCATGTGCTACATGCTAGAGACCTAGTCCTGGCAGGAACCTGGCAACTTTTCTGGGGTTAAGCCAGATGACCCGAGATTGGACCCCCTTGTTTTCCTCACCATGGGATCTCCTCTCCTCCCAGTCTTTGGTGTTTTGGAGCCCACAATTTGGTCTGCTGTGCAGTCACTGCTGTCCTGCTGATTAGACACAGTGTGCGATTGGCACTACCATCTTGGATCAGCCTTGAGACTATACTAT
The DNA here is from genome assembly GCA_028658305.1 of Pachyuromys duprasi. Classification (NCBI taxonomy): domain Eukaryota; kingdom Metazoa; phylum Chordata; class Mammalia; order Rodentia; family Muridae; genus Pachyuromys; species Pachyuromys duprasi. The sequence goes on from CM053764.1 coordinate 65,737,486, forward strand.
TAAAAGTACACAGAATGTGGCATTTCAAGAAGCCCATTGACTGAAGGTAGTGACTAAATGACTAATGTAAAGAAGGAAGAGATTGCTCTGTGGAGAAAGTATAAACTATAGAATAGAGGTGACCGTCTCATCTAGAAGGCACACTTACTCTTGTCACTGAAATTTCATTCTCTGGGCAGCTAGCACAATGAAAGCAGCAGGACTGTGGCCCTCCTGTGGACTTTTCCTGAAGCCAGGTCAAAATCTGCATTGAATTCAGAGATGCGAGTCTGAAAAATGTCAGATATGTGTTGATAAGTGTCAAGAGTGTTCTCAAAAAGTCAATATAATTCAGATTATTGGAAGATCAATAGCTTCACTTTGCACATGTATACATTGAATTAATTGACCAGACAGCAAGTTTAACCTACAAAATTATACCTAGGTATAAATTCAAATTTAGATTATATGGAATAAGAAAACAATGTATTTCTCACCTATTAGAAACTCATGATAGAAGAATTAAAAAAAATGGCAACACTTAATGACAGTCCCCACTAATATAAATCTGGCCACCATGAGTACCTTACTGCATTATGACAAAGTGCAACCCATCTTTGATCAATTGGAAAATACCGTGTAACATGTCCTATTTTCACCTTAATGTTGAATGGTTATTCTAATTATTATTATTCAGACTGTTAGTAACGCAGCAGCTACTCTTTATCCAGCTATTTACCCCCCAAACCACACAGAGAGCCTAGGATTTATTTAATTAACCTAGAGCACAATACTAAGCAACAATTACTCCATCCTAAACCTGCCAGCTAGTACAGATTCTTCTCATTCAGATTTCTCACATTATACTCGCTTTTTATTGATATCCTAGGTCTGGTTCCTTTCTCCTGATGTTTCCCAGTCCTCTCCTCATGTCTCCATCTCCTACTTTTTTTTTTCTTCTCCAGTCACTAGACCTGGATGTCCCACCCTAATCTGTTTATTGCTCAGCGTTGGCTAGTTGGCTTTTTATTGACAATACAGAGAACAAACAGTGAGTATGTTTACACAAACTTGAGAAAGGAGATACTTGGAATAAACATCACAATGCAATGTCCATATTGAAACCAGATGAAATCAGTAGAGAAATCAGTATTTGAATGTGCAAGGGTAAACTGTATATAGTCCACAAAAGATTATGCCAATACCTTAATTAAGGTCAAGATTTGTGGAAAATATTATATGTTCAGAATTTCATATTTTGCATAAAATTTTCTTTCCTGATTCAAAAATATAGTGTCTTCAGAGTGGTGTGCAGCTAAAAGAAATATATATTTCTCAGACTTTGTACTTACGGAAAAACAAAACCCATCCAATACAGTAAAAAAAAAATGATCCTTTTGACCATCACACATCATGGAAAGAAAGATGCATTAACTACAAGAGGCAAATACATTTTTTTTCATTTTTCATGGGATGCATATTGACTTATTGTAGAAGCATTTGATGGAGGGTGTAGGCCACAAAATACACAGCATTGTACGTATTGTAACTTGTGTTACTCATGACTGTGTCAAAGCAATATCAAGGCAATCTTCCCAAGGATGAGTTGGAGAATCCACTCTCTGAATCATTGTAGTTAGGCTTTAAGATCAAGCACCTAGAGTAGAATTCTCATAATCACCGAAAATGTCTACTGGGTATTTAAAAAGGCTTTCAAGCAGATATTTCATGATTATATTGTGAGGGGGGAAAAAAGGAACATTGCACAGATGAGTTAAAGAACAAATTTTCTCATTCTGCTAACAATGTCCCATTGTGTTGTGCTGACCCAGATTTTCCATGGGACTATAAACTCCCATGTCTTAAAGATCACACCCAGAGAAGAGTCACTGTCAACAAAATGCCAATAATATTTTTCAATCGTGTGATAACTGGGTTGTAATACGTGCTGACATGATGTATTACATGTACTTAGAACATTTGGGTTGCTGAGATCATATTCACAAAGGCCACATAGATTCTGTTCTTTCCCAAATCTCTTCTCCAATCTGTGAGAAGCTGAATATCTTTCTCATCACATGAGATGAACAAGCTTGCCTAGGTCCTTAAGACAACCATAATATGTCCTTTGGAGCCATGTGACAGAGGGAAAGAAGCTACATGTGGTCACTCGTCTTTGGGTCAAAAGGCTCAAAATTCAACAGTGGGGAAAGAACATAGGAAATGACAAAAGGAAGATGTTTTCATAAGGTTTAATTTCATAAGGTAAAATTTTCATAAAGCTTACATTATACTAAGTAATATATTAGAGTTGGAAGTTGTATAAAGTAAGCTATATTCCTCCATTTAAAGTTATATACAACTTCCTGAGAACATATTAGAAAGTTCCTGAGTATACTCAGGTTCATCAAATACACATCTCTAAGCTTCTATTGCCCCTCATCTCTTCTCAGAACAAAAGAAATTTGATACTACATGAAAGCACAGAAACTATCCATGTTGTAACCTTTATGAATACACCTTCACATTTACTCTCTTTAGACAATAGGAAAGCAGAAAAAAATGGTTTCATTTTCCTGTATTCTATACAACCGTATCTTTGGGAATTTGTAAAGACTCAGAAATATTCCAGTTTGGGAGGACATTTCCCTTGCAGTTCCTGTAATGACTGCTACTGACTAGCTCTCTCTAATGTAGGTCAGATTAGGGCTGCCCACTGATATCCTATGAATCAAAGGAGGGAATCAGCATGAGTCTAAATCACCTTCCCAGATATTATGGAAACTGTATCCTAGAGACATATTAGATAAAAGATGGAGGTTCCAGTTAATCTCTTCAATAGTGAGAAACAATGTCAAAGCAAAATGACAGTTTTGTAAATCTGACAGAAAAAGAGCATAAAGGAAAAGGTATTGATTATCAATCTGTTCAATCCAATGCAGTAAACATGTATCATATGCTGTCTGATGTTTCTCCTCAAAATTTCTATGTTGAAACTATATTCTCATTTTTACTTGTCACTGCATTAAAATCAGTGGGATCTGTGAGAATGGAGTTGATAAATGAGGACTAAAGTCTCAGGCAATAGCCAACTTTATACAGAATATCAAACAACTTACAATTTGAGGCTTAGAGAAATCCGATGAGTAAAGACTGCACTTGGCAGGCAAGCAGCACACAGCAGAAACATGTTTTTCCGTGGAGGCATATAAACAAATAACAATAGCCAGTTCTAACAAATAGCTAGAGCTACATCCCTGAAGATCTGGAGCTACGAGACAAACTATGGGTATCAGTCACAGTCTCCCTTAGTTCTGAGGGCCTCCCATCATGCCCCATTGAGCACCCTCACCTTGGATGACTGAAATTCTGAAACTCCTGCATTCACTTTCTAAATACCAAGATGACAGGCCTGTGCCACCATGCCTGGCTTAGTTGGCTTCTTCTCAACTTCATTTAGTGAGTCATTAGAATGATTGGATGGGTAAAATGAGCAGTTATACTTAAATATATTGAAGAACCACTTATCTCTGTGAGCCTGGGTTTCACCATCTGTAGAATAAGGATAGAACTCTGCCCCTGTCCTTTGATGAGTTAAAACAGACTCAAAGATAAAGAAAAACAATATTGCTCTTACTTGGAAGACAGTGGACATTAAAGCAGAAGGGCTGCATTTGATGGGAACCTTCTTGTTACTGGAATTAAGATCAGAGCCTGTGCCCTGTCTACCTTATCCAGCCAGGTTCAGCCACTCATCCTTATTAAGCCAATTAAAAGAACCAAATTATATAGTTGTGCTGGTATAATTTTCTTGTGGAATGTATACAATTTACCATTGTTCATTCAAATGCTGATTTCTCTCTACCCCACTATCTGGTTTCAATCTGGACATTGTATTGTGATGCTTATTCTAAGCATCACCTGTCTCAAGTTTCTGTAAATATGCTACCATTTGTTCTCTGTATTGCCAATAAAACAACCAGCCAATCCTGAGCAATGGCGAGAACAGGGTGGGACATCCTGGTCCAGAGGGGAGGAGAAGGAAGCGAGTGGGAGGAGGACTAGAAGAAGAGCGAAGAAGAGCGACCTGAGAGGAGAGGACCTGGAAACACCAGGAGAAATGAACTGGACCTAAGACTAAAAAGCAAGTACAATGTGGGAAATCTGAATGGGAAGAAGCTATGCAGGCTTGGAGGGTTAGGATGGAGTAACTATTGCCCAGCATTGTGCTCTAGGTTAATTAAATAAATCCTAGTCTCTGTGTGGTGATTTGGGTATACAGTTGGTTTAGGAATAACTGCTGTTTAACTAAAAGATAAATCAATATTAAATATTAATAATCAACAACATAGTTGTGACATGACCACCTATAATGCAGGCACCCTGGAAGAAAGGTGGGCAGATCTCTTTGATGTTCCTGAACAGCTTGGTGTATACAGTAAGTTCCAGGCCAGTCAGGAACTCATAGTGAGACTCATCTTTAAAATAAAGGAGGAAATAAAGCAAATTAATCAAGAAAAGTGGAAAGAAGGTATTTATTTAGTGTGACTAAATTGGAACGGTGATGGAGGTATAATTTAAGTAATCCATCCTTGGTATCCTAACAGTTTAGATAGATGGCTAAAGATGTGCACAACTAAGTAATCTAGCCAAGCTGTACAGCCCCATTCTCAGTATCTCTCTCCGACAAGGTATTCAGAGAAGGCTTAACTATTTCTACAGCAGGGACAGTCACCTCTGTAGGACTCAGTCTTTTCCTAGAATGAGATTCCTGGTTAAATGCAAAATTCATAGGTTCCACTGTTTCACTAGCTGTAAGCCAAAGAGAGAGAGGATGGCAGGGTGGGGACTGAGACCTGTAAAATCTAAGTAGGAAGTACCAAGGAAGGCCCTGCAGGGTGCTGTCACAGACAGCTACAGTGTAATTGCCAAGAGTAAGGAAGGAGTGGAAGACCTGGAGCGGCTGACCCACCGCAGCTGAGTGAACATTAGAAAGGAGAGTATAAGTCTACTTGTCTTTGGGTACACCCTGTGCACTGATCCTTAGGCCTTTTCAGCCAACGCTCCATCCCTAACCTTTCCTCCACACCCCACAGCTTTTTGTAAATGCCTGGCTGCCCCAGTCTTAGAGTGACTTATGGTTAAGTCTCAGGACCATCTAACAACCTCAATGGCACCTAGAATTACTGCCGAACTCAGGGTTCTTAACTGAGGGTTTTACAGAATCAGGGAAGTAGAATACCACCCCTTAGAGACAAGTCACCCTGCAAATTTCCTTTTCTGCCTTATACGAGGTATAAACTCCAGCTTGGTACACCTGACTGGTTTCTTAGCTCCTTATGCTGCCTACTTAACACATTTAAGATAAACTCAGTCGGGCTCAGAGGTTAAGGGCACTGGCTGCTTTTCTAGAGGTCATAGTTCAATTCCCAGCCACCATTATAGATGATGCTGTTTCCCAACCATCTATAATGAGATCTGGTGCCCTCTCCTGGGATGCAGATGCACATGCAGGTAGAACACTGTATACCTGATAAATAAATCTTAAAAAAAAAAAAAAAAGATAAACTCAGTCTTGTCCCTTTGGCCAGGCTGTCAGCCACTTTTTAAAGATGTGTATTGCCATTTCTTTTTCTCATCATTCTTTATACTCCTCCCTCATTCGGTGTTATCATTTGGAAAGATTTAGTAGATGCCACCCTGCTGGAGGAAATATGTCACTGTTGATAGGCGTTGAGAGTTTAAAGCCTTACACCATTTCCAGTTCCCACTGTCTGCTTCCTGTTTCATGAAGATGTGAGCTTTGAACTTCCTGCTTTAGCTGCCATCTCTGACACTTCTTGTCATGCCTCTTTGATCATGATCCCATATCCCTCTGCAACCATAAGCCAAATTAAATTCCTTGATAAGTTTCCTTAGACACCTTTATCACAGTATTAGAAATGGCACTAATACATATCCATAAAGTTTTACACCTGGATGGGTTATTTTATGTAAACGAAAAAAGTGTGAAATCTAAATGGACTACCTTATAGCTTAAATTCATAGGGCTTTTGTCCATATTAGTTTGTAGGTACAAACAAAATAAATATGCACAACAAAATAAAGATGCACAAAAGGCTTGAACAGATTGTTGACACTTGTCAGATTTTTTTTTCTTCAGAATAAATAATATTCTGTCCTGAATTTAAGGGTGCTGGCTAAAGATCTTACCAAATACTTTATCGTCATAGATTCCCTTCGGTATGAGTTGTTTCATGTCCTCAAAGACAACTGTGATATACCAAGGCTTTAACACACTGATCATATTCATAGGATTACTCTCCAATATGTGTTCTTTTATGCTTTCAGATATAACTGTGTTGTGCAAAGGCTTTGCCATGCTCCTTACATAATTCATAGGGTTTCTCTCCAGTGTGATTTTTCTTCATGATTTTGAAGACTACTGTGACATGCAAAGGCTTTACTACATTAATTACATTTGTATGGTTTCTCTCCAGTATGAATTCTTTCATGAATTTAAAGACTTCTGTGACATGCAAAGGTTTTACCACATTGATTACATTCATAAGGTTTTTCTCCAGTATGTGTTCTCTTATGTTTTTCAAGATAACTGTGATGTGCAAAGGCTTTATCACACTGAATACACTTGTAGGGTTGGTTTCTCTTTAGTATGTGTTTTTTTGTCTTTGGAGATGAGTCTGTTGTGAAAAGATTTTATCACGTTGATTACATTTGTAGGGTTTCTCTCCAGTATGTGTACTTTTACGTTTTTGAAGATGACTCTGTTGTGAAAAGGTTTTACCACACTGATTACATTCATAGGGTTTCTCTCCAGTATGATTTTTTTTCATGATTTGAAAGACTACCGTGACATGCAAAGGCTTGACTACACTGGTTGCATTCATAGGGTTTCTCTCCAGTAGGAATTCTTTCATGCCTTTGAAGATGACTGTGATATACAAAGGCTTTATCACATCGAGTATAATTGTATGATTTTTCTCCAGTATGGCATCTTTCATGCCTGTGAAGATAATTGGCATATGTAAACACTTTACCACATTAATTACACTGAGTAATTACACTGATCTTTTCATGTGTATGATTTAATTTTATAGTTTGGTCTAATATACTGTAAAGAGCAATCAGATCTTAAGGTTTTATCATATTCTTTACAGTCATGGTGTACCTCCTCATTATGGTTTGTCTCTGTGTATGTTTGAAGATACTTGTGAAGGTTAGAGACTTTAGTTCATGGTTCACATTTATAGCATCCTTTTCCATGTGTGTTTTTTTTTTTACATCTTTGAAAGAGAGCTCTACCACAGTGATTGCACTCATAACATTTTCCTACAATGTGATACACACTACATTTGCAAAGTGAACCAGGACAAACAGAAGAATTTCCATATTCTTTCTAGTCACAGGGCTTTTCTGCAGTCTTAGTTTGCTAACTTATTCTCAATGAAGTTAGACACACAACTTATATCACATTCACAAAGTCTACTCAGAGTGGGGACTACTACATATCTTCTAATTGTTCTGGGAGAGACAGAGGTACATGCTTCTTTCCATAGCCCTTATGCTCACATGGCTTGTAATTCATATGATATATGATCTATGTACTAAAGCAAGAATAACAAAAAGGCTCCACATTGAATTAATTTTGCCCATCATAGAGATGCAATAGGAGGATTAAGTTTTCTCCACAACAACTTTTTTCACTCTTATTAAACTGTCCCTCTCACAAAAATTTGGTAAGTCACTACAAGCATATGAATAACACAAATTTTACTATAAAGTGTTTGCTTGCTAAAAGATTTTGGACACATACTCATCATTTAATCCATGGGTATATATTTTGTGATACCAGAGTGGTATCAAAACAAATGGATTGGCAGTTCTATAGCGTAGCTCTCATGGGCTATGATTAAAATGGTGACAGCCACTAAGGCATTGCTTCTTTGTCTTGTTTCTTAGAGGAATGCCTTCAAATATGGACGTGCTACCTGACACTGATGTACATGGTGTTTACTATGAATTTACTAATCATCAGTATACTTAAATCTTTACTTATTTACCCTGTTGTTTTTCCTTAAAATGTCCAGGGAACTGTTTCCCAGGCCCCAGCTCTATGTGCAGTCTCAGAGGCAACAGCCATCAGGGCCTATCAGAGGCAGTAGTCATCAGAGATTTTCAGAGGAGGCAGCCATCAAGGACTACCACGCCTGCTAAGAACTACTCCAAGCCTGCCAACATGAGGGACAACCAACTGGCTAAAGGCCAGCATAAGAAGACAAGCACCAAACCCCAGTTCAATATGGTACCACCAGAACCCAGCTATCCTACTAGAGCAAGCCCTGGATATCCTAACACAACTGAAGCTCAAGGAAATGACCTTAAATTTAATCTTATGAAGATGATAGGGGCCTTTAAGGAGTAAATGAGTAAATACCTTAATGAAATACAAATAAATACAATTAAACAAGAGAAGAAAATAAATAAAGCTATCCACGATCTGAAAATGGAACTATAGAGGCAATAAAGAAAACACAATCTGAAGCAATCCTAGAAATGGAAAACCCCAGAAAGAGAACACAGACCCAAGTATCACCAAGAGACTACAAGAGATGGAAAAGAGAATCCAGGCATAGAAGATATGATTTTTAAAAGTTGATACATGGGTCAAAGAAAATGCTTCTCAAAGGTTTCTAATAAAGAACATTCACAAAATTTGGAAGACCATGAAAAGACAAAACCTACGAATAATAGAAATAAATGAAGGTGAAAATTCCCAGCTCAAAAGCCCAGAAAATATCTTCAACAAAATCAGAGAAGAATATTTCTTTAACTTAAAGAAAGAGATGCCTATAAACATACAAAAAAAACAAAAACAAAAACAACGCCATAGAACACCAAGTAGATTGGACCAAAAAAGAAAATCCTCCTACCACATAATAATCAAAACACTAAATGTACAGAATAAAGAAAAAAATATTGAAAGCCACAAGGGATAAGGGCCAATCAACAGACCTAATAGAATTACACCAGACTTCTCAACAGGAACTCTAAAAGCCAGAACATCCTGGATAGATATCTTCCAGACCCTACAAGGCCACAAATGCCAGCACAGATGACTATACCCAGCAAAAATTTCTATCCATAAATGGATGGATAGAAATTCCATGACAAAAGCAAATTTAATCAGTATCTTTCCAGTCTTACAGAGGATACTAGAAGGAAAATCCCAACACAATGAGGGTAACTAAACCCAAGAATATACAGGAAATAAATAAATTTACACCAGCAAAAACAAAAGAGGCGACACACTCACACACTACCACCACCAATATCAATTACAAGAATCAACAATCATGGTCATTAATATCTTTCAACATCAATGGACTCAATTCCCCAATCAAAAGAGACATGTTAACAGAGTAAGTGGGAAAACAGGACCCACTAATCTGCTGCACATAAGAAATACATCTCTGAAACAAAGATAGATATTAACTCAGATTGAACGGCTGGAAAAAAGTGTACCAAGCAAATGGACCCAAGAAATAAGCAGGAGTAACTATTCTAATATCTAATTAAATAGAATTTCAGCAAAATTAATCAAAAGAGATGAGGAAGGACACTTAATACTCATCAAAGGAAAATTCCACTAAGATTTCATCTTAATTATGAACATCTATGCCCCAAATGCAAGGGCATTTGTAAAAGAAACATTAGTAAAAGAAACCCCACACATTAATAGTGAGAGAATTCAATACCCCACTCTCACCAACAGACAGGTCAACAAGACAGAACTAAAAAGAGAAATAATGACAGTAACTGATGTTATGAATCAAATGGACCTAACAGATATCTACAGAATATTTCACCTCAAACACAAAAGAATATACCTTCTTCTCAGCACCACACAAAACTTTCTCCAAAATTGACCATAAAGTAGGTGACAAAGTAAGCCTCAACGGATTCAAGAAGATTTGAGCTAACCCCTTGTATCCTATCAGACTACCATGGGTTAAAGCTGGAACTCAACAACAGAAACAATAGAAAGCCTACAAACTCATAGAAACTGAACAACTCTGTACACCATGGCCAATGGGTCAGAGACTAAATAAAGAAAGAAATTAAATACTTTCTAGAACTCAATTAAAATGAAGGCAGAATATACCCAAACTTATGGCAAACAATGAAAGCAGTGCTAAGAGGAAAATTCATAGCACTAAATGCCTTCATAAAGGAATCGGAAAGATTTCATACTAGCAACTTAACAGCACATCTGAAAGCTCTAGAATGAAAAGAATCAAACACACCAAATAGGAGTAGAAGGCAGGAAATAATCAAATTCAGGGCTGAAAGCAATAACTTAGAAACAAAGAGAACAGTACAAAGAATCAACAAAACTAAAAGCTGGTTCTTTGAGAAAATCAACAAGAAAAACAAATGCTTAGCCAAACTAACTAAAAGGCAGTGAGATAATATCCAAATTAACAAAATCAGAAATGAAAGGGGAACATCACAACAGACACTGAGGAAATGCAAGGAATCATTAGGCCTCACTTCAAAAGCCTGTACTCCACAAAACTGGAAAATCTAAAGGAAATGGACAAATTTTTTTGATAGATTCCACATACCAAAGTTAAATCAAAACTAACAATCTAAATAGTCCTAATACCCTTAAGTAAATATAAGCAGTCACAAAAGTTTCCCAACCAAAACCAAACCAAACCAAACCAAACAAACAAACAAAAAAACCCAAACCCAAGGCCAGGTAGTTTTAGCACAAAATTCTACCCAGACTTTCAAAGAGCTAATGCCAATACTCCTCAAACTAGCCCACAAAACAGAAACTGAAGGAACATTGCTAAACATTGCTAAACTATGAAGCTACAGTCACCCTGATACCTAAACCACACAAATAGTCAACCAAGAAAGAAAATTTCAAACCATATCCTCATGAACATTGATGCAAAAATATTCAATAAAATACTTGCTGCAAATGGGATGTAAAGTGAATAAATAAATGAATTAATTTAAAAAATTCCAGGGCACATTAAAATTTCTTCAGAGGCACATTTGTATCAGCTTGCACATGAAACTTACCTTCCATGTATTCTAGAATTTCGATAATGTTCTTCAGTATTATGGTCTTCCCATTTGTAACCTAATATATATTATTAGAAAATGTATAATTTATTATTGGAAATTATAAAAATTTTAAGTTACTATCCTCAGTGAACTATGCTTGCTTTATTTACCACATTCGTTCTCTTTCACAATAAAAATTACATAAGAGCATCAGTATCCAAGGACCACTTTTCTCCATATTTTAAAAAGTGAAAGAAAGTTCAGTCTTACCTATAGCAGTGAGGTTCCTATAGGTCTCCAGCATCACATCTTTGTAGAGACTATTCTGGGAAGGATCCAGCAAAGCCTCCTCTTCCCAGCTGAAGTTTATATGCACATCATCATAGGTCACTGCATCCTAAAGTGTCCCATACTTGTGTAACACAGAAAGCATAATACTGACAACATTGTAAAATGTATGCTTCTTTGACAATATAGTTATATAATTCTGGTGCTTTCCACACTTATTCCATGACGCAGAAGTTCTGATGTAATTACCAAATCATTTTAGAAGGAAACTGAAAAGGAGGTTCATCCCTATCGGTTCTGGGCCCTTTGGATAGGATATAGCCTTGCAAGAGAAATACCTACTAAAGGATACACAGAGACAAACAGATCAACAGTACTGAGTACACATCAGAGAAACCGTATGAACAATCAAGCACAAACAAAGGATGGGCAAGCTGGCCGTATTGACTCATGCCTTTAATCCTAGCACTCAGAAGGCAGAGGCAGGTGAATGTCATTGAGTTAGAGGGCAGACTGAGCTATGAAATGAGTTCTAGGACAGCCTGAGGTACTTTTTATGTCCTTGACAACCCCATAAAAAAAAGTTGGTATAATGTCCTTGAGGAATGTATACAATGTACTTTTGTTCATCCAAATGCTGAATTTTCTACCACACTATCTGGTTTCACATTGCACTGTGATGTTCTATATTGCCAATAAAAACAGCCAGCCAATGCTGATCAATGGAGAGAATAGGGTGGGACATCCTGGTTAGGAGGGGAGGAGAAAGGAGTGAGTGGGAGGATGGTTCGGAGAGGAGAGGACTGGGAAATATTAAGAGAAACAAACTGGACCTAAGATATGACTAAAAAGCAAGCATAATGTGGGAAATCTGAATGGGAAGAAGCTCTGCAGGCTTGGAGGCTTAGGATGGAGTAACTATTGCCCAGCATTGTGCTCTAGGTTAATTAAATAAATCCTAGTCTCTGTGTGATGATTTGGGTATACAGCTGGTTTAGGAATAACCACTGTTTAACTAAAAGATAAATCAATATTAAATATTAATAATCATCACAAAAAACAACCAAATAAAAATGATAGACAAAAACTCCAAAGGTCTAACTGAAGTTATTCAAAGAATTATGCATCCACTCCAGTTTGTATTCATTCCCCAAAAGCCTGGAGTGTCGCAGTTTAAAGTAGAAGATTAATAAAATCTTACTAAAAGAAAATGCATTTTTAAATAATTAGATATGGACAGATGAAAATGTAACCGGTGTATATGTATATCATAAAAATCATAGGGGAGGAGAGAGGGCTCAGGAATAAAGAACACTTTCTGGTCTTCTAGAGGAGATGGGTTCAATTACCAGTACTTACATGGGGCTCGCAACTATCAATAACTCCAAGTTCAGAGGTTCTGAGGTTGTCTTCTGACTACTGTAAACACCAGATACACAATATATGATGAACATCCGTGCGTACAGGCAAAGACCAATAATCATTTTTTAAAATATCAAAACAGAAAAGGTAAGAAGAATGTTATGCAATTTCAATGCAATGACAAAGGAGACTCAGACAGTATGAATGTAATGAATACATGCCGTCCCGGGAGATAGAATGATACCCTCTGCAAAAGTTCAAAATTCAAGATGTAGGTGAAGCTCAGCACACCAGCATATGCTTGCTGTCTTAAAAAAAGAAAGCAAGAAAGCAAGCAAGGAAGGAAGGAAGGAAGGAAGGAAGGAAGGAAGGAAGAAAGAAAGAAAGAAAGAAAGAAAGAAAGAAAGAAAGAAAGAAAGAAAGAAAGAAAGAAAAAGAAAAACCTACACTCCAGGCCCACCAGCCAGTAATACAAAAATAAAAATGCCAGGGATGTTGGCCCACTTGATAGGCAGAATCAGGTGAATCAAGGTCAACCTGGGCTCAAAAGCTAGGTTCATGACAGCCAGAGCTACACAGGGAAAACTTGTTTTCAAAAACAAAATCAAAAATAACAAAATGTAAAATATATATCAGGCTGGCAAAACGGCTTAGCAATGATGTTTGTACTATATCTGGGATTACATAGCAACAGAGTCTGTAATTATGGTGAGGGCCTGGCAGCACAAGAAGGAAGTTGGCTGATCAGTTAAAACTACAAGAAAGTAGATACAATGAACTGACATGGGAGGTGTGTGTGTGTGGAGGCTATAGACACTCAAATCTCATCCCCAATGAGGAAACTTCCTCCAGAAAGGCTCCACCTATTAAAGATTCTACATGTACCTCAAAGAAAGCCATCATAATTCTATCCGGGAGCTTTTCCAGATGCTGGGGTGAAAACCTACTAGTTCAGAGAGGCAGAGAAAGTACCCAGCTGACCTTTCTACTCAGCTCACATTTCAGAAGGAAAAGGCTAAAGGCTCAAGACTAAAAGCTTGCAAGCTCAGCTGACAGCCCAGGAGGAAAAAGTCTGCTAGCTCACCCAACAGCCCAGGAGGAAAAAGCCAACAGCCAAAAGCCCAAGAGCTAGAGAGCTAAAGCACTAAGGAGCCAAAACTCAAAAAAACTCTTTCTTCTTCACACTGTCTTAAATACCCTTCTATCAAAATCCATCCTTTCTGTAAATCCCTGCTCTGCCTCTTGACCTAGGGTTAACTTTATTAAATCCTGTGTAGAGAAAGCTCTAGGATTAAAGGTGTGTGCTAGGGCTGAACCACACCACAATCACCTGTTTACAATACAGAGAAAGTCTTTTTAATTAAAGGTATGTGTTAGGGCTGAACCACAATAAACAAAAGACAGGTTTTTACAGTTCACAATCTCAGGGTTCACAACGGGATCAAATATCCTGTGACAGATCTTTATAGTCTATAACAGCCCCAACACTGCTCAAATGCCCAAAATCTCTTTTGACACTCAGAGCAATCTCTTAACTATGGCATCTTGTAAAATCAGAAAACAAATTATATTTTTCCAACATACAAGGGCACAGATACATATTCCCATTTAAAAAGAGGAACAAGAACATAGTGACAGAAGATTGCGCAAGGGAAGTCTGAAAATCAGCAAGGAAAACAGCAAATCCTGTAGCTCTGTCTCAGACACATGGGGCTTTGAAAGGGCTTAGATGGCTCTGTCCATGCAGCTTCTCATCTCTCTCTCTCTCTCTCTCTCTCTCTCTCTCTCTCTGCCTCTCCCTCTTCTTCTACTTCCCACCATGCAACTTCTCATCTCTCTCTCTCTCTCTCTCTCTCTCTCTCTCTCTCTCTCTCTCTGCCTCTCCCTCTTCTACTTCCTACCGAAATCCTATGATCTCAACTTCCACTGTCTGCATTGGTCTTAACAATTCCATCTTTCAGGTCCTACGAGAATAGTTGAAAAAAGCTCTGTGTACAGCTTTTGATGTTTTTTGCCATCTAAAGTACTGCTGTCTTCCACATTCCTCCAAAGACAACATTTGCAGGTTCTTTGCTGCAACAAAATCACTTGTTGGGTATGATATTTTGTTCTAATTGCTTCTCTATTGCTGTGTGTGATTAAATCCTCTATCCGAAAGCAACTCAGGTAGTGAATGGGTTTGTTTGGTGATACTGCCAGATCACAATCCATCATTGTGGGAGCTTAGGATATAAATTCAAACTAGAAACTGAGGCCAAAAGCCATGGGGAAACATCGTTTCCTGGACTTCTCTCTTCCTTGATCTCTGTCTCAAGCTCAGCTGGCACTCTTAACCAGCCCAGGCACACTTGCTTAGCAATATTGCTATCATCGGTAGAAAGCCTTCCCATATTAATCATTAATCATCAACCAACACAATGTCTCAAAGACATAGCAACCAGCCATTTTCACCTGGGAATGCCCTCAACTGATGCCCCCTGAGATGACTCTAAGCTATGTCACATTGACAGATGAAGCTAACTAGGACACAGAGACAATAATATATAAAAATGTTTTAAAAAGTCAAGACCAATGTAGTAACCATATCAATCACTTAAATACCAAACACCCATATGTTAGCAACAACTGGAAAATATATATATGCCAAGAAATAAAAACAATGGAGCTTCAAAGATAAAAAACTAAAACTCTTTCTTCACAGAACGTCCCCAGACAAAATTCAAGGAACTCATAACATAGTATAGTACATTTTTTGAATACAACAATAGATGAAGGCCCATCATTTTCCAGAGAAACAATAATATAATTAGATATATAATAAATAAAATCACAGAACACAAATGACAACACTAACAAAATGAGACACAAAAACATGCCAACAAATATAACACAGTCCCTTAAACAAGGACTACAAGATTCTAATCAAAATCAGAATCAAAGAAATCACTGGTTAATCTTTTCACTGTGCATTCCAGTTAGTTCTCTCCTTTGCCAGTAATAGAAAATAGGTTGGGTGAGGAGGGCTGTTACACCGAAATTAGAGAGATTTTCATGAAGCACTTTGATGTTTCAACATTGTAGAACATAGTTTTGACTACTAAAAATGGCTGCCTCCTTATGACAAAGGAAAGGATTGGGTTTTAAAAAAAGTGTATGATTTGTATTGCAACTTTTTTTGCTCTAATTGCTTTATAAGTCATAAACACTATGAAAACAAGTTTCTCCACATTTTCAGGTGTATGTTTGTGTGAGACAGAATGTCTGACAAGTATATACAGGTGACTCACCAGAGCAGGGTGTCAGATTCCCTGGATCTAGAGTAACAGGTAGTTATGAGCCTCCTGATCTGGGTGTTGAGATCTGAACTCAGATCACCCCCAAGAACAATACATCCTGAGTAACTTGATCTACCCACATATTATTAATCTAATAAACTAAAAGTCTTTCATAGATTAACAACAACAAACCTAAATAAATAAAGAAGTAAATAAATGATACTTGGAAACATTTTATTAATATCATCATTAAAATGGTGGGTATGATCAATTTGCTGTATAAATTTAATACAATCCAATGAAAAGTCTCAACAATTTATAACAAAAAATCTGATTTAAAAGCTACATGCAAAGTAGAAAACAGAATGCTCAACACGATTATAAAGAACTAGTACACACATTGACACAGTGTGTCTTCTACGTTTACCGCAGACTTACAATAATCAAGAATCTGTTCAGTAGTTGTAAAAGAATAAAGGGATAGAGAGAAAAGGCAAAGAACAAGAGCATAAAAATATAGTCAAGTTTTAATCAAAAGACTTAAGGAGACTCAGACAAAAAAACTATGATCTTGACCAATATTACCCAACTACTAATAATTCTATGTCTGTAGAAATGTAATAGAGGTAGGCCACCTGCCTCATTCCCTTGGGTCCCTCGGGCAGACACCTGCTGCCTAACCACAGGCCACACTAGCCAGATGACCAGATAGGCTGCCCACCCTAGCCCCAGTACCATCTCTCTACCTTGTCACCATATCACAGCCCTTAAATTGCTGAACAAGAGGCCATACCAGCCACAAAAATCCCAGGTTCCAACTCGGGCAGAGTCTTCCAGCTGGACCAGATCCCACCCAAGTCTGCAGAACTCCTGTTCCTCACTTGAGTCAAGAGCCTCTGCTCAACTTCGGGCCACATATGTCAGAAGACCAGAGAGAAAACAGAAACCAAGAGATAGAACACCAACTATGGCCAGGGCAATACGTCACCACCAGACCCCAGATCCTGAATATTCCAACACAGCAGAAGTACATTACAAACATCTTAAGACCAACTTTATGAAGATGATAAAGATCCTTAAAAAAGTGAATAAATCCCTTAAAGAAACTGAGGAAAAGATAAACAACAACAACAACACAAAATTGGAGGAAATTAGTAAACCCCATAGCAAAAGCCAAGAAAAAACAAACAGTTGAATGAAACCAATAACGGTGTTCAAGACAAAAACAAATGGAAATAAAAGCAAAAAAACAAAAAACCAAAAAAACAAGAACTGAGATAATTCTGGAAATGAACAATCTAGATAAGTGAACAAAAACAGATGCAAGCATCACAAACAGCTTTCAGGATTTGATACTATGGAAGAAATAGTTACATTGATCAAAAAATATTAAATAAAAATATTCCTGACACAAACATCCAGAAAATCTGTGACACCATGAAAAGTCTAAACCTAAGAAAAACAGGATTAGAGGAAGGAGAGGAATACCAGCTTAAAAGACCAAAGAATATTTTCAACAAAATAATGGAAGGAGCTTTTCATAACCTATAGAAGGAGATGACTATAAACATACAAGAAGCATACAGAACACCAAAAAGACTGGACCATAAAAGAAATCCCTACCACTTAACAATTAAAACACTAAACATACTTGAGAAAGAAAGAATATTAAAAGCTGCAAGGAAGAAACACTAAGTAACATATAAAGATAGACCTATTAGAAGTACACCTGACTCCTCAATTGAGACTCTAAAAGTCAGAAGGGCTTGGACAGATGTGCTGTAGACTCCAAAGAGACCACAGATGCCAGCCAAGACTACTATACCTAGCAAAACTTTCAATCACCACCGATGGAGAAAACAAAATATTCCACAGTAAAGTCAAATTTAAACAATATCTATCTACAAATCCAGCCCTATAGAAGGAGCCAGAAGGAAAACTCCAGACCAAGAAAACACAGGAAATAAATAACTCCTCTACAGCAAAACCAAAAGAAGAGCAACACACCACAACCACCAACACCAAAATAACAGGAGCCAGCAATCACTGCTCATTAATATCTCTCAACATCAATGATGTAATTCCCCAATAAAGAGACTCAGGCTAACAGAATGGCTGTGTAAACAGGACCCTTCATTCTTCTTCATACAAACAAACAAACAAAAAAAAAAAACCAAAAAAACCCCCACCTCAGCAACAATGACTGATATTACCTCAGAGTAAAGGGCTAGAAAAAGGATTTCCAAGCAAACTGACCCAAGAAGCAAGCTGGAGTTGCCATTCTAATATCTAATAAATCAACCAAATAGACTTTTAATCAAAAGATATGCGGAAGGACACTTCATACTCATCAAAGGAAAAAATCCACCAAGATAATGTCTCAATTCTAAACAACTATGTCCCAAATACAAGGGTACCACATTTGTAAAAGAAATGTTACTAAAGCATGATCACACATTGATCCCTACACATTAGGAGTGGGAGACTTCAACATCACACTCTCACCAAAGGACAGGTCATCAGGACAGAAACTAAACAGAAAAATAACTAAACTAACAGATGCCATGAATAAAATGGACCTAACAGAACATGACACCAAACACACAAAAAATTACACATTCTCAGAACCTCACAGAACTTTCTCCAAAATTGACTATATACTTGGTCACAAAGCAAGCCTCAACAAATACAAGAAAATTGAAACAATCTTGTGTATCTTATCATACCACCATGGATTAAGGCTAGATTTCAAGAACAGAAGCAAGAGAAAACCAACAAACTCACAGACAACTGAACAACTCTCTAATCAATGACCACTGGGTCAGGGAAGAAATAAAGAAATTAAAAACTTTCTAGAATTCAATGAAAATGAAGGTACAACATACACAAACTTATGGGACACAATGAATGCAGTACTAAGAGGAAAGCTCATAGCACTAAGTGCCTTCATAAAGAAATTAGAGTGTTCTTATACTACCAATTTAAAAGCACACCTAAAAGTCCTAGAAAAGAAAGAAAATAGAGAGAAGCAAAAGACACACAAGAGGAGTAGACAGCAGGAAATAATCAAACTCAGGGCTGAAATCAATAATTTAGAAACAAAGAGAACAATACAACGAATCAATGAAACCAAGAGCTGGTTCTTTGAGAAAATCAACAAGATAGACTAACTAAAAGGCAGAGAGACACTGTCCAAATTAACAAAATCAGATATGAAATAGGGGCCATAACAACAGAAAAAATCCAAAGAATCATTAGGTCTTACTTCAAAAGCCTATATTCCACAAGAGTAAAATATCTAAAGGAAAGGGACAACTTTCTTGATAGAGTTAACATACTTAACATTAAAGTGAAGATCAGGTAAACAGTTTAAACAGTCCTATAACCCCTAAGGAAATAGAAGCAGGCATCAAAAGTCTGCCAAGTAGATCAAAGACCTCAACATAAAACCAGACACACTAAATCTATGAGAAGTGGGGAAGAGGCTTGAACTCATTGCTACTAGATACAACTTCCTGAACAGAACACCAACAGCTCAGGCTCTAAAATCAACAATTAATAAATGCAACCTCATAAAACTAAAAAGCTTCTGTAAGGAAAAAGACAATGTCAACCCAACAAAATGGTATATTACAGGTTGGGAAAATACTAACAAACCAAATAATTTAAAAATGGAGTACAGAGAATTCTTAACAGAGGAATCTCAAATGGCCGAGAGGCACTTAAAGAAATGTTCAATGGCATAGTCATCAGGAAAATGCAAATTAAAATGACTTTGAGATTACATCTTATACTCATCAGAATGGCTAAGATGGTTCCCTAGTAAGGGGGCTGTCTCTGACATGAACTCAGTGGCTGGCTCTTTGATCACCTCCCCCGGGTGGTGCAACCTTGCCAGGCCACAGAGGAAGATGAGGCAGCCAGACCTGATGAGACCTGATAAGCTTGGGTCAGATGGAAGGGAAGGAGGTCCTCCCCTATCAGGGGACTAGGGAAAGGGAATGGGGGCAGAAGAAGGAGGATGAGTGGGACTGGGAGGAGACAGGAAGGGGGCTGCAGCGGGGATAAAAGTAAATAAATTATAATAAATAAATTAATTAAATTAAATTAAAAAAACCTCAAGTGACAGTGCATGATGGTGAGGATGTGGAGAAAGGGGAACCCTCCTCTGTTGCTGGTGGAGTGCAAACTTGTACAGTGACTTAGGAAATCAATCTGGCACTTTCTCAGAAAATTGGAAATAGTACTTACCTCACACCCCAGCTATACCTCTTCTGAACATATACTCAAAAGATGCTCCACCATACTGCAAGGACATCTGCTCAGCTACATTCATGGCAGCTTTATTCAGAATATCCAGAAACTGGAAACAACCTAGATATCCCTCAACCTAAGAATGAATAAAGAAAATATGATACATTTACACAATGGAATACTACTCAGCTATTAAAAACAAGGACATCATGAACTATGCAGGTAAATGGATGGAACTAGAAAGGATTATCCTGAGTGAGGTAACACAGACCCAGAAAGACACACATGGTATGTACTCACTTATAATCAGGTATTAGCCATGTAACACAGGGTACCTACAATACAATTCACAGACCCAAAGAAGCTAGCTAACAAGGGGTTCCAAGGGAGTGTCACAGTACAATAAGGGCAAGGAGTCTTTGTCTGCCCAGGGGAGGCAGCATTACGACAGGAAACAAGAGTGGCTATGGGGGACAGACTAGGCCTAGTTTCTACAAAAAGGCTAAAACTACAAAGAAGATTGTGCTGAGACTTGAGTGTGTTGAGCCCAACTGCAGATCTAAGAGGATGCTGGCTGTTAAGAGATGCAAGCATTTTGAACTGACTGGGTGGCGACAAGAACGGAAATGGCCAAGTGATCCAGTCCTAAGGCGATTTGGTTATGAAGACAATAAAATAAAACCATGAGCTTTTGTTCACCTCATTTGATTGCAGTTGGTCTTTTGGGTAGGAATAAACTAAAGTTTGTACTTGGGAAAAAAAATGGGATAGAGATCTAAACAGAGATTCTCAATAGAGGAATCTCAAATGGCCAAGAAACACTTAAAATGTGCAATATCCTTAGCCTTCATGGAAATGCAATCAAAACTATTTTGAGATTCTATCCTACTCCTGCCAAAATAGCTAAGAGCAACAAAATATGTGGCAGCTCACACTGGCAAGGATGTGGAGCAATGGGCACACTCATCCGTTCCTGTTGGGAGCGCAAACTTTACAGCCACTTTATGGAAACCAGTATGGTGGCTCCTCAGACGGAGGAGAGTTGAGACCTCAAGGCTCCGCCACACCACTCTCGGGATATACCCAGAAGACACTCCATTCTACCACAAGAACACTGGCCATCCAACTGTATCCATATATATCAATATCAAATTAATTCATAGTTTCTGGCTTTACTCATATTAGCCAAAAACTGGAAACAACCTAGATGTCAATTAAAGAACGAATAAAGAAAATGTGGTGTATTTAAACAATGGAGCATTACTCAGCTGTTAGAAAAAACAGAATCAGGAAATCTGTAGCCAAATGTATGGAACTAAAAAAAAAACATCATCTTGAGTGTGGTAACACAGACCCAGAAAGACAAACATGGTATGTACTCACTTATAAGTAGATATTAGCTGTTAAGTGAAGGATAACCACACTACAATCCAGAGAGCCTAAGTAAAAAGAAAGGGGGTGGGGTGGGGGGGGGGAGAGACAGGAGAGGAAGGATCTCCCTGGGAATTGGAAATAGATTTGGGGGGGGGGTCTGGGGTGTGGGGAACAGGATTGATCAGGTGGGAAGGGAGGGGCGGAGGGTGAGTGTATGAGGAAAGGCCACTGGAATAGGTGAGCATTTAGGGGAAAGTGTGGGATCCTAGTGCAATGGAACGTTCCTGGACCCTATGAGGGTGACCCTCGTAATGGAGGATATGAAGCCTGAATAGACCATCTTCATAAGCAGGCTAGGCTCCCAGTGGCGGGACTGGGGCACCAACCTGGCAACCAAACCTTCTACCCACAACCCACTGCAAGATGTGCTGCGGCAGTGGCGCAGAGCTCGGAGGCGTGGCCAACCAATGACTGGCCTCACCTGAGGCCCATGCCGTGAGAGCGTGAGAGCGAGTCCATGCCTGATAGTGCCTGGATGGCCAGGAACCTGAAGGTGGGTGGCTCAGAGAACTAGGGTTGAGTCAAATAGTACTGACCAAAAAAAAAAA
>CM053764.1:65760225-65779519 GCA_028658305.1 Pachyuromys duprasi
AAAAAAAAAAAGTCAATGAAATGAGTCCCGATGATATTCTGCTGTGTTTATAGATGCTGCCTAACCCAGTGGTTATCAGAGAGGCTTCCTCCAACAGCTGATGGGAGCAGACACCCATACCCAAACATTAGGCAGAGCTCCAAGAACCCTGGGGAAGAGACGGAAGGATTCTTGTAGCCAGAGGAGTTGAGAACATCATGAGAACACAGCCTACAGAAAAAACCTAAGGATGGCACATAGGAGCTCAGGGAGACGAAGAAACAGCCACGGAGCCTGCATGGGTCTGTGGTAGGCCCTCTGCACACAAGCTGTGGTTTTTCATAGAACTTCTAACAGGGGAAATGGGGCGTCTCTTCTGTCTGCTCGTGGGACTCTTTTGCTCCTGATGTCTACCATCTCCTCGTCCACCACTGATATGAGGGTCTATGCCTAGTCTTCTTGCATCTTGTTATGCCTTGGTCAGTAGATAGCGCTGCAAGGTCTGCTCTTTTCTGAAGGAAAGTATAGGAGCAGTGGAGATGAGGAAGGCGGAAGATGGGGCGGATGCTGAAAGGGGGGGGAGGGGGGCTTTGGTCAGAAGGTATTGTATGAGAGAAGAAGGGGACAGAGGAATTCAACTTCCACAAAAGTAACTCGAAGTGACCCCTAAACTATTGCCTTTGACCCACCAGCTGCTGCTATTTCTTCCGAACACAGAGGTCCCAGGCTCTAGAGTTCTCCCTGGAAATGAATGTGATCAGAAAGGTCTGCTACAGCTTTGTAGCCCCTCATGCCCTCCTGCGGTTTCAGGCAAACCCAGACCCAATGAAGCTCACATACGAAATGACATTTAAGAATAATTTGATGTCTACCCCTGCAACAGGAGTGCGATCTGCCTTACCTACCTCCTACCCACTCAATCCCCCACACACCCGAGAAACCTCTGCAGCTCAGAAACTCCTTTTGTCCCTGGAACTGAAGTCCCCTGAATCATGGGAAGTTAAAGGGATTCTTTCTTCCTAATTTTTATTTTTAAATTTTATTCATTTATTTGGTTTTTGAGACAAGGTTTCTGTGTGTAACCTGGGCTGTCCTGGAACTCACTCTGCACACTAGAACTACTTTGAACTCAGAGATCTGCCCATCTCTACCTCCTGAGTGCTGGGATTAAAGGTGTGCAACACCACCGATCAGCTTTTACAATTTTTATTTATGTATACGGTATATGTGTATGTTTGTGTCTACAATGTGTGTGTGTGTACCCAGGGAGGTAAGAACACATCATCAGGTCACCTGGAGACGGGGTTATAGGCAGTTGTGAGCCATAGGATACGGGTCCTGGTAACTCTGGTCTTCTGGCAGAGAATCAAGTGCTCTTAAGCGCTAAGCCATGTCTCCAGCCATAGGATTCTAATCAAGTATTGCTGAAGGATGATCCTCATCACCTCTTTTCTACCAGTTTCTAACCTATTTGTAAAACTTACAAGACAAACCAAAAAGCAGAACATAATGTTCAAGACTTGTAGAAACCAGACTTCCATTTTTCCATTCTGTCTTTCCAAGACACATCTGAAGTGGCACCTGTGTGGGCATACTGGTTAAGTGACATTACACATGGCACAGCCTCCCTCAGCTGTGGCTGTAGAGCCCCCTCTCCCCAGGGAATCCATAGCCAGGGAAGCTCAGAAGCCAAGAACATCAGCCTAGGCCACCACATAGACAGACCGTAGTCTGGTTCACAGTCCATCCCAGGACCAGCAGCTGACAGTTTAACTGGTCTGCTTCTCCTGATCTAGACAGCGTCCCCCACACTGAACATGGTTTGGCTAGGGGACTCACAGCTTTCTATAGCATCACCAGAGGAGAATCCTGAAAGGGACTGGTAAGCTATCTTCCACGAGTGCTTCTGATTGCTAGGCCTTCCCAGAGTCTCTCCTGAGCAAGGGCCACCCAGCAGCTGAGGGACAGTAGCAGCTCCCCTACTTGGTGAACAGAGATCAAATGACTTAGATAACACAGGCCTTCCTAGCTCTGCCTTCCACCCCAGGGGCAGACAGGGCCCTAGTCTGAAATTTTCTATTTTAGTAGAAATTCTTATTATCTCCCAGAGCACTTCCTGTTCCTCTTCCCAAGACATGGAATCTCTTGTGTGCACATTCCATTTCATAGTCAATATCCAGTGGAGCCATTTCTTTGCCTCACAGCTGGAAATTCTGCATGAAAACTTAGAAAAATTCAAACAGTGACAACAATTAAAGCCCCCCCCCAAAAAAAGGTCATGAAATTGAATGCCAGGAATATATAGAAAGAAAGAAAAATAATTGAAAATTGGGGGGAGGAATTCCCAAGATGGTGGTACCAGTGTGTACCATATCTAAGACAGCAAAATCAGTGAGTGAACAGGCGGCTGCATCCAAAATACCAATGTTGCTGTTTCCCGGTCTAGAGGGGACATTATGGGAGTTGGGGACAATCAGATCCAGCCCCACGCCTGTAGCATCCCATGGGCACAGGAGTCATTAACTGTGAGCTCCCTGTACTTTCTGCACACTTAAGCAAGCACAGGGACCCTCCACTCCAGCAACCACACCTCGGATCCCTCACACTCCCCAGAGGGCAGCATCTGGATTCTAGGATCAGCACCCCAACCTCCAAACCACTGTTCTACTGGTCGTCTGTAGAGACTAGGTGGACAATAAAATCTTACTGAATCCCAGATCCCAGATGGTGGAGCCCAGATGAATCTGAGTGCCAGGAGCTCAGCTGCTTTCTGAGGCACTTGCATTCCCGCAGCTGCCACCCGAGGAGCCTGTGACCCCTTAGCTGCCACCTAAGGAGCTAAGCCCCCGTGGCTGCCACCAGAGATGCCCACGGCCTCCAAGGCTACCTCCTGAGACACCCGCGCCTACTCTTCAAGGTACCTCACCCCTACCCCTGCCTTCTGAAACACTCATGGCTGCATCCAAAACGCCAGCACCCATTCATGTTTCCCTGGACCTATCTCGCCATCCTGAAGACTCCAGAGACAGGAGGATTCAGTCTTCAGTGCAGCTCTTTTAGTTGAGGAGACCAGCAGGTCCTCACCTGATCATAAAGACAGGAGAAACCCAGCAGGTTCCAGGAACAAAAAGCCAAGACCATGGACAACCAGATGACTAAAGGCCAGCATAAGAACACAATCAACAAAGCCCAGGACCTCAGGGCTCCACCAGAAACCTCCCCCCAAAACAATGGATATTTTAATGTAGCTGAAACACAGAAAAGTGACTGTAAAATCTATGCTAATACAGTTATTAGAGGCATATAAAGAGGAAGTGAATAAATCCCTAAAGAAACACAGGAAAATACAACCAAACAAATAGAAGCCATCAAGGACAAACAGGACAACATAATCAAACAGGTGAAGGAAATAAATAAAACTGTTAAAACCTGAAAATGGAGTTAGAATCAATAAAGAAAACACAAACCGAGAAAACCCTGGAGATCAGGGTTAGAGATCAGGAACCACAGAGGTAAAGCATCAGCAACAGAATACAAGAGATGGAGAAGAGAACCTTAGGCATTGAAGATACAACTGAAGAAATAGATATATCTCTTCAAGAAAATATTAAAACAGAAAATTTTCTGACACAAAACATCAAAAAAACAAAAACAAAAACAAACCAAGGACACTATAAAAGATAAAACCTAAGAATAACAGGAATAGATGAAAAGAAGATTCCAAGCTCCAAGGATCAGAAAATATTTTCAACAAAATCATAGAAGAAAAATTTCCCAGCCTAAAGAAAGAGATGACCTTAAACATACAGGAATCCTACAGAACACAAAATAGACTGGACCTGAAAAGAAATTCCTCTTGCCACATAATAATCAAAATACTAAATCTACAGAAAAAAAGAAAAAAATATTAAAAACAACAAGGGAAGAAGCCCAAATAACATATAAAAGTATACCTATCAGAACCACATCTGACTTCTCAACAGAGACTATGAAAGCCAGAAAGGCCTGGGAGGATGTCATGCAGACACTAAGAGAACACAGATACCAATTCAAGTTACTATACCCAGCAAAAGTTTCAATCACTGTAGACGAAGAAAACAAGATATTCCATGACAAAACCAAATTTAAACAATATCTATGCAGCAACCCAGCCCTACAGAAGATACTAGAAGGAAAACTCACACCAAACAAGGTCAATTCCACCCAAGAAAACACAGGCTATAGATAACTTCACAACAGCAAAATCAAAAGAAAACAAGCACATAAACACACCATCACTCCAAAATCCACAATAAAAGAAACTAACAATCATTGGTCACTATTATCTACCAACATCAATGGACTCAACTCTCCAATAAAAAGACATAGGCTAACAGAATAGTTGCAAAAACAGGATTCAAAAAGTCTTCTGCATTCAAGAAACACAACTCTACAACAAAGATAGACACTAACTCAGAGTAAAGGGCTGGAAAAAGGTTTTCCAAGCAAACGGACCCAAGAAGCAAGATGGAGTAGTCATCCAATATCTAATAAAATAGATTTTCAACCAAAATTAATAAGGAGATGGGGAAAGAACACTTCATTCTCATCAAAGGGAAAAATCCATCACAATCCTGAACATCTATGCCCCAAATACAAGAGCACCTGTGTTCATAAAAGAAACATTATTAAAGCTCAAATTACACATTGATCCCAATGCATTACTACTGGGAGACTTCAATACCCCACTCTCACCAATGAACATATCATTGAGACAGAACCTAAATAGAGAAATAATGAAGCTAACAGAGGTCATGAACCACATGGACCTAATAGTTGTCTACAGAACTTTTCACCCAAACACAAAAAAAATACACTTTTTCCTCAGCACAACTTGAAACCTTCTCTGAAATTGACCATATAGTGGGTCACAAAGCAAACCCCAATCAATACATGAAAATTGAATTAACCCATTCTTCTTTATCAGATCATCACAGATTAAAGCTATACCTCAACAACAAAAAGCCTACACACTCATGGAAACTGAACAACTCCCTGCTCAATGATCACTGGGTGAGGGAAGAAATAAAGAAACTAATTAAAGGCTTCCTAGAATTCAATGAAAATTAGGGCACAACTTACTTAAATTGATGGGACACCATGAAAGCAGTGCTAAGAGGAAAGTTCAGAGCACTAAGTGCCTTCATAAATGAATTGGAGAGATCCTATACTAGCTACTTAATAGCTCACCAGAAGGCTTTAGAAAAAAAAGAAGCAAACTCACCCAAGAGGAGTGGACAGCAGGAAATAATCAAACTTAGGAATAAAATTTATAAATTAGAAACAAGGAGAGCAATACAAAGAGTCAATGAAACCAAGAGCTGGTTCTTCGAGGAAATCAACAAGATAGACAAACCCTTAGCCAAACTAACTAAAAGGTAAAGAGACAATACCCAAATTAACAAAATCAGAAATGAAAAGGGGGACATAACAACAGACACTGAGGAAATCCAAAGAATCATTAGGTCTTACTTCAAAAGCCTGAATTCCACAAAATTAAGAAATTTAAAGGAAATGGGTGATTTTCTTGATAGATTTCACAGACCAAAATTGAATCAAGAGCAGGTAAACAGATTACACAGCCCTAAGCAAACAGAAGCAGTTAACAAAAGTCTCTAAACACAACAAAACAACAACAAAAAGCCCAAAGCCAGATGGTTTAGCATAGAATTCTACCCAGCTTTCAAGAAGAGCTAACAGCAATCCTTCTCAACTAGTCCACAAAATAGAAAGAGAAGGAATATTAGCAAACTCAGTTTATGATGCCACAGTCACCCTGATACCTAAACCACACAGAGAATCAACAAAGAAAGAAAATCTCAGACCAATCTCCCTTATGAACATTGATGCAAAAATACTCCATAAGATACTTGCAAACCGAATTCAAGAACACATCAAACACATCAGCCACCACGATCAAGTAGGCTTCATCCCAGGATGCAGGGAAGGTTCAACATATGAAAATCCATCATTTAAACAAACTGAAAGAAAAAAAAATCACACGATCATTTCATTAGATGAAGAAAAAGCCTTTGACAAAATCCAACACCGCTTTATGATAAAAGTCTTGGGAGATCAGGGATACAAAGCCCATACTTAAACATAATAAAGGCTATATACAGTAAGCCAATTGCTAACATCAAACTAAATGGAGAGAAACTCAAAGCAATCCCACTAAAATCAGGGACAAGACAAGGTTTACTCACTCTCTCCACAGCTCTTCAAAATAGTACTAGAAGTTTTAGTTAGAGCAATAACACAACTAAAGGAGATCAAGGAGATACAAATCAGAAAGGAAAAAGTTAAAGTATCACTATTTGCAGATGATATAATATACATAAGCGACCTCAAAAACTCCAGCAGAGAACTCCTGCGGCTGATAAACTCCTTCCGCAAAGTGGCTGGATACAAGATTAATTCAAAACAATCTGAAACCCTCCTTTATACAAATGACAAACAGGCTGAGAAAGAAATTAGGGAAATCACACTATTCACAATAGCTACAAGTAACATAAAGTATCTAGGGGTATCAAACCAAACAAATCAAAGACCTGTATGACAAGAATTTCAAGTCTCTGAAGAAAGAAATTGAAGAAGATATCCTAATGTGGAGAGATCGCCCATGCTCAAGGATAAGTAGAATTAACAGTAAAAATGACCATCTTGTCAAAGTGCAATCCCCGTCAAAATGCCAACACAATTTTTCACAGACCTCAAAAAAAAACAATTCTAAACTTCATATGGAAAAACAAAAACTCATAACACCTAAAATAAATCCTCTGGAGTATCTCCATCCCTGACTTCAAGCTCTACTACAGAGCAATAGTAATAAAAACTGCATGGTACTGGCATAGAAACAGAATGGCTGATCAATGGAATCAAATCAAAGACCCAGAAATAAAGCCACACTCCTATGCACACCTGAGTTTTGACAAAGAAGCCAAGACCATACAATGGAAAAAAGACAGCATCTTTAACAAATGGTGCTGGTCTACCTGGGTGTCTACAGTAGAAAAATGCAAATAGATCCATATTTATCACCCTGCTCAAAGCTAAAGTCCAAGTGGATCAAAGACCTCAACATAAAACCAGATACACTAAATCTGCTAGAGAAGAAAGTGGGGAAGAGCCTTGACCTCATTGGCACAACTTCCTGAACAGAACAGCAAGAGCTCAGGCTCTAAGAGCAACAATCAATAAATGAGACCTCATGGAACTGAAAAGCTTCTGTAAAGCAAAGGACACTGTCGTGAGAACAAAATGGCAACCAACAGATTGGGAAAGGATCTTCACCAATCCTATACCCAACAAAGGGTAAATATCCAGAATATATGAACAACTCAAGAAGTTAAACACCAACAAACCAAATAATCCAGTTAAAAAATGGGATGCAGAGTGAAACAGAGACTTCTGAACAGAGAAATCTCTACTGGTGGAGAAGCACTTAAAGAAATGTTCAACATCCTTAGTCATCACAGAAATGCAAATCAAAATGACTCTGAGATTCTGTCTTACACCTGTCAGAATGGCTAAGATCCCAAACTCAGGTGACAGCACATGCTGCAAGGTGTGGAGAAAGGGGAACCCTACTCCATTGCTAGTGGGAGTGCAAACTTGTGCAACAACTTTGGAAATCAATCTGGCACTTTCTCAGAAAACTGGGAAAAGCCATACCTCAAGACCCAACTATACCACTCCTGGGCATACACCTGAAAGATGCTCCACCACATAACAAGGACATTTGCTCAACCATTTTCATAGCAGCTTTATTCTTAATAGTCAGAACCTGGAAACAACCTGGATGTCCCTCAACCTAAGAAGAACGGATAAAGAAACTGGTACATTTACACAATGGAATACTACTCAGCCATTAAAAACAAGGAGATCATGAAATCTGCAGGCAAATGGATGGAACTATAAAAGATCATCCTGAGTGAGGTAACCCAGAAGCAGAAAGACACAGATGGTATATACTCACGTATAAACAGATTTTGGTCATATAGTATAGGATAGACACACTGCAATGCACAGACCCCAAGAAGATAAGTAACAAGGAAGACCTGGGGAGGATGTGTAAATCTCACTCACAGGGAAATAGAATAGACAGAGGTAATGGTTGAAGTAGAAGAAAAGGAAGTGCTAAGAGAAATAAGAGTGGAGATCAGACCTGGAAAGAGCAGGTGGGAGGGCAGAGGGCCTGCAGAGAAAAGACAAATGGTGGCTGTGGGCATCTCTGCGACAAGCTGCAGACCTAAATCAGCATAGGGCTTTGGGAGGACAAACTCAGTCCTCATGTGCATAGAAGAGCTGGAGTGTCTGGGTAGGAGACTCCCCTATACTGAGGAAGAGAGAAGGGGGGTGTGGGAGGGAGGGTGGGACTGAAAGGAGAGGAGGGAGGAGCCTATGACTGAGATGTTAATTGAATTAATTTAAATCTTTTTAAAAAATTAAAAATGATGTAACTACAATTTTAATATTTTAAAGTTGAAACCAGCTTTATGGCCCCATGTGCTCCAGGGACTAGCAATCTGTGTAAGAGCACACCTTGTATTACTCACACCTTTTCTCTCAGGCTGTATATTTTCAGCCAGAAAAAAAAAAAAAACCTTCCTGTTAGCGTTACCACATCAGTTTGTCCAGGTTGTCTCTTTGGTTGAACTAATGTAACTACAGTAATTTGGTTTCTAGAAATAATTTCAGTTCTTTATTCAGATTCTTGATTGCCTAGTCTGTGGACCCAAGAAACAGACAGTAAGGACATTTGTTAATCATGTAAAGCTGATTACCTGAGTACCTGTGGGTAATCCCAGCTGCTATCAAGAGAGGAATGCTCTCACCCTCCTTCCTTGTGCTGTGACTACACCAGTTTCAAAGCTGGTCAGTGAACTCAGTTCTTACACAGGTTCCTCTTCATTTGTCATTCACCAATAAAGCTAGTGAGGTCAGAGCACAATCATCCCCTGGTCTCTTTTTCCTTCACTGACCAGTCAAGGCCCAGCCTGGAAGGAGTCCCAGGACTGTCCCAGGCAGCAGAGGCAGAATGAAGTGTGCAAAGAAATTCACAATTACATAGTGTGAGGCAAGCCTGGGCTCTAGGAGACAGGGATAAATACGTGGCACTTGAGAAAAATGGAATAAAATTCTTAATGATCAGGAAACATTGGAGAGTAGAAACAGATGAGATCAGTGATTCACTTAAAGAAAATGAAATTTTAAAAGTGATACCAATAGTTGACTTTTTTAAAAGTTAAAAATAATTTTAAAAACCCTTAGCTATACTGATGTGGAGATAGCAGGTCCTTCCTTAGTGGAGGGAATGCCATGATAAGACACACCAGTTGACCCTGCGCCCGTGCACAGGGTTCGCTGCTGAGATCTGCAAGCTAGCACACACAGCGATAGCCAGAGAGCGGCCCGACACACTTAACCGTGCCAAGCCAGACTGTTACGGGATCTGCCAAGTGTGTTCCTGGGTTTGAAAAGGAGTTATGCTCCCTCTTTGTGTGTGAAGGCTTCAGAGGAAGTGTTGCTTGATCAGGGCAGCCCTCAACACCAGTGTTTTCCCTCTTCAACACTTGTCACCTGCGGTCTCCTTGCCCGTGTGGCAGAACTGTGGTTTTCCTTTAGAGCACAGCGGGCCTTAATGGTGGTGGTCAGCCCGTAATGCCCCTTTGAGCTGCTTGGCAGGGGCCTGTCCTTTAATATGAGCATTGGGCTAGCACTGGACTGATGGTAAATCAGGGCTGTCTCCTTGGTTAACAGTTTGGAGCCAAATGTCTAGACCCGGTGAATGAACATCTGTGTTCTTGTGCTCTAACAAGCCTGGTTAGCATACTACTATCGCTTTGGGGGCATTTAAGAGGCAGCCCTCCCTAAGCTAAATTCTTTGTGTGGCTTACTATTTCATAACTCCTCTACATCACCAGTTCTAATCTTCTCCATCACAGCTTGGTAGTGGAGCGCTACGCAACACATGCCATTCCATTTACTACCTCCACAACATTAACTCCAAACGGACCTCACTCCTAAATGTGAAATTCTAGAGATACCGGAGAAACTAGGATTCCCTGAGTTTGGCAACCTGCCATCCCCTGAGGCACCAAAAGCATGGAGACGTCGACTGCAAGGATGTTTCTCCACACAGCCCCTCTTCCCAAAGCTCTGCACAGGGCCAGCCCTCAGACCGGAGTTATTCAGAGGCCACCACTTGGGCCAGGGAGTTGCAAGGACCACAAAGGCTCACACCTGATGCTACATCTGGCCACTAATTCCCACACTGCCACAGGCTTGCCCACGGGCTCCCGAGGCTCAGCCGCCCAGTCGACAGTGGCCCCTCGCTCCCCATATCGAGGCTTCCACGCTCCACCGCCGACCCCTCACAGGCGCTCAGCTTCAGAACCCAGACCGCAGCTTGGCTTGGCACCTGGAAGAGCCCGCCTCCCCTTCTGACTGCGGTCCGCCTGGAGGAGCTGATTGGCTAGTAAGATCTGAGTGGCAAAAGCACCTCCCTCATCGTTCCAGTGTGCCGAAGGGACACAACGATGTTTCCTGACACAGGTTTCCATCCCAAGGTCAAGACCTTTCCCAGATCTGCAGAGATTACCTGTCAGTAGCACTTGCTGTCTTCCTGCACTCAGGAAGCCCTTTTTCCTTCCGGACACGAGGTGGCTAGCTTGCACAGCCCCTTACCCAACGTGGAGTGGAATGATCTCCTGTCCAACAGGTGGAGGCATGCCCACAGTATTAAGAAGGAGAGATTTTTTTTTAGGAAATAAAACTTTTGTTCTGTGGCTGCGGTCTGAGGTCAGGTGAACTGCACCTATATTTAACCTCGCAGGCAGGGGTACTTTAGAGAATCCTGAGAGAAAAGCAGGAACCAGATCACAAACGCAATGATAGGTCTTTCTCCCTCCAGAAGGGTGGATGGCGGCTCCGTTCCTATAGCAGCTTTCCTCCTGAAATTCAGTTCAGGCTCCTGAGAAATTAGTAATAACGAAAAGTATGGCCTCCACGCTTACTTGAATACTTAGAAACTGTTCTAGGAAGAATGTCTTCTGTGAACGCTGTTGGTAGCCAGCATTCTTCCTGAGAGTTTAGGTGAAAAAGAGCAGAGCTGTATTAGCCAAGGTTCTCTAGATGAACAAAACTAATAAAATATATTTCTCTCTATGTATATAGAAAGCCATTCATTGGAATGGCTCATGGGCTGTGGTCCAGCTAGTCCAACAAGGGGTGTCTGTTAGTGTTTCTAGAGCACCGTGGCGTTAGGTCGCTGCCGCACGGGGACCAGCAGGCAGGGCACCTGCACGTACCTGAGCGGGAAGAAGCCCGACTGGCCATGCAGCATCCCCCAGTTGTCGTCGACGTGGTTGGTGAGTGTGATGAGGTCACCCTCACGGAAGCCCAGGTCACCATCATTCTCCAGCTCAAAGTCATACAGCGCCTTGCAGCTTGTCTGGTCCAGGGGTGGCATACTCCTGCTGGGCGTCCTTGCGGGTTTATCTGTAGATCTGAATGAGGAGGAAGCTGTGATCTTGTGCTGGGGTGCAGAGAATCCCCCATTGGGCTGCTCTGGCTCTCCAAGGTCGAGGGGCCCCGAGGTCGGGGCCTGAACTCGCGCTTGGGGCGTGAGGAGGCTTGTCGGCCAGCTCCTCCAGGATCCGCACTGCCTGCCTGTGGTGGTCCAGCTGGGCGTCCACCAGGGCCGAGAGCTGGCTCACCTGCTCGATGTCCGTCTCCAGGAGGTTGTGATGCTGGTCTCGGCCACCTCTTTGGACTCCTCGAACCTCTCCAGGGCCTGGCGCAGCTCCTCCTCGGGGATCTTGCCCTGTCTTTTCTTCTTGTAGTCAAAGTCCAGGCGGAGGCCCTCCAGCTTCCTGAGGTGATGCTGAATCTCCTTCAGGTCCTTGTCGCACAGGTTCTGCAGCGGGCCGATGAAGTTCTGCGTCACCTCGACGTCCAGCGAGTCCTTCCCCTCAGCCAGGCGCTTCATGGACTCGCCTGCGCCCAGCAGGGCGCCACCGAGGTTGACTCTCCGCCCAGCATCTCGCCATGGCGGACCACGCACTCGCCCAGCAGACCCTCTGACTGTGGGTAGCCGGGATTCTTCACCTGGCCCCGGATCTTGGGCACGGTGTTCTGCATAGTGAGCGTGGCCCGTGAGGCGGGACTGGGCAGCAGATATTCGATGGTTCTGACCACAGCCTTGCTGGTGACATCCACCTTCTTTTCCATCTCTTTGAAGTCATCATCCAGCTGGGTCCCCTCGGCCCCGCCAACCTTCTCGCTGACCAGCTGGCTGGCCTTGTAGAACTGCTTCTTCAGCCCAGCCACCGCCACCGACTGCCGCCTCTCGCCCTCAGGCCTCCCGCCGATTCAGGTTTCCCTGTGCTCGCCCCTCCCCCACTCCTGTAAAACTCCAAGCCCCGCTTTCTAAACTCAGGCTCCCAATCTTTCTGATCCCTAAGGTGCTATTTCCAAGCTTTTAAATAGCCAAAAATCTTTTCTTCCTGATATCTGTGTACTCTGTTCCTATTTTAAATGCTTTAAATTTCTTATCTAATGGTTTATATAGCTTTCTCATTGAGTTTACATTTACAAGCTTTCTTAATCATAACTAATTGTTTATCTTTTTAGACTAGACTACAACGACAAGCCTCATTTTTACATGGCATAAATTTTTATAAAAGTTCAAAGTTGTGTTTTACTATCTATAATTCAACCCTGCTTCAAAATAAATTTTATATAATAATAAGATTCAAAGTTATAAATATCTATTCAAGTTAAGTTGGTTTAAAAAAATATATCTAACTGCTTATGTCTCTTTCAGTTCTCAAATTCAGTTCTTAAAATGTTGCTGTTTCTCCTGCTATGATCCAGATTCACCACTAGGCTTTCTGCTAACGGGTTTGCTATAATAAATTCAAATATAATTTTAAAATTACTTTATACTGTTTTACTATATTGTTGGTTTTAAACTTACAGCTCAAGGGCTTGTTATTAAGTACAAGTTGTTTACCAATATTCTAAATTAAGAACTATTAATTTAAAAATATATTTATGTTAAAATTGGATCATTGTACTTTATTTCTACTATCAAAAGGTTAAACATGCTTGGTCTTATTTTCTAAAGATGTTATTAATCTATAGTATAGCCTTAAACTATTATAAGGTCATTGTACTATATCTCTAGTATCAAAAGTTTAAAATAGGCTTGGTCTTATTTTCTAAAAATAATATTATTATTAATCTATAGCATAGCCTTAGACTATTATAAGCTATAAACTTTTACATACTAAACCAAACAAAAAACTCTTGTGCTCTCATTTTAGTAGACTATATTTAACTTTTAAGATTCTAACTTAGCAAGGACAAAACCTAAAAGTCCTAATATTTAATGGTTAACAAATAAAAGTTAATAGTCATCTCATAAATATCCATATATGTATTTATAGTCCTACAGATACAAACATGGTCTCACTGCAGTTTTTAATAAATAGCTGAGAATGGTCATTGAGTCACCCATATAGGAGTTGGTAAAAGTAAAAGCCTTCTCGATAGGCTCATCCAGAACAATAACCATGCTCTAGACCTTGGTTGCTCCCATGGGGCTGCTGGCATTCCCGCACAAAAGACAAGAGGTCTGCAGTGCCCCATCTCGTGGGGATGTAGCCAAGTCAGTTCTGCCAGGTGACCATTCCAAATCCAGCCAAAGGGGATGCTGGTCCTGCTGCTGCCTCAACAAGCCATAGCTGCCTGCCAGCAGACTGGCCTCTGGAAGTCAAAATGCTCCCAAGCAGGCTTGTCCTCTGTGCCCAGCCATGGAGGTCAACCAGCACAAGGGCCACAGACACTTCCAGTCTTCTAGCTCTTTGGCCTGGCAGAGGACAAGCGGCTCCTTGACTCAGCGACCTCTACCACTCTTGCCCAGCCCAGGGTAACAGTACAGGTCTGTTTAGGCCTCACAATGAGGTCCCATGGACATGTTGCCAACTTCTGTGTTGGGAAGACTTCAGATGCCTTCTCAGTTCTCTTCATATGCAGGAGACCAGGCCTTAAGCCTTAGTTCTAGAGTTGCTATTGTCAGGCCTAGACACAATATGCCTTGTTGCCAGACTCACAAATCAGACCTAAATAAAGCCTTTACCATCCCTTTATTTAGCTAAAGGACAACAAATGTTCATAACAGTCTCACTTATGTCTCATGGTAAATAACTATATACAAAGGCCTAAAAATTTTTTTAATGGTCTGAGAAAATGTCTTAAGGTTGGTAAAGACAAATTATACATATTTGAGAGTCTTAGAAAGTGTCTTAAGGTTGATAAAGACAAGTTATACATGTTTGAGAGCCTAAAAATTGTGTTTTAAAGTTGATAAATACAAGTTATAAAGGTTACAAGGTCTAAAGTAATTTAAAATATCCTAAATAGGTAAAACTGCTTAATAGGTTCTCCTGTTCCTATGCTACTATTGTATTAACTGTCCAGAGTTGTGACCTTTATCAATAAAGTTCTAATTTATTAGTCTAACTCTAATATAAAAACATTCCACTCTGTCACGTACTATTATGATTCTAAGCTCAAGATTATAAGTCTCCATAATATGTATGCTTATGCTGTTAAGATCAAGTGAGTTTCCCTTTTACTTCATGAAAGACTTTTGCCTTTTCAGAGCTCACCTTAAGGAATGCTTGTGCTGTTAACACAAATATATATCTACTGCTTTTTCTGCAATGTATATTTCAGTACAGATTACAACTGTAATACTAACATGTCTAAAGTTTTATCTCCTTCTTAAAACTTAAAAGTAATTCTTGTAAGCTGGAGGAAGTCCACCTAAATCTACCTCTCAGGTCAATTGGACTCCAGATAAGTACTGTACTTATTGCCTATCTCAAAAGGTGGGATTTCTCCCCTTTCCTTGGTTCTGGGACTCCCTCTCCTCGGTACCAGATTGCTATTTACTGCATGCAACACTGGCTGGATTGGTGAGATCTCCTCATTGCCAGCAACTGCATTGATGAGTTCACCTCATTTGTCAGCATAAAACGCCTCTCTTGGTAAGGGAAGCTTGACCATTGAGCTCCTGGCAACTTCGTACTATCTTTTGAGACAGAGGGACCCCTCCAGCCATGTCTGGGGCTAACCCTCTGCTGACCTCCATTATAGGGACACACTTTTCCTTGGGGGTGCATCACCACTCGTATGTGGTCGCACGTGGTTTCTCCTCTCTTTCTCTCACTCGTGGGAAGTCGTAACATTAGGCAAGCCACCGTGTTTTTCTGGCCATGCCTGCTGGGGCATCTGTACCAGGTCTCTGATCAAAGGCTTACGAGCTCTTTGACCAGGTAGGACCTCTCTTCTCTGGGTCATATCTTGCCTTTGGGACACTTCTGGAAGGTCCCTGACCCCTCTGCCTCCCAATAAGAAAGCGCCCAGATGCCCGGTCTCCAAATTCTCCCATGAGATGTCTTCTGGAGAATTTCAGGTTTCTATACCTAGTGCCTGCTAGCACCAGGGCCTCTAAGTTTACACACTTCTGTAACCAAATGTGCCTCAATTATAGATCTAGAACAAAGCCTTCTTAGCTACTGCCAGCAATTGGGTAAATAAAGGTCCCCCCAGGTAAACAGAGATTCCCATGTACAAGTCTTATTGATCTAAACGTTCCACCTCTGTTTGCTATCCCAAAAGTTTTAATGTATACCTAAAGGATTTTCTCCATAACCTAATTAACTTTATCTTTTGCCTATATATGTGTGTTTCAGTGTCCTGCCAGACACAGATGTTCCTATAGCCACAACAGCGCCAAAGCAGCTACAAGTGTTCAACTCTGACCTCACAGACTTCCAACAAGCTGGACCTACACTTCCCTCCCAGCTGTGGATGTTCTCACAGATCCTGGACAGCATCAAAAGCAGCCTGTTCTTCCTGGACTTGGCCAACATTTCAGCCTTTTGACCCCCCTACAGCGACCCCAGTGTCAGCAGGAAGTAGCCAGAAGAGAATCTACGCCCGTTATTCATTTATTATTACCAAAAGGCTGGAATAGTGTGCTTCAGGACCAGGACAAGCAGCTCCAGGTTCTCCCAGCATTCCTCAGTCCCTACCTGCTGCCTTGCATGGCTGGCAACTTTCTACTGACAACCCTCGACCCTAAATTTTCCAGGGCAGAGGCTTCCCTTCCTCCTCTTTACCATGTAATCTGACCATTTTTGTTCCTATAATTTTTCTCTCTCTCTCATAACCACTTGCATGACAACCAAGAGCTGCGTCCAGTGAACCTAAACTTATATACTTTAACTTGCCTTATATGAAAAGCAGCCCAAGTTCCTCATTTTCTTTTAATATAGAAAAAGGGAGGAATGTTAGTATTTTGAAATGGAACCTGCTTCTGGGTTACCTAGCAACTTACAACGTCATCTTGTGTCGCCTAGCCAGGTGGCCACACCTGGGAGGCGTGGTTAATGGTTACCTGACCTCTTAAAGGGACAATCTGACATGTGGTCTCTCTCTCTCTCCCCTCTCTTGTTCCTTATTGTTCTCTCGTCTCTCTCTTGCCTCTCTCTCTATCGGGGCGCCCCCTCCTCTCTCTCTTTCCCCCATCATGCCCTGCTCTCCCTCTCTTCATATCCACCTAATAAACCTCTTATATGAATAAGACCTGTTGTAAGCCTCATTTGTTCATAAATTGGTCCTTACAGTGTCTACCAACTAAAAGTTGAAGAATCCAGTAGTTTAGTCCATGAGGCTGGATGTCTCAGGTGGTCTTCAGTATACACCACAATTTCAAAGAAATAGGCTCTAATGCCAGGAAAGGACTGACCTTGCCAGCTGGAGACAGAGCAAGCAGGCAAAGACAGGACAGTTTCTTTTTTCAATGCCCTCCATTTATGTAGCAGGCCACTAAAAGGTGTGGCTCAGATTAAAGATGGATTTTATCACCTCAAAAGATCCAGAAGTGTCTTTCCACTTCAAAAGCTTTAATTAAGAAAAATCCCTCGGGGGCGGGACAAGATGGCGGCGCCAGGAGGATGCCGCTTCTGAGCTGCAGAACAACATTTTCAGTACAGCGACCAAGGGACTGAACCGTGGGCCCTAAAACAACAGTGATCCTGTTTTCCAGGTGAGAGGAAGCCCCAAGGTGCTGGAACTGGCCCGGTCCACTCCCAGGACACCCAGCCAGAACCGGGAAGAGATCCCCAGTCACACAGGCACTCAGTCGGTCGACAGACCAGAGCCACATGCCTGCGTGTCCTGATCACCTTCCTAGGCTGAACGGTGGGCACAAAAAACACCAGAGTCTGGGAGTCCCAGTCTTGAGAAAAATCCACAGGGAAGGAAGAAAACGGGACTGACCTAGGTCATCCACCCTTCCCCGGAAAAGATCCTGAAGACTGGCGGGCGAACGGTGGGCAGGCCCCATCTCTGATCTAGGCTCCACCCCCGAGCACAGAGACCTGCTGTGCACCCAACTCTCCGCCACAGAAGAACTGTGCGCAATAGGACACCAGAGCCTGGCTTTTCCTGTCGGGAGAAAACCCCACAGGGAAGGAAGCAAACAGGGACTGAGTTAGGGTACCCAGGATCTCCCTGGAAAAGGTCCCCTAGATCAGCGGGTGCTTGCACTGCCAACCCAGAGAACTGCTGAGCACCAACTACCCATCAAGACAGATCGGTGAGACCTGCAGCATCAGAGACTGGGTTTCCCTGTCCCCAAATTGGTGAATCGAGGGGCTGTGGAACCCAAAACAACCATATGAGGAGCCCGGGGAGAAGGGGGCAAAACCTGATCTGAGTCCAATAGGACACAGGTCAACCTCGGACATCTCCATGGACTTCTCCTGGGGAACTGATTCCCAGTCACTTCCCCATAACTGGCGGAAGCAGCAGCAAATGTGGCCAAGCCTGCAGCAGAGGAATCGAAGGAGATACTGCAGCCAGTAGGGAGGCATGAGCAGAGGTACCCCAACCAGCCGTGAAGCAGAGGAGGCAGTCCGCAGTGCACACAGCAACTTGCAAGGAGCATAGTGCTTCACGCTCCAAGCACAGATCTCCAGCATCCCCCCACAGCCTTGTCTTAGGGGGTAGATGCTGAGGAAGCAGATAGCGCTTCCCAACTCAGGGAGCAAAGTGCAGCCTGCTGGGTTTCCAGCTTCTAGCTCAGAACGCAGGGCTGGGCGCAGAGAGTCCAAAACAGAATATGTATCCCACCCACAGTGCCAGCTGAGACCTCAGAGTCCAGCCTGCTGACCCCACCACAGACTGTAGACCACTGGGTATTCAGGGAACCTGTGCAGGCGCGTTACACCGGCAATCTGCGCTTGCTAACTGCGATAACATCCACATCCCCTCATGCGCTTGCTCCCAACCCATATGTCCCAAGCAGCCACACACCCTAGCACTCCCCTTTAAGACAAACATCCCTGCAGCTGCATCCATGCACCTGTGCACGCGCGCGTGCACACACACACAAACACACTTACAATTCTGTGCCAGCTGCTTCTTCTCCTGCAGGAACAACTGAAACAACAATACACACTCTCAAACCGCTGGCCACCACTGATCTTCCTGAAGAATTCTACAGACACCAGAGTAAGACAGTCCCAGTCCAAAGGTCAGACTCAAGGAAAAAACATTGAAGATTATATATAAGCAATGGCCAGAGGTCGACGTAGGAACTCACCCAACAAAAATCCGGACACCATGGCCCCACCAGAAACACCCAAAAGCAATGGAGATTTTAATTCAGCAGAGACACAGGAAAATTATGTTAAAGCTATGCTTATGCAGTTATTAGAGGAACAAAGGGAGGAAATGAACAAGGCCCTCAAAGAAATACAGAAAAATATAACTGCCCACGTAAAGGAACAATTAAAGACACATAGAGAGGAAACAAACAAAAAAATAGGAGCCACATTCAATCAGATGAAGGAAATGGTACAAAGCATGAAAACAGAATTAGAATCTATAAAGAAAACACAAACAGAGAAAAACCTGGAAACTGGAGAACTTAGAGAAAAGATCATGAACCACAAAGGTAAGCATCACCAATAGAATACAGGAGATGGAAGAGAGAATCTCAGGAGCTGAAGATACACTTGCTGAAATGGATTCCTCACTCAAAGAAAATCTAAAATCAGAAAAGTCCCAAACACAAAACATCCAAGAAATCAAGGATGCCATGAAAAGACGAAACCTAAGAATAATTGGAATAGATGAAAAAGAAGACTCCAGGTTCCAAGGATCGGAAAATATTTTTAAGAAAATCATAGAA
>CM053764.1:65780019-65798146 GCA_028658305.1 Pachyuromys duprasi
TTCTTTAGGTGTACAGATTTTAGTATGATTATCCTATATTATATGTCTAATATCCACTTATAAGTGAGTATATACCATGTGTGTCTTTCTGCTTCAGGGATACCTCATTCTCACTGATCTTTTCTAATTC
The DNA here is from genome assembly GCA_028658305.1 of Pachyuromys duprasi. Taxonomy (NCBI): domain Eukaryota; kingdom Metazoa; phylum Chordata; class Mammalia; order Rodentia; family Muridae; genus Pachyuromys; species Pachyuromys duprasi. Next base: position 65,780,150 of record CM053764.1, read on the forward strand.
CCACCATTTGCCTGCAAATTTCATGATTTTCTTGCTTTTTATTGCTGAGTAGTATTCCATTGTGTAGATGTACCACAATTTCTGTATCCATTCCTCAGTGGAGGGTCATCTAGATTGTTTCCAGCTTCTGGATATTACAAATAAAGCTGCTATGAATATGGTTGAGTAAATGTCCCTTGAGCATCTTTTGGATATATGTCTAGGAGTGATATAGCTGGATCTTGAGGTAGCACTATTTCTAATTATCTGAGGATGTGCCAGATTGATTTCCAAAGTGCCAACACAATTCTTTACAGACATTAAAATAATAATTTTCAACTTCATATGGAAAAACAACAACAACAACAAAAAGCCCAGAATAGCTAAAACAATCCTGTACAATGAAAGATCTTTCAGAGGTATTTCCATTCCTGGTCTCAAGCTGTACTATAGAACAACAGTAAAACTGCATGGTACTGGTATAAAAACAGACTTGTGGAACAATGGAATTGAACCAAAGACCCAGAAATAAACCCATACACCTACAGACAGTTGATTTTTGACAAAAAACTAAAACCATACAATGGAAAAAAGATAGCATCTTCAATAAATTGTGCTGGTCTAACTGGATATCTGTATATAGAAAAATGCAAATAGACCTATATCACCCTGCACTAAACCACATTCCAAGTGGATCAAAGGCCTCAAAAAAAAAAAAAAAACAGACACACTAAATCTGTTAGAAGAAAAAGTGGGGAAGAGCCTTGGACTCATTGGCACAGGAGACAACTTCCTGAACAGAATCCCCACAGCTGAGGCTCTAAGATCAACAATTAATAAATGGGACCTCATGTAAAACTGACAAGCTTCTGTAAAGCAAAGGACGCTGTCAATAGAAGAAAATGACAGCCTACAGACTGGGAAAGGATCTTCCCTAACCCTCCCTACATCTGAGAGAAAACGAATATACAACATATATAAAGAAATCAAGAAATTAAACTCCAACAAACCAAATAATCCAATTAAAAATGGGGTACAGTACTAAGCAAAGAATTCTCAGCAGAGGAACATTGAATGGTGGAGAAACACTTAAAGAAATGGTCAACATCCTTAGTCATCGGGGAGATGCAAATCAAAACGAGCCTGAGAATCCATTTTACACCCTTCAGAATGGCTAAGACCAAATCTCAAGTGACAATACATGTTGGTGAGGTTGTGGAGAAAGAGGAACCCTTCTCCATTGCGGTGGGAATGAAAATTTACAACTTTCAGGAATCAATCTGGTGCTTTCTCAGACAATTGGGTGTACTGCCCCCTCAAGACCCAGCTATACCACTTCTGGGCATATACCTGAAAGATGCTCCACCATACAGAAAGGACATTTGCTCAACTACATTCATAGCAGTTTTATTCATTATAGTCTGGATCTGGAAACAACTTAGATGACCCTCAGCCAAAGAATTGATACAGAAATTGTGGTACATTTATGCAATGGAATCCTACTCAGCTATTAAAAACAAGGAAATCATGAAATTTGCAGGCAAATGGATGGAACTAGAAAAGATAATCCTGATTGAGGTAAACCATACCCAGAAAGACATACATGGTGTAGATTCACTTATAAGCAGATATTAGCCATATAATACAGGAAAACCATACTACCATCCAGACATACAGAATCTATGTAACAAGGAGGACCCTAGGGAGGATGCTTAATTCTCATTCAGAAGTGCAAATAAAGTAGACAGGGAAGCAGTTGAAGATGGGGAACAAGATGGGAGCCTACCATGGATGTCCTCTGAAAGACTCATCCAGCAGAGAATCGAAGCAGATGCTAAGACTCACAGTCAAGCTTTGGGAAGTGCGCACAGAACGGTGGGGGCAGGGGGGATGGAAGGACCTGGAGGGAACAGGAGCTCCAAAAGAAGACCAACAGAGCCAAGAAATCTGGACCAAAGGGGGTCTGCAGCACTAATGCACCAACCAAGGACCATGCCTGGAGAAGACCTAGAACCCCTGCTCAGATGTAGATAGGCATCTCAGTCTCCGTGTAAGTTCCTTAGTAAGAGGAGCAGGGGCTGTGTCTGACGTGGACTCTGTTGCCTGTTCTTTGATCACTTCCCCCTGGTAGTGTGGCCTGGCCAGGCCACAGAAGAAGATGCAGGCAGCTTGATGAGACTTGCTAAGCTGGGGTTAGATGGTAGGGGAGGAGGGCTCCTCTTTCTGAGGACTAGAGGAAGGAGATGGGAGAAAGGGGAGAGAGGTTGGGACCAGGAAGAGACTAAGGAGGGCTCTACAGTGGAGATGTGAAGTGAATAAATTATAAAAAAATAATTTAATAAAAAACAGCAATCTATGGTTGAAGCAGTACTGCTAAACTAAAATAGAAAGCGGTTTTGTTACATAAATACTACAATATTGAATATCTAACCCTTTCTCAGCTTTCCATTAAATAGCTCCCAATTTTATACTGAGTATTTTTAAATTAAAATAAAACTACACCATTTTCCCACTCCTACTTGCTGCAACTGTTACAATGTTCCTCCTCCAAGTTTTTGTCGAATTCATGGCTTCTTTTGCCTTATTATTGATTCGTAGCTATACATAAAGTCATATATACATAACTGTTTGAATGCTGGGTATGTTCTTGTTTCTTGCATAATTTTAGGTGATGCATTAGAAGTCATCCCTCTCAAGGGTTAATTGTCCCTACTAGACAGTGATTGGTTGCCTATAGTTCTCTTTCTAGGTCTTTCCCCAACCACAGTAGCACACGTAATTGTGTTTTCATGCTGGGGTATTTTTTAGGCTGCCATATTGATATAGCTTCATGGTGAAGCATTCATGTCATTTCTAGGGTACACCCCCTCTAGCAGAAGACTTTCAGGTCCTCTCTGGCTCTATAATCTTTCTTGTTCCTCCTGCTCAGCTATCTTTGTTCTTGGGGTGAGGCTTGTTTGTAGATGGTATTGGTTTCAATACCAAAGGTATGAAACATCTGCCAGGGAAAGCTGCATATAGGGAATGGGTGTGACCAAGATAGGAAGATGTGTGAGAAGTTTCAGGAAAGGCAGAGCCGTCTAAGCCCTTTGAAACTGCAGCCCCAGTCATCAGAGACAGGGCTACAGGATTTGGTGTTGGCCTTCCTAGGTTTCAGTCTTGCTTTGGTCCAGTCTTTCATCACTGTGTCCCCTGTCATCTCCTTTAGAAAGAAAATATCCAAAGGGGGAGTTACTATGACCTGGAGAGGACAGGAGCTCCACAAGGACATATCAGGGCATGGGGGTCTTCTATGAGACTGTTTCTCCAACCAAGGACCATGTATGGATATAACCAAGAACCCCTGTTCGGATGTAGCCCATGCTAGCTCAGTATCCAACTGGGTTTTCCTAGTAAGGGGAACAGGAACTATTTCTGACATGAACTCAGTGACTGACTCCTTTACCTCCCCCTGTCCCCAAAGGAGGAGCAGCCTTTCTAGGCCACAGAGGAGGGCATGGCAGCCAGTCCTGAAGATACCTGATAAGCTAGGGTCAGATGAAAGGGGAAGAGGACCTCCCCTAGCAGTGGACTTGGAAAGGGCCAGGGAGGAGATGAGGGATGGAGGGTATGAGGGAGGGAGCTATGGCTGGGATACAAAGTAAATAACCTATGACTAATATTAAATAAATAAAAATTAATAAATAAATAAAGAAAATGTCCATATTCTGTGCAATTGTAAAATGGAAGGACAGACTTTTTTTTTTCAATCTTACAAAGTGTCCCAGTCAAGAGATTGCCTTCAGAGTCAGAAGAAACTTTGGATATTAGAACATTTTTAGGACTGTTAGAGAATATGGAGACCTCTGAAGTTAAACTAAATTAATTTTGCAACACGGAATGACCATGAGCCTATACTGACCTGGTTTAGAATACAGTGCATTGAATGAAAAATCTTCCAGATAGGATGATATATTTGAACGCTTGTCTGATGTGTGCCTTTCTTTGGGTTTGCATTAGGAGCTGGCGGTAATGCTGAAGGCAACACATTACTGCAGAGGACTTTGAGTGCCCATGGCACTGTCCCACGTCCTAGTCCGTGGATCTGCATTCTCAGGGTTGACACTGATGGGTCGGCTTCCTTCTCTTGCTGCCATGCCTTCACTACATTATAGATTTGATCCCTAAATAACAGAAGATACAGTAGTAGCTAAGCCATTTTTCTGGCCTGCCCTTTTTATTTTTATATTTTTCAGATGAGGGGCATTGAAATTAGGTGTTTATACATGTCAAGCATTTGCTGTTGTAATGACGTTGGCCACCTGTGACCTATGGCAGATGGTATCGTATTATTTATTCTACCAGGATGACCTCTGTTTGTGACATTAATCCTGTCTGATACTCCTGAAACATTGAAATGAAGGTGTGTGGTCTCCCTATCATTTAAATTTTGTAAAATTTTTAAATGATTTTCTACTTTGCCTGAAAGTATAGATGTGCACCCTGTGTGTCTAATGTGACAAAAGCCAGAAGATGGCACTATATACCCAGGAACTGCAGTTACCAATGGTTGTGACACACTTTGTGAGGGCTTGAAGTCAGGTATTCTTCAGCCTTCTATGTTCTTTCTTTCTTGATTTCTTCCTTCTTTTTATTTTATTTTATTTTTTTGGATGCATGTTTATTTCACTAATATGTTTGAGAATTTTTGATCTGTCAATTAGTAACTTATTAAATTTTTATTTCCTTGTAGAAAATATTTTTAAGCCTTACATTTTAAACCAGGGTACTCCAGTTTTCTAGAAGACATAAACAGACCTGGTGTGAATGTTTAATTCTTTAGAGGAACCTTCCAATGAACCCGAATTTTATCCAGATTTATTTACTTACTTACCTACTTTCTTTTTAATTTTAATTTTATATTACTTACAGTTTATTCACTTTGTATCCCAGCTGTAGCCCCTTCTCTCATTCCCTCCCAATCCCATCATCCCTCCCTCTTCTTTTCCCATGCCCCTCTCCAAGCCCACTGATAAGGGAGGTCCTCCTCCCCTTCCCTCTAACCCTAGCCTATCAGGTATCATCCAGTCTAGCTGTATTGTCTTCCTCTGTGGCCTGGTAAGGCTGCACCCCCTCAGTAGGAGGTGATTAAAGTGAAGGCCACTGAGTTCATGTCAGAGACAGTCCCTGTTCCCCTTACTAGGGTACCTACTTGGAGACTGAGCTGCCATGGGCTACATCTGGAGGTTATCTCCATGAATGGTCCTTGGTTGGAGTATCAGTCTCAGAAAAGATCCCTGGGCCAAGAATTTTTTGGATCTGTTGCTCTCCTTGTGGAACTCCTGTCCCTCTTCTTTCATAAGATTCCCTGCACTCTGCCCAAAGTTTGGTTATGAGCCTCAGCATCTGCTTTAATACCCTGCTGGGCAGAGTCTTTCAAAGGCCCTCTGTGGTAGGCTCCTGTTTCCTGTTTTCTTCCTTTTCCACTCTCCATCCCATTTGCCTTTCTGAGTGAGGATTGATCATCTTACCCAGGGTCCTCCTTCTTGCTTAGCTTCTTTAGGTGTACAGGTTTTAGTATGTTTATCCTATATTATATGTCTGATATCCACTTATAAGTGAGTATATACCATGTATGTCTTTTTGCTTCTGAGATACCTCACTCACGATGATCTTTTCTAGATCCCACCATTTGCCTGCAAATTTCATTATTTCCTTGTTTTTAACAGCTGAGTAGTATTCCATTGTGTAAATGTACCACAGTTTCTGTATCTATTCCTCAGTTGAGGGGTATCTGGGTTGTTTCCAAGTTCTTGCTATTACGAATAAAGCTGCTACAAACATGGATGAGCAAATGTCCTTATTGTGTACTTGAGTTTGTTGTTGTTGTTGTTTTTGCTTTCTTTCTTATTTTCTTTTTTGACGTGCGGTATCCTGGAACTCACTGAAGAGACCAGACTATCCTGAAACTCAGAGGTTCACTTGCTTCTGATTTCTGGGATTAAAGATAGAAGCTGCCACAACTTACTTGTAAATCTCTTTCTGAGGTTAATAATTGTTGATACAGTTTCTCTAATGTTTAACCAATATTATTGATCTGTTTGCACATTTACCTGTCTATCTGTTAGTAATCATTTTGCTTGGAATGTCATATTTGATTCAATAAGCTGAGAAATGAGAAGGGTAATCTTTCCTGTTTCCTCTTTTTTTGGTTATATTAGAATTTCTGTATTATGGGATAAATGTGTGAAGCCACAGAATAATATGAACATATTCTCAGTGAAGTATTATGCATTTGAAATCCAGTCATTCTTATGCATTCTATTACACATATGTATGGGATATTTTGTCATTCAGTGACCTATGAGGATGTATATGAGAACTTCACTTGTGAAGAGTGTACTTAGCTGGATCCTTCCCAAAAGAGACACTATAAATATATGATACTGGAAACCTGCAGACACCTTACTGCTTAGGTAAGATTGTAAGTTTTTCTCTGTGTTCTAAACATGATGAACAGTATCTCTTGCTTATCTATGCTCTTCTGTGATTTAGACTGTGGAAAAGGAAGAATGTGGTGAATAAACTAAACATGATTTTAAGTTTCACTGAAGATAGAAATTTACATTTTCCATAATTTTCAAAAATATCTTATACATTTTCTAGTACTATATCTTAGGGTACATTTTGAAGACAAAAATATTGAAGAACCTTGCCAAGGTTCTAAAAGAAATGGAAGTTAATTTTCACTTGAAAGTTAATAAAAACGTCCCTCTGAAGGAATTTTAATGTGGTACAGAAATTTAAGGACATGCCACAAAGTACATAAGTACAGTTTTAAATATAATGATGATTTTTATGTATTTATAAAACCATGTACCTCATTGTAAGGTAGCTTATCAGTGTTTGCAAAGCATTCCTCTAAGATACATTTCCAGGACCTTGCCCTAGCAAATGTTACTCTGTTCATCATACCTTATGACATCAGTCCTGTAGAAATGCCAAACTATTTAGTTTCAAACCAGTCAGGTATGGCAAAAGCATACATTTTAATTAGGAGATCATTGTATGTCTTAAGACCTTGTAATAAGCAAATAGTCCATATACTTGTAGTGACTTCCAAATTTCAATGAGAGGAACAGCATATGAGAGTCAAGAAAGTGGTCATGGTAGACAAACCTTAATCCTTATTCCAAAGTTCAATACGGGGAACAAAATCTGTAATGGAGTTAAGCTGTGTGAATACAATGTGAAAATTCTTTAGTCATTTATTCTTTAATAACTATGTCATATGTCACTCTCGATACAAGGCCTGTAAGCGTGTAGGATATGGATAGAAGCAATTTTTTTCTTTCTTTTCTTGTACATTTTGAAGATGTGCTGTAGCCCCACCATGAGTTAACCTTGTAAATTGGTACATGTTTATATAACTAATTGTTTTGACAGCTTTATCAAGAATGCATCAACAAACACACTGGAGAAAAGCCCAATGACTACAAAGAACATGGAAAGCATTATTTTTTGTTCTGGTTCACTTTATACATATAAAGTGTCTAACACTATAGGAAAATTTTTAACAATGTAAATATAGTAATAGAACCCTGAATTCTTCTACCAGTTCTCTTCAAGTCTCTCATAAGTATGAACTTTGGTGTTAATTCTTCAACTGTTACAGCTGTCTTCAAACACACATACCAGAAAAATACCCCTAAACCTCATAATAAAGAAAAACCTGTTAATAAAAGCAACATGATAAAGCCATTGAGGGAATGTCCAACCAATGATTGGCCCAACCTGAAACCCAACCCATGGTAGAGAGCCAGCCCCTGACACTATTAATGATGCTCTGCTTTGCTTACAGACAGGAGCCTAACATGACTGTCATCTGGGAGGTTCCACCCAGTAGTGGATCTGGACAGATGCTGGACTTGCAACCAATCATGGGGTGGAGCTCCAGGGGTCACATGGAAGTGTTGGGGGAAAGATGGAAGGACCTGGAGGGGCAGGAACCTCACAAGAAGACCAACAGAGACAACTAATCCAGTCCCATGGGGCTTACAGAGACTGAGACATCAACTAAGGAACATGCCTGGTCTGAACCTAGGCCTCCTGCACATATGTGGCTGATGGGTGTCTTGGTATTCATGTGGGTCACCTGGTGATTGAAGGGGGGCGCTTTCTAACGTGGACTCATTGCCTGCTTTTGGATCACTTCCCCCTGGCAGGGCTGCCTTGCCTGGCCCCAGGGGATGAAGATATGCTCAGTCCCGATGTGATTTGATGTGCTGGGGAAGTTTGATGGGGGAGGGGAACTCCCCTTTTCTGAAGAGAGGAAATAAAAGGAAGAGGGAAAAGGGAAAGGAGGGAGAGGAGAGACTGGGAGGAAAGGAGGAAGGGGGCACCTTTGAGATATAAAGTAAATAAGCTGGAAACAAGCTTTAGATCAGATTCCTCTTCAAAGTTACAGCAAAGAACTTAGATGGAAATAAAACCCTATGAATTAAATAACACAATAAATCCTTTATATATCAAACTTTTTCTTATGTATGAAAGATTCCATTCAGGAGATTTGATTCTTCATTATAATAAATATGCTAAAGCAGTTACAGTTGCCAGTTATCTTCAAAGGCATTAACAAAGTCAAACTGGAGAGAAACCCTTTGAATATAATCAATGTAGTAAAGCCTTTGCATGTCACAGTCATTTCCAAAGATATAAAATAACTCATGCTGGAGAGAAACTGTATGAATGTAAATACAGTGGTGAAGCCTTTCCACATATACATCATCATCTATTACATGAAAAAAATCGACCAGAATGTTAGTGTGTAAATTGAAGTGGAAGTTTCAGGTTTCTTTGAAGACTCAGCTGTGTCATGTGATATTTTGCAGTAAGCTGGCTTGTAAGAGGGCACATGTTTTGCTGTGAGCTATGTCATGCTAGGTGTGTGACTTTGATCAGCTGAAAACATTTGTGGGTGGCCTTTGAGGAGAGGAGATACACAGAAGCCCACAGACAGTGAGACAACACTTTTTGGGTAGAAACCAATGTGCTGGTCTTGATTTGTTACCACTTCACTTCGCAGAGAGAGCACAGCTTTCGCTGACTTGTCCCAGTGGGCTGAATTGTGCAGATTCGTGTTCCTGTTTGGCATTTGGACATTGGTATCTGGACAACAAAGAGTGGACTCACCCCCAAGAAACTACTTCTAAAAAGATCTACAATCTCCTTTCCCTAATAACCTTCTTTCTCCCCTACCTCTGATCAGTGGGTTGGAAGGAAGGTAGAAGCATTTAAAAACCCTAAATAAAGTAGGTTTATTGAAAAATCTAAGCCTACATTAAACAATATGGAAAAGCCTTTAGATTTTACAGCAATCATTGAAGATATGAAAGAATACGTACTGAAGGAAATTTATGAAGACTGTAGTATGATCTTTAGCCATCATACTTCTCTCCAGTTACACAAGATTATTTTTTCTTTTTAAAATTTTATTTATTATTAGTTTAATTTTTTTCTTGAAGTCAAATATCTGACAGCTGTAAACAATCTGTTCAAGCCTTTTGATATCCCTCTTAACTTTGAACCTACAAACTAAAAGACATATATATTAAGTACAAGTTAAATAAAATTTCAGAAATTTGCCAACCACCTAACCTGGGTCCTGCAAATGAGCTTATGTTATCTGAAGGGCCATCATTCCACCACTAGAAATATTCTTTGTTGTTGTTTATCAAGACAATTTCTCTGAAGCCCTTGATGTCCTTGAACTCATTCTGTTGAAGGTTGTTGTGTCCGCCTCGACCAGCAAGGAAAGACATGACACACGAGCTTTTCTTCAAGCAGTTTATTCAGGAGTTTTGAATAATCTTCTTCTTCCTCTTCTTCCCCAAGGAGAGCCCGTCCCAGGAATAAGTACCCCTGAGCCAGCCAGCCCCAGGTAGCCACGTGGGAAGTGCGGATAGGTACACGCAAGAGAAGGCGGATCATGAGACACAGCACAGCCAAATAAGGAGTTGTTTATCACAAGAGCACTCGTCGTCGGGGTGGCGGAAGGCAGAAACCGGCGCCATCTTTAAGGCGCGGCACATGCAGCTCTCCACAGAAGGTGGCCTCAAACTTAGAGATCTGCTTGCCTCTGCCTCCCAAGAGATGGGATTAAAAGTGTGTGCCACCATACCTGGCCAAATAATATTTTAAAGCCTTAATATATCGTCTTGATGTCAGCTAATAGGAAAGAACTCACACAAGTAAAAAACCCTATTCAGGTCAACTGGTTGTTAAAGTTTTAGCTGTCACAATTGTATTCAATCAAAAAACTATTTGTTGCTTCATCTTTGGTTCAGGATAGCCTTGAACTAAGTAAGTAACTTATCATGTTTACTCCAGTCTGATGGTGGAGATCATAGCCCTGTAGTTTGTATCTTGAAATGTTGGGAGTAGTTATTGAATTCTGCAGAATGTGTGGCAGATCCCTCTACTAAATAATAGCCTGTATAGTACCTTCCTGAACCAGAGACTAGACTATAGAGGTGAAGACTCCAAGCAGGGACCAACTTGACCACCTCCACATTCAATGAGCTGCATGATAAGCCCCCCCCCCCATCAGTTTGTGGAGAGCAACCCTCTGTCATAGCATCAGCCTTGGTTTGGAGATTTCCAAGGGAACCCCTCAACCAACAACCAAACTGAATGAAACTTAGTCCCACTGTTTGTGATATCTGTATTCTGTTCAGAAAGTTGTCTCCTGTGCCAGTGTATCTAAAGTTATTTCTCATTTTCTCTTCTATCGGGTTCATTGTATCTGGTTTTCTGTTGCCGTCTTTAATCCACTTGGACTTGAGTTTTGTGCAGGGTGATAAGTATGGATCTTTTTGCATTCTTCTACCTGCAGATACCCAGTTTGACCAGCACCATTTGTTGAAAATGCTCTCCTTTTTTCCACTATGCATTTTTGCTTCCTTTGTAAAAATTCAGGGGTCCATAGGTGTGTGGATTATGTGTGGGTCTTCGATTTGATTCCATTGATCAATGTGTCTGTTTTTATGTTGGTACCTTGATGTTCTTATTACTATATCTCTGTAGAACAAGTTGAAATCAGGGATAGTGGTAACTGCAACAATTCCTTTATTGTTCAGGATTGTATTCGCTAGTTTTTTCCATATGAAGTTGAAAATTGTCCTTTCGAGGTCTAGAAAATATTCTGTCTGGATTTTTATGTGATCACATTGAATCAGTAGATTGCTTTTAGTAGGATTCTGATATCTTCTTCAATTTCTTTTCTCCGAGGACTTAAAATTGTTGTATTTTATTTTACTTTTGGCTACTTGGAAGGGTGTTGTTTCCCTGATTTCTTTCTCAGTCTTTTTGTTCTTTGTATAGAAGAAAGTTATCACTTTGTTTGTGGTTAATCTTATATCCAGCCTCTTTGTTGAAGGTATTTTTCAGCTGTAGGAGTTCCCTGGTAGAGTTTTGTGATAGAATGAAATCAACTGCAAATAATGGTACTTCGACTTCTTCCTCTCCAGTTTGTGTTTCACAGAGTGTTCCAGATATATTCAAATTGTTAATATGATCTTGATTTAACTGTGTTAAATGGTATCTGTCAAGAAAATAATTTATTTTAGATCTTCCAGTTCGGTGGAGGACAGGTTTTAAAAATATGTCCTTATGATTCTCTGGATTTTCTCAGTGTTTGCTTTTCTGTCCAGCTTTTTGTTTCTGGCCTTTTTCATTTATATATTCTCTCTGTGCATTTTAGTTTGGTTAAGAGTCTGTTTATCTTGTTGATTTTTCCTAAGATTCAACTCTTTGTTTCTTTAAGTCTTTGCATTTTTATCTTAGTTTCTATTTTATTGTTACAGACTTCAGTTTGATTATTTCTTGCAGTCTACTCCTTTTAGGTGTGCTTATTTCTTCATGCTCTGGAGTTTTTAGGTGTACTGTGAAGCTTCTGATATGAAATCTCTCCAGTTTTTTTTTTTTTATGTAGGCACTTAGTGATATGAGCTTTCTTTTTAGTACCACTTTCCTTGTGTTGTATAAGTTTGGTTATGTTGTGTATTCACTTTTAATGAATTCTAGAAAATCCTTAATTTCTTTATTTCTATCTTGAGCTATTTTTTTATTCGGTAGAGTATTGTTCAATTTCCATGTATTTGTAGGCTTGCTCTTCTTTCTGTTGTTATTGATATCTAGCTTTATCTGTGGTGGTCTGAAAAGATGCAGGGCATTATTTCAATTTGTGTGTGTGTGTGTATGTGTGTGTGTGTTTTGGAACTTGCTTTGTGTCTGAGTATGTTGTAATAGTAACTTTTGTTTCATTAATTCCCATAGAACTCATTCTTATCATTTATCAATTTTCCAGAGTCATTAAGTGAAAATAACCAGCATTATCATTTTCTTTATTTTTTCAAAAACTCTCAGAATGTGTTATATTGAGAATCAAAAAAATCTTGTTGGTATAATGTTCTTGTGGAATGTATATAATTTACCCTTGTTTAGAGACTTGAAATTTTTTTCAAACAAGTCTTTGACTTCCTTGGTTAGGGTCACACCAAGGTACTTTATGTCTTTTGTGGCTATTGTGAAGGGTGTTGTTTCCCTAGTTTCTTTCTCAGCCCTTTTGTCTTTTGTATACAGGAAGGCTACTGATTTTTTTTTTTAGTTAATTTTGTATCTGGCCACTTTGCTGAAGGTGTTTATCAGCTGTAGGAGTTCCCTGGTAGAATTTTTGGGGTCACTCAGGTATACTATCATATCGTCTGCAAATAGTGACACGTTGACCTCTTCCTTTCCGATTTGTATCCCCTTGATCTCCTTCAATTGTCGTATTGCTATAGCAAGGACTTCCAGAACTATGTTGAAAAGATACGGAGAGAGTGGCAGCCTTACCTTGTCCCTGATTTCAGTGGGATTGCTTTAAGTTTCTCTCCGTTTAGTTTGATGTTGGATATAGGCTTACTGTATATTGCCTTTATTATGTTTAGGTATATGCCTTGTATCTCTGATCTCTCCAATACTTTAAACATGAATGGATGTTGGATTTTGTCAAATGCTTTTTCAGCATCTAAGGAGATTCAAGTCTCTGAAGAAGGAATTAGAAAAAGATATTGGAAGATGAAAAGATCTCCCATGCTCATGGTTTGGCAGGATTAACATAGTAAAAATGGCCATCTTACCAAAAGCAATCTACAGACTCAATGCAATTCCCATCAAATTACCAACACAATTCTTTATAGACCTTGAAAGAAAAATTCTCAACTTCGTATTGAATAACAAGAAACCCAGAATTGCTAAAACAATCCTCTACAATAAAAGATCCCCTGGAGGTATCTCCATCCCTGATCTCAAGCTGTACAATAGAGCAACAGTAATAAAAACTGCATCGTACTGGCACAGAAACAGAATGGTGGATCAATGGAACCAAATAGAAGACCCACACACTTATGGACACCTGATTTTTGACAAAGATGCCAAAACCATACAATGAAAAAAAGATACCATCTTCAACAAATAGTGCTGGTCAAACTGGATGTCTACATGTAGAAAATGCAAATATATCCATACTTATCACCCTGCACAAAACTAAAGTCCAAGTGGATCAAAGACCTCAACATAAATCCAGACACATTAAATCCGTAGAAGAAAAAGTCGGGAAGAGCCTCGAACTCATTGGTTCAGGAGACAACTTCCTGAACAGAACACCAACAGCACAGGCTCTAAGAGCAACAATCAATAAATGGGACCTCATGAAACTGAAAAGCTTCTGTAAAGCAAAGGACACTGTCATCAAAACAAAACGACTTCCTACAGATTGGGAAAGAATCTTTACCAACTGTATATCTGACAGAGGGCTAATATCCAGTATATATAAAAAACTACAGAAGCTGAAAAGCAACAAATCAAGTAATCCAATTGAAAAATGGGGAACAGGGATAAACAGAGAACTCTCGATAGAGGAATGTCGAATGTCAGAGGAACACTTAAAGAAATGCTCAACGTCATTAGCCATCAAGGAAAGGCAAATCAAAACGACCCTGAGATTTCACCTTACACCCATCAGAATGGCCAAAATCAAAAACTCAAGTGATAACACATGCTGGAGAGGTTGTGGAGAAAAGGGAACCCTCCTTCACTGCTGGTGGAAATGTAAACTTGTACAACCACTCTGGAAATCAATCTGGCACTTCCTCAGACAACTAGGAATAGCACTTCCTCAAGATCCAACTATACCACTCCTAGGCATATATCCAAAAGAGGCTCAAGTACACAGTAAGGACATTTGCTCAACCATGTTTGTAACAGCTTTATTTGTAATAGCCAGAGGCTGGAAACAACCCAGATGCCCCTCCACTGAGGAATGGATACAGAATTTGTGGGACATTTACACAATGGACTACTACTCAGCTATTAAAAACAAGGAAATCATGAAATTTGCAGGTAAATGGTGGGAACTGGAAAGGATCATCCTGAGTGAGCTATCCCAGAAGCAGATAGACACACATGGTATATACTCACTCATATAGACATATAAAATAGGATAAACCTACTAAAATCTGTACACCTAAAGAAACTAATCAAGAGGGAAGACTCTAGCTAAAATGCTCAATCCCCAGCCAGAAAGGCAAAGCAGACTGACATCAGAAGAAGAAAACAGGAAACAAGCTAGGAGCCTGTCACAGAGGCCCCCTGAAAGGCTCTGCCCTGCATAATATCAAAGCAGATTCTGAGACTTATGGTCAACTGTTGGGCAGAGTGCATGGAATTTTACGAAAGATGTGGGAAATAGCAAGAGAGGGAGAGGACAGGAGCTCCACAAGGAGAGCAACAGAACCAAAAAATCTGAGCACAGGGGTCTTTCCTGAGACTGATACTCCCACCAAGTACCATGCATGGAGAAAACTAGAACCCCTGCACAGATGTAGCCCATGGCAGTTCAGTGTCCAAGTGGGTTCCATAGTAATGGGAACAGGGACTGCCTCTGACATGAACTGGTTGGGCCCTTTGATCACCTCACCCTGATGGGGGAGCAGCCTTACCAGGCATGATTGTGTAAGGGAAATTGACTTTTGAAATGATTGGTCCACTTAGGGCATTAAGGCTAAACTTTAAAACAATACTCACTGATTTTGAAGTCTTTGGTCTCTCAAAGGGTCAGAAACTATAGATGTTAACAATATGAAAAGTCTATTCCAGATATTTAAAACCTTTCTCCTTATATTTCTAGTGTTCTGAACCACTTCTAGTACCAAAACTGCATTATTAATGGTTCTCTAGAGTAAAAGAACTTATAAAATGAGTTTCTCTGTGTGTGTACATATATACATTAAAGAGGTTTGTTAGAATGACTTACATGCTGTGAGACAGCTAATCCAAAACAATGTCTGTGTATGATTGCAAAGTCTAAGAGTCTAGAAGTTGCTCAGGCCACAAAGTTGTTCTACAGTGTATGCTGCAATCCCAAAGATGTAGGCTCCAATGCCAATGAAGAGATGGACTTGAGTTATGTTCAGAAAATGATGGCTAGACTATACTGAGGCACTTGATATGGGATTTGGGGTAGAAATCTCAGGATCTTGAAAATGTGTCATAGAGACTCACTGGGATAAACCCTATCAAAGGATATGGGACATTTGGCTGGGTGGATTCGGTGAGATTAAGCAGGATGCTGTAGATACTGGAAGGTAGGGTGGGTTTTCTTGAAAGCCTTGAGCTCTATTGTAATGCAAGCAAGAGTAGACAGACTAGCTAGGGGAACTGGGTGTGGGACAGGTAGATCTGGAAGACTGACAGACGATGTGAGTGGAGAAAGCCAGGAGATTCACTGAGGAAGACCCAGGAGTGAAATGTTGAATATTTGGCTAAATGAGTAGTTTTAATGTGTTGCACGTGAGACCTGGGGATCATGGCAGGTCTTAAAATTACACCTACAATGTAAGAACCAAAGTTGTTTTTCCCTTCAATGCTTTTTCTTTTGCTTCTCTGAAAATAGTGCATTTAGCAGGATGTACAATGTACCTTAATTTAGAAATAAAATTTTAAAATATGTAAATTTCTAGGGCATAAAATGTGATAAGTAGTAGCTGCAATCTGACTTAATCTAGACAACTTCATGTAAAGAACAGAAGTAATGGGCTGCAGGCTATCCTATCCTATTCATTTAGATGGGCTCCTTGTTACTGACAAGCTTCGGTGGGGCCAAGAAGTGCCTGACCCTTCAATGAGGTCCTGTTCTTTCATTTAGCACAGTGATTTTCTGCAGCATCTATTTTTCCTGTCATTCCTGCTTGCTGCAGAACCAAAGAGAAAAGATCACAGTGACCATAAATGTCATTTCGATTGTCGTCACTATACTGGGTAAATAGATTGAACCAAAACTTCTCACTGTTATACTGTTTCTACTGTTATACTGTTCCACTTATGGAAGCGGGTAAAAAAGCACTCTGAAACTATAAACGCTTTGCTATCGCACTGAGTAGATATAAGATTATAATTGTTATTAGTTTCTATGAAGAAGTGACTTGTTGATTTATGATTTATTTTTGTCATCACTACATCCTGACACAAAGTTTCTATTTATTTTTATTTCATAACTGTTTTACCCCACTAAGTTTAATCTAAATATGTTCAGGCCTTTTTCTTTTTTACAGAAAATATAGCAATTTTATATGGCTCTTTATTTTCATATGTAATGGAATTTTCTTTCCTTCTTCAGCTAAGCCACAGTTACCTCCAGATTAAAGAATTTTTATGGAATCTTCTTTAATTTTCCTAGAAAATTGAGCTAGCGGATTGCATACCCAGATGTTTCTGAATCCCTCACTGTTTCACTACTAATTTGCTTAGTGTAAAATATAAGAGACTGAGGTGTTGTACTTTTATAGGGATAGGAGGGAGGGAAGGATTGGGGGGGAGGAGAGAGGAAGTTACAGGGAGGATACAAAGTGAATAAAGTGTAATTAATAAAAACTGTTTTAAAAAGATCTGTTTTGTGTGTGGGTAGGGTATACCATATGTTTACAGGTAACCATGGAGGTCAAAAGATGGCATTGAATCCCCAAGAGCTGAAGTTGCAGGTGATTGTGAGCTGCCTGATGTGGTTGCTGGGAACCAAACTTGGGTCCTCTGCTAAGAGGAGTACATGCTTGTACTTGGTGAGCCATCTCACTAGCCTAAACAGTGAAGTTTCAGTAAGGTTACTAACACCATTTTGAGTATGGGTGCAGGGTGTCTTAAAAGAAAATGGATGAGTTAAAGTAGCTACATCACCAAAAAGCCCAGCTCAGCTACACATCCCCCAGTCTTTGCGCAGTCTACAGGCAACAGGTCTGAGAAGTCTCTCTACTGTCTCTGCTCCAAAAAGCTGTTTAATTTCTCTATAAAGTTGTATAAGGAGCTCCCAGCACTCAGGGAGGCAAAGGCCAGCCTGGTCTACAAAGTGAGCCCAGGACAGCCAAGTCTACACATACACACACACACGCACGCACACACAAACCTGTCTTGGGGGACTGGGAGAGTTGTATCAAGGCCTACAGAGAATCGTGTTTTCAAATGCTGATTTTAGTGCCTTGAGATCTGATTACTGCCCTGACATGGGTATTGTTATGAATGTTGAACTAGCTCCTGTAACCATGTTATGATAAATGTTCCCCAACAGCTATTGTTGGAGGTTGGTCTACTGGCCCTTAAGATCTGGTTATATCTATCCTTGTTTTGTAAACCTGCCTTGACCTTGGCCAGCAGGTCAGTCGAACAAGACCCAAAGAGAGGGGGTGAGAATGGGGTGGGACAAGAGACTCAAGAAATAGAGACCAAGACAATTTCTCTGATCAAGGCCTTGTTTATTCGAATATTTCATACAACTTATAGGGAGAAGGCAGGGCAGAAGGAATGTAACTGTCTTTGGCAGGGTTGCTAAGTGACCAGGAGTCAGGAAGACCCACTAGAGAAGTCACAAAATGTGATATGACAGTTATTCGGAAAGTTCCCGAGGAGGAGTTACTTTGGAAGCCCCAAAGGGGAGGAGGGTTTTTTTTT
>CM053764.1:65798646-65818649 GCA_028658305.1 Pachyuromys duprasi
ATCAAAACAAAACGACAGCCTACAGACTGGGAAAGGATCTTCACCAACCGTATATCTGACAGAGGGCTAATATCCAATATATATAAAGAACTCAAGAAGTTAAAAAGCAAGAAATCAAGTAATTCAATTAAAAAATGGGGTATGGAGCTAAACAGAGAACTCTCTGTAGAGGACTGTAGAATGGCAGAAAAACACTTAAAGAAATGCTCAACGTCCTTAGCCATCAGGGAGATGCAAATCAAAACGACCCTGAGATTTCACCTTACACCTGTCAGAATAGCTAAGAAAAAAACTCAAGTGACAATATGCTGGAGAGGCTGTGGAGAAAGGGGAACCCTCCTCCATTGCTGGTGGGAATGCAAACTTGTACAACCATTCTGGAAATCAATTTGGTGCTTTCTTAGACAATCAAGAATAGTGATTCTTCAAGATCCATCTATACCACTCCTAGGCATATATCCAAAAGATGCTCAAGTACACAACAAGGACATTTGCTCAACTATGTTGGTAGCTGCTTTATTCGTAATAGCCAGCTTTACTCGTAATAGTCCCCAAACCTGCCAATCAACTAGTATCCCTCTGGGTGTGGGGGGGACAGTTTCCTAGCAACTGTATCTCCAGTGAGCAGGGAGAGAATGCAAGGTGAGCTTTTTCCTAGTCCACTTTAGACCTTAAACTTTAATATTCACTGATTTTTAATCTTTTGCTCTCTCAATCTCTGTGAGTTCGAGGCCAGCTTTATCTACATAGTGAGTCCAGGACAGCCAGGACAGAGAACCCCTGTCTTGGAAAGAAAGAAAGGAAAGGAAGGAAGGAAAGGAAGGAAAGGAAGGAAAGGAAGAAAGGGAAGGAAGGAGAGAGAGAAAGAAAGAGAAAGAGAGAGAAAAGAAGGAAGGAAATAGCCATCACAAGGGCCAAAACAGAAAAGCTGAGAAAATTTTTTTCTTTTTCTTTTCTTTTTTTTGGGGGGGAGGGGGAATCTCAAAAAAACACCATGTTGTCACTAAGTGGTTAGGGAGGGTCAGGGATGGTCAGAATGTTTTCGAAAACAAGTTGAGGTCATTGGTTGGATCAAGTCAGGCTCAGGAAACAGACTTAAAAACACAGCAGCATCCCAATTAAAAAATGGGATACAGGGCCAAACAGAGAATTCTCAACAGAGGAAACTCTAATGGCTCAGAAGCACTTAGAGAAATGTTCAGCGTCCTTAGTCATCAGGGAAATGCAAATCCCTGGCACAAAGCCGCCTGTACCGGTCTTTTTTTTTTTTTTTTTACTTTACTTTATTTAGGGTGTTTGAGCCTCTACCTCTCTTCCACCAACCTCCAACCTTAAGTAGGAGAGAGAGAAGGTTAGTGGGCAGAGGGGGCCAGACCCCTTTACTTCTCCGGGCTAGGCAGGATCAAAGAGTTCTTTGAAGGCTCTCTACCAGTTGCTGTCAACCACAGACACAGCTAGCAGGCTTCTCCACCCCGCTGTGTCCTGATGCCTTTCTGTCTTTCTCTCTGCTCCAAACCACCATGCTGTCTCTGGTCTCTGGTCTTTTCACACTGCCACACGCCATATGCCAACAACAAATGCCACATTGAACGCCACACGATCTCTTTCTCAGCCTCATATTTATACTCTCAGAGTTAGACCACACCCCTCTCCTTGCAGCACTCGGAAGGCCGGCAAAGATCACGCTCCAAACCAGACAACTAACAGGTGTGGACAATCTATAGCCCAACGAAAATCTCACACCTGGGATTTAAACAAAAGCATATTTACATACCATAAAAAGAAACCAAAACTTCCCACAACTCTGGTGTAAGATGGAAATCTTACACCAGTCAAAATGGCTAAGATGAAAAAAAATAAATGACAGCACATGCTGACAAGGAAGTGGAGCTATTAGACACAAGGAAAGCATGCAACTGCAGGCAAATGGATGTAGAAAAGATCAGTCTTAGTGAGGTAACCCAGACCCAGAAAGATACCTGTGGCATGTGCTCACTTTAAGTGGATATTAGCCATATAATACAGGATAAGCACACTCCAGTCCACAGACCCAAAGAAGCCAAGTAAAGAGCAGGGCCCAAAGGAGGATACTTGAACCCCACTCAGAAGGGGAAATACAATGAATGTTGAATGTCAACGAAGAGAGGGAACTGGGTTGGAGAAGGTGTGAGAAAGAGAACGAGGGTGGGGATCAGATGTGAGGAGATGGGGAGGGGGAGGCCAGAGGGCAGGGAGAGAGGGAAAGCAGGGAGGGGAGACATCTCTGAGACAAGCTGGACGCCTACGACAGAGCAGGCTCCTGGGAGAATATGGGGCCACTCTATCCAAGACCTCTAGATGTGGGGGGCATGGAGAGGGAAGGGACTACCTCCTAGCCAGGAGGGACTGCCAGTGGAGGGAGGGGGACACCACCCACAAAACCTTCAACCCCAAATCGACCCTGCCTATAGGATGTGCAGGGATAAAGATGGAGTAGAGAAAGAGGAATGGCCAACCCAGCCACAGACCACCCCACAGTAGAGCCAGCCCTGACACTATTAACGACGCTCTGTTGTGCGTCCAGACAGGAGCCTAGCACGGCGGTCCTCTGGGAACCTCCACCCGGCAGCAGAACAAAACAGATGTTGAGACCCACAGACAAACATTAGGCTAGCCTAGGGGAGCCTCGTGAAGGACTGTGGGGAAGGGTACCAGGTCCCAGATGGGACAAGAACCCCTCAAGAAGACCAACAGTGTCAACTAACCTAGGCCCATAGGGGTGGGCTCACAGAGACTGAAGCACCAACCAGAGAGCATGGACTGGACCTATGCCCACAACACGTATGTAACTGATGGGCAGCTTGGTCCTCATGTGGATCCCCTAGCAATAAGGGGAGTGTGGGTCATATCTGACATGGACTCCATTGTCTACTTTTGGGCACTTTCTTCAGGCTGGGCTGCCTTGCCTGGCCTCAGTAAAAGAGGGTGTACCAAGTCCTGATGTGAGTCGATGAGGTGGGTGGATTTGTAAGGGCGGTTCCCCTTTTCTGAGGAGAAGGGGAAAGGAAAAGAGGGGAGGATCAGGATGTAAAATGAATAAATAAGTTTATTAAATAAGAAAAGAAAATAAATAAAAACATATTTTTAAAAAACAGCAACACAGCTTTTACACTAAAAAAAACCCTTATTTTTGACAATACAGAATAATGTCTCCTGCCTTCAAAATGGAGCCAGGCAGGTTCCTCACAGGTAAATGATACTCTGAAAGCAGCTTGTTGAGGAGTCAACACTGTTAACCATGACACATGACATAAAAGATAGACGTATCAGTGTGACAACTCTCACTCCCACAGAGGGAGTGAACACAGAAAACACCACAGAAGAGTCACTTGTCAGCACAGTATGTCTGGTACTTAGATGAACAGTTATGCTGAGCTATTCTATGCTCACAATATGGCTGCTTTCGCCTCTGAGTGAGCTGGCTCAGGGCAAGGCCACGGCTGCTTCCATGAAGGATCAGAGAGAGTTCATTTCAACTAGCCCTGGCTGCTGTCTGTCTCAGAACTGTGACAGCACTGCAGAGAATCCACCCTTTTTTTCCTTTTTTTTTTACCCTTTATTTTCATTTTAGTTTTGTCTGCATGTGTCGGTATGCAGTACCTGCAGAGGCCAGAAGAGGGCGGAAGATCCCAGCAACTGAAGGCAGCGCATTATTAGCTGCCATAATGTGTTCTGGAAATAAAACCTGGGTCCTCTGGACAGCGCCCAGGGCTTCTAAGCACCGAGCCATCTCTCTAGTCCTTTTTTTTTTTTTAAATTAAATTTACTTTATACTGTTAATTAAAAATATTACATCACATAGTCCCTTCCTTGTCTTCTCTTCATCCCACCCCAAATTTTTCCTTGTTCTCTATGATTAAGTAAGTACGTTCTTAATATATGTCTACAACCTGCTGAGTCTTTGTTGGTGGCGGTGGTTGTGTGTCTATGGTTTCAGGGCTGATCACATTTCCTGGATAAACATTTAGGAAAGTTTATTTCTGCATACGGCTGATTCTCCCACTTGCAAGAAAATTTCACTCCTTAATGAACAACGGGGATCTGACACCATCACCATCACACACACACACACACACACACACACACACACACCAGTGACCAAGGCTGCTTTGGACAGGAAACATTATAAAAAATAGAAAACTTGGGATGGTAAACTACCTCAGCAGCCAAGAACACGGAAGACTCCTCCAAAGCACCCAGGCTCATTCCCAGTACCGACAGCAGCTCACATCTGTCTGTATTGCCAGTTTCAAGAGTTCTGACACTATCTCCTGGCCTTCCTAGGCAGCCATAAAGTGACCAGGCAGGAATGAGGCAAAGTCACATAAACAAATGACAGACTAAAACTCTTTTTTCTAAAAAAAGAAGGAGGAGAGGAAGTAGGAGGGGAAAGAGAGAAGAGGAGGAAAAAAGCGAAAGGGAAAGGAAGAGAGAGAAGGAGAAGGAAAAACACCTAGTACCACAAAGCTTATTTTTCATGCTGGGTGCAATAGTGCATTTCTTTAATCCCATCACTCATGACACAGAGGCAGGAAGATCACTGTGAGTTTGAGGAAAGCCTTATATGGTCAACACACACACACACACACACACACACACACACACACACACACACACACAGGGATAAAGAGAACAAAACCGAATAACAGAGGGGAAAAGCATTGGAGAATGGGGACACTATAATGCCTCTTAAAGTCATTTCAAGTGTCTGCCACTGGCGCCCATAAAGTCATCTTCAGCAATGACTATTTCCAAGCACTGTAGCACATGCCATTAACCTAAACACTACGGAGGCAAAGGCAGTCTGATATCCACGAGTTCCAGGCAATCTTAATCTACCTAGTCACTTCCATAATAAAATCTACCTCAAAAAGACCCCAGAATGGAAGGAAAGTGAATATAATTTTTATTTATTTTCTTTGTTTGAGACAGGGTCTCACAAAGAAACCCAGCTGACTTAGATTCACTATGTATACTATAACTGTATAACACATACATACCTGTATATATTATATATGTATAATACATATAAATCTTTAATGATAAATACTCATATACCTTTGATCCTTTTCCTTTGAACCATCATTCCTAACATGCCTGTCTTCTATACAAGACGGAGCTGACAAACACTTTAATATTGATCTGGTTAGAAGCAGAGGAAAGGGGGCTGGAGAGATGGCTCAGAGGTTAAGAACACTTGCTGTTCTTCCAAAGGTCCTGAGTTCAATTCCCAGGAACCACATGGTGGCTCATAACCATCTATAGTGAGATCTGGTATGCAGGTAGAATGTTATATAAATAATAAATAAATCTTTTTTTTTTAAAGAAGTAGAGGAGAATGTTCGTAAAGAGGTTGCTTCTCCATAGCAGTCTAGACTTGTCAATCTTGGGATCACCTTGCCCTCAAAACCATGGGAGTTAGCTACCCTTTGTAGAGCTACAGTTGAAGCAAACTCCTTGGTTGCTGCACTTGGGAAGGGGAGGCTTTTCTGTATTCCAGTCTTCCACATAACACTCTTTGTTTTGTTTTTGGAGACAGGGCCTCTCTGTGTTGCCCAGGCTGTCCTGAACTGGCTTTGTAGACCAGGCTGGCCTCGAACTCACAGAGATCCACCTGCCTTTGCCACGCGAGTGCTGGGATTACAGGCATGCCCCTCTATGTCTGGGTCCACAGAACATTTCTGTGTAGTTACTTCTACTACTACTGTGTAGTCGCTTCGATAAAACACACCATGGTCAGGGCCATTCATAAAAGAAAGCATCAAACTGGGCTCACGGGTCCAGAGCTAGAGATGACGATGGCACAATAAACACACGGCAGCAGGAAGAGGTGAGGACTCACATGCTGAACCTTAGGTAAGTGGTGGAGAGCACACTGGACATAGCCAGAGGCATTAGTGGCCGTTAAGCCCAGCCCCATGACAAACCTTCTTCAAAAATGGCCACACCTCTAACCCTTCACAAAGAGTTCCACCAACTGGGAAACAAGCATTCAAACATATAGGTCTCTAAGGGCCATTTTCATTTAACCAACACGTCTTTTTTCAGCTCTTGGATAGTGACAACTGCTTTTTATCTGACCAACTTCTACCATATCCTTAAGTGAGACTATTATGTTTACAACATATAATGCCTCAGCATATTAACCACATGCTTTATGAGTGCTCTATTTTGTGATAGTGTATATAATGGTCTTGTGTTGAACCTTCAGAACAGTTTTAGCATCACATGTATAGGCGGAGAGCATTCCTGAAGTGCGCTCCAGCTTGTAAACCTTCGGTCATCTTAGTTGTAACTTCTATTTGGGACCTCCAAGTGAAACCTCAAATGTCACATCCTGTCTTACTGCTACATGCACTGGAAAAGTTATTTTTTTTTAAAGTGAAATTTTCAAGGTAATGTCTAACAATCATAGCTTTGTGGATATCTATCCACAATGGTTGCCATATATATTTATTTAGAAAAGAACCTGTGTAACAGATTAAGGCAGATAACACAGCTTCCGTTGTAGAAAGAAAATTAATTCTTTTCTCTATAATCTCAAGTCATCTTTCAGCTGTATGAGTTAACTTTATCCAGACACAGTGCTATAATTTGCATGTGCAATATTCCAAGAGGCAGTATATGTTTTACTAGGAAAAGCTGTGAAAGGCAGCTATTCCATAGAAAAGAGGTTCCACATTCACCTTTTATTTCCCAACAACCTCTATGACATTAGTGTGTTTGTGTTAATTTGCATTGAAATCATTATTTTTCTTTCCAGTGGTTAGGCAGAGATTTTAGAAATTAATTGCTATCAGTGACGTTAAAATAGCATATCAAGGCACTGGAAAGATGGCTCGGTGGTTAAGAGAAGTAGCTGCTCCTCTAGCAGATCCAGGGTTGATCCCAAGTACATCCAGGTTTCACAGCCATCTTAACTCCAGATCCAGGAGATTCGATGCCATCTTCTGGCCTTTGCAAGCACCAGACATGTATGTGGTACATAAACACAGATGTAGGAGAAATAGTCATAAATAGAATCGGGGATGGGGGGAGGAAAGCGTGTCGATCCAGCACAGTTGGCCAGTGTTTCAGAAGATGATTATTATGTTGGGATCAGAATATAAAGATCTTTTTCCCATAAGTTATGCTGTAGGAAGTGGGAATAAACTTGATTTGCAGAAGACATGCGATTAATGTCTATGTAGAGCGAAGACAGAGTATTCTAGTAGGTAAAATACATAGAGGTGAGACCAAACTGGTGGTTGTTCAGCAGGAGACACTGGAAACTGCTATTGCTGCGGCTGACTGGGTGAGGGAGGAAGAGACGCTTTGCTTTATGCGCTTTGTACCCATCTGTGTGACCTTTAACAAATGGCAGTCCTTATTTTAACGGCAAAGATCTCCACTGCATTGCTGAGTAAAATGAGTAAGGTGTCTGTCTCATGTTTTAACCATAAAAAATAAAAATATGACATCAGAAATAATCTTCATTTTGACATTAAGAATCATTACCATTTTCTAGGACAAATGATCTTTAAGGTTTTATCTGTTATGAACTCTTTGTAACTTATTCAGACATTTTACAACACGCTCAAGTTTTTCACTTCTTTCTAATATCAATTTTTGAATAATCATCATTTTAGGAGAACACTAACGTCTATAATCCCATTTATATAAAGTTGTAACCTGGTCCTATTTCATCGTGTTTACCTGAACATGTATGTCAACAATTGTGTTTTCTTATCACTTGCTGGGAGGCTGACTTTCTGTCTATCTGACCAAACAAGTCAGTTAATCCAGCGGTCACAGTCACAGCCGTCAGAACGAAGGAACACTAGAAAGCAGTAACAGAAGAAGCCTCAGCCTTGTTTGTCGGGGTTCACCTTCCAACGTATGTTTCAATAGGAGGCACTGGAGATGTCCCATGAATCAATGTCCTGGTTTGCTTTACTTTGAGCAACGCACAGGGCAGTGGCCTATTCTTATTCCTCTTTAGTTCTTAAAATAACCTGACCCAAAGCAACTTTCATGGCTCATTTGAACATTCAACTTTCATAGAATCATTTGATTCACAATGAATTCTAACTAATTCTAAATTATGGTCCATCATTTACAAGGTATAAATGCTGAAACCCAAGAGTCTAATCACATCATATCCACAGTTAAGAGCAAAAGGAGAATAAACACGTATTTGCTACCCTCTTTTCTGCTTTCTTTACTCCTAGACAACTCAGGGCTCAGCCTATGGCTCAGAGACACCCAGCGTGGGCTTGTTATTTTGCATCAATTAATAATCACACAATCTACCACAGATGTGCACAGGACAGCGTGATTAACATTCAAACTCCTTCAAAGTAATGTTAGGTTGTGTCAAGGTGACAGTTAAAATTATCCAGCAAATTCACAATCAGAAATGCCCCTTTCAAAGCTTGCCTTTCCATCCCTGGCCCCCACAGACTCATGTTAATCATCACGTAAAACACTTTCAACTCCTTAAATCCCATAGTCTTTTAAAAAAAAAATCCAACATTTTAAAAATCTAAGTTCTCCTAGATGTGTACACCTGAAAGTAGCAACAACAACAAAAATGAGCATCCTCCTACTGATTCAAATGGGAAGAATAGAGTATAGCAAATAATATTATTTAAGGAAAACCCAAGCCAAACAGCTTCTGGTATCACAATGTGCAAATTCTCTGATCCTTGCTGATATTACGGGCTCTAAAGGACTTGAGACGCTCCATATTTCAGGCTCTTCCATCTCCAACACACACAGTTTCCCTCTCCTGCTGGCTTCATTGCACACCTGTACCTGTCCTTGGTGGTCAGCCCGTGGTCTAGAAACGACCATCTTCAGGTGTCTACTGTAACCAGTGTCATCTCAGGGCCTGACTGCCAAAGGGCCATCAGCTCTCCATGTGCACTTCAATTTTGGATCATTCATGTTTTCAAAAATTAGCATCACACGGGTGGTAATTACTCTACCATGGTCAACTCAGTATGTGGCCTGGCTCCTTCAGACCACACAGCTGCACGAGCTTTTGCAGTAAAGCATAGGAGATGTCGATTCTGCCCTGACCCAGCAGTTCATTCTCACACTGCTCTGTGTGAGAGGACCAGGAGACCAGAGGATTAAGGAGGTAGAATGGTTTGGAATTCGAAGGTTTTACGCAAGGTATGTCTTATGCCAAGCACGTTCACGTAGAAGTACACCACCCTATGTACTAATTTAAGGGAGAAGTGGCTGAGGTCAGTAGGAACTACCGCACAGTGAGATGAAGACAACAGGGACCTGATGAAGCCATGTTGCACACATGCAACACAGGACACTGCTAGCGTTACAGACAGAGCCCAGCAGTCTTGGGACTGATAACCATAGCCTAGTAAGAGAGGAAGAGTCGGGTTCTCAAGATCCAAAAACAATATCCTCAAAGGCCCTGGCCTCAGGCCAACAGACTCTGCCAAGCATACTTCTTGTAGAGAAGGAGCTCTGTTTTTTCTATGCAATGTACATCAGGGCCTCAGGGAAGAGCTGCCAAGGCCCTGAACCATCATTGTTTAGGGCTCTGCCAAGCATGCTCCTGAAACTGCTTTTCTCCTCCATACATCATGGCCTCAGGGAAAACCTTGGAGCAGGCCAGGCCTCAATACAATTCAGTGGTGCTGAGCTCTTTGATGGTCACAGCAGCCTTCACAGCACCAGCACGGTCAGCACACACAGACCCTGAGAAAAATGTTAAACTAGTGGCCCCTTAACTCGATAACTAGTCAGGTTCCCCTCACAAGCCAGTTGTTAGTGACGCTCTCCCTGTTCTTCCACCTTCCAACAAGAACTGTCCCTCAGTATCTCAGCACTCAATGGCATTCGCAGCCCTGTTTTCCAAACACTTCCACCATCTCCCAACAAAATTGTGTCTGGAGGCAGAAAAAGCCACAAGGTCACGTGACTCCCACCAGTGGCCCCACCTCTCTGGCATTAGTTTCCATTCTAGTTCCATTTTATTTATTTATTCCTCTATTTGCTTATTGGTAAAAATAGTCTGACCAAATCAACTCCAGGTAGAAATCACGTGGATTGTTATTCCCAGTTAGCTTCTCTCATTTCAGAGTTGTTTAGATAGGAACTCCAGCATTTGCTCACATAACGCCCACACTTTAGAGCGAAGGGGCAATGGCTACCGGCATGCCTTTAAGCCCAGCTCTCAGAAAGCCATGGCGCTGAGGCTTCCATGAGTTCAAGACCAGGTTGATTTCCTTACTGAATTCTAGGCCAGCTTGAACAAGCATGAAATTCAAGAGCCTTCCCCCTTCCCCCAGGCCTTTTCATTACAAATGGAATGGGGGATATCTTTTAAAGGATAGACCTATTTTTCTTTTTGATCCTTGTAGGTGTGTGGCATTCCCTGTTTGTTCCAGGGAATTCCTGCAATCCAGGGACAGTTTAAGTAAGTCCAAGTGATGTTCTTAGTTACTGTATCCAAGAATGAACACTTTTAACTCATATTCACTCAAGTCTGATACTAACTTCCTGAATCATTTATAGATTGAGGCCTAGAACCGCATCAGAAACTATCCAGTTTTACGATGAGGGCTTCTGTTTTTCTCCAACCTTAGTCTTATACTGCTATAGAAGACAATGTGAGTTCAAATACAGCAGCTTTCTAAATCTGGGATATAGAATTTCTGAGATAAATGAATTGTTAAAATCATTCCTCTAGAATCTACAGATACTACCAGTAACAAACTTGTCTTTAATTTCTTAGGTTTTTGTTTTTAGGTTGAATAACCAGATTTCTATAGTTACATTGACTCTCACAGATGTAAATGAACATTGACCACATACTTTCCCCAAAGCTCATTAAAAGTTCACAGAATACGATCAAGAGACTCTTTAGAAATTTTAGAAGTCATACAGTTGACAAATCAGTTGTAGAAATGGCCAAGCACATTAGAAACTCATCCTAGGGCTAAGGATGGCCAGTTGTCATGAGGACTTGTGAACAAGACCACATGCCAGTATATCATAAATACCTACAGTGATTTTACATTCTTTTTCAGCGTTTTCAAGAATTCATCTCCATACATAGATGCTCTCTCTCTCTCTCTTACACATACACACACACTCAGAGAGAGACAGACAGACAGAGATAGAGGCAGGAAGGGAGAGAGAGAAAAACACATTAAAAACAAAACAAGAAGAAATTCATTCTAGAGAATAGACTGAAATTCTGAAACTGTAGCCAAAATCAATTCACCTTTAGTTATTTAGATAACCCTTTTTTTTGCCCACAGAGGTAACCCAGTTGAAGGATCATGGAAAGACTAGGTAGAGTATCAGAAAAATTGTCACATTTTATTTAACTTAAACTGAAAACAACTCAAATGCTCACCTACTACTAGAATGCAAGTGAAATACATCACACTAAATCTTAGTAAACATCACAAAGCCACAACCAAGTTAACTTACATTAATGAATGTGGCTGGAGTATAACACAAAAGTTTTTGAAATTTGAGATAAGCCTTTAAACTGAGCTATCTTTGAACCACAGGGTGAAAGTATAGTTTCAGACTTAGTAACAGACTTAGTAACATTGTTCTGGTGAACAGTGACAATTCTTGGAACATTTTAATCTCAACTTGTAAAACTTATCGTATTTTCTCACTTAATATTTTGGCTGTTTTCCGTGGTTTGTTAATTCCTTCTACTAAAAAAAGTGCGTGTGTTTCTGTGCCATTGTGTGCATGTGGATATCAGAGAACAACTTACGTGTGTCTGTTTTCTCCTTCCTCCGCCCAAGTTCTAGAGATCAAATGCAAGTACTCAAGCTTGGTAGCAAATGCTTTGAACTAGTAAGTGGCTTCAGTGGTCCTTATTAGGGTTTAAAATATATTTCCTCAAGTGTTGGTGGATGGATGTGCATACACTATAGTCCAATTGTCAAAATCAGAGAAAAATTTATGGGTGTCATGTGGTTCTCTCAAGAACAGAATTTAAATCGTCAGGCTTAGCACCCACCAACTTTACCCTCTGTGCGCTCTCTCTGGCACTCATCTGTGTTACTGAGACTCTGTGCCTACAAGCGTTTATGTTTAGTCTTCAAACTAAAGTAAGAAACATAAAAAAAGAATGAGAGTATGAC
Source organism: Pachyuromys duprasi (assembly GCA_028658305.1). Classification (NCBI taxonomy): domain Eukaryota; kingdom Metazoa; phylum Chordata; class Mammalia; order Rodentia; family Muridae; genus Pachyuromys; species Pachyuromys duprasi. Next base: position 65,810,811 of record CM053764.1, read on the forward strand.
TACCATTTTGGTTTGCAACTAGGATTTATTATTCAAATTGTCTGTGGTCTAATATACTTACATTATGATGTTGTTTGCAATGTTTAAAGGAGACACATAGTTTATGGATGCCATATTACTGCACATGTCGTTGTAGACCAACAGAAAGTCTCAGTGCTGCGCGCACACTTGGTAATCTGAGCTCAATATTCAGAACCCATGTAAGGAGAACATTCAACACAGTTAACATCCAGTCTCGACATATCTGCTTTGACCTACATGTCCATAATCACATCATACACACAAGCTGCAGAGGAATTTGTTTAAAAGAAAGTAGTCTCATAGTAGTTAGATTTTCTGGAACCTCAAAATAATTCTTTTAGGGAGCAGTACTTTCATGTGACGTACCCAAATAAAAAACTATTTATGACATAAAGGAACAGAGAACATCAAATGATATATACATAGCCATAATATAGCTTGTAATTTTATGAGATATACAAGTTGATTGCTGAATAGCCTATTTCATTATATTTCTACCAAGAAGGTGCGAATGCTACATGAGGCATTTGGTGTTTTCAATACCCTTTTCTATTAATCATTTTAAGATTTTTATTATTAAGACATGATGATTGAACAGGACACATTGGAGGAAGATTTTGTACCCATATTCTCATAAGGATAGAAGAATGACACATGACGATCATGTTCAAATGTATTCCTGGCTAATAACATTCAAGCCAGAAAGGAACAAACTAGACCATTTCAGGAGAATTTGTGAACATACGAAAAGCAAAACCAATAGCAACGACCCATCAACTTTTAAAGACACCACTGTGGAGAAGTAATATCACACACACTATGACAGCCACATGAGCAATGACAACCTAAGTGATGAGCATCTCCTTCTACATATTGCAGCAGAAAAACACCAACTACCAAGCAAAAACTCAATAGAAGAGAAACAGAAAGCACAGGTGGTGTGTAAGAACTGCCAAGTAAAATTCAGGAGAGGGATTTGCCACACTTTCAATACTTATTCCAAAAGTTTCAGAATATAAACTACAGTGCGTGGATCTCCATCATCACACCTGAGTGAAAATGGAATATTATTTACTTACTTCAAGGCTTTGACACAAAGGAGAAGAAGCAACATTTTTTCTTGTAATTGAATACAACTGTGATGTCTAAAGTTTTAGCAAATTGTTCACATGAATAGGGTTTTTCTCCTGTGTGAGTTCTTTCCTATTTGCCAACATCAAGAAGATACATAGAGGCTTCCAAATATTGTTTCTAAAGTAAGGCATGGTAGCACATGCCTTTAACTAAAGCACTTGGGAACCAGAAGCAAACAGGTTTCCTCTTTCCAGGCCAGTCTTGTCTACAGAGCAAGTCTGAGGACCATCAGGGTTATGCAGAGAAACTTTGTCTTGAGAACCAAAACTAAAAATAAACACACATACACATTATATATATATATATATATATATATATATATATATTTCTGATGCTAAAGAGATTGCCCTCACTTAAAACAAGCTCATTTTCAGGACCCAGAGGGTGCTGACAATTTTCTTTAACATATGCTTGTATATACGCTCAAATCAGCCTGTAGACATGGCTAGCCTCAAAATACTTTCTTTTGCCTCCCAAGTGCCCATTTAAAATGCATATGTCAGCACACCTGCACACACACATATTCGTGAATATATGTGTGTGTGGATAAATATGCATGTGTATTGCCTCCAGAAAACTTAATTTCGTGTAACTGAAGTAAAGTGTGTTAGCCAAAGATCATCCTACATTCTTCATAGTCATAGATTTTTTGCAGTAAGCATTCTTTCATGACCCCAAAGACTAAGGTAAAATCCAAAGGTTTTCCCATACTATTTACAAATTAAAAGTTAACTACTGTACACTGTCTTTCATGTCCTGAATGGTAATGTCTGTGGATCCCTGCAAGCAGGATCTTGGTGTGCAGCGAAACAATGCGCAGAGAGGTGGGAAGGGAAACTCCGTTCAGCCTGATTGACCCGGGCTGGATCAAACACTGGGGGTCTGATGTCAGGCGACTTATTGACGGCACATTTAGACATAGTACAATCTGAAATAAAGTGTCTTGATGTAATATATTCCCCCATGAACAAGGAGGCATAATTACATCCACAGTCTAAACCACATAAGAGCATAGATAACTAAGAAACACTTACTCCTCTATTTAGAATGTGAAGAAAAACTCACATTGGTACCTATAGCAGTGAGGTTCCTGCAGGTTACCAACATCACATCTTTGTAGAGACGATTCTGGGAAGGATCTAGCCAAGTGCATAAAATTCACATTCACTTCCTATCAGTGAATCCCAAACTATGATATAATTCCCACACTTCACTCACTTTCACATGCCTAAAACTTTCTTATTTACAGCTTCTCAAATCCATTATTTGCAAATGGTTCTAACATGTCTCTCTGGAAAAAAGCCTTGTTCTCCTTTGGGAACAGCTTCTGTACATGATAACAACACAGACATGGAAGAGATGAAAGCAAGTCATTATCTGACTTTGTGGAATTGGGTGACTATAACATAGAAACACGACACACAAAATGACACCAATATTGAGACTGCAGAAAATGGTGTAATAAGAATGTCAATGCTTCTGCTGTAGGAAAACAAATATCCTTAACATTGATGGATATAAGAAGGCATGAAAATGCATAATTGGTAGCAATTGGAATGGTTGGACCTAATTTATATAGTGTAAGAGAAAAAATTGAACAAAATTGTCAAAAATTTAAAAAAAATGAAACAATTGCCCACTAATAAAAACATCACCATGAAACAGGATTACCAATTTGGATCTAAACCACCTTTCCAAGCGCAAGGACAAAACAATGAAAGCCAAAAGAAATACAAAATGGGATCCAAGATGGCGGCGACCAGCGTGTGCACGCTGGTATATGAGGGGCAGAGGATCTGAAAGTCCAAAATTGGTGAGTGGAGGGGCAGCTGAAGCCAGAACATCTACACTGAGGCTTCCTGGGTGAGAGGGGACAACCTGTGAGTTGAGACCATTTGGATCCAGGTCACCTGCAGACATCTCTGGGGACTGAGAGTGGCGAATATTCAACCTCCCTGCACTTCCCTTGTTGGGCCATTCCTTGGGGGAAATGGCCCACGATGTCCACTGCTCCTAGAACAAAGCACGGTCCCTGTGGCTGCTAGCACAGAACTTCCTGCTCGTTATCTGAGACAGAGAAGGTGGGCATCAGCAGCAGGTGGCCACCCAGATCTGCCGGGTCACCCAGGTCCACCGAGCCACCCAGGTGCACAGGCTAATCGGGCCTCCCAGCAGGCATCTGTACCAGCCTCCCAGTTCTGTGGTTGCAGCCCACTGAGCTGATGGATATTCTACATTCGCATTTGCCCTGGCAGATCCAAATCTGAGCATAGAGAACAGGGGTAACCCCTGTGCTTTCTGTTTAGGCCTGCTAGAGAGTGAGTGTGCCTTCAAGTGAGTGCGTGCAGAGCCCCAGGTCCATGGTCCCTCTATGCTAGCAGCCAGATGTCAGATCCCCCCACCCACACCCCCACTGTTGACAACATAGGGATTCTTGGGAAAGTGTTTTCAACATTGAAACCCCTTGCTCTGTGGGTCTCCCAGTGGAGTCCAAGCAAACAATTTCTGAAGCCCAGACAGATCTGAACACCAGAACGACAGTATGACAGGCCTATAGGCCACTGAGATGTTCAGAGAACCTGCACATTCGCATTGCACTCATGAAAGCGCCAGTGCCACACCCTCTGCTTTGTCTGCACCTCCCCCCCCCACATTCAGGCATCTACACTCTCTAGCACCCTGTCCTTCAAGGCACACTTCCATGCACACACCTGCACTTCCTTGCCTGCACTTGTGCACCTGCACCTGCAACCTTCCTCCCTTAGCTACAGCTGAAACACCAACACACACTCTCAAACTGGTGGACCTCTCTCAGCTTCCTGAAGAATACTCCAGATACCAGAGAAAGACCCAGTCTGAAGTAAAGACTCCAGGAACAAACAGCTAAGGTTACAGATAAGCAGATGGCCAGAGGTCGGCATAAGAACACATCTAACAAACATCATGGCTTCACCAGCAACCCCCAAAATCAATGGATACTTCATTTCATTGGAAACACAGGAAAATGATTTTAAAGCTATGCTTATCCAGTTATTAGAGGCTCATAAAGAGGAAACAAACAAAACTCTCAAAGAAATACAGGCAAACAAATAAAGGCACAATTAGTGGCAAATAGAGAGGAAATGAACAAAAAAATAGAGGCCATCATGGAAATACAGGAATCCACATTCAAACAGATAAAGGAAATGGTGCAAGGCATGAAAACAGAATTAGAATCAATAAAGAAAACACAAACTAAGAAAACCCTGGAGCTGGAGAACTTAGAGAAAAGATCAGGAACAACAAAGGTAAGCATCACCAATAGAATACAAGAGATGGAAGAGAGAATCTTAGGTGCTGAAGATACACTTGTAGAAATTGATACATCTCTCAAGGAAAAAGTAAGATCAGAGAAGTTCCAAACACAAAACATTCAAGAAATCAAGGATGCCATGAAAAGACGAAATCTAAGAATAATAGGAATAGATGAAAAAGGAGATTCCAAGATTCAAGGTCCAGAAAATGTTTTCTTTTTTCTTTTAATGTTTTATTTATTATTTATACAGTATTTCACCTGCATGTATTGCCTGCATGCCAGAAGAGGGTACCAGACCTCATTTTAGATGGTTATGAGCCACCATGTGGTTGTTGGGAATTGAACTCAGGACCTTCGGAGGTACAGCCAGTTCTCTTAACCTCTGAGCCATCTCTCCAGCCCCAGAAAATATTTTCAAGAAAATCACAGAAGAAAATTTCCCCAACTTAAAGAAAGAGATGTCCATAAACATACAAGAGGCCTACAGAACACGAATTAGACTAGACCAGAAAAGAAACTCCTCATGCCACATCATAGTCAAAATGCTAAATTTACAGAACAAAGACAAACTATTAAAAGCAGCAAGGGAAAAAGGCCAAGTACCATGTAAAGGTAGACCTATCAGAATCACACCGGACTTCTCAACAGAAAGTATGAAAGCTTGTGCACAGGAGGGCTTGTGCGGATGCCATGCAGACTGAGAGTAGAGAGCACAGATGCCAACCAAGACTACTCTACCCTGCAAAGCTCTCAATAAACACGGATGGAGAAAACAAAACATTCCATGACAAAACTAAACAATATCTACACAGCAAACCAGCCCTACAGAAGATACTAGTAGGAAAACTCCAATCCAACGAAAACAACTACACTAAAGAATATATAGGATATAGATAACCTAACAACAAAATAATTAAAAGAAAACAAGCTACGAAACACAGTAACACCACCAACTCCACAATAAAAGAAACTAACTGTTCATTGGTGACTATTATCTACCAACATCAATGGACTCAACTCTCCAATAAAAAGACACAGACTAACAGAATGGTTGCAGAAACAGGACCCAGCATTCTGCTGCATCTAAGAAACACACCTCTGTGAAAAAGATAAACACTACCTCAGAGTAAAAGACTGGAAAAATGTTTTTCAAACAAATGGAACCAGAAAACAAGCTGGGGTAGCTATCCTAATATCTAATAAAATACACTTTCAACCAAAAGTAATCACAAAAATATGAGGTGGGGCACTTCCTTCTCATCAAAGGAAAAATCTACTAGGAGAACATCACAGTTCTGAACATCTATGCCCCAAACACAAGAGCACCTACATTTGTAAATGAAACATTATTAAAACTTAAATTCCACATTGATCCCAACAACTTAATAGTGGAAGACTTCAACACTCCACTGTCACCAAGGGACAGATCATCTAGACAGAAGCTAAATAGGGAAATAATGGCACTTACAGAGGTCCTAAATCAAATGGACCTAATAGATGTCTACAGAAATTTTCATCCAAATTCAAAGGAGTATACCTTCTTTAAAACACCTCATAGAACATTCTCCAAAATAGACTATATAGTTGATCACAAAGCAAGCCTCAACAGATACAAGATTGAAATAATCCCTTGTATCCTATCTGACCTCCATCGACTAAAGCTGGACCTCAACAACAACAGAAATAGCAAAAAGCTTAAACACACATGGAAACTGAACAACTTGCTACTCAATGACAGCTGGGTTACGGAAGAAATGAAGACAGAAATTAAAGACTTCCTAGAATTCAATGAAAATGAAGACTCAACATACCCAAACTTATACGACATAATGAAAGCAGTGCTAAGAGGAAAGTTTATAGCACTAAGTGCCTTCAACAAGAAATTTAAAACATCTCATACAAGCAACTTCATGGCTCACCTGAAAGCCCTAGGGAAAAAAAGGAAGAAAACACACCCAAGAGGAGTAGATAGCTGGAAATAAGCAAACTCGGGGCTGAAATCAATAAATTAGAAACAAATAAAACAATTCAAAGAATCAATGAAACCAAGAGCTGGATCTTTGAGAAAATCAACAAGATAGACAAACCCCTAGCCAAACTAACTAAAAGGCAGAGAGACACTATCCAAATCAGTAAGATCAGAAATGAAAAGGGGGGCATAATTACAGATACTGAGGAAATCCATACAATCATTATGTCTTACTTCAAAAGCCTATACACCACAAAATTTGAAAATCTAAAGGAAATGGACAATTTTCTTGATAGATTACATTTACCAAAATTAAGTCAAGATCAGGTAAATAGATTGACTAGTCCTATATCCCCCAAGGAAATAGAAGCAGTCATCAACAGTCTCCCTTCCAAAAAATGCCCAGGGCCAGGTAGTTTCAGTGCAGAATTCTAGCAGGCCTTCAAAGAAGAGCTAACTTCAATTCTCTCCAAACTATTCCACAAAATAGACACAAAAGGAACATTACAAAACTCATTCTATGAAGCCACAGTCACCTTGATACCTAAACCACACAAAGACCCAACAAAAAAAGGGAACTTCAGACCTATCTCTCTTATGAACATCGATGCAAAAATACTCAATAAAATACTTGAAAACTGAATCCAAGAACACAAAAAAATATCATCCACCATGACCAAGTAGGCTTCATCCCAGGTATACAGGGGTGATTCAATATGTGGAAACCCATCAATGTGATCCACCATGTAAACAAAATGAAGGAGAAAATCCACATGATTATCTCCTTAGATACCGAAAAAGCATTTGACAAAATCCATTCATGTTTAAAATCTTGGAGAGATCAGGGACAGAAGGCACATACCTAAACATAGTAAAGGCAATATACCGCAAGCCTATAGGTAACATCAAACTAAATGAAGAGAAACTTAAATCAGTCCCATAGAAATCAGGGACAAGGCAAGGCTGCCCATTGTCTCCATATCTCTTCAACATATGTTGTAAGTGGCAATTAATATTTACTACTGATATATCTTCTGGTAATGCTGCTGTTAGTCCTATATAGCTGTATAAACAAATCACCACACAGAGACTGGGATTTTAGTTAACCTAGAACACAATGCCGGGCGATAGTTACTCCGTCCTAAACCTCCAAGCCCTCATAGTTTCCTCACATTTAGCTTTCCCACATTATACTTGCTTTTAGTGCTATATTAGGTCCAATCCATCTCCATGTAGTTCCAAGATCTCTCCTCCAGCTCTGCCCTCTCCTGGCTCTCCTTGTCCTCGCCCTCCTCGCCCTTTCTCCTCCCACTCTTTCCTGTCCTCTGGCTCCTCCCAGCTCAACATTGTGTGTAGTTGCTTTATTTTGTCCTGATTACACAAGTTGAGACAGGATGCTTAGAATATGTATCACAATACA
>CM053764.1:65819149-65855085 GCA_028658305.1 Pachyuromys duprasi
TGGGCAGAGTGCAGGGAATCTTATGAAAGAAGGGGAAGATAGTGGGACTGGGAGAGGATAGGAGCTCCACAAGGAGAGCAACAGATCCAAAAAATCTGGGCACAGGGGTCTTTTCTGAGACTGATACTCCAACCAAGGACCATTCATGGATATAACCTAGAACCCCTGCTCAGAAGTAGCCCATGGCAGCTCAGTATCCAAGTGGGTTCCCTAGTAAGGGGAGTAGGGACTGTCTGTGACATGAACTCAGTGGTTGGTTCTTTGATCACCTCCCCCTGAACAGGGAGCAGCCTTGCCAGTCCACAGAGGAAGACAATGCAGCCAGTCCTGATGAGACCTGAGAGGCTAAGTCAGATGGAAGGGGAGGAGGACCTCCCCTATCAGTGGACGTGGAGAGGGGCTTGGGAGGAGATGAGGAAGGGAGGGTTGGATTGAGAGGGAATGAGGGAAGGGCTACAGCTGGGATACAAAGCAAATAAACTGTAATTAATATAAAAAAAGAAATACAAAATGTAATTATTCCAGGATTGAGACTTGGTGTCAACTTAAGGTATTTTAAAACAGTGATTATGTAAACAATAAGAGGATTATAGAAAACAAATATGCTCACCTGGTCCAGAGTGTGTGGACAGTGTCTTAGTTTGGGTTTTATTGCTGTGAAGAGATACCATGACGGAGGCAACTCTTACAAAGGCTAACATTTAACTGGGCTGGCTTGCAGTTTCAGAGTCTGTTCTTCGTGGTGGGAAGCATGCAGCATGCAGGCAGACGTGGTGCTGGAAGAGCCTAGAGTTCTACATCCTGATCCTCAGGCAGTAGAAGGGTACTGCATCACTGGACAGGTGCATCACTGGACAGCTGGACATAGTTTGAGCACAGGAGACCTCAAAGCCTACCTCCACAGTGACGCACTTTCTCCAACTAGGACATACCTATTTCAACAAGGCCACACCTCCTAATAGTGACACTTCCTAAGGGCCAAGCATTCAAACACTTAAGTCTGTAGGGGCCATACCTATTCAAACTACCACAGACATGAAGACAGAATGTTTCCACAAATACTATTGATAATTCTCTAGGATATTTCATTTATTCAGACACCTAAGAAATCTTTAAAATGGTAGAAGACACACTGTTTACAAATTTAATTTTGAATCATACTGGAATGCAAATTTCTATTTTAAATAAAATATAAGAATCCAGAGCTTACATGTCGAACTCACATATTATTTTTTAGTATAAATTTAATTGAAGTAGAATTACATTACTTCTCTCTTCCTTTTCTACCCACAGTCTATCCAAGACAATCTTCTTCCAACCTCTCCCTTGAAATGTCAATGGCAGATGGGATACTGTTTGGAGCCTTTGGCAGGCCCCTGTAGGTGAATCACAGAACAGACCTCTGGGATTTTGGAGTGAGAATCTACCATCATCTGCAGACAACTATTCTCTCTTTGAAAGACAGCTCTTGACCTGCTATTAATGGAAACTGAACATTTGACAAGAGGTCACCAAGTTACCATGCGACCTAAACTCTCCATTATGAGATAGCTGTTATCAGACCTACCAAGTCATAAAATAGGTCATGCACAGCAGCAATCTATTATTAGTGGAAGCAGGTCCTGAAGGCACAAGCAAATTACATGAAGAAGTTGCCCGGATGCCTGTATTTTCTTCTCCTGTAACCATGCCATCTGCTGCTGAACATGTACTTATAGCCTCGTGTGCCGTATGGTCAGCTGACTGAAGAGGAGAACACAGGGCCTGGTTCACTGACGGTTCTGCAGCTTAGACAGGTGCCACCCAGAAGCAGACAGCTGCAACACTGTAATTCCTTTCTGGGACAATCCTGAAAGACACCAGTGAAGAGACATCTTCACAGCGGGCAGCACTTTGGACAGAACAAATGGTCAAACATTTTTTCCAACTGTATTGAGCTTTATTAAAAATAAATGAGATCTCATGAAACTGAGAAACTTCTGTAAGTCAAAGGACACTGTCAATAGAACAAAATGGCAGCTGACAAATTAGGAAAAGATCTTCACCAACCCCTATATCAGACAGTGGGCTAATATCTAAAATATACAAAGAACTTAAGAAATTAAACATCAACAAATCAAGTAATCCAATTAAAAAATGGGGTACAGAGCTAAACTGAAAATTCACAACAGAGGAATCTCAAATGGCTGAGAAACACTTAAAGAAATGCTCAATGTCCTTAGTCATCAGAGAAATGCAAATCAAAACAACTCTAAGATTCCATCTTATACCAGTCAGAATGGCTAAGATCAAAAACTTAAGTGACAACACATGCTGGCAAGGATGTGTGGAAAGAGAACACTCCTCCATTGCTGGTGGGAGTGTAAAGTTGTACAACCACTTTGGAAGTCAATCTGGTGTTTTCTCAGAAAATTAGGCATAGTTCTACCTCAAGACCCAGCTATACCACTCCTGGGCATATATCCAAAAGATGCTCCATATAAGGACGTTTGTTCAATTATGTTCATAGCAGCTTTATTTGTAATAGCCAGAAACTGGAACTAACCTAGATGTCCTTCAACTGAAGAATGGATACAGAAATTGTGGCACATTTACACAATGGAATACTATCCAACTATTAAAAACAAAGAAATCATGAAATTTGCATGCAAATGGATGAAACTAGAAAAGATCATCCTGAGTGAGGTAACCCAGACCCACAAAGACACATATGGTATGTACTCACTTATAAGCAGATATCAGACCTATAGTACAGGATAACCATACTACAATCCACAGACCCCTAGAAGCTAAGTAACAAGGAGCGCCCAAGGAAGGGTGCTGGAATGTCACTCAGAAGAGGAAACAGAACAGACAGCAGAAGTGGATGAAGAGAGGGAAACTGGACAGGAGATGGAATGCGGGAGGGAAACAAGGGTGGGAATCCGATGTGGGAGAATGGGGAGGGAGTAGGTGAGAGGGCTGGGAACAAGAAGGGAAACTGAGGGGGGACATCTCTTTGTCAAGCTGGAGGCCTGTGACAGGGTAGGCTCCTGGGAGGACATGGGTGTGACTCTAGCTGAGACTCCTAACGTGTAGGGACATGAAGGCTGAAGTGATCACCTCCTAACCAGGCAGGAGTAGTGGAAGGAGGGGAACAACAGCCTACAGACAAAACCTCTGATCCAAAAATCACCCTGCCTACAGGAAGCATAGGGAGAGAGGAAACAAAGACTGAGGAAGAGTCCAACCAGTAACTGGCCCAGCCTGAGACCCACCCCGCGGTGGAGAGCCAGCCCTGACACTATTAATGATGCTCTGCTCTGCTTGCAGACAGGAGCCTAACTTGACTGTCGTCTGGGAGGCTCCAGCCAGCAGTGGATCCAGACAGATGCTGGGACTTGGAGGCATGATGGGGCGGAGCTCAGGGGTCACATGGAAGTGTTGGGGGAAAGAAGGAAGAACCTGGAGGGGCAAGAATCTCACAAGAAGACCAAGAGACAACTAACCCAGTCCATGGGGTCTTTCAGAGACTGAGACATCAACTAAGGAGCATGCATGGTCTGGACGTAGGGCCCCTGCACACATGTAGCTGATGGGCTGCTTGGTCTTCATATGGGGTGCCTGGGGTGGGGGTGGGGAACTGTTTCTCACATGGATTCTATTGCCTGCTTTTGGATCACTTCCCCCTGGCAGGGCTGCTTTGCCTGGCCTCACGGGATGAGTTTATGCTCAGTCCTGATGTGACTTGATGCTGGGGAAGGCTGATATGGGGGAAAGAGAGAGGGGAAGCAGGAAGTAGAGGCTGAGAGGAGAGGAGGGAGGGGTATCCTTGGGATATAAAATAAATGAAAAAAAAATTAAAAATAAAATAAATACTTTCATAAACAATCATGGCATTTTAGCAGGACGTGGGCAGACAATCATTAACAGGATACAAGAACTTCCAAACTCCCTTCTTGTGTCTACTACCAAATCAGAAAGCCACTATAAAACCTAATGAAATCTTCATTCAATGCTTTGAAAAGGGGGAAGTGTCTTAGAGTGAGGGTTGACATTTCGCATTAAGGATGTTGTTTAACAACTTTTCACAAGCCAACTCTGACTTTCAGGAAATTAAATGAAGATGGCAGAATTATCAATCTGAAGCTTCACAATCTTCTAAAAAAGGAACCACCACTCTTTTGAGGACACTCAATGATGTCACTGCAAAGTCCAGATCACCCAATAGACCAGAAAACCAATTTTGGGGGTCAGGATCTAACAGGTCTCTGGTTTTAAGGGGGTTAAGTCAATGTGGATTGTACAGGGGGAGGAGGATACAAAAATGATTTTTTTCCCATACCACAAGGCATTTTTGTGCCATGCTGGATACATATGTCAACACCAGGATTCTCTCATGGGAGCCAACAGGAGTCTTTCAAAGTTATCAGGGAAGAATGTTTTCTATCATCAATCCAGCTTGGGAGACATCTTGTTAGTGAAACATGTTCCTTCCCCACAAAACAATGAAGTGTTCTGTGTGCCAGCATCATAGTTTTAAAAAAAAGTAAAACAAAATTTTGCATTTTTATAAAGCTTGATAAAAAAATAGTGTTTCAAACTGTACAGTCTCCCGAAATACACAGTTATTAAAATCACACACACATCACTTGGCATCTTCAGCGCCTTCAGCTTTCTGCACCTTGTCTGTTTTGGTATCTCCATTTTCTGTAGGATTATTCACATCCTTCCTGGCACCAGCTTTCCCCTTCTTCCCCTTGGGTACCCTCTTTCCCTCCTTTTTTCGGCTTGGGCTCTGGCTTTGGGGGAGCAGGGGGAGCAGACAACCTTGCAGATCTTCTCTGTGGCCCCTTCTTCACCTTGGCTTTCTCTCTTTTAGCATCCCCTTCCGCCTTTCTTTGGGCATGGTGGTGGCACTGAATGCAGGGATATATTGGCACTCAGGTTTGTCCAACCAGAGGCTGTTCTTGCTGCTGCTTCACACTGCTCCTGGTCATACGCTTTGTTTGGAAGAAGAAGTGGTTAGTTGTGGTGATTCACTGATTCACTGATTCACTGATTCACGGGCTGTAGGCAATAGATTAGTGTTGGGAGCAAAGCACAAAGAACCTTGCACCCACAGATTTCCAGAGAAACGAGGAGTATTAAACATACATGATTGTCTTTCCAATGGAAAAGATGTAAACAAACAAACAAACAAACAAACTGTTCTTCCATCCAAAAAGCTATAAATCGGAAGTGATTTATAGCCTGGTCACCTGCATCACCTGTTGGGCCAGGCCATATTAAGCTCCAGGACCAGAGTGGCTAGTAATGACCCTTACAGCCCGGAGCTCCCCAAGCCTTCCCAACCAGTGCTAGAGATACCTATAGTCGAAATGACCCTTACACTAGCTGTAGAGTCAGAGCCTCACCTAAGCTCCCAGGACCACAGGTGGCTAATAGCTCAAAAGACTGTGCTATGTATATGGCGGAGACAAGGCCATTTCCAGTACCGCAGGGAACTGGGCTTGGTGGTGTACACATACCTCTAATTCCAGGGTTTGGGGAGTGGAGGCGGAGGAGCAAAAGTTCAGCTCCATGGTTCCATGGTGAGTTCAGCCAGGGCCTCAGGGGACTGTTTCATGGCCACATGACACCCTGTCTTAGTGGGGAGGAGAGACTAAAGTCACACGACTTTTATTATAGCATGTTTTTATAATTGACCTGTTTACAACTTAGTTATTGTCAACCTCTTTCTGTGCATAATTTGTAAATTAAACTTTATCATATGTATATAGGAAAACATATATAGACATACATATAATAGTTAGATAGATAGATAGATAGATAGATAGATAGATAGATAGATAGATAGATAGATAAATATGCAGGCATCCCCTGGGGATCTTGGAACAGGCATCCACTGTGGATAAGGGCTAATACTGTGTTTCAATGTCATACTTAGAGATCCCCACCTGCCCTCCTGATCTCAAAGCCTTTTGTGATGACTCTAGATAAACTGACAATATAAAAGCCAGTACCGGTCTGCAGGTCTTCAGAGGAATCATGGATGCATATACTTTCAGCCTTTCAGAGAACCCCCCTCTGAGTATCCCTTCTTGGTTGCCATCGAAGGAAAGATTTAGAGACAAGAAGAGAGGATACGTGGCAGGCAGGTGAATGACTGCCAGTTCCATTACAGGTTTGGAGAGTGCCTTTGTTGACACACAAGGCATTCCTGTTATAACACGCATCAATTAGATTAAAGGCAATAAATCCCCATTGGCTCAAGTGACAGTCCCAGCGACTGTGATTCTTGCTACAAGCACCCACAGGAAGAGAAAGGTAAGATGTCAGGTCCAAGATGAAGACATAAAGGGATGAAGCCCAGGAAACAATAGAAATGGTTCAGGAAATTAGTGCCCAGTATAAGCAAGGAGCTAGTTGCCAAGTTGGACACTTTCGGTGGGTTTCAGAGTCTGCACATTGACACCCCTCCTGTGAGAGTTCCTTAGGCATTTGGGGACTATGCTTGTTTTAATGTGATGTCACGGTCTTGTCTGTAACTGATAAGATCAAGGACAGTGTCTAATCTAAATAGCTAGAGGTGTGCAGGTGCAAGATTCTGAGAATGGCAGGCTCAATCAGCGCCTCTGTGCTTTTGATACCAGCAAATGCAGCCAACAGCATAGTGCAGCAGAACAAAGGCACAAAGAAAAGGCAACAGGAAGGAACAGTGGAGAGAGAGAAGCCACGGCCAGAAGGGAGAAGGAAGTCAGTAGGAAGACAAAAGAGAAGAGGGGGCTATCTCAGAAGCAGAAGCAGCTGGGTCTGCACTCACTCTCCTTTCTGCAGTTCCTGTGGTCACCTCCTCATTTACAAATAGCAGCTCCAGCTCTGAGATTCCACAATGAAGTTTTGCTTGTTCTCACGAATAAACTACTAGGAACTGAGATAATCCCAGTGCTGTGTGTTCCTAGTGCCTGCAACTGTATCTTTGCTATTGAAACAAAAACAAGAAAAAAAAAAAAAAGATAAAAGAAAACAAAGAAAAAGACTCCAGAAGAGAGCGTCAGAGAGCAGAAATTTTGGCCAAAGCCAGAAAGGTAAAATAAAATCTGAGTGAGTTCCGAATGGCTTCATTTCCGTTAAAAAAAAGAAAGCACGAAGCAGGTCTGACTGGACGTTAACTAGCTCTTCAGCTGACCTCGGGGCTCCAGAAGCCAGTCCCTGTGTTTGAACACTTGATGTCCATCTGGCAGCACTGTTTCATGTGGTTATGAAGCCCCGGGGCAGCATGGTCTAACTAGGGGAGGTGCATCCTGTAGAAAGGGCTGTTTTAGAGCCTGCCCACCTTGTTTCTGGTCCTCGCTCTATTTCCTGGTCCGCTGAACCTATAGCAATAATGCTGTAAGAACACCAGGGCATTGCAGAGAAGGCACCTTCCACAATTCTATCGCAGCCATGATAGAGTGTACCCCATAAAACCATGAGCCAAAATGAATATCTTCTTCCTAAAACACCTTAGTCAGGCATTTTATTACGGCAACATAAAAAGTATTGCCTGAGAGACCTCAATAATACAGCTTGAGGGCAGGTGAGACCTTCCTTGAATCCAACACTTTGGAAGTAGAGGCGGGAGAATCAATGCAGCTTGGAGGCAAACCTGGGCTACAGAAGAAGAGCAAGCACTTGGCAGGGCCTTATGCTCACCCACCAGTTCATAGGCCCTTCCTTTAGGCCTAGAACCATCCATTGCACTGTCTCTATGCTCTTCTGCCTCTTTATTAATAAACAATCGAATACACATTATGGAAACAAGTTTGAAGATATCTACTTCCCTTTTTCACCTACCGCTCTCTCTCTCTCCTCTCATATACACATTCTCTCTCTCTCCCTGATCTCAAACATGCTAGGCAGGTACCCTACAAAAGAGCTATAGCCTTGTCTCTTTTTATACCTTTTTAAATTAATTAATTCACTTTACATCCTGATCATAGTCCCCGCCCTCCACTTCTCCTGGTCTCGCTCTTCCTCCCTCTTTTCCCTATCTCCCCTCCCCACTCATCAGAAAAGGAGAGCTCCCCACCCCTGTAACCGATCTACATCAAGCAGCATCAGGACTAAGCACATCCTCTTCTCCTGTGGTCTGGGGAGCCCTGCCAGGGGGAAGTTTATACCTTTTCTATTGAGATAGAGTCTTGCTAAGTTAACCAGGCTAACCTTGAACTTACAAACCCTTTTTCTTAGCTCCCTGCTATCTGGTATTACAGCCTTACTCCCCCAGACTCTGCAAGGTCTTTATTTTCATTTGCCTGAACTCCCCAGACTTAGACATGTTGAAAATAGAATGGTTTGTCTCAGAGAGCAGTGAGCTATTTGTTAATATAAATCTTCCAGACAAGCTGATAACTACCTGCTCTGTGTGATGTAGTGAGAATTCTTGCATTGGTGGTCAGGATGACATGTCACTACATCAATTTTTAGGACACTGTGTGTTTCAGTTTGAGTGTCAAGAAGTATGGTGTGTGTGAGAGGGAGAGATTTCTGCTTTATTCTGTGGCTTGTAAGGTAAGCAATGAAAACTCACCATTTTGGTGGAATTTCTGTCCTCTGTTTCCTCAGCTGCTAAGGGGGTGGGAATGGGAATGGGAAGTGGGTGTGTGGGGTTCAAAGAGAGACTCTCTGATTTTTGAAAGCATGAAATGCATTATAAAGTACTAACCCTCTGCTCTTGAGGTAAAAAAGGAAGTCTGGAAGTCTCCGATCCTGATGGCCATGTTGCTATTCTGTCAGTCGGAAACACCAGTGTCCCTCAAACCCCAGAGACACCTTAGAGACAGTTTGTATGTGTCTCTTTCTTTCCCTGCTCAGTGATAATAGGGCTGTTAACTAGTTTTTTCTTTTTTCATAGGCAAAGCTTCCCTTTGCTACATAATGGGAAATAGCATTTGGCTAGAACTTAATACATAATGTCTCTCCTCCCCTCCTCGGTACAATCCAGTTAGATTATCCGTTTATGCACATTGATTTTTTTTTCAGTTTTAAGTCTTAAAATAGCATATTTTCCCCCACTGCTTTCAAGGCAATGAGAACGATGCCTGGCACTGTGGGAGTTTAGTGCAAGTCATACTGAAGTTGGCTGTGTATCAAGCTATCAGGAGCACCGCCAAAGTGGCGGGCTTGCTATCAAGGACAGCCTGAGAGCCCCAAGGGTCTAAATTACCTTACATTTGTAGCCCTTAGCTTCATTCAGTCTTGTCACACTTATGCAAGCCAAATGTGTACAAGAGATGTTTGTAATCATTCCCGTCTTATTGAGTGAAAAAAAAAATCAAGATTAAAAGAAAAGAAAGAAAGAAAGAAAGAAGTGCTTCCACAAAAGGTGCTTGGCCAGTGTTTGTCCTGAGTTTCCAAGTTTCACTTCCTATTGGTATATCACACTTGCTGAGTCATCAGACCACACTAGAAGATTCTGCTTTTGCCAAGGTGTCTGGCTGATCGTGACACAGGAGCTTTTTCTCCACTGCCGGCTAGAACTGCCAGGAAGAAGGAAGGGTTTCTAAGACCTTTATAGGGGCATCTTTGAAGACAAACAATTAGAATTTCCTAGTAAGCGTTCCATGTTCTTGCAAATAATCCCTTACCCAGAATCTTGTAAGAAACCCTAATAAAGTGAAATGGGTCACAGAAAGAAAAGAAAGGAAAATAGAAAGTAGGAACATAAAGGGGATCGGGTGTAGGAGGGAACAAGCGAGGATAATTGCAGTGCCTATGGTAAAATACAACATGTGCCTGAAACCCATCATCATGATTAACTAATATATGCCAATAAAAAGAGTCTCGGGAGGCCCAGTCCTGAAGGGACTCAGATGGATGTAGCTGAAGTTCAAGACCAGCCAGGGATACATAGTTTAGAACCTGTCTCAAAACAACAGAAGGGAAAGAATAGTTCAAGAGAAAATTGGTCCTTGGAGGTTTTGTTTTGTTCTGTTCTTCACTGTGGCTCTGGCTAGGTAGACCAGGCTAGCTGACTTTAGAGATCTACCCACCTCTGCCTCCAGGGTGTTTGGGATTAAAGGCCTGCCTTGGCTAAAGAGGATCCTCTGGCAGGTGCACACCGGGTGCTGTAGGCCACCTCCTTTGGTTCTGGTGACCACCCAGTGAGATACGGAAATGGCACAGTCTCCACTTTTCAGACAAATCCCCTCGCAACAGACGTCACCACACAGCTAGTGAAGTATCAAAGCTGCTCACGCTCTGCCCTGCCTCGGGTTCTGACTGGCCTGGAAACTCAAGCATTGACTGTCAATTACAGGGAGATATTTAGGAAAAATCTCTAGAATTATCTGAAATAATAACGCACAGGTCAACGTGGCCTGCTATGGGTTTTCTGCAAAAGGCAATTAACAGCAGGCTCATCTCCCCAGCTCCCTTTTGAGGCAGGGAAGAGACCCTGTCTCCAGATCACACTCTTCCACGAGAACACTAAAGGAAGAAAGCTTTGTTTTTTCACTTTTAAGAATTGTTAGAGCCCTCTTCACCCCCCAAGAGGGAGAGGGACTTTCCCAGGCAAGCTCGTGCACAAGAGTCCTCTGGATTTTGTCCCCGCCTCCTCTCGCACTTCAGTGGGGAGTCAGCCACCTTTCTCCAGCACCCCTTCATTAACAGAACAGACCGACTGCTGGTCTTCTCAGTCAGCATCCTAACAGAACAGACCGACTGCTGGTCTTCTCAGTCAGCACCCCCCCCCCCCCCCCGCCAAGCAAACGACAGTATCGGCGGCTGGCCAGCCAGGCCAGAAGAGACGGAAGCCTGAGTGTGACTGACAGCCAGCAGCGGTGGCCCTCACGTCCTTTGCCCCTCCCCCCCCCCATCCCTGAGCCAGGCTTTGCAGCAGAGGCGGCAGAGAGAACCTCACAACTCAAGTTGAAACAGGACTCTACGCCTTCCCTCTCACAGCAGGGCTTTAAATAGGATTAATGAGAGAGAACATTCTAAGCATTCGAAGAGGTTCCAGAACAGGCAGCCAGCTACTTCCTCTCAAGCTGCCATTCTGGATCGGCTCCCTGGCCTGCGCCTGCCCCTCCCCCTTCCAAGCAAGGGCCCTTGCACTTGGCAGTCTGCTCAGCTCTGAACCTATCCCTGGGGTTTCAATGACAAGACAAGACCTGTGGTCCTCTCAAGTAGCCTCTTTGACCACTCTGAAATCCAGGAAGTTTATTCTGGGCACATTCATTCAGATTAATTATCTGCTCTGATAAAATTCAAAGGCACCCTAAGAAAGAAGGTGGGGTCATCTGGAAGGAGGCCATCTTAAGCTCTGGATCGCACCCATCGCAGCGGGAAGGGCTGTATTTTATACCAGCTTCATACGACCTGTAAGAATTCTGTTAGATGTCATTTGTAGTCTCACAGTTTTACATGTATCGAAGCCTATGGAATTAAATTGCTAATGTTTCCCTGAGAGGCAAGAGCCTAGCCCAAGGTCACATAGCTAATGTGCCTATAGAACGCAAAACTAAATCCCTCCAGGACTACAGAACCACGGTGTTTCTTCAGTGCACCCTGCTGGGTCAGGCTGTTTCAGAGGAAGAGAACAGGTAGAAAGATATCTCTGATGAGAGCAGGGTGACAGAGTGAACCCCTGTGTTCCAAGTAGATCGTGGGTACGCTCAGAAGCCAAGGTAGGAAGACTGCAATTTTGAGGCTAGCTGGGCTACATAGACTCTTGTCTCCGTTTATGTACGTATAAATATATAAATATTAGCAGCAACAACAGCAAAAGATACAAGAAGAAAAGGGTTTTCTATCCATTTAGCAGGATAGGTCTGGTCTCAAACTTCAATATGGTGGAGGATGACCTTGAACTTCTGACCTTCCTGCCTCTACCTCCCTGGTGATAGGGTTATAGCCTCAGCCACTATACTTCAATATATTTACTTTCTTCACGTCTGAGGATTGAACCCAGGGATTTAAGCTGGGAAAGCACTGTGCCAACTTACCTAATCTCCATGACAACGCTGTTAGGTAGGTACACAGCCACCCTGGCGAAGAAGCCAAAACCGCAGATGCTCAAGTCCCTCATATGAAACAGTATCGTGTTTGTGCATAGCTTAGGCAATCCTTCTGTAGACTCTGACTACCACCAGATTACCTATAATGCCTAATACAATTAGTGAATAATGACAAAAATTAAAAGTCTGTGTATGCTCAGAATAGACACAATATTTTTAATATTTCTGGCCCGAGTTAGTTGGCCCCAAGGATGTAGAAAATGCAGATCTGAAGCTCTGTCTGTCCTCTTACTAGAAAGTGAAGTTCAGGTGAGACACTTGCCACACACACAAGCCTGGCGACTTGGGTTCAGAACACCAGTGTCTGTGTGGAAAGCTAGGTGGACCCGTGCCATTTGCGACTCCAGCAACAGGGAGTAGAGACACAAAGATCCCAGAAGCTTGCTAGCCGGCCAGCCTAGCCAAATTGGGCTAATCCAGTTTCAATGAGATACCCTGTCTCAAGAAATAAAGGCCCAATTGTGGTGGTGCACACCTTTGATCCCAGCACGCAGCAGGCAGAGGCAGGCAGAGTGCTGTGCGTTTGAGGCCAGCAGAGTCCGCCTCGTGAGATCCCGCCTCTAAAATAAGATAAGAGGAGCTGTAAAGAACGATAGAGGAAGGTGCTTCCTGTCAAGTCCTGGACACTACTCATATGAGTACATGTACTCACCTCCATACACACAGGCACACATACATGCAGGAACACATACATGCACACTTTGCACACACACAAAGGAAAACAGAGCTCAGTCAGTCAACTTATCTGAAGCCTTTTCTGGATGTAAGGCCTCTTGAGGCACCACTGTCCTGACCTAACTCATTCTTTGCTGGGGAAAAGCTGGGAGCAGCCTCAGAGGTTCCCATACAACTTCCTGTGTGCCCTCCCCTGTCCCTCTGTCCCCTACTAATATCCAGGTGGAGTCCATTTCCTGGGAACTAGAGACAGGTCTGGAGTATAGGCAATATATATGGTCACCAATAGGGAGTTTGCTCTTTTACAATCATCCCTGGAGGTATCAGAGAAGGACTGAGACACGGGACAGCTTCCTTAGAAAGGCAGGTAAGCAGTATCCCAAGTCCTTCCTCAGACAATCTCTCCCCTCCCCCAAATGGCCACAACCCTTAAAGAACATAAGCCTCTCAGCCTGGAACATAAATGAGTAAATTAAATTGCAACACACTGGGACCCTCTGTTGTTGTTTAACTCCCCTCTGGGAGGAGGAAATGAATGTGCCAACATTCCCCATTCCCCATAGGGGAACTAAATGATTTCTCAGAAGCCATGGTCTCATGTGCTCTATTTGTTTAAATGAGTTTAGGGTAATGAGCAAATGTGAGCCTGACAGGGCCTATTTGAAAAAGGCCTCCCTCAGAACTGACAAGGGTCATGCCAACTTCTTTGTCTGCATGCCATTCCTTGGCCCTGGGGAGAAATTAGCTCAAAGCCAATTAGCCCATTAGCCACCAACCATGTGCACAGGAGCAGGCTGAGTGTCGTTGGGGAAGGGGTCTTTCCTCTTGTTTCTTCATCACATATTTGTGCAATGCCTGGCCATATGTGGAGCACTGAATGGAGAACGTAGAATCTAGTAGGAGAGGAAGGTACCACGTATGCAATGCCAGGTTCATGGTAGAGTATGCCTGTAATCTCAGCACATAGAAGGTTGAGGCACGTGAGTTTGAAGGCCTAGTTAGTGAATTCCTGGGCTAGAGGGTGAAACCCTGGGCTTGTTACCTTTCTGTTTCTGTGACAAACATCAGGACCAAAAACAGCCTATGGCTCTCTTGTTTTGGCTCTTGATTCCTGCAGCTCCTCAGACAGCTCTGCTCAGTGGCCTTGACTTGTGGAGCGTCCCCAGCCTCCCTTAAATGGAGTTACACTCTCTTATCTTGAAACACACACTCTGGGGCGTTAGTCTGAACATAACATTAAGCAACTGTGCTTGGCTTATGGTGCCATCACGGCTGGAGAGCCAAAAGCACGGTGGCAGGAGCAGGCAGCTCCCCTCACGTCTTTAAGAGCAAGCGTGAGGCCGAGGGGAAGTGGAGTGAGGCTCTCTGTGCTCAGTGTTCCCGTGACAAACTTCCTCTGTCGCGGCTGCACCTTCCCATAACCTCTCAAAGCAGTACACCAAATGAGGACCAAGTGTTCAAATGCCTGAAATTATGGGGGGCATTTCTCATTCAAACCCTCTCTTTTAAAAAAATCAAAAAAAATTATCACCCACTCCAGTGAACCCTGATGTTTAGCTTAAAAGCTCTGTTAAGCAGCTCAGACTTTCATGTGTTGGATGAGTGGTGATCCTGGCTGCCTCACTGTGTAGGGAAGAATGAGAAGATCCTCTGTTCTAGAGAGGATGTGTGGAAGAAGAGAGAACACAGACATCGTGTGGACCTGTAAGTATAACTGTGTGTAACGTGTCAGATGGACAGAAGCGTGGCATATTATGGAGCAGGGTTCTTTACTGCATGACTGTTCCTTTCTTTGAGAAAAAGTGATACACACAGGTATAATCCAATCTCTAATCAACCCTCCTCCTCAAAAGATGGGCCAAAGCCAATCCAGGTAACTTCTTTCGAGTCTTCCAATCACTGCTAGAAGGATGTGGCTGAGCCTGTTCAGTCAGAAATGGTTTTATTGATCATGAGATGCTGGAACAAAGAGCTTTTATTTCTCAGTCCAACAGAGGTCTTGAGTGTGACAACTGGATAATGTCACCATGAAGTTATCATGATGAGGGCAAAGCTCTGACAACCATAGAGCAGAGACAGGAAAAGGCTGAAGCCTCAGCACCGCTGTGAAGGTATGACCCAAGCAAGGTGTTAAGCTCTGCAATTATTAACTCCTGGTACATTTTCCTACTGTTTAAGCCAGGCTATGTTGGCCTTTTTTAGCTACTTGTAAATAGAAACAACCCCTGTTGATTCACAGCTTCAAAGAAACCTGTCAAAACCACTGCAGAGGAATACTTGGGAATAGCTGACAGTCCAGGACCTTTCCAAGCTAGGATGTTGAATTACAATAGTGTGCTACATTCTACTGAGAAAAAAATGGAGAAGTTTCCAGAGGCCTTGGCCCTCTGATTTTTCCATAGTCTGTGTTAATCTTATGCTTACATGAAAAGGCTTGCTGGAGGATGATCACCCACACACCAGGCCTCTTAGCCTTGTAGTCCCAGTGCTTGGGAGGTAGGCAGAGGAAGACAAAAAGTTCAAGATAATCCTCTTGACAGTTATTAGTTCAAAGTCAGCATGGGCCACATGACTTTATCCCAGTAATAATAATAATAATAATAGCATAAAATAGGACATACAATCTGGTTATAAATCAAACAGCAAGGACTACTCATGAGAGCCCTTTCTACCCTTGTCAAGGACACACCTCTAAGGCCTGTGGGGGGGATTTTATGCATAAAAACTAGCCATTCTTGTCCCTTCTTGAGGCAGCTGGCAGACAGGTTTCTAAGCATACAGGCATGTCACACACACACACACACACATTGTACAGTCCCTCACAGGGTTCCGCCCATCAATCTGCTTTTTTCACCCTCAACACATCCCCCTTTAAAATCTCTGATGCCACCCTTCCCTGGGATATTTCTGTTGCCCCGTGGTACATCCAGGGACACCCACACACCCAAACACCGCCCACCTTCTGCCTAACTGGATCACAATAAGGTGGTATGCATGCCAGCCCTCTACCCACAGTGTGTCTGAAAGAGACGTCAGTGCTGCAGTGTGAGAGGCTCAGTCAGTCATGGTGAGTCACACTTGTAATCCTAGCTCTCCAAAGGAAAAGTTTAAGTTCAAGGCCAGCCCGGGAAACTTAGTATGAGTATATCTCCAACGAGAAAGAGACAGAGAGAGAGAGAGAGAGAGTGAGAGAGAGAGAGAGAGAAGTACCATCTAAGCCACCCACTTTGCAGAAGAGGAAACAGAAGCCTAGTCTAGTATATGATTTGTGGAATAGCAAATAGACAGTGGTCGGGCCAGAACAAGGAAGCTATAGGCTCCTTTGTCTGGAATGTCACATTCCATGACAAAGTTGACTTTGACGGAGGACAAAGTTGAGTCTGACAGAGATCTGGAACCCACTGTCCCTTTAGTCTATCTTCAGAGTCTACTGCTATCTTCAGGTGGCAGAATGGTTCCTGTATCCTCCTATTCATCAAAACTCCTGAAACCCTTTCACCTCTGAGCAGACATGGTTATGCCAGGTTAATGAGTGGGGCTCAGAGACAGCACGAGGCTTTAGTAAAAGAGGCATCAGTTGGCCTGTGATCCTTACAGAGGTCTGAGTAGAGGTGGCGTTCTAGGTCTGGAACTTTGAAAAGATACAGTTAGAGGAACAGAAGAAAGACTTCTCAGATGGAGGAACAGTCTGGCATGAAACAGGTAGAACCGCCCTAACTCAGGCTCCCAAGTGCTGGGATTATAGGCTGGCTGGCTATCTATTTTTCCACCTTTGGTGTATTCAGGAGGCCTAGAATTAAATAATTAAATAAAGCGTAAATCAATCCAGGGTCAAGATCAGGAGGCAGCAGCAGGAGAGTGTCAGGAACATTCGGATTCCCCATCTTATTAGCGATCCCTTCGTCTTTACCTACCCCTTTCAGACCTGGGCTGACACTTTCTGGGCAGCACTACTGTCTTCAGACTGCCTGCTCTTTACGATCTTACCCTCAGCGGACCATCAAACAGGCAGTGAAAAAGTGAGTGAATATTTTGAGATAAGATCACACTCCGGTGCTTAGACAGGCCTTGAATTTATAATCCTCCTGTTTCAGCTTCCCAGGCGGCTGGGATTACCAGTTTGCAGCATCAGGCCCGGCTTCCGAAGTGGCAAAGTTTGAATTGGAATTTTTGAGGAGCTGAGCGAGGCAGCTTGGCTCAGGTCTATAAGCGCAGCAGGGTGAAGCAATACCACCTTAACCTCTCTAGGCTCCTAGACTGGTCCTTGGGCCAAGAAATCCAACCTTTGATTGAGGCTGGGGTTGGGGTTTGGGGCAGAAGCACTGGCGAAATCACTGGTAAGAGGCTGTAGTAGCAAAGAGGGGGATGCAGAAAATGTAAAGAAAATGCGAAGGTGAACGGACTGCAGGCAGCGAAGCGGGAACCGAGGAGACAGTGCAGGATGAGCAAAGGGAGAGAAAGGGAAAGAAGGGCTGAGCAGGCGACAGCCCGCGAGTGTGATGAAGCTAGAACTAGGAAAGTGCGAGCATGGTTGGCGCGGGCTGTAGACGCAGACGAGTCCGAGGTCGAAGCAACCCCAGCTGTCAGCCGGGAACAAAGGCCGCGGGGAGAGCAGGACGGGGCGCCGGCAGCGCGGGCCAATGAGTGGGGTCGATGCTGGCCCCGCCCCGCCGGGCCCCGCCCCGCCCCGCCCCTCCCCGCCGGCGGCTGGGGACCTGGCTCAGAAGCCTGCGCGCCGGAGCGAGCGGGCGGGCGCTGGGCGGCCCCGAGGAGCTCGCTGTCCGAAAGTTTCTGCGTCCTTCTGCTGCTCCAGGCAGCGGGACTTGAGCGCTGCGGGACCCGCCAGGTCCAGCAGATCTAGAGAAAAAGAGACAGAGGCACTACACAAAATACGCCGAAAAATCAAAATCTGCAGCCATTTGCAGCTAGCCCGGAGGCGCAGGAGAACAGACAGGTAAGGTGTGGGCTCGCGGAGTCCTGTGTCTCCATCACCGAGTGTTTGCAGTCATGCCTTTGGCCCAGACACAGGGAAGACTGTATCCCCCCCCCCCCGCAGCCTGCCCCTCGTCTGTCGGTCTTTGTCTGTCTGTGGCTGCGTCTGTCTAGGTGTCTTTGTTTCTGCATGTAACTGTCGGGCGGGGGAGATGAGGGGAGGGCGAGTCTTCCCCCCTGTCACTGTGTGTACTGCTGATCTGACCCCGGGAGGAAACGCTGTGCGTCCGTCCATCCTTCTGTCTTTGTCTGTCAGACGGGTATCAGCCAGGATTGGGGGTGTTTCCTCCCAAACCTGAATTTGGTCTTAGAGACATGCATTAGGTGACATGGATGTAGAGGTGAAGAAATGAGGGGCAAGGAAGTGAGGCCACAGGGTCTGAGTCCCCAGAAAGAGGATCCGCTGGTTGGGGACTGGCTAGTGAACTTTATTTTGCTGGCTGGAACTTTGGAGGTGCATTGTATCTGGAAGGAATAATAAGGCATAAACTTGTACACACACACACACACACACACACACTTCAGTTCACTCCTTTTTCTCACCACAGGGAGTCAGATCTCCTTTATCTTGCCACGCAGCCTACCCTGGCTTAACTCAGTAGCAACAGGCAATCCAAACACCAGGGGCCAGGTGATGGTTCCCTTTCCTGCTCCAAGTGGAAGAGAGTAAACCGCGGTCATTCTGCTCGCCCGTGGTTGCCAGGCCTGGAAAGCCCTGCAGACCTGTTAGCTTCAGAGCCCTCAGTTTCCCAAGCACAAGAGATGTGCCTTCCCCTCTCTCCGCCTCTCTGCACGCTCCTTGAGTTGCTGGCCAGCTGAGACACTGGGTTCTGGGTAACCTTCACCTTCTCTACCAAGGGTCCCCTCTCTCTCCGGGAAGCACAACACACTAGAGTATCACAGCCCAGAGAGAAGCTGCCTGCATGCAATTCTTCCAGCACCCAGACCGGGGAGAGGAGGCTGCTGGTAGGGGCATTTTAGGGTTTGTAACCTGAGCGTCGTTCAAGTTCAAAAACAATTTGCTGCAGGCAAGCATGCAGGGCGAAAATGGAGGTGTTTGAAAGGTGTATGCACGTGGCTATCAGAGTTAGAGTTTACAGGGGTGAGAGTGGTAAAGGTTGGCACGGAGCAGAGTGTGGGCAGGAGCCTGTGGGCAGAGAATACACCCTAATCAGGTCTGGCCACACCTTGTATTTATCCGGCCCTTTCTTCTGACCATTTTCTGTGCATCATAGACGTTATCTCATGTGTTATCTCCTTTATCCTCACAGCATAACTACCAGGTTAGCATAAGATATGACTTACTCTGTGGCTGCCAGTGAAGAAACTGAGGCACCAAAAGGGAAGGGTGTTCCCTCAGGTCCCATAGCTAATGGGAGGCAAGTCTAGCATTAATGAAGTCCAAAAAGCATGTCTTGGCTGTGTAGATGTGAGGGCAATCACCTGCTGGAGGCGAGAAGAACAGCCTGTGGAAGAAGAAGTGAGGGCATCTTTCCAGGAGGCCTCTCTGGAGGTTGAAGGATCAGACATTTGCTGTTGCTCAAGATGATTGTCCTTTCATATTTCTAGCAGTCTTGGAACACTCTGCAAGGCAAACCTGCTTTAGCAATTCAGTCTGTGCACTCTCTAGACTGAAGGAGATATCCCTGTCTAGGTGTCTACCTCAGATGGTTGGCAGGAGCGGAGAGAGGAGTGTGCTGGGGGGAGGGAGCAGGCTGGCTGTGCCCGTAGTCTGAGAGTGGGAGTACATGATTGCCATGCAGTGTTAAAAAGCCAGATGTCTGCATGTATGGGTGAGGAAGTAGATGGACTCTATCTGGACAAAAATGGCCTTCTAGTCCTGAAAACGTATTTTTATGCCTTTGTGCTTGTTTAACATTCATCTCACAGATTTTCATTGGATGCTACAAAGTGCAAGGCCCCGGGGCCACAGTGAAGCTTGGGAATGAGTATCATAGGCTGGGGCTAGTCTAGTTGGAAAGTGATTCCTCAGCAGGCAGGGGCTCTGTTTGAGCGCTAGTACCACATAAAACTCTACATGGAGCCAGGCAGTGGTGATGCACAACTTTGATCCTAGCACTTAGGAGCCAGAGGCAGGTGGGTCTTGAGTTCAAGGCCAGCATGGGCTACAGAGCGAGAGCCAGGACAGCCAGAGAAGAAAGGGAAATAAAATAAAACTTTACATGGTGCAAACTTGACCAGATGGTGTGGAGGTAGGAGGATCAGAAATTCAAGTCCAGTCTTGACCACATAGGAAGTTCAGGATGAGCCTGGGCCTGCCTGAGACAATTTCAAAAGGGAAAACAACAACAAACAACACAGCAATAAAAATACAGGAGATAAGCTAATGACAAATAATCTATTTTAAGCAACTTAAAGTCAACTCACTTATGGATATTATTGTAACAGAGTTTAATATCATCCTCTGAGTGCTGTCAGATCTCACAGCATTGTTTTAAGCCACTGTAGGAAAGTCCCCCAGCCATCATTTCCTTAGGTACAGATCCCATACCTTCTTCTGAGACATTTCTGCCATCTGGTTCTGTTACCACACTAACCGTTGGCTCCCGAAGAACTACAGTTTCTGGGGTGGAGACCATACAGTGAACTTGGAGCTCAGGATATAGTGTCCGGCTGCTTGGACTAGGACCTTAGGAGGTGCATGCTTAGCAAAGTGTTAGTAAGGAGGGCTGGAAGGCTCTCTGCAGTGCTAGGCTTTGCATGAGCACACTTCCCTGATGTGGTCTCTTACTTCCCGTGCTGTGTTATAAGACTTCTGCCTACCTTGCTCTATCCCAGGCCCTATTCCCAACACTTTAGAATCAAGGGAACCTCCATTCTACCTACCCTATTCCTGTGTTTGCCAACCCACAAGAGCAGATGTGGAAGGAGGAGGTGCTAGGCCTGATTTAGTGAGACCTGGGCTCTGGAGTTTGGACAGTCCGAGCTTCAGGGCACACAGTTGCAGATGAGTGATGGAGATGTGGCGGTGGCAGAAAAGCGATTTCTAACTGGCTGGGGACTCTGCAGGCCATTTACACCCCCGCTCTTTGACTGGATCTTCTTGATGCGGCAGTTTGGACACCCCAGGAATCCTCTGAGGAATTTGAAGTGCTATTGTATTGAGGGAGGTAATTTGGCCATGGTTTATGCTTTATTAGGCCAAGACTAGCTTCACATGCTCTTAGCATTGGTGCTTGTCATGGCTTATATTGTGATGGCCACATGTGTTCTCAGGGGCCCATGACCATTTTAAGTTTTCTTTGGAAGAGCATTACTCAAGATTGAAAACCTTCGTTTCATTGTTCTCTATTTAAAAATTGAGACAGGATCTCAAGTAGCCCGGACTGGCCTTTCAGGCTCTTTAGCAGAGTCGTCCTCTGCTGCTGCTTCCTCTTGGTCCTGACTTCCACCTCTGTAGATAGCTCCAGAGCAACAATATGGGGTTTAGGAGGTCTTGCCAACCATGAACTACACAACTGTCTGGGAAGCAATTTATTTCAAGACTCTTTTGAGTTTCCTTTTTCTGTTTAGCTGTTTTGGGACAGGATCTTATGTAACCCAAGTTGGCTTTGAACTATCTATGGAGCAAATAATAATCTTGAAGTCCTGACCCCCCTGGGCGGGCCTCCTAAGGGCCAGGATTAGACTCATGAGCCAGCACAGGCCCAGGTTTGCTTTTGAACAGATCCAGACTCCCCTAAACAATTATTTTCTAGTTCTCTCTCTCTCTCTGAAGCTACACTTTAAAAGGGGACTTCCTGATATTATCATTGATAACCTCCTTACTGCCCTATGTTATTCCTTCTACCGTTTGGCAAGTGGGGACACTAAGTAAAGCCAAGGAACACACCCAGGATTTTAAACTAAGGGTTGAAGCCAACTGACTTGCAACATATAAATGACGCTATTGGGATTCATTCATAATTTTTATTTTCTTCTCATTTTGGGGAAAGGGCCTAGCATCAGATGTAGAACCCAGGGCCTTGCTTGTACTAAGAATGCACTTCAGCACGGTGTGATTCTTTCAGCTCCTGACCCTATTGATTAAACATATTTAGGCTCCTTAAGTTGTTGACAAAGGCCTAATAAACAAAACAAAATTTGGGCCACCAAGTCTGACTAGCTGGGTCTGACATGGTGAAAGGAAAGAACTGACTCTTACAAGGTACCCTGGCATCACAGCATGCATATAAACAAACAAATAAATGTAGTTAGTTTTTTTCATTGTAAGAGCTCATCTATTCTAATAATTAACTGTAATTTGAAGATGATAAAGGCCTCATTTTTTTTTTAAGTTTTACTGTGCTTCTCTTAACTCCTAAATGCTTTCTACATATGTCATATCTGTTAAGCTCTAGTCAAGCCAGGAAGTAGCTAGGGATGGGATGTCTATTTGGGTTTGCTTTAAAGAATGATTTTGACATGTTAGATTTGTCCTTAAATTTAGTCAGCTCATGACCTTTATTGATACAATTCACAATTGAAATTAGAGCAAATGCTTTCTCCAAAGAAGCTGAATTAATGATACATCATTGGAAAGGCAAAATTCATCCTTAAACTATTTTACTTTGTACATGGCAGGTGAGTTTCAGAATAAAACATGGCCATAAGCTCATTGCTGGGAGTCAACATTGTGCAGAATCCAGACTCCAGTTTATCACACATGGAAGCTTCCCTGAGTGTAGGATGGAGTGCCATGGGAAGAAAGGGTCGCTGGGAGAAAGGAAGGACAGAGAGGGAATTGTCCTAACTGATACACTAGAAGTCTGAGTTTTCTTACTAAGTGACAGGCAGTTTTGGCTCCTAAGCAGATGTGATGTGGGCTCTGTCCACCACCTGAAACAAAGGCTGCTCTTTGCAGACCACCAAGAGCTTTGCTTTGTCACTAATCACTATGGAGGATGGCTGCCCTCAGGGCAGCTGCCAGAACACAGCTTGTTCTCTCTCTCTCTGCCTCCTGCCTCCAGCCTCCCTCCCTCCAATTCATTCATTTCCCCAACATTGCTTCCCTTTCTGAAATCTGCTTTTCTGTGATACCCAAGCACAAAAGCACAATCTCAAGGGGCACAAACCTTCAGCGACTCTCGAGATCAGAAGATCCACCCTGTCTTCCTGAGCAGCCCCTATGAGGCACCACCTGAAGTGCGCTCAGTCAGCCCACACCTAACCTCACAGAACCTCAGTTTCTACCATTCCTAGAGCAGTTTGGGTAGCGATGAATTCTCCACAGCTGTAGTTCTCCCCAGGGGAGGAACCAGTCTGGTTGAAGCCCCCAGCTTGTGGGACGTGCAAGAGTGAGGTCCCTCAAGTGGAACTGAGATCTCGGATGGGAGTGGCCTTTGCTCTTTGCTCTGAAACCCTGTGTGTGTATCTCATCCAGTAGACTTCCAGGTGGCTGGTGCAACTCCTGCCCCAGGCACTCAGGGCAGGGCTGTGTACTTGGCTCAGTGGCCTGCTGGCTTTGGGGGCAGCTTCACTCTCTTTGCTGTTGCAAAGCCATTTAATGCTAAATCACCCTCCTCCTGGCACCCTGGACTGCTAAATTGGTCTCAACTTGCTGTACTTCCACCCACCACCTTAGTCATTATTCGCTGGCAGCATTCAGAGTGGGTGTAAAGCAACCGAACATTATATTCCTGCTGTAAAGAGAGAGAATTGAGTATAGACATGCACAGAGAGGGGAGAGAGGGAAGGGGGTAAGAGGGAGAGGAAGGGGCAGGAAGACAAAGCTTGGGGTTTGCCAGCACCTTTCCCCGGAGACCCCAGTGACATTGGTGGTGGGGATGTGCCGTATGTCAGGGAGATAACAAATCTGAGGTGCTTTTTCTGCTGGTCTGGAAAGAGGAAAGAGCAGGAGCCCCAGGGAGAGAAAGTCCTTGAATTCAGTAGTACGAACTTGTTGCTCCTATTGAGCATTTGTCCTAATGTGTTAGGATTTAGCCTTTCAGCTCTGTCTTTCCTCCCAGCTGAAAGAGAAGGAGCACCGTGTGTCCTGTGCCCCGGGGACATGCTGGATTCAGCCTGATGACTGATGTGGGGCTTATGGTAGCCCTTTAGGGTTTTCTGTGCCATCTAAGCCACATGGTCAGGAAGAGGAAAGTAAAGCTGAGGAGTCCTGAGAGAACTTCGGACAGGAAGGAATTATACACCGATCACACAGAGCAGAGAAACTGAAGCCCTGATATTGCCCCCATGGCAGGGGATTTTCTCCAGGACATGCATCTTGTCTCATGCCTGGCCTTGTGCTGGGGCTTGCAGGAGCTAGAGAGCGGATGGGTTCCCAGGCCAGTGAACAGGACAGAGAAACCCTGACAGGAGTTACTTTACTTGCTGATGGCATGGGTTTGGTCATCCAAGGAGAGGAACACAACATTAACCCAAGCGGGCTGGGAGCTAGTGTGCTCCTGGACTCAGGAGCCTTCCTTCCTGCCCTCTGCTTCAGCAAGATTAAGAGAGAAATCCTGAGAAAGGAGCCCCACACAACAAAGGAGCACTAAAATCAGTCAAGGGAAAGAGCCCAGGAACTCCAGGGCTGCACTTGACCTTCCACCAGCCCCTAAGAGCTGGGTCCGAACCCCCTCCTGAGCTGGGTCCACCCTGCCCCCGAGCAGCAGGGTCAGGGGGAGCAGTTTCAGAAGAGAAGTTGAAATGCAAGATAGCGATCTTATTATTGCACCCTTCAGAAGTTTAGCCCCAGGAGTCCTGATGGAAGGGCACCTCAGCAGTGCGAAGGGGGAGAGAGGGTTGTACCGGGCTCACATTTTGAGACAACACCTCCTCGTTACTGATCAGATTCCCCCAGCCTTAATGCCCCTGTGGCGCCAGCAGACCAACCGCACCGCGGGCAGGTGGGGGAAAACAGACGCAGCCCAGCGGAGCCACGCCCACCCCCACCTGCGCGGTGAAGAGAAGCGGTTGCTGAAAGAGGCCCGGGAAAGAGTTTCCAGCTGCCCCGGACTCCTCCCCTAGCCAGGCTTGCAGCTGCCCCTGCTCAAATCTCAACAACCAGTGGCTGGTGGGCAGGTGTGGGCAGCACCCAAGCTTTTCCTCAGTCTTCATTTTCTCATCAATCAGATTAGGGGAGCTGTGTGCACAGCCTCCCTGAGTTTGCTAATAGGACCTCCGGACCTCTGTTGACCTAGAAACCACCTGGAGTTACTTTCACACAGCACCTGCAGTCAAGGGTTCAAGTCTAAGATTCCAGATTGTTCAGAGCCTGCCAGACTTCAAGGGCAGAGGAATTCCTAAATAGCATTCCATCTGTAACACCCACTCCTTGCCCCTAGTCAGCCCACAAACTTCTTCCCCAAATCGCTTTTAATCTATCAACTCTAAGAAGTCTCGTTTTGAAACCCCCAAAGCCCAATTTATTTCCACTTAATTCCATTCCTAAAATCATAGGATAATAGATTCTAGGTTCCAAAAAATGTAGACATATCTGCCACAAGGAGTTCCTGATTTGGTGCTGTGGATAAGTTGTCTCTGTGTGGTGTGTTTTGAGATAATCTTTAGCTCAGGTTGCTCTCAAACTTGTTATGTAGCTGAGAACTTGTTATGTACCTTGAACTTCTGATTCTCCTTTCATACCTTCCAAGTGTTGAGATTATAGGCGTGTGCTCAGCTTTGTGTAGTACTGGGAAGCAAACCCAGGACTTCATGTCTAGTAGGCAAAGCAGCCTACCAACTGATCTTCATCCCTGGGCAGTGACAAGCATGTAAAAATGCATTGTGGGTAAAATGCCCTTTATAAAGTGTTTTCCTGGAGGGCACAGAGCTTGAGAAGGTCTTAGGGAGAAGGATGGGACTGTCAGTACTGGTAAGATGGTGGACAGCAGGCAGCATGGCCAGCCGACCCTGCATGACCTGCTGGAATCAGATAGAGAAGGGCTCATGCTCCCAACTGGGAATGTACATGCTGTTAGACCAAGAGGCAATGAACAGACTTAGGCTAGAAACATGGAGTACACAATATATTTGAAGACTGTGAGACTGCTTTCTAGAAAGAACAGTGCTTATTAAAATGCTTTTCTACCCTACCCTTCCTTCTCTCCTACTTGATAGCCCATATTCCCAGAGCCCCCATGGCTTGGACATATTTGGGGTATCTGAGGCTTCAAAGAGGGCAAATTCCTATTGCAAGGTCAAGGTGCTGGGTCCTGTAATTACTTACCTGATAAGTGTACATACAATATATAAGGATACATGGGTGATGCCTTTCTGATTTGGATGAAATAAAGAGGTGCTGCATTAAAAATAAAACAAGCCAGAGAGATAAATGCTCCATTAGTAAAACACCTGTGTGGCAAGTACGAGGATCTGGGTTTGGGTCCCCAGAGCCCCAGTGCCGTGAGAGGGAAGGCTGAGACACACAGGTGTCTCAGAGGCCAGCTAACGTGGCCTATGTGGCAAAGTTCTGGACCAGTGAGCTATCCTGTCTCAAACAAAAGGTGGGTTGTCCTCTGACCTCTACAGATAATCCATGCACAAGTATGTGTTCCCGCACATGCACTGCCACACATGAATGCACACAAAAGTGGAAACACAACAAAACAACATGTTGGTGTCAGTTTAAAAAAAAGTTTTTATTTACATTTCTTATATCTTTTTCTCCCTACTCCACCCCAATTCCTTCCAACACTTCAACACCAGGTAGGAGAGAGAAAGGGTTAGTGGGAGAGGGGGCGTAGTTTTCTTAGCTGCTTCCTGCTGGTTAAGGTCATCAGGTTCCTTGGAGCCAGTCCAATCCTCATTTCAGAAGATCTCCATCTTCTTGTCTCACAACAGCAACCAGGAGCAGCCTTGTTCTTTCTCCGACCTCCATACTCCCTAGGCTCTGGCTTTTGTTCTCTCTCCATAGTACTTGGATTTAAACTATCTGCAGCTGGCAAAGAGCTCCTCTCAGAGTCTACATGAGGCAAATAGTCTGCTGCTATGGACCATCTGAATCAGTCCCATATCCCATACCTGGGACCAAAACAAAAACAAGTTTATATCCACAACAAACATAGCCCAAGACAGAGAGGCCCGGAGAAGGGCAAGGATTTACCTAGACTCCCTCGTGACTAGTAGTCCCACTAGAGACTCACTGCTAATTTGTGGACCAAGTGTGAATAGCCAAAGGATTCCATGGGATCCTGACCCAAAGGGTTGGACAGGTTTTTCCTGGGGACACAGACATGCATCCTTGTCTCCAGGCTTTGTGGACTTTTCTTCTAAGTTAAGAGATTCTCTGAACGTCAGTGATAGCTGCTTCCCATGGCCTCCATTCTCCTCTTCTGCTTGCTTTTGTGGTATGTGTGGTGTGTGTACAAAGAAACAAAGTTCTTTGGCACTGTCTCCGATGTGTGTAGCGTATTTGTTGCCAGTCAATGCGTGTTCTCCACCCAGACAAAGCACAGATAGAGATCCCCATATGGACAAATCCATGTCTTGATGTGGGGTGGAATGGGGACACAGAGGTAGGACACCCATCAGGTTCAGTAGAGCAGAGCGGCAGGGCATCCTTGCCCTCCTTCCTCTGGAAGAAACTGCCCCTTCTAGCCTCGAAACACCCCACCAGCCAAAGGAATAACTGCCATGACACCTAGACATGGTGCTTTTCAGGGGCCATCTCCGACCATGCTGTTTGTCTCCAGGGAGAATTTCCCTGACCCAGGCAGCAACCTGATGCCTGGCAGGAGGGTTGATGAGCCCTAAAGACATATGTACCAACCCTATGAATCAGCTAGGGAAGCTGACAGTGATGATGGAATCAGGCAAACAGTTGGCAAACCAACTGTGATATTTGGTTGTAACTGTCACACTTGACACAATAGATAATCACCTGGAAAGAGGGTCTCAGTGAAGGATTATTTAGATCAGGCTGGCCTATGGCCATGCCTGTGAGGGGTTGTTCTGATTATTATGTTAACTAATGTGGGGACAGTCAGACTAGATCTGAGGTATATGTAAGAATAATCAAACAAGAAGAGGCCAGCAGTTGCAGAAGGAATGAGAAGGGGCGTGGGAGTGGTTAGAGGGGCAAAAGAGGGGAGGAAGTGATGTAATTGTATCTTAATTAAAATTTGTCTAACAAAAATAAAAGCGGATGGTACCATTTTCTGGCTTTGGGTCCTGAATGGAAGATGAGCAGGGAAGGAGATCTGAGTGGTAGGCATGAACATATTCATTTTCTCTCTGCTCTTGGCCCTGAACATGAGTAGCTGGTCTGGCTTCCGGCCTTGACTTTCTTCACTGATGGACTGTAATCTGGAAGCTAAATAACGATTTGTCCCATAAATTGATTTTTGCCTGAGTGTTTTGCCACAGGAACAGAAATAGAGCTAAGACAGGTTTTAGAACCTAGCTGTACTGTCTGTCTTGTCTGTGTGCTTGTGGGCACTTGTCCTCTCTGAATCTTAGTTTTGTATTGGCAAAGTGTACTGTGTCTCCTTTAGCATTGCTGTGGGAATCACATGAGCCAATGGAAGTAAAATCAAGTGAAACATGGTGCTATCCCAATTTGTCAGTACCTTCCTCCTCCCATTAGTTTCAAAGGAAGCAAAATACCTTAAGCTAAAGTTCCTTGAGCTGAGCGTGTGAGAGAGGGCCATGAAATCTTCATGTAGATCAGGGAGAGACGGCTTTCCAGTCAGGCTATGCATTAACATTTTTATCACTCTACTCTGGTGACCTGCATGACCCTGGTGACCAGAATCAGGAACAGCTGAAAACTGTGACAAGGAGTCATTTCCAGCTTTGTCCTGATCTGCATCTCACTTGTCCATTTGACCTGTGAAAGGAGGCTGGGTAGTGAGCTGGCATTATTGTCTTGAAGTCAGCACTGAAAATGGATCTCTTGCTCATAAGGGCTAGTACAGAATGCCCAGGAGAGGCGGCGGGTAGAAGGGCGGGGCCAGGGACCACGGAAGCTGGGCTTCCCTGCACACCACCAAAGACAGGGTATTCCATTTCAATCAGGATGTGAACAAACCTAGGGTAGGAAGTTCTTCATCCAACTGACCATTGTCTGAGGAGGTGTTTACTCTCCCTCTTCTCCTCCTGCCTCAAAGCAATGGCTTTCCCAGATAGCTAATTCCAAGATTGTGTTAACACCCAAGGACAGGAAGGAAAACAAGTCGGGGGGGGGACTTCTGTGGGTGTTTACCTTACGGGGTTCTTCATTGCAACATGGGTGAGAGGGTTTGAGGCATGGTAGGGTTGATTCCTGCATGGGAAGATCTGTCTAAATAGAATAGGCAAGGTGGGGCGGGGGAGACCGAGTGGGCCTGGGAGAAGCTGCTCCTATTAGGGACATATTTTCCTACCAAGGAAACATCCAAATGCTCCCACAGGAAATGTGTAGGCTGGAGTTTAATGCACCTTCCAGGAGGGCTCTGTATTGCTTGCCTTCTCATCTTTGTCCGCCCCCTCTCGCCTAGCTCTGCAAACACAGTGGAGGAAACTTTCCCCTGTTAAAAGTACAGCTCTGTGCTGAGGTGGCTCCCAAGGAGCGTACAGCCCTTTGAGTGTCCAGTCTGAGGATGGGATGTTAGAACCTGCGTTGCCAAAGCACAGTAAGCCCTCCCTGATACATTAGTATCTATCAGGTACAGGGGGGTGTCGCTACCCACACCTGGCTTTTCTAGCTGGTAGGAAGCGTAGAAGTGGGGTGCTGAGGCTGTTTGCACAGCCTAGTTTGGAGAACTTTTGATCTAGAACTAGGAGCGAGGAAGTTGGTTCTTTCACTGCTCAGAAACCATATGAAGCCCAGACATTTCCCTGCAGGCAGTTGCGTCCCTCCTGCTTAAATTATAAATTATTCAGTGGTGGGAACCACCCATCTGTGGGCAGAGTTCAAAGACTGCCCTCTGCACAGTCCCAGAGATGACTATTAAACTCCCACTTGACCTTGCTTCAGAGACTCCCAAGCTGAGAAGAGATAGGAAACTTGTTAATGAAGCACAAGGCAGCCTGTAATTGTATCTTACTTTTTTTGGGGGGGGGGGGGGAATGCCTGCCAGAAGTCAAAATCATGGTGCTGCTTTGAGGTCTCTGATTAAGATGTCTCTAGCCAGAAAGGTCCCAGGAAGGTGTGTGCCAGCGCAGGAAACATGAGGAGATGGCAGCAAGCCCATTGTCCTCTATTCCCTTCCCTGCTTTTTACCAGCCACGGCAAGCTCCAGGTGAGGGGACCTGGAGGCTGCAAGGACCTCCTGATAACTTTCAGTTGCGGGGCTGGTTTAATGGCAGTGCTGGTTTCCTGACTTGCCCAGACCTGTGCTTCCCAGGCCGCTGGACTAGGACATCTGTGATGACAGAACAAGGGAACCCTCCTTCGATCAGCCACCTGCCTGCTGGCCTTCTTGCTGAGAGGGGCTTTCTCAATCAGACATGTAAGACAAGTCCCTTCCAACCATGAGTGACAGTTAAAGACCCTCCTGGAGGTGTCTGGAATCTCAAGGTTCTGGTTGCAGGTTTCTCTTCCCACATTTACCAGACCCAGGGAGTGGTTCATCATCCCGAGTCTAGCCTGGTGATGCAGGCCTGTCGTTCCAAGTTCATGGGAAACTAAGGCATGCCTAGGCTGCAGAGTATGTTCAAGACCAACCTAAGACAGCCAGGACTAAGACAGGGAGACCCTATTTCAAAATTAAAAAACACAAAAAGGATGTTATACAAGTATGCCTCTTGAAGAACTTGTGATGCAAACCTAAGGAACCCAGAGTTCGGGTATGTGGTACATACATAAAAGGGCAGTTCTTGTCTAATCCCAATATGGAGAAAACCTGACTCTGTTCTGTGGCTTCCACATGTATACACACACACACACTCACAGACACACATGCACACATCACACTACCACCACCACCCTGTGGCTGGGGATGTCGCCCAAAACAAATGTCCACTTGACTTCCTTTCTGTCTCCCACACCAACTTCTTTTCACTCTTCCTGGGTCATGCCATAGAGATGAGAGGGACCTTGGTTCTCCCTCCTACCCAAGACCCAGGAGAAAAGGACTCCTGGCAAGTACCCCTATCTAAGCTTCCGAAAGGCTGGGGCGGGATCCGGGCTGCAGTGTGAAGGTAAGGGACGGAAGGAGGCCAGCGCTGGGCGTGCGATGGATGTTAGGGTTCAACAGAAGTGCCTCTAGCAAAAGATGGATGCGTCTGATCTTATCCACACCTGGGGTGGGGTTGCCTGAGTTGCAAGGCAAAGTAACCAAAGGAAAATAGGACATGGTTTCAATTAAAATCCTCATTTTCATGGAGGGAGGGCTAGGACTACTTCTTCCTCTTGAAGGGACTTCTGGCAGTTCCTTCCCTTGGAAGGTAGCTCTGGAGATGCTACAGTGAACTGGGCAGGTGCCTGTCCTCAGGAAGTTTGTCATCTTCTTGAGAGATCAGTGCTTGCTGGGCACTCTCCAAGCTTTCTTCCAAACAGTGACTCCTAATCTGCTAATGTACTTCTGATAATAATCTTTATTTTAGTCTAGTCCCAAAAGGATCCAAATGAAAATGTTCTCAAATTCTTTTGATCACGAAAAGACAGGAAAAGAGCCCAGGGCCCTGTGAGTCTGGGGGAAAGTGTATGAAGAATTTGAGCCTCAGCAATCTCGCTAATGTCTTGAGTCACCAAGTCCCATATGTTTTTTTTTTCTTCTTTTAATGCCATAAATTAAATTCTTAATTATACCATGGTCCCTTCACAAATGAGCTTTCCCTCATTACTTCCAATGCCTTCTACCCAGGGAAAAGGAACAATTAGCTCCAGGTTACAGATAGGAAACAGATACCCAGAGAAGTGGCTGCAAGGCTAAGAGGGAAGGGAATGCAAAGGGTTACAACTAACCAAGATGAGTGGAGGGAAGGGCACTTAGGTAAAAGAGGGTGAGGCCTAGGGTAGAGTCAGGGTAGGGTCTGCAGGGACAGGGAAAACTACTGGGAAAGGGTAAGGATCGAGGTATAACGAACAGCCCAAACCTGACACCACTGTTTGCTGGACAGTGGCGGGGCTCTGGTAACCACAGCATTTGTGGCACGGCATCGAGATTGGCCAGGCAAAGAACCCCAAGCGAAGAGCTTCCTAATGCTGTCAGATGGGTGGGGTGGGGTACAACACTGTCCCTTGGAGATGGGATGAGGATTTTCCCCTTGCATACTTCATGCTTTGTCTAGTACCAAATGCATAAGAAACCCACAGCAACTAACAGAAAGCCCTGTTCCCTAGCTTGAAGTCAGCAGATGCTTCAGGTGAGGCATAGCCTCCTGACTGCCTTCAGGTTGGGTGGGGGATCGGCTACTGGATTTCTGAGCTGGGGGAGGGGAGGGCTCTAGGCAGCCTTTTCAGTGGAGTCTCTTATCAATAACCAGGGCTTGGTTCTTTGGGAGGCAGTGATGGAAGGGTTCCTAGTTGTGTGGGGGAGGAGACAGACAGTCCTGCTCCCTATTCTGCTGAGCTGCTAGTCTAGACAGATGTTTCCTCCCTCTTTTGGGGAAGAAGTTAGCTAGGCAGATAGACAGCAGAAACCTGGGGTCAGAGAGAGACAGGCGTTGGGGTGTGAGCTGATACCACCGGGAGTTGTACCCAACACACACCCTGCTTATGTGAGCACATGGCGGTTATGCCTGAGGGGTGGGGTGACAGCCTAAACAGGGGGAAGGAGCCATCATAACAGACATCTGTCCAACCCCTTCATTTATTCTTCACTACACGTCCTTGTGGATATGTGACTGAAGTCTTCCTGTCCCAAAGATGGCAAGTAGATTTGGCCAAGTAGAGGAGAAGAGTCAAGATCTGGGGCTGCTGCTGATGGCTCTCAAAGGCAGAACATGTGCCTGGGGTATATCCCCAGATATACAGAGAGGTAACATGAGCCAAGGTAAGCTTAGGAGGTCCATTAGAGCCAGAGTAGAAAGAGGGAGGGAAAGAGCAAGTGAGTGAGTGATGGGATTTTGAGTCTTACCTTCACTCCTCACTGAGCATGCTCAGAACTATGGATTCCAACTCTGTACTAAATGCAAAAAACATAGTTCAAGTCCCTGCCTTTGGTAGCTCCAAGCCCAGTGAGGAGCTGAGCTAGAAATCTGAAAGAAATCAAATAAAAAGGCAGGAGATGGTGTGTAGGAACTCAGAGTCCTGGATCTGCTTCTTCTCCCCATGTAACACCGGGTACATCTCTTGTCTCTTTGGGGCATCTTTCCTTGCAAGATTATTGTGAGAAATTTTAAAATAAGAAATATATTGAAGTGTTTGTACATGTACATACAGAAATGTGTGCAAGTCATGAATGACAGATTTTGAGTTTTCATGTCAAGACATGAGGCCTTTAGCTGAGTATGATACACACTCCCATAATCCCAGCACTCAGAAGGTAGAGGCAGGGGCAGCAGGCAGTTTAATGTCTTTTTCAGCTTCCAG
Organism: Pachyuromys duprasi; assembly: GCA_028658305.1. Taxonomy (NCBI): domain Eukaryota; kingdom Metazoa; phylum Chordata; class Mammalia; order Rodentia; family Muridae; genus Pachyuromys; species Pachyuromys duprasi. The sequence goes on from CM053764.1 coordinate 65,852,261, forward strand.
TGAGTTCGAGATCAGCCTGGCCTAAATGAGACTTTGTTCCAAAATTAAAACAAAAGAGACAAGAGTGTTAACATTATTCCAGAAAATGTTCTGAAATGTAATTAATTAATTAATTAGTATGTGTATACACCAGAAGAGGGCATCAGATCCCATGGGCCTACGGTTACTGATGGTTGTAAGGTAGCTGCCTATGCTTGCTGCACATTGAACTTGGGACCTCTGGAAAAGCAGTGAGTGCTTTCAACTGCTGAGCCATCTTTCCAAACCTATGGAATAGTGACTTTTATACCATGCACTTCTTTGTAGGTGGCCCATTCTCCTGAATATAGGAGCCATTGAGTTATTTTCCTTACTCTCTGCTCAATGAATGTACCCATCCGTGAATAGCACTCATTGAAGATTCTGGACTTTTCCACTCGGGACTCTTGGCAGGTCTGTTAGTGAGAATGATGGCTCCCAGTGTATGTATGAATGAATGGAACCCCTGGGTCACATGTCCCGCTTGACTTCTGGCAGTGTGTGCCCAAGCACATGTGCACTGTTTTCAACAGCCGTTGAGTTTCACACCCTCCTCATCCTCGTAACATTTGGCATTATCAGGCATTTTCATTTTGCCATTCTAGTGCTTATCTAAAGGTCATTACTTATGACCTTAGTTTGTATTTTCCAGGTAACTAATCATACTGGACTTCTTTCTTAGCCATCTGTGTATCCTATTTACCAAATCACTTGTTTAAATTGTTCACTCACTTTGAACTTGGCTTCTGTCTTTTTGCTGGGAATTTATGAGTTCTTTTCTGTGTGTGTGTTGACAAGTTCTTTACCAAATATGTGTATTGTAAATGTCTTTCTCCACTCAGGGCTTTGTCTTCTTACTCTTAATGGAGCTCCTTGACAAAGAAAAAGTCTTTTTTTTTTTACTTTATTTATTTGTTTGTTTGTTTGTTTATTTTTATATCAATCAGAGGTTATGTACTTTGCATCCCCGGCGTAGCCCCCTCCTCTTTCCCTCCCACTCTCCCCATCCCTCCCTCATCTCCTCCCCGCCCCCTCCAAGTCCACCTACAGGGAGGACCTCCTCCCCTTCCATCTGACCCCAGCTCATCTTGTCTCCTCAGGGCTGGCTGCAATGTCCTCCCCTGAGATCTAGCAGAAAAATTCTTAATTATTAATATTTTTCCTTCATAGTTAGTATATTTTATGCCCTGCCTAAGAGGTATATGCAAAAATCAAGAAAATAACCTCTGTCTTTTCTAGGAGCTTTAGTGTTTTACATTCTGTATTTGTGTCTAAAACCTGGGATTTAATATGATATAATAAATGTACATTGTATATAACAATATTATATATAATGCATTACACATAATTATATAAACATTGTTATATATGTATTACATATATTTTTGTGTGTGTAGGAGTCGTGATAAATTTCTTGGGCTCAGGATATAGTTGGTAGTATGGTTACCTAACATGCACAAAGCCTTGGCTTTGATCTCCTAAACCACTGCCAGATACGGTGGAACATACTTGTCATCTCAAAGCCTGGGAGACAGAAGTTCAAAGTCACACTTGGCTACAGAGTGACTGCGAGGCTGTCCAGGCATAGATGAGACCTTCAGTTTTGTTCTGTTTTGTTCTATTCGATGCATTAATTAATTAATTAATTAATTAACTTATTACAATTTATTTACTCTGTATCCCGCTGCAGCCCCCTTCCTTGTTTCTCCCCAGGACCACCCACCGTTCCCCCATGCCTCCTCAGCCCCCTGACAGTGGAGGACTTCTCCCTCTATCTAACCCCAGCCCACCAGGTCCCATCAATTCATGCATTTTTAAAATTATTTTTTAATATTAATTATAATTTATTCACTTTGCATCCCAGCTGTAGCTCCCAATCCTGTTCTCCTACCCTCTTCTTCTCCCATGCCCCTCCCCAAATCCACTGATAGGGGAGATCCTCCTCCCCTTCCATCTGACCCTAGGCTATCAGGTCTCATCAGGACTGGCTGCATTGTCTTCCTCTGTGGCCTGGTAAGGCTGCTCCCCCCGCAGGGGATGTGATCAAAGAGCAGGCCATTGAGTTCATGTCAGAGGCAGTCCCTGTTCCCCTTACTAGAGTACCCACTTAGATACTGAGCTACCATGGGCTACATCTGTGCAGGGGTGATAGGTTATCTCCATGCATGGTCTTTGGTTGGAGTATAAGTCCCAGAAAAGACCCCTGGGCCCAGATTTCTTGGATCTGTTGCTCTCCTTGTGGAGCTCCTGTCCCCTCCTGGTCTTTCTATCTCCCCCTTCTTTCATATGATTCCCTGCACTCTGCTCAAAGTTTGGCTATGAGTCTCAGCATCTGCTTTGATACCCTGTAGGATAGTCTTTTAGAGGCCCTCTGTCCTGTTCCCTGTTTCACCCTCTTCTGATGTCCGTCCCATATGCCTTTCTGAGTGAGGATTAATCATCTTACCCAGGGTCCTCCTTCTTGCTTAGCTTCTTTAGATGTACAGATTTTAGTATGTTTATCTTATATTATATGTCTAATATCCACTTATTAGTGAGTATATACCCTGTGTGTCTTTCTGTTTCTGGGATACCTCACTCAGGATGATCTTTTCTAGTTCCTACCATTTGCCTGCAGATTTCCTTGTTTTTAATTGCTGAGTAGTATTCCATTGTGTAAATGTACCACAATTTCTGTATCCTTTCCTCCACTGATGGACATCTGGGTTGTTTTCAGGTTCTGGCTATTACAAATAAAGCTGCTACGAACATGGTTGAGCAAATGTCCTTGTTGTGTACTTGAGCATATTTCGGATATATGCCTAGGA
>CM053764.1:65855585-65871451 GCA_028658305.1 Pachyuromys duprasi
GCTGCCGTGGCCCCAGCTCGCGTGAGTCTTTAGAAGGCCCCTGAGCTCTGATTCCTCAGATGGCTCGCTTGGCCTTGGCCTGTGCTCATCCTGTGAGCTCAGCTCCTTTCATCTGCCGACTCCCTTTCAAGTGGTGTGGCATGTCCTTGCACCCTCAGTGGGAGTCTGTACTTGGTGGTGGGTGAGTGGTCACCAATAGCCCTTCCTCCATCCTGAGATTGGGTTGGGTCACTGAGCTCTAAGATCTGCCCAGTGTGCATTAGGGAGGAGTTGGCAGCTTTCCTGAGAGCAGAGGACAAAGGGATCCCTAGAGAGAATGGACCTAGTCAGGGCCATTTACCTAGTAACTAGTGTTGCTGAACAAGCCTGCTGTTCTACCACCAAGAAAGACAGATTGAGAGCTAGGCGGATGGCTCAGTGGGATAAAGTACCTGCCATGAAGACTGATGACTTGAGTTTGATCCCAGAAACCCATAGCAAAATGGAAGGAGACCCCATAAAATTATCCTCTGACTTCTACACATATGTTGTGGCTTATGTGTACCCACATCCATGCATCACATGCAGACAATAATAATACTTTTTAAAAATGAGGAGAGGTTGGGGTGCTAGGGAGATGCTTGTTGGTAAAGGGCTTGCCTGAGAACCTGTTTTCAATCTCCAATACCTGTTTATAAAAAAAGAAAAAGCCTGTTATGGTGGCATGTGCTTGTAATCCCAGCACAGGGAAGCAGAGACATGGCATACCTCAGGCTCATCCATCACCTAGCCTAGCCTAATTGCTGAGACAACCTGAAACAAACAAACAAAAAATCACAGCACCTGAGAAATGGCACCCTAGGTTGACCTTTGCCCTCCATATGTGTGTGCATGGGCACATACACATAAAAGAAAGAGTTTGAACCCCTCAAATTCCCTGTTCACTTTACCCTCTCTATCTGCAGGTTCTATATCTGTGGATGGTGTTCTGTTGGTTTTGTTCTGGGAGAAGCCAGTGCTGACTTTCAGGGCTCACAGTGGTTCTAGTTCTAAAGAAGCACAGCTTCCAGATTCAACATGCCCTGTGCACATACAGAGGAGGCCTGGCTCTGGGCAGGTAGGATGACCACAGCAGCTGAGGCTAGAAATATAGCGGACATTCAGGGCCGGCAGGTTCCCGTTTGTGGCCTGGGCTTGCAGCCTGCAGATCCCACATCTTTCCTCCCTTGCTCTAGCCATGCCAACAGATTCACACGGTCTTTGCTATCTCCCTCACCTAGTGTGGACTCAGTGTCCTCCCAGGACAGCAAGGGGGAGAGAGAATTGAGGCACGAACAGACTCCTAAGTTGCCTCAGTCTCTGGGCTTCCAGCAATGTCTTACTCTGTTTAGGCTGCTTTAAAAATTGTTATAGACACCCTGGCTTCTAAGCAACAGATTTTTTTCTCCCATTTCTGAGGGCTGAGAAGTTGAAGATGAAGGTGCCCCAGATTCAGGGTCTGGTGAGGTCCAATTTCCGCTTCATGGAGTGTGCCTTCTTCCATGGTCTTTGTGTGGTAGGAGGGGAAGGCAGCTTTCTAGGGCCTCCTGTGTAAGGGTACTAACCCTGCTCCGCACGGCTCTACCCTTCAAAGGCCCTTGCCTCATTGGTGATTAGGTTTCATTGTGTGAGTGTATTTGTAATCCCAGGTACCTGGGAGACTGGATTAAGAGGATTATAAATTCAAGTTCTTACTGGGCTGCAAAGTGAGTCTGAGGCTAGCTTGGGAAACTTATTAAGACCCTCTCAAATAAAAAACAAAACAGTGAAAATGTACTGAGAAAATAGTCCAGTGATTGCTTAGCTTGTACTAAATACTAGGTCCAGCACCACCCCCCCCAAATAATGCAGCAGTAACAAAATTCTAGACCATAGCAAACTACAACCCTCCTTTTCTCTTCACACAGTTGCAAATGCACAGAACACCCGAAGATGTCTACTGGTTTTCATCATGAGGTTAACAGAGCTCCTAGTGGTACCACTTGGCTTGGAGCTCTTCTCTAGGGACTGTGACACTCCCTTCTGGAGACTCTCCATGGTGAGTGAGCGTGGAAGGAAAACTACAGAATTTTACCTAAATATTAAATTAACTAACACGTATGGATCGTCTCCTATGTAATTTAGAAAAAACTGAGTGTGGACATATCACCTCCCAAGGGAATATGTGGCAATGTAAATGTCACAGCTGGGCATGGTGAGTACAAATAACATCAATGGATGTTTAAAACGTCTATATACACAGGACAGCACCCTCTACAAAGCACTATAGTCGGGCATTGTCTATGTGGGGGCATACTCAAGACAGTTCATCACAGAGCGTTTCATACAAACCTAACAGTAAAGGCCAGGCATTCCACATGACTTCTTGCAATCAGACATGTATGAGGCTGTTGTATACTGTTTATAATGAATCTCTTTTTGTTGTTGTTTTGTTTTTTGAGACAGAGTTTCTCACTGTAGCCTTGGCTGTCCAGGGTAGATTTGAACTCACAGAGTTCTGCCTGCCTCTGCCTCCCCGAGTGAGTGCTGGGAATACAGGCCTGCACCACTGCACGTGGCTGAATCTCTTTTTTTCTAAGTAGAAAATATACACTCTAAAATAGTGATAAAGGTGTTGGATGATACGTAAGTTACTTTTGTGCTTACTGTGCTGAAGCACCCAAGAAAGGCAACTTAAGAAAGGAAGGCTTTATTGTGGCAGGAAAGGCTTGATCTAGGAGTGTGAGAGTGCTTGTCTTGGGTATCTGCAGTCAGCTAGCAGTGAGAGATGAATGCTGATGTTCATCTAGCTTTCTCCTTTTTGTTCAGTCTGAAACCCCAGCCACTGGGTGGTACCACACATGTGCAAGGTCTATTTTCCCACCTCATGGCTCCTAGGTAATTCTAAACCTGTCAGGTTAACAATGAAGATTAGCCATCATACCAAGTAAAACAAGTATTAGGTAGCATACATAATTGTGTGTATATACTTTCATATAGCAGGGTCACCAAAACCACACCAGTAATGTGTCATACTGCATCATTCCTTACTAGGTGATAAAGACTTTTTAAGCTCCACTATAATACTATAAGACTTTTATTGGACATGTGTTCCAGTATTGACCAAACATTATTGATATGGAGCATGAAAATATCCAATTTGTCACCATGCCAAGGCTAAGAAAATACAAATGCAAAAGGAAAAGCTTTGGTTCAGAACAGTTCAGAGGTTTTCCTACGGCCTCTTGTGAAGAGAGGTCTGGGTTCTTACCTTTTTCTGTATGGCCCTAGAGTCTCTGTCTTTTTTTGTTACAAACACCCCTGTTAAGGATCAGCTGCCCTCTTGATGGGATCTGTCCTGGGAGACAAGACATTCTTGGTGTTTCTCGCCAGGCAAAAAACATCAAGCTGTGTCTACTGGAGTGGGGCCGGGCGGGCCCTGAAACGGCTATTGACCAGCACCCTCTTTCCCATCAGGTGACCTGAACTTTCACAGACTGGGTTCTGTCCTCTCATTGCCCAACATTTGAATCTCTGAAGTCCATGGAGTGGCTTTGGCAGTGCTGGTAGGGTATTGCTATGAAGCCCGTTGGCTCCTGAGCCTGTGGGTCCCAGTGGCAGTCAAGGAACGCTCCCCAGTGAAGGGCAGGGAGAACCAAGGCTTGTTGAGGAGACTGGGGGTGGCCAGCAGGCATCCTTCAGTGGTCAAGTAGTACATGATCAGTAACACGTCCTCCTTTGGCTATTTTTCTCTTATTTCCTAATTCATGATCTTAGTTTTACTCTGCTTCCTATAGTTCTAGTAATCGTCTATCAATCATCATTTTAAAAAGTGCTGTAAAGAGCTGGGTGCCTAGCTTGGTGGTAGAGCATTTATCTGGCATCCATGAGACCCTGGGTTGCAGAACCACTCCACAGAATAAATCATTTCAAGGAGCAGAGCTTCTGGTTGAAGGAAGCAGGATTCAATGCAAGAAGAAAGTGGAAGATGAGTTTAGGAAGTGTGCAAAAGCCATGCATGGCAAATTAAAGGTGGGACGTGTCTCCAGATGGGCTGGTTGAGGAAGGGTGGGAGCCCGATGCAATATTTGGACCCAAGCCCCTTAACAGTGTTTTAAAGAAGGTGGCTGCCAGGATCAACCTGCCCTTCCTCCATCTCAGCTCTCAGCAGCCACTCATTCTCCTGGTATTTCTTAAAATAACATGAGTGCAACAGACTCCCCATCCATTAGAGGGGGGTGGCGTTCACATTCAGGCAACACTGCCTTTTATTTCAAGTGTCCTCAGTGCTAATGGGGACATGGGGTTTCAACACATGTGCACACGTCCCTGTGCATGTGGCTGCTGGAGGAATTATCCCCATGAATGTGGATGAATGGGCAGAGACAATAAACTACAGTGAATGAGCAGTTGTAAGGGGGTCTTTCATGAGGTCTAAGTGACAAGTGAACTCCTAGGGAAGGAGCCAGCGGGGACACTAACCAAATCCAGAAAATCAGACAGGACTTTTCTGCCTGACAGAACCAGGCTGCCAGGGGGAACTAAAGTCCCTCTAATTAGCAAGATGACTGGGCAGATGGAAGCAGGAAAAAGGCCACACCTTTATTATGGGATGGCCCTGAGATCAAGCCTCATTCTTCCAAACTAAAAACTGAAAACAGAAGGAAGGTGTGACTGAGTCTTAGTTAAGGGGGCAGTACCTCAGGGAACCAGTCTTTCACCTCAGGAGAATGTTGTAAGGGCTCTTTAATCTCCTTCGTAATGATACTTGTATTGCTCAGTAGTATCTGAGTTAGGAAAAGACCATTTAGTTTCTGAGGACAATGGTTAAGCGTCTGACACTTTTTATTTTCTTAACAGCAACCCACTAACATTGCCTCAACCAACCTCTCTGAGCCTCTCTGACACCTCTCCTGCCTCCTACCCCCACCTCTGCATAGACAGTTCAGCTGGGTATATGACGATGAATAAATTAGGGTTAATCTAAAAGGATCCCAAAGGCTTGTGAAGTTGACAGATGGACTCAAAAACCAAGTTATTTTTGAAATAACTTTTAATAAGAAAGATCAGACAAAGCAGCAAGGTTTCCTGGGGCAACAGGGTGCATGTGGCGCACTGCGGGATGGGGGATGTTTGACAAGTGTCTGAAAGCTGGATAGAGGTGTCTACCCTGGGGCCAGGTTTTGGAAGAGATTCTAGGTGAGCCGACAGCTTTAGCAAGGCCCAGGAATTGGCAGCGGGTGAAGAACTCGACAGAACTGGAAAGACTTGGGTACCAAGATGATACTCTGACAAAACACCTGGCAGACCAATCTAAAAGAAAATTATTTTGGTTTCAGAGGGAACAGTCCCTTGTGGCTGGGAGGGCTCTATCTGCAGTGCCGGCGGCCTGAGGTGGTCGCCCCTTATACCGATGGATTACATGGAGTATCCAGGACTGAAGGCTGGTATAATCCCTAAGGTAGGGATTCTTCTTGCTGGACAGACGCAGTGAAATCGCTTCTTCAGAAAGGAATCAAGGGTTTATTTTGGCTTAAATGGGTGCAGTCTTCCACAGTGGCAGACGCTGGAGGCAGCTGGGAACCTGCCGTCCTCAGTTAGAAGCAGAGAGCAATGAATGCTGGGACTCAGCTAGCTTCCACCTTTTTATTGCAGTCCTGAATTCCAGCCACCCTATAGTCAGGATAGAGACTCACTTCTCAGTTAAAAATTCTCTGGAAATATTCTCCACAGACATGCCCGGAGGTTTCTCTCCTGGGTGTTTCTAGGTCCTGTCAATCAATACCAAACATCAGGATCCCCAAAGGCCTGCTTGTAGTGGCTGACATCATCAGCCAGGCTTCACTCCCCAAAGTTCCCACAGCCTCCAAAAGCAGCGCCAATAGTTAGGGAATCGAGTGTTCAAACTCCCGAGTGGGGGCAGCATGGATTTTAGGCCCAAAGTGTAACATAGGTTGTGGGCAGGTCATGAGTGAATGCTCGTTTCTGAAAGGGAAACTGAGGCAGCGATTTCAGAGACGTTGCCAGGGTTTCCAGCTGGAAGGGGCTGGGTTGGCATTTTACCAATGTAACTTCTAGCTGCTACAGAGCGGAAGATTTCCTCCATTTACCCAGTGAGCGTCTGTCGAGCCCCAACCGCCTGCAGGCTCTGTGCTCGGTGGTACAGTGGGGAGTCAGCAGTCACCAGCACTTACAGTTGGCGACCCTTTCTGCTTTCTCTGTCTCCTACCAGTGCTCCTCCACGACCAGAATTTCCAGATTGCATCAAGTCAGAGTTGGCAGTAGGCACAGACACCACTCTGGGATAGTGCCAGGGCGCTGACAAACTCTGTTTCAGGCTTGGGCTGTGTGGTGGTAGCAGAAGAAGGGGGTGCTTTGAGGACAGATTGTGCCCTGGGGCGACTTTAGACTCCAGGGAAACGTCCAGTTTGTAGACCACAGTTTTCATGGTTTATCCCATTAAAAGGGATACCTGCCTCACATGCTCATACTCAGTTCTGACATCCAGTGTTGGAGACATCTTTATAATAATTAAGCTGTTGTACCTTTTAATGAGTCAAACAAGACAAACCTAGCCTAAGACTACATTATTTCTTTGTTTTGCTTTTCCACAGCGAGTGGATTTTCATTTATCAGTTTTGATTTTGTTGGTTCATATAAAAGACCCTAGCTTTGATCTCCAGCCTGCAGAGTGTGTGTGTGTGTGTTTGTTTCATATTCCAGGTTAAAAAAAAACTACTGATAGTACCAGGTGTGGTGATAGCTCTTGGAGGCAGATTCAGGTGAATCTCTGTGAGTTCGAGATCAGCCTGATGCACATAGTGAATTCTAGGTCAGTCAGGGCCAAAGAGTGAGACCCTATCAAAAAAGTTATCATTTCTTTTTAAAGCTGCTTTACACTTTTTTAAAAATTAGGCTCTGGTGTAATATATGACTTTAATCCCAGGACTCAGAAGGCAGAATCAGATCTTCTTTGAGTGAAGGCTCAGGTGGCATACATGGTGGGTTCCAGGCCAGTCGGAGCCACATAGTGAGATCCTGACTCTAAAACCTTTTTAAATTCATTATTCTTTAGTTACTATGTAAAATAATGTTTTTTTCTGTGATGCATACATAGATAGTACCTGTTCAATCCTCCACCGCCTCCTTTCTCTCCAGATAATTTCCTTCTACTTTAAAGTCATGCATATATATCATTCAATATCATATGTGTTCTATCATAATATTTAACCCTACGTAGAAGAGAAAACGTGTTTGTTTTTCACTTAATGTGATTATTTCCAGTTCCATCCACTTTCCTACAAATGCCATTTCATTTTTGTTTTTTACAGCTGGTTAAAAATGCCATTGTGTATAATACCACATTTTCTTTATCTGCTCCTCTATAGTCTAGTTTGATGTCTTAGCTATTGTGAATACTGCAGCAAATAAACATGAATGTGCAAGTCTCTCTGTGGCATGCTGATTTAGGGTCATTCAGAGTAGTATACGTGATGTGGTTTCTTTATTAAAAAAATTTTTTTTGAGACAGGATCTCGCTGTATCTCAGACTGGCATTGAACTCCTAATGCTCCTGCCGCAGCGTTGTGAGTGCCACAAGTACGCACCAGCACTCCTGGCTGTCTGTCCCTGGACAGCTGGAAAGCCTCAGGTCTCTCTTGTCCTTTGGTTACCGGTAGAATATATGCGTGCCAGTCCTGAAAGCTGCCTTCCTTCCTCCAATCTCCAGGACCGCTTCCACCCACACCTCCTTGCTACCAAGCCCTGACTCCTTTTTCTGGTCACAGCTCACCCAGTTTGTGGCATCCACAGAAAAGAAATCCTATCTTAGTAGCTGGCAGCGGGGCACTGTGCTGCGTTCCCACATTCAGTCAGCACTGCCTTGGCTGCTCACAGTCTCCCTTTCTTGCCTAGCTCCCTACCTCTCCAGCTCACTTCATCTTCAACTCCCTCTTCTGGGTCCCTAACTAGCCCCTCCCTCTCCGGCTATTCATCTGGATCCAACCAGTTCTTTCCATCTTCTACCTTCTCCTGACCCTCTCTTCAGTCCCTCTCCAGACTTCCTTTTACTCTCTTCCCTCCCACACCTTCTTATGCTCCTCCCTCCTGGGCAGGTTCTCCTCTGTTCCTCTGCTCCACCCTTTGATGTCTGCTTTGAGGCTTCCGCGTGAGGCAGAAGGGTGGGGGTGGCACTGCCTCTTCATGAGCTCCCTTACTCTGCCTGCCTCCAGTTAAATGATTCACCCATCTTCTCCATAGTCTTTGCTGCCTACAAACAAGCTCAAGATCATATCTTGAGAGGCGCCTCTGTTGAAACATGCATGCAGCTGCTGGACCTTCCCAATTTAAAATAATGTTACCCGGCAAGCTACTACCAAGGGCCAGAACAGTGGGTCTTCATTGACTAATTTAACTTTGTTTTCTGCAAACCCCGGCTTCTGGCTTGTGTAGGCCTACCCTCTTGTCCCAATGTTACTGTGAGTTTGTCATTATTATACCCCAGAAATTCCAAGACCCCAGGAAGATTAGGACAGCAGGTGCTCAGTATATCCTAGATCTTTTTCCAGAAACACAACTTGGCATGCACATAAACCTACGATCTCAAGTCCACGCCTATACCCCGAAAGGGTATGTCTGTCAATGGTAATCATAGATCCACTGCAGGAAGGTCTAACAAAAGTCTATAGAACTCACACACCACAGCCTAACCAGGGGTATAGGCTAGGGTGCTACCGAGGTGCAAGTGTCCAAACTGCTTCCTCATGACAGTTAATTGTTAAAGATTCTTATTAGCCTGATGTAATTGTTGTCTCAGAGGCTACTGCCACCATCTGCTAACTGAGGCCTAGTCCTGGAAACTTCTAGCCTCTGTACAATCTAATCTAGGCCTAGAATGTTTTCAGCCTCTGAGACTTACTGCTGAATAAGTTCACCATTTCTAGCCTTTTCTGAACTCTGGCTGGCTGGTTCAGTTCAGCTATTCTGGCTCAAACTCATCTTCTAGCTGACTGATTCAAACCGGCTTCTCTCAATTTCTGACTGAATTTCCCTACTTGGCCTCAAACTAACTTTAGCAATCTTTTCTAATCTTCTGGATTCTTCCCATCCTCTGGCGTGTTCTGTCTTCACCCGTGTCTAGCTTGTTCTCTCTTCAACTTGACTCTGTGAAACTCTCCCATTAAAACTGCCTCTGCACTTCACCACCTAAACTGCCATGAACTCAACTCCAATGAACTGCCTCTCAACTCAGTGACTCAACTAAACTAACCTAGAACTCAGAGATCTGCATGCCTCTGTCTCCTGAGTGCTGAGATTACAGGTGTGTACCAAGCCTGGATCTAAGCTTTTCTTTACCTGAAATTTGCTCTATACCAGTCTGGCCTCTGAACTCAGAGAAATGCTTGCCTCTGTCTCTTGGGATTAAAGGTGTGTCTGTATTCCAGCTAGATCACACAGACCTAGAAGGTCTTTGGATGTGATCTTTTGACAGAGCAGCCATATTCTGAATTAAAATTCTTCTAGAGTTAATCTTCATTGTCAGCTTCAAGAGAGTTAGAATCACTCAAGAGATGTTGAGGCACACCTCTTTATGCATCTGTGAGAACATTTCCAGAAGGAAGAAAACCTACCATGAATGTGGATGCCACCACCCAAAAAACTAGCATTTCCCTTTCTTCGCCTTTCCTGATAGGGTGACCTGAGCCCACTGAAGCTGAAAAGTTTGTCCTCCTTCTAAGGAGTTTTGTCCCCGTCACAGCAACATGAGAGTAACTGGTAAACATCTCTAGTGCATGCTGAGGCCAGGTCTGTCACAGCTGTGCTAAGGCCACTTGATACACTCCAAGGACTCCCCTAGGCTGGGGGTTAAGAATGATTTTTTTTTTTTTTTTGAGACAGGGTCTCTCTACGCCCTGGCTGTCCTGGAACTCAGGATGTAGATTTTTTTTTTTTTTTTAATGAAAACATTGTAAGCTAGGTGTGGTGAGCCATGTCTTTAATTCCAGGAGACAGAGGCAGAGGCAGGTGGATTTCTGTGAGTTTGAGGCCAGCTGAGTTTACAAAGTTCCAGGACAGCCAGGACTGTTAGAGAAACTCTGATTCAAGAAATCCATGTGGCATAAAAATAAAATCGTATTTCTAAACACTAATACTAAGTACTGGGCCAGGAACTGAGCTGGAGGTTGGGAATACAGTGTCGGATAAAACTGTCTTATACTCTGCCGGTGAAGACAGGAGGCAAGAGAAGCTTCACTGGGCTGTGATTCTCTTAGAAGGAGGAGCAGAGAGAGCTGGTGCACGCCCTATCATCTTGGCACCCAGGAGGCTGAGGCCAGAGGATTAGGAGTTCAAGGCTAGTTGGGGCTAAATGCCAAAGTCTTATCTCAAATTTAAAATAGAAAAAGAACAGAGAGGGGGCAGATGGCTTTCAAATCTGAGCAGCTCCAGAGCTTTGGTATAGGGAGCCTCCAGAGAAGTCTGGGAGGGTCAGGAGAAGAAAGGGAAAGGGTTTCTGAGAGTTCACAGGGGATGGAGTGGGAAAAAAAGAAGAAATTCAGTGACACTGTAGGACACAGGATCTTAAACTATGGTATGCAATGCCATCAGAGGATATATAGCTGAATGTGGGGGAGTGATCACAAAAATTTGTCAGCACTAAAAGGTTTCAGAAATGACCCCAGATATCCAGTGCCATCCAGATAGTGCCAGTGACTCCTTATTCTATGGGCCAAAGGCAGCAGGCATAGCCAGTATAGCTTGGCTAGTGGGAGATGAGCTGGGAGGAGAGAATGGTCTTGTATAGAGGCTTGAGGCCAAACCACCCTTCCACTTTCCCATGTCACTATCTGTGAAGGGGACTGACAGGACCCTGGCAGTGACTCCTCACTCAATAAATACTTGGAATACAAAGCACAGTGTTCCTGGAAGCTGATTCCACTCAGGATACGTCTATAAAAGCTACTGTGATACAGATTCTAGAAGGTAGAACTCAGCAATGCCTGCCCTACCAGGCCCACCCCTGCCTTGGCTGCCTCAGGGGGAGGCTGTGTTCAAGAAAAGTGAGCTGTGGTCTGTAACCAGAAATCCTGGTTCTAGAATCAGCTTTTTAAGCTGTGGCCTCAAGAAACCCTGTCTGTAATGCCGTGAGTAATGCCTGCCTAGGGTCATTGTAGGAACAGATGACATAAGGACCAAGCATGAGAGAACATGAGCAATTGGCAGGTGAGCTGTGGCACCTAACTTCCTGGTTGCCTCCCAAGTTCTTGAGGAAGACAGAATGTTAAATATCTGGGGCTGCGGACACAGCTCAGTAGTACAGTGCTTGCCTAGAATGCATGCAGCCCTGGATTTGATCTCCAGTGTTGCATAACCCAGGGAGAGCGACATATTTCTATGAGCCCAGCACACAGGAGACAGGAACAATAATACCAGAAGTTCAGGGGCATTCTCAGCTATACAGAAAGATCAAGGCCAGCCTGTGATGCACACAGCATAGTCCCTGTCTATTAAGAAGATGGCGATGCCAAACTTCCTCTGCCATCTGTACCCATGAAGAAGCATGGCTGACCCATGACATATGTGGTAAGGTAGACTATGCAGCCCAGCTCTTGTCTGTTGTCTTGATGGCGTTAACTATTCAGATGAAATGTAAATGTGACATCCAGTCCAAATTCACACACTTACCTAATTTCCTGAGGGAAATAAAGCAAGATGGGCTACTCCCAAAGAGATGGTCAGGCTGTGGCAAATAAAGTGGTTAGAAGTGCAAAGAGAATACCAGAATAATGAGTCTGCCGTGTCAGCGGGCATCAGAGGCCTCATCTCTGAGCAGTCCCAGGCCACCCTTCCCAGGCCCCAGTCAATGGAGCCTTGCAATCTGGGATTCTATTTCACACAGGACTGGCGTTGCTTTTCTTCAGACACAGCCAAGCAAGGCTGTGAGGGAAAGGCACCTCACATTCCCTACACCTGCAGGAGCAGCCTCAGTGTCGTCTGCAGGGAAGGTCATTCCTGCAGGCGACAGACTGGATCATGTGGAAAGTTACTCAGAAGCTGTGATGGCCTGCTGGGACAGTATCACTGGGGCCAGAAGTACAAAGCAGTCCTGGCACGTAGCTCTGGTGACCCTCCTCCACAAGCTTCTTCAGAAGCTTCAGAGGTGACGAGGGGACAGAATCAGAGACCCGGGAGGCAGCCAGGTGGCAACCTGCTGGTGGTCCGGGCTTCTGAAGAGGTTTGTGGTCTCCTTGTCCCATGGATACTGTGGAGCAGCTGGCTCTAGGACCACCTGATCAGAGGGCATCAGGCCATTCGGTGAATATGAGGCTGCAGTTCTGGCCAGGTTGAGTCCTGGAAGAAGGGTAAGGGAAGAAGATACAGATGACATAGAAGTCACATTTCCCAGCCAGACACGTCAAATGGTACTGAGAGGTTTTTAACTCAGGACAGGTAGAGACACCAGGAATAGTCCTTGCTGGGAGCACACAATGTAACACACTCAAGTGCACCTGCTACCTAAAGGCACCTGCCTCATGGAACCAGACAAAGTCTAACACGGACCAGAGCTGGGAGTCTAAGCTGAGCTCTCTGCCAGGGCTTTGCAGTGCAGTACTTCGCACATTTTATAGTCCACCATTTCCTCCACCATTTTGTCATCTCTCTTGTGTTCCCCTCTCCAGGACATCTACCCACTCCTGGCTATCACAACACAACATAAACACACCCGGCAAACACACCACACAATTATTATACCCACTCACCACATATTCACAACACTCATGTACATACACACACACACACCATTGTGGGTATGAAGAAGGAGCCAGCATAGGGTAGGGATGAGGGAGTGGCAAAGCAGGAAGAAACAGAGGGTTTGGGGGCATCTCTCATACGCTGCGTGCTTCATCAGCCCCATCCTTCTCCCATGCCTCCCTACCCATTGGAGTTTTCCTTCCTCCCTGCTTAAGGTAGAACCTTCCTCAGGATCTTGTAAGTGGCAAAGGATTTCTGCCTTTTTCTTGTTTCATTTCTTTTTCACAAGTTACAAATTGCTACCTGACCTTCTCCAGGGTTGATGACTGATGACGACACTGGAAATCTCCGTTGCTGGGGTGCAGGCTAGGCTCATGATCTCATCTGGAGTCTGATCTGAATTTTTTTTTTTTTTTGGTGGTACCTTTCAGCAGGGAATGACCTGTTCCACCCCACCTTTTCTTGCACAGTTAAAGGCAGACACAAGCAGGAAGAGCATTTACGGTGCTATGCTTCTGCCTTGTTGCAGCGTCTTAGTGTGGAGTCCTGAAGCATCTCTTCCAGAGCTAGGGATCTAGCTCAGCTGGTAGAGTGCCTGCCTAGAATGCTGGAGGCCCTGGGTTCGGTTCCTAGGACCTCATAATAGGAGGTATGATGGTGCCTGTAATCCCAGCACGTGGGATTTAGAAGCAGGAGGATCAGACATTGACAGTCATCCTCAGCTGTAGAGTAAGATTACGGCCAGCCTGAGCTACAGGAAACCTTGCCTTTTCTGGAGACACAGTTTTACTTTAGTGGCATTGGCCTGAAACTTGTTATGTATCTGCCTGTCTAGCCTAAAGGTGTGTGCTACCACACCCAGCAAGACCCTATTGTTTGTTTAAAAAAACAAACAAAAATATTTCTCCATCTGTCATTTGGTCTGTAAACTGGGGCCAAGTTCTCTCTGTGCCAGACAATCCCCAAAGCTTCTTACCCAGTCTACCAGATGGGCTTCAGGTCCAGGTTGGGCAGGGGTTTCCTCTGTAATGGCAACACACAGAGGGACCCAAACAGCCTCTGTATTTAAGGTATGCCCTTAGTAATGGGCGCCTTGCCTCTGGCTTTTGGAATGGAATGGGATGGTGAATCAATGGAAAGAATCTGCATATGGACCTGGGAACAGTGACTGGAAAAATCAGAATTCTGTAGAGAGCCACAGAAGCACTTCTCAGCATCGTGGACCTTCAGGGATTCAGGGAGCCTGAGACATACCCAGATTAGGTAGAGACTCAGGATCTGATTGGCCAAATGCTGATGAAATGCCAAGAATGTCATAGTGCTAACAGTATGTCAACACACCCCTTACCCAAATCCATGGCAGTTTCATCGCTGGCTCTTCAGATCCTGGTTCTTGCAGCCTGAGCTTGGCCTCAGAGCCATTTATACCTGTCCATATGAGATGGTGACGTATCTAGCCAGGTATTCAACCCTCCTTGGTGTTCTCACAAATTCTGCTTTGTGCGATCATAATCTGTTTTTTGGTCCATCTGTCCATCTGTGTGTCCCATGCCAGTACTGCCCAGACTGCCAGGCATTGTCACCCAGAGCACTGAGAACCATGTATGTGAAAGAATGCTTTTGGCTTGCTTCTGCAGGAGCAGCTATGCCAAAGGAAGCAGGGTAAATTTGCATGAGCTCTGCCTGAAGCTGGAGCTTTATGTTGGAACTGGGGAAGGTTGCCAATCATATTCCCGAGGAGAGGTGTCAATCAGCCGCTGCTGAGACACACGCTGCCCACCAGTATGGAGGAAGGCTCAGCTGGCAGCCGACCTGCACACAAAGGGCTGCCAGGGAGAGTGGCTTTTGATTTCTCCAGAGCAGTGAGAGGCAGAATTGCTTCTGAGGGAATGACTCAGCCCTCGGGTGATTACCCTTTCACTTTCTGCCTTGCCTCAGAATCCAGAGTTCACTTAATTGAGAGCTGTGTGGGCCCTTGCTATCAACCCACCAGCAGGCTGCTCCCCATTAGCGCCTCCGCTCTGCCCCGCACGCCCCCACCCCTTCCTCCTCCATTATTGCCTCTTTTCATTCATCTATTCACTCAGAAAATATGTATTGAGCTGTGCACATGGAGCCCTCCAGGCAGCCGCAGCTCGCAAACTGGCCTCGCTTCTTCCCTAGCCTTGCTACCTACCTCACCCCAACCCCCTGAAACAAATGGGGTGGGGATTAAGGACAAGGAGCTGAAACACTGGGAGAAGTCCTGGATGGGAAAAGCTGAATCAGGCAGAGCAAAGTGGGGGTGGGGAGCGAGTCAAAGGTTAGCCAAGGGAACATGCCCCTCAGCCTCTGAGAGACCTCTTTTGGAGAGCTGCCTGGAAGCCCACCCACCCATCTGCTACTGCTGACAGATGCCTCAGGCTAATTTCATGGGTCTGCAAGATTGAGTTGCCTTCCTGCTGGAGGCAGAGGCATTTCTGCCTAGGAGAAGATGCTGTGATCTCATCCCTAGTAGCAAAGGGGGAAATGTAGGGAGCTCTTTCCTAAAGGGCGCGCCTGTGGTGTGTGTGTGTGACCTGGAGCTAGCTAGTCCATTCAGGCTGCTGATCCTGACCCCCTGCTGGGTAGACAGTTGGCTGCTTGCTTTAACGTGACCTCTAGACTGTGGTCCTCAACGCTTGCACGGCAGATGCCCTGCCCACAGAGCCAGTCCTCCAGGGCCAGCCCTCGCACAGCTAACCTGAAGACAAATGAGTGCGACGCTCCTGCATCTTTCTACAGTCCTTCCTAGTTTCAAGTTTGGTTGGCAGTCACTGTATTAGTGTCCTTTCCCAGCCGGTGGCAAAGTACCTTGACAAACAAAACTCCGGAAGGAAGGAAGAAAGGGCTTATTTTGGCTTCCAGTTGAAGGGCTCCGTGAAGTAGTCCACATTCTTTCAAGTTATGGGGTAGGGGCAGTGTGAGGAGAATGTGTGTGCGGGGGGGGGGGGGGAATCATGGCGGCAGGAGCATGAGACAGCTACCATGTTGCATCTGCAAGACAGGAAGAAGAGAAGGACAAGACTAGAGCCTAGCTCATGCTCTCCTTTTCATATGGCCAGGGACTCTAGCACATGAAATTGCGATACCTACATAAC
>CM053764.1:65871551-65892085 GCA_028658305.1 Pachyuromys duprasi
TCACAGTGCTGGCCGTCACAGTCTGCCGGTGGTTTGCCTCTTTAAATTTGGCCAGTGCAGATCTGTGTAATTTTCTTCACTGCTGGTGCTGGCTGGAGTTGCTTCAGCTGTGGTTATCTGACCCTCACGGAAATGGAGATCCTTACTGGTAATGATTCTTATACCAGATGGAAGTGGGTCCATAGAGAGTGGGTGAGGCATGTGGTGATGTGGCGGCCTGATGAAAGGAGCTGAATGGTTTCTTCCTGGGTACCTATGGCCCTGCCAGCCAGAAGCAAGAGTGAGCAAAGTTCAGAAAATAAAATGAGGGACCCAGAGGTGGACTGAGGCAGAGCTGGAATCAACCTAGCTTCCAGCCTAGCAGCTATCCACTGTGTGGCTCGTCACAGAGAACAGCTGTCCTTCACACTGGACTCTGAAGCACAGGAAAGTGTTAAAGCACAGGGCTAGAAACAGTGGCCTGGCCAGACAGCCTACTCTGCCAGGATGTCTGAGAGATGGGGCAGACGACTGCAGTCTGAACACTTAACCTCCTACACAAAATCATGTAAAAGCATTCCTACACTGGGCGGGGGGAGG
Source organism: Pachyuromys duprasi (assembly GCA_028658305.1). Lineage (NCBI taxonomy): Eukaryota > Metazoa > Chordata > Mammalia > Rodentia > Muridae > Pachyuromys > Pachyuromys duprasi. The sequence goes on from CM053764.1 coordinate 65,872,131, forward strand.
TGTCTGCCTGGCTCCAAGCAAATTGGCAAACTTGAGTATCTGGGCCTTTCAGCTAAATCTGTATTACTGTTTAAACTTCTCCTTGAGTCTACGTACCTGCCATCTCTCAGATCCTTGGAAACAGAAACCCAGGCTCACATTTGTCTTGACCAAAGACCTTGAGCAGGACTACTTTGGGGTGGTGGAGGGGAATATTCGCTTCACTTCAGGGTGGTCAGGTAATTTAGATATCTGCTTAGGACTTGATGAGCTGGGGTGGATGGGAAGGAGGCTCCGCTTTTCTGAGGAGCAGGGGAGGGGAGAGGGATGGAGGGTGGGACTGGGAGGCAAGGAGGGATGGGCTACAACCAAGATATAAAGTGAATAAAAATCAATAATTAATTTAAAACGGAAAAAAAGATATCTGCTTAGAGCAGGACATCAGCTAAACCTTGCAGGGATTCAGCTTCCCTGGCAGCGGAAATGGCTAAGAAGAGGTTCTAGTTCTTTGGGAGAACCTTGCTCTCCTCCGTACTTGCCCGTGGTCTGCCCCAATGGACAGTGTTTATGAATGAGTTCAGGGGAGAGAGCTTAATATAGGGAAAATAAGGATGTGGCCCCAAAAGCCAAGATCATGACCCTTTCCTAAAGGGTTCGGGGTTCTGATCTTACAGAGGCTGCCAGCCATACCTGGAAACTGGACTCCCAGAAACAATCACACAGGTAGCTCTTCCCATACTCTCTTTCTCTCATAATGAAACACTCAGACTCACACAATTGTGCTCTCACTCTCAAACCCATATATTCGCACACAGACACAGTTGCCCACATATTCCTACAATCATGCTTGCACTCACACGTGTACATGCGCGCCCATATATAGTCACACACAGTGTTGCTCATAAGCACATACTTTCTCACAAAGACAAGTGTATTCACACTTGTACATTTAGTCATAGTCACTCCTATATGCTCTCATATACTTACACTCTCCTGGGCGTGTGTGTGCCCACACCCTGAGTGCACATAGACACACCTGCATTACATACCCATAGAGAACACTTACTGCTTCTTTCTAACTGGTCCCATCTGCCAATGAAACCAGCTGGCCTTGTCCCATTAGTAGCTAAAAAGTGTGTTGTTGACCTGGAACTTGAGGTGTAGTCTGATAAAGTCCCTTCCCATGTGAGCCTCAGTTTAGCCTCTAAATCATGAAAGATTTAGGCATAGGATGTCCAAGGGCCCTCTGACTCTCATGTCATGGCAGATCTCATGGCCACGCTATCGTCAGTCCTGGCCACCGCCGAGTTTCAGAGACTCTTCTGACTATAGCTTCTTCACCCTCGGGGTTCTTCCTACCCCTCCACAAGATGGCATCTCTTAAAAACAACCGCAGACCCTGCCCTGCCTTAAAGTGGCTGACCCGCCTTGCCTTCCTGTGGGTGAAGTGTGATTTTCGGGTTTGTGTCTTATCTTTCTGCCTTCCTTCTTGGCTAATGAGGGGCTCAGGTGTCAGCTGCCCTGGAGGGGTTCAGCTGAAGACTAGGGCCTATAAACAGCTTTCAAGAACAACACTTCAAAAAGCTCTCATGTATGTGTCAAAGTTGTCATCCAGAGGAGAGTTTTTGCAGCACAGTGGCTAGGTCTGAGCGATGTAAAGAGTAGCATTCCACAGAGGCACCCAGGCAGTAGGTGGTGCTAGCCCTATGTAACATAACATTTGCTTGTTTTTAATACTTTTATGAAATTTTTAAAATTTATTTTATTTTATGTGATTGCTGTTTTGCCTGCATGTATTTCTATGTGAGAGTGTCAGATCTTGAAATTACAGACAGTTGTGAACTACCATGTGGGGACTGGGATTTGAACCCAGTTCCTCTGGAAGAGCAGTCAGTGCCCTTAACCACTGAGCCATCTCTCCAGCCCCTATAACATAACATTTGTATTAAAAACTACATAGCATTCATACAGAATATGTTAAAATGTTTTATGATCCAAAAATATTCCTGTCAAATTCATGGGATTGGCTTCCCTTGAGGAGAGAGCTTGGGTAAGAGGTCAGGGAAAATGTGTGGTGGGGATTCAATTCTGCCATGTTTTGTTTCTGAAAACATGTCAGCATATTAACGATTGTCAAATACTTCATGGAGTGCTTAACTCTAAGATTTTTTTTTTTCTGAGCTAGCTGGTGGTGATACATAACTATGATCCCAGCATTTGGGACGCAGAGATAGGCAGATCTAAGTTCGAGGCCAGCCTGGTCTACAGAGTGAGTTCCAAGTCATCCAGGTCTACACAGAGAAACCCTGTCTCAAAAAAAACAAAACAAAACGACAAACGGTTTATTTCCTGTGAATCAATTTCCTGTGAATGAGTATTTTGCGTGTGCATGTGTGTGTGTGTGTGTGCTTTGTGTATCCCTGGTGCTCTTGGGGGTCACTAGAAGGTATTGGATGTATTGGAATCTCCAGAACAGAAGTCACAGACTGCTAGGAACCACAGGGTGGCCTCTGGGAACTGAATCAAGTCCTCTGCAAGAATAAAAAGTGCTCTAAGCCTCTCCAACCCTTGAGTTAATTTTGTAAGTGTTTCAACTTGTAAAAAACTGTATTAAAATGGGAATGAAGCACAAGAATAAAGCTGGCGTGGTGGGTCGCCGGGCACAAGGCGGCCAGTTTGAGACAGATCCTGAGTGCTGTTGCCCTGACCAGAGGGCTTCACAGTCCAGTGCCCCCATCCACTCTTTATTTTCTTGAGACAAGGCCTTGCTGTGTAACCCAGGCTGGTCCTATCTAATTATTCTCTTGCCTCCATCTCCTAAGGAGTACACCACCATGCCTGGCCTGGGGGGTTTCTATAGAAATCCGGCTCAAACACGCCCACATCTTAAGAAGTCAGGCAGCTGGGTCTGAGGTTGTGAGTGATCTGAGGTCATGCCGCCTGTTTTGTTTGCTTTACACCCTATTCTTGCTCCTATCCCCCATCTTTCCAGTCCCCAAAGGAAAGGAGAAAAATCAGGTCTATAATCCAAGGCCAAACTTTCTCCCCAAAGTTTGGGGAAAGAGTGAAGGAGGGCAGTGGGATGGAAAGAACCAAGTGGGCAGCTAGAGCCCGCTCGTCCCGAGCTCGGCCAGTGACTTCTTTTGCTGAGGTGGGGAGATGGAAGGGTGCGCATGTATGGGTGCCCAGAACCCCTCCCTTAGGCCTGACGCCTATGTATGGGTTAGGGTCAACTGTTTTCCTCCATAGGAAGGAGACCATTGGTTTGCAGTTCAGACTGTTTCCTTTCAACTCCATACCTCTCCTTCCAGTTTCTGGAAGGAGGATAAGCAGGAATGTACCACATCAACTTGAGTCAGCCCTGATTTCCTTTGGAGAGGAGAGTGCAGAACAGGAATGGAGAAGGAGCTGCCCCTCACTCCTGTTCCCACCCAAGTGTCAACGATGAGGGCTGTAGACATCCATTTCCTGTCTGGAGGAGGGCTGAGTGCTGGGGCTGCTGTGGAAGAGGAGTAGGCTGGTCAGGAGTCCCCTGGGGGAGGGACTGGGGGAAGTTGAGAGAAGTGGAGGCTGCTTTGGGTTCCTGTTGTGTTTGGGCTGCTGCTAATACGAACTTATCTGTGAAGTTCCTTATTTAAAAAAGGTTTTTTATTTATACAGTATTCTGTCTGCAGGCCAGAAAAGGATGGCAGATCTTATTACAAGATGGTTTTGAGCCACCACATGGTTGCTGGGACTTGAACTCAGGACCTTCAGAAGCGCAGCCAGTGCTCTTAAGCTCTGAGCCATCTCTCCAGCCCTCTGTGAAGTTCCTCAGAGCTCATGTAGCCTAGGCTACCCTACCACACTCAGAGTGGCTTCTTCCTTCTTCTTTTCCCTTTCCTGAATCTATTCAGATCTGTGTGGCCCCTGCTTTTCCTCTTGGCCTGTGAAGGTTTGTTTCTAAGGCATTGGAAAGTGACCTTTTGCCCTGTTCTGACAAAGGAGAGAGACATCAAGTCTGATGGGGTGGGTTAGACTAAGGCTGAATTACAACCAAGTTTTCTAGACAGCTCTCCGGGTTGATGGGAGAGTAAGTCCGGACAGTTACGGAGCAATAGGCTTGGTTTCAAGAGTGCAGAGTGACCTTGAACCTTACAGCTCCCTGAATGTCAAGACTTGAGGGTGGTGCACAGAATGTATGGGCGGAAGGGCAGGATTGTTTCACTTGGGACCAGAGGTGGCTGTCCTTGGTGCACCCCTCTCCTTTATTGCCACTGTTCTTTGTCATCTTCCAATTCGGAACACATGGCACAAAACTTGTGCCCGGCAAGTCAGCCAGGCTGCCGCTCAGAGCGTCTGGAACCTCCCTGGTGTTTATACGTACAGGAAATGCTGGCCCGACTGCGGGCTCCATTCCTTGTTTTCGCCTTTAATTTCTCTCTCAGTCCTAGAGACTCACCTTGGTCATCGGGACAGCAACCAAACTTCCCTGAGTCAACGTCCCCAACAGAATGTGGTAGCGTGGCTCTATGTTTATCTAGCAGATGGTGACGTGCAGATCTAAGTTCGAGCCCGGCTGCTCAGTGGTGAGCTGACTGACGACAGCCGCAGCATCACAGCTCTCTGAACTGCTGGCTCAGCTTCCTCAGTTTTGTTCTGGGAGCCTCAGACACAGAGTTCAAAATCTGGTGGAGATATGTGCAGTAAATTACATTTTCATATTATAGGTGAAAGGAAATATTGGCTGGGTCAGTGGTGGAAAGCAGTGGAGGGGTTGTGCTTTTCTAGGGTAAGGGAGGTGGGTGGAGAATGAAGGGTGAGCAGGATTTGCATGGAGCCAGCCAACAGCGGGTGAATATCCCTAAGCAGACAAAGCTTTTCTTGTCCAGGGCACAGAGAGGAGCGGCGTGGCTGTGGTTGTGAAAAGCTGTGTCGGTAAAGGCTGCGGGGTGTTGAGTCTTAAGTTTTACATTGTGAACTGTGGGAAGCCTGGAAAGGTTTGCGCTGTAGCCATTGCACTGTGTTGTGATGTGTAACAAACAGATGGGGAAAGCCATTGACCATTTCACCTTTGATTCAGGAGCCAGGTGAGACGGCAGGCACAGCATAGCCGTAAGCAAATTTGTTTAGTATGCTTATAACTTACCTTCCTTGTTGCTGCACTAGGATATCTGACAGAAACAGTTTAAGAGAGGGAGGGAAGGTTGGCTCCATCTCAGAGCTGGAGAGGGTCACAGCCTGTCAAGGCAGGAAAAGCATAGTGGCTCAAGTATGTAGTTGCAGCTCTTCACAGGGATGTATGTATGTGTGTGTGCTGTGTGTTTGTCCATATACTCACATGTTTATGGGCACACAAGCATGTGAATGCACATGTATCCATATGTACATGAAGGCTGGAAGTTCATGCCATGGATCCTTCTTGATCTAAGCTCTCTGCTCTGTGTATTGAAACAAGGTCTCTAACTTGGGCCTTGGATTTGTCAGCTCTAGCCAGGCTGTTCTGAGGATCCTCCTGAGCACTAGAATTACAGGGGGTCACCAGGCCTGCCCCATATCTGCATAGGTTCTGGGAACCTGAATTCCAGGCCTCCCGATTGCATGGCAGGCTGTCTCCCCAGACCTGCCCCTCACATCTCAACGGACCAGGAAGCAGAGAACTCTAGGATGAAACTAGAACTTACTGTAGCCTTCTTGCTTTATTCATGACCCTGTGTCTGCCTGTGAGATCTTGCTTTCAAAAGGTTCCACAACTTCCCGAAACAGTACCACCAGCTATGGACCAAGTATTCAAACACATAACCTTGTAGGAAGCCATTAGCAAACTTAATACATGCCTGCCCGATACTGCGGTTGTATTTCATCTGTCACTGGCTTGTGGAGGCGTGCTCTCACAGGCTTCTGTTTATCCTGGATGTATCTGTAGAGGTACATGTCCTGTGCCAAGCTTCGCACTGCACTCCATGAGCGTTCTTCATCTTTCTATTGTCCCACTTTAAGTGAGGGAACTTCAGCCAGGCTTGGTGGTTCACCTGTAATCTCAGCCCTTGGGAAAGTAAGGCAAGAAGATGGACTTGAGCTTGAGGTCAGCCTGGGCTGTCTAGCGTCAAACCAGCCAGAGCTGCATAAGAATACCCTAAAAACAAAAATATTTATGCTTTGCAATAAAAGAAACAATCGGAAGTCGGTTTTCATATTGAAAGTTTTCTCAGCCAAAGCCACGGCATGTATAATTCTCACAAATGTTCACTTGGTGTGCAAGAGATAAGGAACCACCTGCCCAAGAGGTATGATGGGGCCAGCAAAATGGCTCACTGGGGAAAGGCACTTGTCACCAAGCCTGAGGGCTCAAGTTTCACCCCAAGACTTCACATGGTAGAAGACAGAACCTACTCTAAAGTGACCCACTGTGCAGCATTCAGGAGAGCCTTTTGTCCCGTATGTGAACAGCAGCAGGCTGTTTGTCTGCTGGGATTGGAGGTCTGAACTGAATTAGAGATGAAGGAAAAATGACATTTGGCCAATGTCAACATTAAGGTTAGCAGAGAAACCCTTTGCTTCTAGGAAGGGCAGTATAGGGATATTACATTTGAAAGAAAGCAAAATCATTTTAGAAAATGTGATATGGAAAGATTGGATAGGGGCGAGGAATGCTGGCAGGGGTCCCACCAGAATCGAAATGAAAGATGCCGGTGATAATGCCTGCTGCTTGCTAGGCACCTGCTATCACTGTGCACTCAGGAAACGTCACAGCCCCTTTGCTCACAGTGGGGCTGTGTAGATCGTGCCTGGTGATTCCTCCAGGCCCGACTGACTGTTCTCTGAGCATAAGAGATCACCAATTTAGTAAAACACTTTCCACAGTAAACTTACATGTAATAAACTTGCACAGTGAAGTTGGATCTTGTGGAGATTCCATGAGTGGAATTTGGAGTGTATTTGTTCTAAGCTTAGCTTCCTCATACCTCAGATAGCAGGACAAGCCCGGACCCACGCCAGGATAACTAGCCTGAAGCCTCGTTCACGCGTGCACACACTGCTTCCGTGAACCACTCGGGACTTCTGAGGCCTCTTCAGAATGGATGTCCTAATTTCGAGCAGATAGAGGAACACGGGTCTGTTCTGCCTCGTCTGCCTGAGGGAGCAGGTAGTCGCTTCCCCCTGGGTCCTTATGCCCTCTGACTGAGAAGCACTTCTTCCCCCTGTATAGCAGGTACACTATTTTCTGGAGATGTGTGGTTTCACCTACGTGTGTGTGTATGTGTGTGTGTGTGTGTGTGGTACCGTGTACTATTTGAAGCATTGATTACAGAGAGACTCCTATTACTTTTTAAAATATTTTAAACTATTTGTTTAAATTAGTGTGCAAAGCTAGGATGAGGTTGTTAAACAGTTTACTTCCCAGATTATGGCCAGCAGTGTCATAACTGAGGATCCAAAACCAAGTTGGTCATGTCCTTTTTCAGAGTTCAAGGACACAATTGCCCCTTTTCCTCCCTTGAGCCCTCTCCCACCAAGCCTTTGTTCCCACCACTCCATCAAAAGCTGTCAGTGACATCTGCATGTGACCACGTCTACTGACTAATTCTCATTTGCAAACTTACCAGCAGCAGCTGGGTGAACCAGTTTCCTTCCTCACAGTTGGAGTGTTCTTGATTTTCTGCTTCTCTCTCTCACCTTTCTGCCTCCTGAGCTTGCTCTCTGAACCCACCCTGAGACTCGTCTTTCTCCAACTGCAGCTCCTCTATCAGCTGTCTCTCCACACGGCCATCTTCTGCCTGTGATTCTCCCTCACTGCCTGTAGCCTACTCCATCAAGACTGGGTGCCCAACAGATTTTGCAAACTTACAGTCTTAAACCAAACTTCTGTTCTTCAGCTCAACTCACTTGCAGTTGCTCAGTTTGGTCCTTCTTGTTTCAATGAGTGACAAATCCCTGCACCATGTTGCTCCATGAAAACATTAACATTTTTAAAAAGTAACTCTTGGTGTTATTTATCTGCAATTTTCTCTTTATTTATTTATGTGTGTGTTCTCATTCATGCACATGTACACACACATGCACACATGCATGTGCATACTAGGGATAGCACCCAGGTCCTTCTAAAAGCCTAGACTCTGGCAGTCCCAATAAGCTAGGCTCCGCCATCATCCATCTGCACTATACCAATTAAAGAGATGACAAGCGCTAGTGGAAAATCATGTGGACGTGCGGGGAAGAGGAGTAGGTGGAGAGTGACTGGCACTCCTTTCCTAAGGCTATCTTCAGAGTGACTGACTGGAGGTTGGACTAGAGGGCTAGGGCTGGACATAATTAAGCAGTCCTGGTAAAGGTGTGGTCCTGTCCCTCGTGGATTAAGTGTCTTCTGCAGGGTGCTCCCCACCCCCAGGATTCCCAGGGAAATTTTAATTATTGGGGTCCTCTGTTTCAGTGTCTCTAGAATATCATTTCTGTAGCCAGGACAGTCACGTTATCAACGAGCTACACTGGTCAGCCTCCCAGAGCGCCCAGAGTCCCTCTGGACTGCTCTTTCTCTCACTCACTTTACCAGGCCCTTTAGTAAATCTTCTCAGACCCTCTTGAAAGTACATCTAGAACAGTCCCAGCTTCTTCAGCCCAACTGAAGTCGCTCAGACAGCTGAGCCCCTCAGCAGCCCCTCTTCCCAGCTGCCACGGCTACCCTCCTCAGAACACAAGGTGAACTTGTCCCTTGCTTACATTGCTGACGCTCCTTTCTGTCTCAGTCAAGCTAAAATCCCTGAGGCTGCCCAAGCTCCCTGCGCCGGGCACCTACCTGCAGGCTCTCCGTCTGCTGCAGCTTCCCCAGCCTCCCCTGGCAACCCAGTGGCTCTCCTGTGAGGACGCTGTCCAAGCGGGCCCGGGGAGCACAGTCTGCCTTAAGCGCTCAGGCCTTTAGTACTTGTAGCTTCTTGATGCTTTGTCCTTCCCAGATTCCCATGGCCTGCTCCTCAGCTTCTGGAGATCTCTTCTGACGCAACGCTGACATCATTGCTATGGTGGCCATAAACAGGATAATTTGTAAAGTATATGGGCATTTTCAGCTCACCATTCTGAAGCCTAAAAGTTCAAGAACAGTAGTGCATCCACACCTGGTCAAGTCCTTCTTGTTGTAGAGAGGGGTGCTCTTTGTGGTCCTCCCCCGAGGGGGCCACGGTACAGGGCAGCACATTTTCAGGTAGAGCAAGCATCCAGCTGACTCTCTTTCCTGCTCCTGCTCTTTCTCCTTTTCCTCCATAGTCCCCTTCCTCCTTTTCTACAAAGACAGGTTCTTACTATGATGTAGCCTATGCTTTTTTGATCTTTAATTTACTGTGAGACTAGCCCTGAACTCTCCATTCTCCTGCCTCTGCCCTCCAAGTGTTGGGATATTAGGTATGTGCTATCACACCTAGCTTCTCTTCATCTTCAGAGCTAATGATGTCATCATTAGGCCCCTGCATCTCATCCAATCCTGTTGAGTTCATATCACATTCCCAAATACCATGAGCATATGACATTGAGTTTCTAATAAATCAATAATGAGGGAGACAGCTAACCCAGCACTCCCTGGGCATACAGAACTCTCCTCCCCCTCAAGCCCTCTACATAAGCATCCTGCCTTCGTAGCATAGTGCTTAGCACAGTACTTGAATGGGTCCTGTAGATTGGGTATGGATTGTCTATCACCCATATGGCACTACATATGGGTCCCACAATTATGTACAATGCATAGGATGGCACCACACCCTGACATCAGAATGACCGACTCATAGATGAGGCAGAGCTAGCATTTGGTGTACACTTCTCTACCATCCTGGTTTCATGGTAGGAATAACACTCCTGAAATCATAATGATGACAGTGCTATGCCAAGATCTGTGACCTCTCTGTGTCTCTTTCCAGGTCCATGGCTCTCCCAGGCTGTGAGAAGGCTTTTCTCTGACCACAGTCCCCTCCACAGTCTCTCCATTCCCCTCCTCTATCCTGCGGCCCTCGGCTACTGTCACCATGGGCAGTGTCAGCAGCCTTATCTCAGGCCACGGCTTCCACAGCAAGCACTGCCGTGCTTCACAGTACAAGCTGCGCAAATCCTCCCACCTCAAGAAGCTCAATCGCTACTCCGATGGGCTGCTGAGGTTCGGCTTCTCCCAGGACTCAGGGCGTGGCAAGTCCAGCTCCAAAATGGGAAAGAGTGAAGACTTCTTCTACATCAAAGTCAGCCAGAAGGCCCGAGGCTCCCACCGCCCAGACTACACAGCCCTGTCCAGTGGGGACATGGGGGGCCAGGCTGGGGTAGATTTTGACCCAGCCACCCCACCGAAGCTCATGCCCTTCTCCAACCAGCTGGAAATGGTAAGTGAGGTTCTTTGACAAAGGTGTTTGAGTAGGAAGGGGGAGGGGATTTGGGACAACATGAGAAGTGTAGATGACCAAGCATCTGATCCGGAGGCCAGATCGACGGTGGTGAGAGGGGAAGTGTTTGGCCTCGCTGCAGAAGTCAAAAGTCTGTCCCCTAAACCAGAAATCCTAGGTTTTCCCCGAAGCAAAGGGCAGAGGGGAAATTCAAGCATTTCTGAACTTTGTTGGGACATAACCTACATGGTTCAGGTAAGCCAAATGGCAGCAAGTTCACAGGCCAGGGAAGAAGAGGGGCTGTTATCCCCTGGAAGAGTGGACAGGAAGATGAGGGTGCTCTCTTAGGGGCTTTGAGGAGTTAGCATTTTCACTTGCATGTCTGCCCTGCCTGCGGTTCGGTTTCTGTCACTGCGGGCTAGAGAAGGGCCTAGGATTTCGATCTCATCACATGCGCAAGGACGCCCACAAAGATTACTCAGAAGTCCAGCTCCTCCGACAGTTCAGGCTCCTCAAGCCTCACTAGTGCACACTGGAAACAGCTCGCCTGTTCCATGTCCCCTCTGTGTCGGAGTCCAGGGCTCTAAAAGCACAGTTAAATACCACTGATGTAGAATGCCTGTGGACAGGAGTGCCAGAGACTTCAGGGCTGTTTTCTTTCAGATTACATATAATGATATATCTAAGCACAACAATTATTTATGTTTTATGTATACTTGACACAAATAACTTATGCACAAAACAAGATCTCCTAATGTGTGAATTTTTCTTGTCTGGACTCAAAACTGTTGTAGATTCTGGAGGATTTCAGATCTGAGATTTTAGGACCTGGAATGTTCAACCTAGAATAAGAAAGATGGCTGTGTTTTCACAAAGTTCGCTAAACAAAGGCCTTGTTTCCCTTGTATACTGAGGGATACCGCAAGCTTCAGAAAGGATTGCTATTCTAGATGGTCTTCCAACCTGGACTGGAAGTAGTTAATGGTTTACAGTCGTGTGCTAGGCCCAATGAAAGAGGCAGAGCTTATATAGCCCATTGTCCTTACAGAATCATACCTTAGTCCTCATCCAGCCTCTCTAGAGAGCTGGGACCAGGGGACAGCGACCGTTACTAGTACAGTCAGTGCCTATTTCATCACTGAAGACATTCTTAGGTACAGGGGTAGTATGAGTGGGTGTGTGTATGGCTAATGACAAGGTGGGCAGTGGCCTCATGAGGGAAGGACATGTATACACGCAGATTGAGAAAGGGTGAGACGGGCGTGGCAGGGACACTCAAGTCTGTGCTGACCTTTGCTTCCCCAGAATTCAGACAAGGGGGCAGGGAGGCCCACTGCCTTCAAGCCTGTGCTGCCACGGTCAGGCGCCATCCTCCACTCTTCACCTGAGACTAGCAGCCACCAGCTTCACCCCATGGCTCCGGAGAAGCCCAAGGAGCAGGAGCTGAAGCCAGGCCTGTGTTCAGGGGCACTGTCTGACTCAGGCCGGAACTCCATGTCCAGCCTGCCCACCCATAGTACCACCAGCAGCTACCAGCTGGATCCCCTGGTCACCCCCGTGGGCCCTACCAGCCGTTTCGGGGGCTCAGCGCACAACATCACACAAGGCATCATCCTCCAGGACAGTAACATGATGAGCCTGAAGGCTCTGTCGTTCTCCGACGGGGGCAGCAAGCTGGCGCACGCAAGCAAGGTAGACAAGGGCTCCTCGTGTGTGCGCTCTCCACTCTCCACGGATGAATGCGCCATCCAGGAGCTGGAGCAGAAGCTGCTGCACAGGGAGAGTGCGCTGCAGAAGCTGCAGCGCAGCTTCGATGAGAAGGAGTTTGCCTCTGGCCAGACCTTCGAGGAGCGGCCTCGGCGCAGCAGGGATGAGCTGGAGAGCCTGGAACCCAAGGGCAAGCTGAAGCCAGCCTCCCAGAAGAGCCAGCGGGCCCAGCAGGTGCTGCAGCTGCAGGTGTTGCAGCTGCAGCAGGAAAAACGGCAGCTGCGGCAGGAGCTGGAGAGCCTAATGAAGGAGCAGGACCTGCTGGAGACCAAGCTGAGGTCCTATGAGCGGGAGAAGACCAGCTTCGCCCCTGCACTGGAGGAGACCCAGTGGGAGGTAAGCCCCCCATGGTCCTGCCAGGGCTTCGCTGACAGCCACCATGTCAGTGCTGGCAGAGCAGCGTCCACACTGAGTGCTCGGGCCAGCGCTGCTAACCAGACAGCTTTCTGAGCAGGAAGGGCTTCTGAGTGAACTAGCACGGGGGGATGCTCTCATGTTGCTCTTCCCATCATTGTATCAATCCTATGGGCCCCAGTCACTGAACTTAGTAGCCTAGTCTTCGGTGGGAAAGGGAGGCCAGCCAGGCTACCTGAGGGCTGACCTCACTTATGGGGAAAGAAGCATAGTCCTCCTGTGTTTGTCTGGTCTGAGGGCCCAAGAGAAGGAACGGGTCTATGTGATGCTTTGGAGGAAGAGGCCTTAACTACTGCCATTAGTGGTGGGTCTCAATGATGGAATTGCTCCTTCCTGCTGAGGTGTAAGTGGAGATTCTACTTGATCAGCTGAGATTTAAACACAGGCAAACAAGCGCAGGGTCACTCACCTTTGTTGTTGTTAACCAGCTATTTGCCCCCATAGCAAAGCTGTGTGGCCGTTTCCTTGATTATAAACCGATACCGTCACATACCTGCTTCACATGTGGTTATAAGGATTAGGTGGGAAAATATGGCACTTTCTAAATTCTCTGTAAACTAAATGGGTTTATAACAAGATGACTGTCATGATTTACTGCTTGCTTTTTATTGTTTTGCTAAGAATCCTGACTAGCCAAGGTAGGAACAAGATGCAACGTCCAGCTTAGGTTCTGCTGTTTTATTTGGTTTCGTTTCATTTGGTACTGGGGTGTAAACCTAGGGCCTCACATTTGCTAGGAAAGCACTCCATCGCTGATGTAGTTCCTCAGTCCTTCAGTCACTCTGGAAGGAGTCCCGTGGGCCTGGCCTTGCTGGAGAGCAGTCAGGGCCCCACATGTATCCTGCTAGTAGGAGAGCGGCCTTTTTCTCTGAGCAACCCCCGTGGCCCCGGCAGGCAGGTAGGGTGTGTGCACATCAGTGCTGTTGTTCACTCCAGAGAACTGCGTGTAAGGAAGGATGGATGCATGGGGTGGGCCACCATCAGCTGCCTAGCACTGACTGCCTGGAGCTTCCTGCCCTCACCCAGTGAAGTAGCAGGTAGTCATAAGAAGGGTGAAGAAAGAGACCTTTGGTGCATGATAAGCAAGTGTTAGCCTCTGTCATCCATCCTTACGGTCCGTCTGAGGCTAAGCTGGGCATTGCTGTGATCTTGTTCCCACCTCCGCTAGTCAGGATTCTTAGCAAAACAATAAAAAAGTAAGTAATAACAATGACAGAAATATTGTTATCTAAACTCATTTAATTTACAGAGAATTTAGAAAGTGCTCTATCTTTACATTGAATCCTTATAACTCTAAGAATGTGGACCAAAAGTTCGCATTTTTATTATTTATTGCAAGTAGGGGAGAGGGCATGAACACGCTAAAGCCCAAATGTAGAATTTCATGTGGGTTTCAAGGATGGAACTCAGCTCATCAGGATTGGGGACAAATGCGTTTACCCCTGTGGGCCCTTTCATCCTCACCATCCCTAGAGGTCACTTTTTTTTTCTTTTTGAGATAGGCATTCTCTGTGTAGCCTTGGCTGTCGTAGACTCACTTTGTAGACCAGGCTGGCCTCAAACTCATAGAGATCCGCCTGCTTCTGCCTTCCTGAGTGTGGGGATTATAGGTGTGTACTGCTGCTCCTGGCCAGAGTTCACATTTTTAATTGCTTGTTGCCTCCATGCTGATGTGTACCAGCTTCACCTAGTACATAAGTGACACAATCTGGCTTTACAGCCTGTGCTTTAATGTGTCTCTGTCTAATCCCCTTCATCAAATGAATGTAGGCTTGGTGTGTTACTCGGGGATTTTTGGGGGGGGAGGGGTCATAACAAAATGCACAAGATATGCAATTTACAAAGAGGAAAGGTTTATTTTGACTCACAGTATTGAGGTTTCACTTCATGATCAGTGGGCTAACAGACCCTGTTGCTTTGGGCCTGTGAAGAAGTGGTGTATCATGGTGGGAACATGTGGCCATGCAATTATCGCCTGATAGACAAGAAGCAAAGGAAAGAACAAACCAGTGTCCAGGGTCCCACAATCCCCTTCCAGGGCCAATGACCTAAATACCTTCCACTAGCCCTCACCTCTTAGAAGTTCTACTACCTCCGTGTTACCACACTGGAAAACTTTAACATGTGGGCTTTGGGAGACATTCAAGGTCAGGAAATTCTAGGCTCTGGCTGTGCGTGGAGTTGAGGCCATGTGTTCGCTGCTTTGGTCAGTCTTTCATTGGCAGCAAAGGGGGAGCTTTACTGGGAGAGGAGAAGAGGAAATATAGGGTGTTGGCCTCTAGTTCTGCTCCAAGAGTTTTTTTAGGTTTTGTTTTTTTTTTTTTGGTTTGTGGTAGGGATCAAATGCAGGGCTTCATACATAGTAGCTATCCACTTTTTTTTTTAACCTTTTTCTTCTCTTCCTGCTTTTTGTTTTTCAGTCAGAGGTGTGGGGAGGGATAGGAGACAGGCTTGGTATATTTAGGATGGTGTGTACTACCACTCCAAAACATATCACGACCCCAAGTAATACTTATGACCCCAAAGAGCCAAGACCCCAGAGACACAGTGACCTGACGTCATTGTGCTCCTGGCCCAGCTTTGATGGCCAATGAGGTGTTGGAATGGCAGAGAAGCCAAGATGGAGATGGGGGAGGCAGTTGGAAATGCGTGCAAGTAAAGCAGGCTGACTGCAGGCACAAGGACTGTGTTCAAGGCGCCCTGTCAGGAGTAGCCTGAACCCTTCAGGAAGTGGAAAGACATCATCTTGGTGAGGGTTATGCCAGTCACCTCTGGAACTGTTTCTCACCCTTTCTCACCCTACTCTTGGCAGGTGTGCCAGAAGTCAGGTGAGATCTCTCTTCTGAAGCAACAGCTCAAAGAGTCCCAGATAGAGGTGAACACCAAGGCCAGCGAGGTCCTCAGTCTGAAAGCTCAGCTGAAGGACACCCGGGGCAAGCTGGAGGGAATGGAGTTGAAGACACAGGACCTGGAGAGTGCCCTGCGCACCAAGGGGATGGAGCTGGAGGTCTGTGAGAACGAACTGCAGCGCAAGAAGAATGAGGCAGAGCTGCTGAGGGAGAAGGTGAACCTTTTAGAACAGGAGCTGCTGGAGCTTCGGGCGCAGGCTGCCCTGCATGGAGATGTTGTGTCCCTGGGGCCTCCTGGGGTCGGGCCCACTTTCTCAGAGGACATCCCTGCTCTGCAGCGGGAGCTGGAGCGGCTGCGCGCTGAGCTGAAGGAGGAGAGGCAAGGCCACGACCAGATGTCCTCAGGCTTCCAGCATGAGCGGCTGGTGTGGAAAGAAGAGAAGGAGAAAGTGATCCAATACCAAAAGCAGCTGCAACAGAGCTACCTGGCCATGTACCAGCGCAACCAGCATCTAGAGAAGGCCCTGCGGCAGCTGGCCCGTGGGGACGGTGCAGGGGAGCCCTTTGAGATTGACCTGGCGGGGGCTGACATCCCCTACGAGGACATCATAGCCACTGAGATCTGAGGGGCTACCTGGGGCGGAGGGCTGGGGACTGGACCCCAGAAGCATGGAGGGCGGAGCCTATTCAAAGAGGCATTTTAAGCCCCTCTGGGAGAAGCCACCTCTCGGGCCCTGGCTCAGGAGTCCCCAGTGGTGGGAGGGGTCACCACATAGCCTTTCCTCTTCTCTTGCCTTTTTCAGCCTGATGAACCCTGCTGCTTATTAGAGCTTCCTCTCTGAACCCCAAGCTCTTCTGGAGATGTGTTCAGGGAGCTTTGTGTGCTGGTTGAGGTTGCCCTCAACTTTGGCCTCATTCATAGTGAGAAAGGCACTCCACCAGGGAAGGAAGAAACTGCATACAGGCCAAACGGCCACCCAAGGACAGAACCATCTTCCCTGTCATCCTCTGGGCATATTGGGATGCTTTGGGAATAGAAAGAAGCCATGAGTAACCAAACACCTTGGGCGCTGTCTTCATTGCAGCCCGGACTTCTCTGTCTGTGGAGGTTGGAGGGCTTGGGTTGTGACAGAGTTTGGCAAGTCCTGTGAGGAAGGTGTGGAAGGGCAGTCCAGCATTACAGAGCCTTCACAGGTCTTAGGAGGTCTGAGTGGGTGTGCAGAGAGAGAACCAAGAGAGACAGTGGAGTCAAGTCTGAGATGAGCTGCAGAGCCCCATTGACCTCAGTGGTCACTCTCTTTAAAGCCATAGTCATTGGGGTCCCAGGTGGGGTACAGGGAAACGATATGAAGCATAGATTGCCAGCTGTTCCGGGGGAGCCTCCTCATTGGTCCAGCAGAAGCAGGGGCTTCCCGGAATAGTTCAGTTAGCCAGCAGCCAATCCCAAAGGTTTGTCTCTCCTGAACATCAGGCTCTTGCTTGGATCTGTAATAGCCCATCCTCGTAGTTAGTGCGCATGGGAGCTGGACAGTAGCCTCCCTTGGCTATAGCCCAAGTCAGCAGCATTGCTTCCCCTCTAGGACCTTCAGTGTTCTGTTGTGAGTGTCCATAGACTGGGAAGGGTCAACAGAGTGCTGCAGTCCAGGCAGTGGAGAGATGGGGTGCACACACAGAGCCTCTGAGTATCCCAGCCCACCCACTCTCCTCCCTCTATGTGGAACCCCATGTTGTACAGAATCAGCGTGGAGCGCAGCATGTGAACCCGTGGGAGCCTGAAGGTACCCAGAACGAGGGGCAGGGGGAAGTACAGTTGCTTCGTTCAAGGAGTTATTTTTTCTCGTCTCCCCTCTTCCATTCTGTATTTTCTAAAGCAAGCCAGATCAAGCAGGCAGCCAGGCTGCTCCATATTCTATTTTTGGCTCTTACCACAGCTGTTGTTGGTAGGACACCCAGCCCTTGCTGAATTCCTGAGCCATGTGCTTGCCTGGTGGGTGGAATCCAGGGTTTAGGAGATGTGAGCGAGGATCTGGGTGCCTGAAAGTCCAGGAACCAACCCGTGTTGAGTTCTACCTCCTTAATGCTGGCCCTGGGACCCAGCCCTAGTGACTTTGTCTTCCCATGGGCTGTCTTCCCTTCCTAGTGTCTGCAGGCTAGGAACCTCCCCCTGCTGAAGGCACTGCTTTCCATTCCTGGGGTTCCGTTGGGCCTCTCCTACTACTGACTTGCAGTGACACACTGTTCTCTGCTCTACCACAGCCAGTAGTCACATGCTCAATTTAAATTTGGAATCTACAGGCCAAAGATGACACCCCCTACTTGCAGGGTCAACCACTCCCCTGAGCGCAGGTCACAGCCCAGTTAAAAATGTTCATGGCCCTCAGCCTTTCGTTTTCTACCAGTCTGTGCCTTGTTCGAGTTCTTCTTCCCACCCAGACTGTCCAACAGAGGGAGAGCAAAATAGGAGTTAGCTTTTCTTCCTCAGATTAGAGGACTCCATCTTCTGAAAGAACAGCCAGAAGCCCAGTGCTGTGCCATGGAGTCCTTGCCCACGAAGAAGCGGGTGCCATGCCTGGGGCCGGCAGTCAAGCACAAAGCTTACACTCTGGATCCGTATGGGGTGCCCTCTACACACAGGGGTTCTGCTCAAGTCCCTGGTGGCCCTGCCCCAGTTTATCTTTGAGACCTGTGCCTGGGACTTGTCCAACATTCAAGATGGCAGATGCTCTCTCAAAACTGCTACCATCCCAAGATCCCAAGATCCCAAGGTAGTTTCAAGATGCAACCATTCTGTAACCTAGTAACCTTGCCTTTGTGTGGGCTTTCTTTCTTCCTTCTCAGTCCTGAAGCCTTCTATCTGTGGTCCATGCCTACGCCAGAAGGCTCAGATTCAACAGTGACTGAGCAGGGATAGGGGTGTGACAGGTAGCCCACCATGCTTTGTCTCTCAGATCCATACTGTTCTCCAGAAGTTTGGGAATGTTGCTGCTCGCTGAAGGAGGAACACCAGCTAGCATCACCTCACAAGGAAGGGTCTTGTAGTGCCCAGGACCCCATGGGCCCCCTCCTCTCTCAGTTCTGTCTCCCTCAGTTCTCTAGGTGCACTGAGCTTTAGTAGGGGAACATTTGTGGGTCCTCCTGATCCTCCTGTGTCTGGCTCCAGCCTGGGCTGTGTCTCGGGTGAGAGAGATGTTGAAAGGAAAGCCAGACTGGACCAGCGATCTGTCTAGGACCTGAGCGCTCCTCAGATGCCACACAGCAGGCCTCAGCACCCCTAACTGGAGCCTGTTTTCCCCTTTTGACCACTCTGGAGCCCTTGGCAGAGGCTGGCTTCAGATGGGCTGGCATTTAGAAGACTGTGTACATAGTTGTTTTTCTCTTCCTTGTTTCTGGTTTGCTATGCTCTTGGTGGCTTCATTTTGTTTTATTTTTGAAGTTCTATGTTGGCTCTATAAACTATTTCTGGTAATTTTATGTTTTTATTTATGAATAAAGAATGCCATTTCTCATGTCTACAGTTCCTTTTGTCTCTTCAAGCTAATCTCTGCTCCTCTGCTATGATGTGGCTGGCAACTCCAGGTGGCCTCTCCCTTTGGAAATAGAAAAGCAATGTCTCTTCATGCCTGCCGTGGTCCACACTTAGAGGCCTTGAGGGAGGCAGCTCGTGCCCTCACTAGTCTGGTGATCTTATTTGTGACATGGGTCTTGGGCTGAGCCAGAAGAAGGAGGGAGGGGACCAGAGGAACAGTGGCTTCAAAAGATGCCCCTTCCCAAACCCAGCCTCTGAGCTTCCCACTCCACCAGCTGCTCTCCTCAGAGCCAGGCTGTGGCCCACTGCACATGGCTCTTTGGCAAGGGACTAGGGTTACTATTGTTCCCACTCCGCCAGGCCCCTAGGTGGGGATGCTGTCACCACAACTACGATCTGTCCTGCCAGCCTGCTACTAACTAGGCCACCTGGTTCACCTTGAGGGGCATTCCCTGTTTGGGGTTCAGATCCTAAGCCCCAAAGATGGCCACTATGGTAACAGACAATAGAGGGACACACAAAGAATTAAAGGCTCATGGACATAAAACTGCTTCTGGGGACGGGAAGGTCAGTAGAAGCTGACGTTAAGGAAGGTGGCCAGGTCTTCTTCCTAGCCACAGCTAGGCTTGTGCTATTCATAATAGCCCTATCCAAACAGGACACCCTGGATGCCTGGCCCCTCCCCTTCCTTTCGGGCAGGCCCAGGGGAATTAGGCAGGAGAGCCATGCTGCCAACTTTAGCATAAGCTCAGAAGTCTTGGCAGCTTCTACTTTAACATTCTTGGGAGCTCTGGGCTGCAAGGTCAGAAGGCTCTCATTCTGCCAGTGCAAGCAACTCACTTATCCCAGCATGCCAGCTAGGACCACCCAGGACCCAGCAGGGATTTCTTTAGAGACCCTGCCAGCATCCTGATCCCCAGAACCATGACACTTAAAAACATTTTTTTTAAAGATTTATTTATTTTCATATACAAAGGCAGAGCTCTGCCAAGGCTGCCCCACTGTAGGTGGGGAGTATTTGTCTCCCAATACCACCACCTCATCACATGCTGATCCAAACAATCGAGAGAAGGGGCGGGGGGGGGGGGG
>CM053764.1:65892185-65982503 GCA_028658305.1 Pachyuromys duprasi
CTGTCCCCAACTCTCTCCCTAACTCAGGTGTTGAGTGCTGGGATCAAAGGCGTGTGCGGCCACTCCCAGCCCACAGCCTGGTTTCCACAGGGAGGACTATGGAGAGCCTGTCTCAAAAAACCAACCAAACAAACTCTTTTTCTTCTTAGAGAGTTTACATTCTCCAAGCAAATAGCTTTTACAAGGGCCATAAGCAGGGCGGTAGGTGCCAGCTGTGTAGACAGCGACTGTGTAGAGTGTGTAGGCAGTGATGTGTCTGAAGGAGATGTGGCCAGGCCACTGGTACTGAAAAAGGGAAATCTCAGCTTGCCTCTCTCCTTAAGTCCTTTCTCATGAGACTCCCTTGTCTGGGGCCTCCGTGGACACCTCACTGAGGGCAGTTCTCCTCTGACTGCTGTGCCTTGGGATACTATCCTACCCCCATCTCCACCAGAGTGACCTTACCTGCTCTCCATCTAAAACAAGGCCCATCACTTCCTGATAGCCTTTGGAAAGCTTCAATATGTTAAATATGTTGTTCTTCCACACATGAAAGCAGAAGTTTTGTGAAGTGGTGTGATTCTTGCCAGGATGTTGAAGTCAACGCAATTCCTTGCTTCTTTCTAGATAAGTAAATTTAAAAAAATAAAATAAAATAATCAGTGCTGGGGATGAAACCCAGGGCCTTGCACACACGAGGCTAGCGCTCAAGCACTGAGATTTACCCTGCCTTAGCTCGGTAATTTCACAAGGAAATGTTGAGCTTCAACGGATGTATTCACATATACTGTTAGCTTTTGCTTGGGGAGGCATGAACCACAGAGGCAGAAGCTCGTTCAGCACATTGAATGATCCATACTTGCTGCATGCACAACTCTGTTTTACCAGCCTTGCCTTGAACTCTTTCATCTTCCCTACCCAGTCAGATCCCGAATCCTGCAGGTTCTACCAAGTCCTTAAAGCTCATCCCCTCCTTCCTACATCTGTTGGTCAGTCTGAGAGTCAAAGAACATTCCAAATATCCTAGACACTAGGAAACATAGCCCTTTCTCTTTAGTAGCTATAAAAACAAGGCCCAGATAGCAGATGTCTGGCTGACTAACTGTAGACCTGGTCACCTTGACCTCATGACTGACTCCACTTGTTCTCTGCCCCCATTCTAGGTGCATTAACCCATGACTGCTAACAGGTGTGTACATCCCATCATGCCTTTTCTCTTTTCAGAACCTTCAGTGACTGCCACTGGTCTTGGAAGTTCAGCCCCTCTTAGCAGTCTCCAAGATCTGTCTGTTTTCTGGATCTCACATGCATCACAGTAAACAACCATGGGGTTCAGAAGGTACCCTAAAAGAAATTTAATCAACCCTGAGGGATTTCTTTTAATCCCCATCTAAAAGAGCACAGGCTGCCCTGCAGAATCTGAGTTGGCTAAGTTCACCCCCAGACTTCCCTGGTGCTGAGCAGTTTGGCACAAGTTACTTAACCTCTCTGTGACTTACAGGGTAGTTGGACGGTTAAATGTGAGAAATGTTCTCTAAAGTATCACTAAACATGTCATCCCCACCACAGCTGAGTGTCCCTCTAACCATTGCTGTTTGCTGGTTCTACGGCACTGGTACTGTTTCAGGCCTCAGCGATTCCTGCTGCACAGCTCCCTAGGGTGCTGAATCACTGCCCTGTGAGGACAGCTGCCCTTACCTCCAGCGCCCCACAGTCAGCCTCCACCCCCCCCCCCCAATCCTACAACACTGGCTTGTTCGCCCTCTGAGTGAGAGGGCACAGGCGGAAGAAGAAAGGAACAAAGGGATTTGCTTGGGGTGGAGTAGCCTGTGACCCCGAGTACCAAGGGTGAAGGTCGGAACCCCCACTCACTGCCCTGAGCACAGCTCCCGTCCCTGCTCTGCATTTTGAGCACCATCACATGGTGCCAGTCTGAGCTGGCCCGCATGCACACACACAAATGCATGTGTTCCGCTTACCTCAGTTGCCGCAAATTGAGAGCAAAGAAGCTCATGACAGAATTTGGTTGGTTGGTTGGTTGGTTGGTTTGGCCTTCATAATATTTTTATGGATTATTTCGGAATCTCACATCATGAACCCCCCGACTTACTTACTTCCTAGTTCTCCCAGGTCTGCCCCCCTACCCTTTGACCTCCCCTGCCTCCCCCCCCCCAAAGAATAAGGAAAATGGGAGGGAGAGTCCAATTTGTATCGCCCATATACTCCCTGGAGCATGGTCAAATTGCTGGTGGCCAGCCTTAAAGAAAACTGTCCTTCCCTACCTGCATCCTCGAGAGAAGCCATCACTGTGGAGAGCTACACCCTAGCATCCTTAGACAAATTTTAAGAGTTCTCTTTGTTGGCTTTCTGTCTAGGCTGCTGCCTTTTTGGAGGGGTTGGGTTGGGGTAGAGATTGCCATGATAGAATTTTTTTAGGGGGGAGAGGGATTTTTGAGACAGAGTTTCTCTGAGTAACAGTGCTGGCTGCCTTGGATGTTTAAAAATGCCACGCATACAACAGATCTGATATGAAAGAGTTTTATTTGGGGGAAGAGAAGTAGAAGAGAGTTAGGGACTGAGTGAGCCATGAGGGCAGGAAGACAGAGAGAGGCAGCGGGACAGAGATGGGGAAAGGGGGCACCTTGACAGAGAAACAAAAGCAGAGCAAGAGAGCGATAAAGTGACAGGTTGGTCCTTTTATATCTGGTTTGAAGCTGAACTGCATCTGCCAAGTGCATCTACCACACACCTGGTAGGTGACACATGATGACATCATAGGTTACTAGGCAACCCAGAAGCAGTCTACCTATATGCTAACACTGGACTTCCCTTTGTAGACCAGGCAGAGATCTGCCTGCCTCTGCCTCCCGAGTGCTGGGATTAGAGGCATGTGCCACTATGGCTGGCATCATGACAGAATTTGTAATCAGTAGCCAGTGAGGCAAGTCCAATTCCTCATTCCAAAAATAACAGGGCAATGTGCCTGCATGACTTGTCACTCAGACAGCACCCTCTTGGGCTACAGGGTCACATAAAGTGGAACACACAGACAGGAGTCCAGGCATCTGCTTGCTCCCGGCAGGAACTCTCAAGCTCAGCAGGTGGGGGCCACCGTTAACATTCACCAAAGGAGATGATAAATGTTGTTTGGCTGAGGCCAGGGATAGCCCAAGCTGTTCACTTGCTTTCATGTCCTCTGTCTGTCCATTTTCCATGTAAAGAGAGGTCAGGTGACCTTGTTGGTCTAGTCCTACGTTGAGCCACAACTACTGGCCTTGCTGGTCAATAAAGTTGGGTATGTGCACAGTGAAGGAGGGAAGCAGACTATAAAGACAATGTCCACAATGGTCAAGGTCACTTAGTTTTCCTCCTCCTCCTATACTCATCAGCGTGGTCTGAAGTGTTCCTGAGTCATGAGCTTCTGAGTCCAAAAAACACCACGCTGGGGCTGGGTTTGACCGCCCTGCTGGGCTTTCATCCCCATTCTCTTGGAGGTAAAAGCTACCACAAGAAGGAACCCCAAGCTCCCACTCTGTAGACAATGAAGGCCAGGCTCATTGTGCATGAGGCACCTCATACACTAGCAACCCCAACAGCATGGTCAGACAGGTCCCAGCGCTACTCTGTGGAGGCGAATGCTTTTCAGGGAAATGTTGGCTCTGGTGCCTACTTGGCTGGGCCCCAAACACCAACTTAGCAAGCAGAAGGGGCCACATCCATGCCAACTGGCCAGCCCTGAATATGAGCTGGTATCACAGAGAGACACACAAGCTATAGAGAAAACCAAGTCAGGTCCCCACTCCGAAGATCTGCTTCTGTCCCCTGCCATCTGGTCGCCAAGGAAGTGGAGTCTCGGGCACAGTTCCACAGGACAGCCTTGATGTGTCCTAGCTGGGCAAGGATTTTCCTTCTTACAGATTGCCAAGGGCACAGCCACACAATGAAAAGAAAGAGCCTGTTTTTCAAATCACTGCTTGCACATAGACACCACATACACACATATGTACACACACACACACACACACACACGATGAAAGTAAGTAGGGTTCATTGTAGCTCTCTTAAGGTAATGCTGAAAACTGAAGTAGAAGAGAAGGCAGTCCGTATTTCCCTGTGTGTGGAAAATGTGTGCTGAGTGTGGACAGGTGGCTGTGGATCTGTCAGTGTCTGTGGGCGTGCGTGTTAATCACCTTTCTGTTGCTGTGACTAAACACCATGACCTCAGTGACTTTGAAAGAGTTTACTTGGACTCAGGGTCGCGGAGGGCTAAAGTCCTTGATAGGAGGCAACATGGAAGCAGGTGGTAGCATGTGTCCAGAGAAGCCATCTGCGAGCTCACAGCTTGGACCACAAGTAACAAAGCAAAGGACAGAAGTGGCAGGGTCTTTACACTCTCAAATCCTATTCCCCGGGATAGACTTCCTTCGGCGGGGTGGCCCTTCCCAACGGTCTCCGATCAGCACCACCAACCGGGAATTAAGCACTTATACCATTCGGAGTACCACAGTGTTTATGTGGACGGACGTAGATATGAGTGCACGTGGGCACGGGCACAGATCAGCCATTGTGTGGATGTATATGCTCATGCATGCCTATATACATATGTTAACGAGTATTCGTGTATAGATGCATGTAGATCTGGATAGTTGTGGATACATACGTGTGAAGATCTGTATGAGTATGTATTCATGTGGATATACATGTGTGTCAGTGTGGGCGTATACGTATGTTCATGGAGGTATATTATGTATGTAGAAGTACACACACATATATGACTGTGGGCGTAGACGTGTGATTTTATGTGTGTATATGCACATGGATGTACATGTGTGTCAGGCCATTTTCAGGATGCTCTGAAGAGTACAGAGAACAGATCTTTCCTCTTGGCCTCACAGGCAGCTAGGCTACAAGAGACTTGCTTGGTTCAGATCACTGTGAGCTTGTGTATAGGGAGTGGACCCTTATGTGTCAGGGGTTCTGGTTCCTAGCCCACTCCGTCTAGTGCAGAGATCCTGGTGGCTGTGGCTGAGCACATGCTAGGTCAGCTTCAGGAACTGACACGGAGCACACTGAGGCCCTCTTGAATGCAGGTGCTTCACCCTCCAGACCCCTGTATCTTCACTCACATAGGTATACATCCACGCCTGCACCCATGGATACCAAATGCACATATACATCCAACCTACACACATGTACACTCACACACACACACACACACACACACACACATATATCTCCACACTGATTTACTAGCTGCTGGGCCTGGCTGTGTGAGAGAGCTGAGTGTGAGCCAGTGAGCTAGTAAGCAGTTTTTCTTGAGTTCCCGCCCTAACTTTCCCCGGCGATGGGCGATGGAGTAGCGGCCGGAAGCGGAAGCTGGAATAAGCCCTTCCTTCCCGAGCAGCTTTTAGTTGTGGTGTGTGTCACAGTCATGGAGAACAAGCCGATACAGGGGTGAGTAGAACAGGAAGATGGGGTACAGAGGAGGAACCCCAGAGTCTAGCTGAGGCCAGCTGAGAAACAGGAATTCAAACATACCAGCACCCGCTTAGGACTCTGCTCCCTTCCCCTCTGGAAACTCGTACTTTTCTCGACTCCCAGAAACCCCCTTTACCGGAAAAGGACATGCTCAAACCACCCTGTGCCACGCTGTGGCTCCTGGTTTCATCAGACTATAGTTCATCCCAGAAATCCTGGGAATCACCTTATGCATACTAGCAATTATGAGAAAGATAAAGGAGGGCAGTGTCACTTAGGAACCCACCGAACAGCATTTCAAAAGCTCCCGAAACCTCGTGTACTGTCATCACTAAGATCCTTACAGGGTGACTCTTCTTTGAGAACCAACACCCATGCTTGTGTCAAACTTATTCTTTCCCCCAGCACCTCTCTTTCTATACGCTGCTGTGCATCTAATCTATGGTAAAATGCACTCAAAAAGTTGAAATCAGCGTCACACTGGTTCATCCTGGCACTCTTCTCCACAGCAAAGCCAAGACACACTCTTGCCTAACTGGGGCCTCTAAAAAGGACTTCCTGAGGACTCAATCTGAGGACTTGGTTACCTTGACCGAGTGTCCTTAATTATGCATATCTCTTGCATTTTATTTAAGTCTAAACCTCACAGTAATAAGCTAAAAGCCAGACTCGGAGGTCATTGACCCCTTTGTTGTTCCCAGTGTGACCACATTGAATAAACCTTTCCAACTTTTCTCTTCCCTTGGTGTATCAGGATGAGAGGCTCAGCCTTTCTTTTGGGGCTGCTAGGGTTCAGGAGTGTACCCTCTGCTACCAGCTAGCTGAGAGAGGGTGTGGTCAGGATTTAGGACTACCCAAAATTTGTGTTTGGAAGAGCTGAGGGCCTGGAGAGGAGCTGGGGACATTAACCTACTCGTGGGTCCCCAAAGCCTCCATATTGACTACTGCTTCTCTTGCTGGGTCACAGCACATGCATTCTAAGACCTTCCCAGGGGAGGCACAGGGAACCTATGTCGCAGAAGCCTTGAAAGAGGGTGTGTTCTCTGAAGTGGCTAACCTGGCAGCAGGCGCCGTTCCTAAGGGCCAGCTGCCCGCTATTGACTCGCAGACGTAAGGAAGAACACAGCTTTCCTGCCCACAGGCTGGAAGTTTCTAGTTCCTTTTGTGTGGATTCCTTTTGAATTTCCAAACATTAGCCACTACAAGAGGCTCCCAAATTAAGCTGGGATTTGCTGAGGTGAGAGGCAGGGAGAATGAGCTCCGGGATTCTAACCTCAGAGTTAGCACAAGGCACAAATACGAGTAATTATAACACCTCCCGCCCCTCAACCCCCACTGCGCAGACAGCATGGGGGCGGGAAGTTCAGGAACAGAAGGGAGGAGGGGCGCTGGCTCTAGCCCCAGCACCTTTCCATTTCATTACAGGGCTCCAGGGCCCTGGTCAGCCTTCATTTCTATAAGCTTCATTGTGCGAGTGGAGGAGGGTGCGGTGGATGGAGGATGGGGAGTATGTAGAGGAAGGAGAATCAGGGCTGGTCATTTCAAGCGGAAAAAGAAAGCACTCTCGTAGAGTCTTTACATTTTATAGTGAGGTCCGAGAAACTGCCTAGAAATGTGTGTGAACACAGCCCTTAGCTCTCAGAGGGCAGGGGACCAGGCAGCCCCACCCTCATTTCCCTCTTCAAAGAAATAAGCAGAGCACTTCCTCACTCAATGATCCGTTTTCCCCCAGGCTACCAAATGTACCACAAACTCACCAGGTGTCTCTTGTCTGTGGCTGCAACTCTCCAAACTTTGCCTTAGCTGTGGTCTCTTCATCTTAACCAATCCCATCCAAAATGACCATATTGACAAGTAAGGCCACACTCTGATGCTCTTAGGGATTGGGACATTATTAGCATATTTTGTGGGAACACACAGAGTCCAAACCTCAATATGGATCAAGACGGAGGCAGCCTGGTGGTACTCACCTTCAATCATAGCCCTTCAGAGGACTGCCAGGGAAGCGTGGGCTACAGAGTGAGACTGCTTTTAAAAAGAAAAAGGATGGGCAGTGTAAAATAGAGCTAGGTTTGCTGTGGCCTGTGAGTGTCCAGATGGAGCCAGACTGTGGAGAGAGGAGCTGCTAGACAGGGGAGGGTCCCTGGGGATGTCTAGCCAGTGGGCATTAACTTCTAGGGGTTGTTTAAACCCGCCCTCCTGTTAGGAAGGGGGTGGGTAACTCACTCAAAGCAACTTGATTTTCCCCAGAACACGGCTGGGTCCCCAGAGTGGGGCCCTGGGGCCAGACCCCTTTGAAGTGCAAATTCAGGTCCCTAGTGCAACTCGCCCCCGGAATAATCAGTGCTTCGCATCTGCTGCCCCGCTAGGTCCTCGCCGGAAGTGTGCCCTGCCAGCTGCTCCGTTCTCTTAGTGCCCCACTGGCGAAAGTCAGGTGGTTGGAAATATCTCGGCCCCAGGCAGAGCCGGGTAATCAGCACTTAGCAGGGAGAGGGAATTATAAAACAGAGTGTGCTAGTGTGTTCCGCGGCAGCTGCGGGCCCATTTTTGCATCTGCTTAGAAACCTGCTGTCCCGGCGGCGGTCCCTGCTCCTGTGCTTGGGCTTTGGTTGGGGAGCGTGGCCCTTTGTTTAATTGTAGCCTTCTGACAAGAGCCCCGGGGCATCTGGGCAGGTCGAAGAAAGGGCTGGGGGTGGGGCAGATAGGATTCCATCCGAGTGAGTTGGTGATGAGGAAGTGCAGGCTCACTGCATCTCCTCGGTCCCAGCTGGCTGCTCCAGCTCATCTTCAGTCCCACCTCAAGTCCCAGAATTATGTCCTCGTCATCATTATTTGTTGTTGTTGTTATTATCTTTTAAAGTGAGATGCCCCATAGTGGAGGGCTCCGTTCCAAAAGCTTGGAAATTCATAGGCTTGGGTCCAGTTACCCATTTTTTCATTGATAAAATAGGAATAATCGTCTGCTTCTGCTGAATCGTTTACCCTAAAAAGCACTTACTATCCATACATATATGATTATCTATATGATTATGTGATTATCTATCTATATTATCTCTCTACACAATGATCTCATCATCTGTTACCAGGATAGCTCTATTTCCTGGTTACAGTGAATAGAGAAGCAAGAAACACAGGCTGTCAATATCCCTGTGATGGGGAATGCAGTTCTCTGGGCATATGCCTAGCAGTGAAATCACTGTGTCACACGGTGGTTCTGTTTTTAGTATTTTGAGAAATCTCCAAACGGTTTCACATAATGTCTCTATTTATTTGCACCCCCACCAATTCCTTTCTCTTCACATTCCTCCCCAACATTTGTTGTCATATTTGTTGATGATAGCCTTTGTGACTGAGGTGAGGTGGTATTTCAAAGTGGTTTTAATTTGCATTTCTCTGATGCCTTAAGGATACGGAACACTTCTTGAAATAGTTATTTCAAAAATAATTGGCCATTTGGATGTTGAAAATTTGAAACATATGTAAAATGGAATATTATTCAGGTCCAAACCTCAAAAAACAAACAAACAAAACCTCCCAAACCAAAACAAATGGACTTAGAATGTGTAATATTAAGTGAGGTTATACAGTTGCAGAAAGAAAAAAGGCGTTTGTGAAATCCAGTCAATATTTTTGCATATGTGAACAAATATGCATGTAGGTATAGCATAACACAAAGAAAGAGAACAAGAATAAGAAATATATGCAAATAGCAAAATACGCATTCCCTAAACATAATACATATCCCTTAAACACATAAATACAAAGATAATGAGGAAGAGCTGAGTGCAGCTGATGGGCACAGTTGTGGAAAAGGATCGAAAGCTAGTTATTTTTTTAGTTCTGATTTTGTTATGGGTTCATTGTTTTATTTTTTGGTTTGATTGTACAAAGGTGTGTTAAAAATATATATATATATATATTCCGTTCCAAATGCCTATCTCTAAGTGCTCACTGTGTTGTACAGACTTTGGTCTGGTTAATTTTTATATGTGATGTTTTTATTTAATTGAAAGTTGTTTTAAACAAGGTTTGTAAAATTAAGAAATACACAGTAATATTGAACACCCCTACTGGCATCCACAGGCCTCTGGGAAGGCAACACTGGCCCCTGGCAACCACTTGGGCTGTCCCTGAGGAAAAAGGCATCAGCTGTTCAAAAGTGTAAACAGGACTGGGTCTGGTGGCACAGACCTGTTCCACCTACTTGGAAGGCTGAGGCAAGAGGGTATAAAATTCAAGGTCTACCTGAGCTATATAGCAAGTTCAGGGCAGCCTGGACAACTTAACAAGTGATGCCAGATAAAAGGGCTGGGATGGACCTCAGTGGTAGAGCTAGACATCTCTAGCATGTGTGAGGCTTCTGCTTCAGTTTCTAGTAACATCCCACCCCGCCACACACACTCCCTTTGGGTAGCATAAGAGAATCTGACACCATCTCTCTCCCACGGAGAGTTAGTTAGTTAGTGGTCTGGTGTCCCCGCACTGTGCACTACTCACAGGAAGTCTTCTTAGTGCCTGCTGAGTTGTTCAATTGATGGCCACAGTACCAAAGTACTTACACTCAAAGTACAAGAGCAGTAATTCCACTGGGCAGTGGCGGCACACACCTTTAGTCCGGAGGCAGAGGTAGGTGAATCTCTGTGAGTTTGAGGGCAGTGTGGTCTACAGAGTGAGTTCCAGGTACTACACAGAAAAACCCTGTCTCAAAAACAAACAAGCAAACAAAAATAATGAATAGCAATGCCAGCAACTGGGATAGGCCCCTGAGAGCCATAAAGTGGACAGGCTCCTTGAGAAAATAAAAGATGCTCTCCTAGTCTCAGGCATCCATTTATGACTTGGAGTGCATTCTGGGAATAGTCATGTTTTGTGTCTGCTTGTCTTCCAGTTGGGGAAAGATGCGAGGCCAGCCATTGGGCTATATCATATGGTGGAGAGGATAAAAGGAATTCTTAGAGGATTCTTTCACATGACATGGAGGGGAAGATGGCTAAGGCTTCACCTCTGGGGCATGCAGAAAAAGCACTTTGGGACTGCTATTCAGATTTAACTCTCCATGTGCAGCTTCCTCAACAGGATAACTCAGGGCTGCTCCCAGAATTGCCCTGGTAATTAAGCCAAGTGGTTTCAGTAAGCCTTTTTATCACTGCCAGGCTCACAGGAAGTAAAGACTCCAACCACTGTTCTCAAACCCTAGGGGAGGAAAGCCCGGTGAGATCTTTGGTGTGGAACAGTTGAGGCTACAAAAACAGACAGGTGGCAGAAAGAGAGTAGGGGGAAGCAAAAGAAAGGAAATTCTAGAAGAATTTAACTCAGGGCCTGCAGGAGGCCTACCAGAGGCCCTCTGCTGGCCAAAGAATTCGACTGCTCTTCTGCATGCTTTATTGACACCTTGTGGTGAAACTTGGAAATACAGGAAGCGTTAGCGTTTCTTAAAAAAGAATTGTTCTCTTATAACGGGGTTGAAACACTGACACACCTGAGAAACTGCTGGCTTCTGGGAAGGGTGAATCAGTGTTCTCCAGAGATGGCTCCCACGCCCACACAGCAGCACGAAATGGCCTCATTTTAAATCGGGAAAGGAAAGTGTGAGAGCATACAGAGAACGCCCTGGAGAGGAGGAAATGGGGTGGGTTTGACCAAAGCGTATCATAGGAGTGTATGCACACTTCAAATGTTTAAAAACGCTGACACCCAAGTCTCCAGCACATGCAGCGAGCCTGAGTGTCCTCAAGCGGACCAAGACAGACTTCACACTTTCAAGGGCTTCAAGCTGTGACCACAGCACAGTCCTGTAACTGTTATGAGCCTCTTTCCCTGTACAGGGCCAGGCCGACAACAAAGCAGTCTCCAGTAATGACAGGAGCAAGAAAGGCAGAGAAGAATGTCTCGAGATAAGTACATCTATCTATCCCGTTCTAAAAGTCCATGAACCATGTATACTTGCAGAGATGCTATGACATCAGTCCCTCTCTAGAAATTAGGAATCAATGCTTACTCCCTCCATTGCTGAGAATATTTTCAACTTCAGGACCAATGTGGTGATATATTATATAGACATTCTCTGGGACCAAACTTTTCAGTACTAGTGACTACACCTTGGAGTCGGTCTGAACATACTACCAGAGCTTAGGAGAATGGCTCCTCTCTTGGGCATTGAAAGGGGTCCCTTTCTCTGATAGCGCTCACAGAGAAAGGCTACCCAAGGCTGAGAGTGACTCCTTGTGCTGTTCTGGGTCATGACCTTCACATTCTACAAAACCATAGTCCGTGGGAACAATCTGGGAGTATGAGCTTCACGAAGTTATTATCATCTGGTTTCAGTTCCAGCATTAACAAAATAGAAACTCTTGTCAACCACAAAGACACAATGGCCAAGAGGCACCTTGGAGCACAGGGTCTTCTGGGATGCAGAGGTCTTGTCTGACCTGGTTTTTAGATTATACCTTTTGAGTTAATCTTATCTGCCTTAGATTTCTTTAACTACCCGAAATGTGTGCCTGATCCTTGCTCAGGGTGTCTTTCAGGGGGAGGAAGGAAGGGTACCAGCCTTTGTCACCGATGTGGGGATTGAGTTCTCAATAGCTATGAGTCCATTTCATCATTGTGAAGAAAAAGGCAACGCTGAATGAAATAAAAGGTCTATTACTACATAGTAATGGAGGCTGAGAGTAAACATTTGTCATGGTGGGTAAGAAAGTGGAGTAGACACCATCCTAGATGTCTTGCAGCTCAGCCTATAGAATGGGCATTGTCCGATTTATGTAAGCAGAATCAACAGTGAAAATTTGTCTAAATTTTCATTAAGACTGAAACCACCTTGGATCTGCTGTATTGAAAGCCTGTGACTTTCTGCACTAGGCTCTTACAATCTGGGAGCTTGTACCCACAGCAGGGACACAAAATGACAGAAGCTATTAAGAGTTAATTTGTCACTAAATCTGGGTAGGTTACTCAACCTCCCAGAGTGTCATGCAGAGGACAGTGATGCTCACCCTGCCCTCCCTCAGGGTGGTTAAGAACAGAAATATGTCCTGGATTGAGATGAATTTAGGGGACAGTGTTGAGAACACCAATGCTCTCACAATCTCCCAAGCGAAAACCCCGAAAACCCTCACATTAAGACCAGAGAACAAAGTGCATGCCCAAAGAACCCAAATCTCCCAAGTGGTAAGGTCACATATTCCATGTATTTTGTAGGATCCGCATAAAGGGAAGATTAGGTCTCTTCATCTGGGAGGCATGGAGCTGGGGGACTATATCAGGTCTGTTCTGAGAGTGCTTTTCCAGAGGTGAGAACTTCCTTCTATCTAGGCTGTGGTAGAGAGGGCACTCACCACCACACAACAGTCAGGAGTAGAAGCCTTGAGCTGTCTAGTGATGACCTGTCTTCGGATTAATGCTGTTGTTGCTGCATAGCATCTCAACATGGTACCCTCTCAAGCCAGGTCTGATAATGTACTAGGGGCAGGAACAAGATGGGAAGAGATGTCTTACTGGACTAAAGGTCTGACCTCGACTAAAGTCCCATGTGGGCTCCAGCTTTCTCCATCCCAACTGGGAACACCGGAATAAGCACTTGGACCTTTGCATATGCCTCAGTCTCCTGGAAGCACAAGTAATTGAAAACGTGGGGAGCCTGTGGTGACTGTGACTATGGGTACTGGCCTGGAATTCAGAGATCTGCCTTCCTCTGCCTCCCAGAGCGCTGGGATTACAGGTGTGCCCCACCACATCAGCTGCGGCCACACTTTTAGTAGATTTTCTTGAAATTGAAATTTCCTTCCCCTGACCCTTTGGCTTTTCAAAATAGGGTTTCTCTATGTAGCCTTGGCTGTTCTAGGACTTGCTCTGTAGACCAGGCTGGCTTCTTACAGAGAGCTGCCCGTCACTACCTCTCCAGTGCTGGGATTGAAGGTGTGTGCTACCACACCCAGCTTCAAACTGAAGTTTTCTTAAACACCTTCAGTTTCAAAATTTGAAGGAGTAATACCAGTGCTGTTGGGGGGAGGGGACAAGGACAGGACTATAAATTGTCATGCATTCAAAAAGAACTTTTAAAATTATTTTGTGTACAGGTGCTTTTTCGCCTGTGTACACACCACATGCATGCCCACTGTCCAGGGAGCTGAGAAAGGGCCATCAAGTCTTCGGGGAGCTTAAATTACAGACGCGGTGAACCACCGAGTCCTGGGTCCTCCGGAAGAGCAGCCAGTGCTCATCCACTGAGCATCTCTCCAGCTCCAATCACACGTTTAAAAAAAAAGCAATTCCTACACATAAAGATTTTTCCTTTCAAAACTCTTTTTAAAAAATATTTACTTATTTTTATACAGTATTCCGCCTTCATTTGTACTTGCAGGTGAGAAGAGGGCACAGATCTCATCATGGATGGCTGTGAGCCACCGTGTGGGCGCTGGGAACCAAACTCAGGACCTTAGGAAGAACAGACAGGGCTCTTAACCTCTGAGCCATCTCTCCAGAGCCACTTTTAAAACTCTTTAGTAAATATTCCAGAATAAAATATTTATTCATAAACAAATTTATTACATAATAATTTTTTTAAAAAAGCTAAATGTTTAACATGAGAGAAAATATGGAATATTTACGGTATAGTATAATAATAGTATAATGGAGTCATTAAACTATTAGAATACTTATTAGTTGCAGTTTCCTGTGCAATTAAGGAAAAATCCAGAATGCAAAGGTTAGTATCTTTAGTTTCAACTGTATTACAACACTTGGGAACTGTCACAGTATATAAAAGTCTTGTTGTTGTTGGTTTTGTGTGTGTTTTTTAAAGATGTATTTATTTATTATGTATACAGTGTTCTGCCTACATGCCAGAAGAGGGCACCAGATCTCATTATAGATGGTTGGGAGCCACCATGTGGTTGCTGGGAATTGAACTCAGGACCTTTGGAAGTGCGGTAAGTGCTCTTAACCTCTGAGCCATCTCTCCAGCCCCTGTTTGTTTGTTTGTTTGTTTGTTTGTTTGTTTAAATGACATTAAGTATATCTTTAAGAACCTAGACAAAGTTCTAGAAGTTACTTGTTTCAAAAACATACCAGATTCTTTGGCATTAAAACAACAAACAACCTGTTCTTCACATCACCAGCAGAACCTTTAGGAAATGGTTTGGCAGTTCTTCAAAATATTAAACATATAGTTCCCATGTGGCTCAGCAATCTTGGAGAGTCCCAGCAGAGCCATCACATGACACCTAGGAAATCAGGGTCTCCTCTTGGGGCTCTGAGTTTCATTAATAAAAGATTTAAGAACGGACACAAATGAAAACGTGAAGACAAGAAAGGGTCACAAAAGTCTGAAGAAACCCCCAGGGTAGCAGCCGCCTGGAAGAGGAGGATGAAGAACGAACTTGTAGGAGGCCAGCCGCCTGGCAGCTGGGCAAGAGGAGAACTTTAGGAAGAGTAAGGAAGCCCAGCGCATGTCAGGAATTGTAAAAGCATGCTTAGACTCTACCCAGTGTCGAAAGGAAAGACAAAGGAAAAGGATACTTCTCTAGGAAGACGAACTCTGGCGGCTCTTAGGGGCTGCACTGGGGAGGGAATTCTAGGAAGGAAAAGCATGCTCAGGGAAAGCTGTCTTCCTAGAGGCTTCCTAGCCAGGCCCCTGGCCTGCCACACTACATTAACCCTTAAGGAGAGAGGTAGATCCTGTTTTTTTACATTAGATATAATATATGCACAAGGCAAATGAAACACATTCACACAAAAGCACACCTATGCAAACCTTATTCTTGGTGATCCTAAAGTGTAAATACCCCAAATGTCCACTAACCAGGGAATAGATATATGCCACATAATTTATCTATATGATGAATATTATTCAGAAATAAACAAATGAAGTGAATCTTAGTGAATATGGGCTGGAGAGATGGTTCAGAGGTTAAGAGCACTGGCTGTTCTTCCAAAGGTCCTGAGTTCAATTCCCAGCAACCACATGGTGGCTCATTAACATCTATAATGAGATCTGGTGCCTTCTTCTGGCCTGGTGGAATAAATGCAGGCAGAACACTGTATACATAATACATAAATCGTTAAAAAATACTATGATTTCAAAATAGAATAGGCAAATCCACACAGGAGGGTCAGTGGCAGTTGCCTGGGACACCAATGTTGGGGGGAAATAGGGAATGAGTAAGTATACACACCTGCACCTTAACTAAATGACTGCATATATTTCACAGTTCAGAACCCAGAGCAAATGCATGGGTAGCTCTGGTGTATGTCTACACGGGCTTCCCAGGGGGTCATACCTGTTCTGAAGGTTTGTGGTAAAGCCAAATAAGCGTGTATGTAAATGAGGGCCACTGCAAGCATGTCCTCTGCATCCAAATGCTATGCCGGGTTCAAGCTTCTTCCTGCAGCAGATATGAAGAGCGAGCTGAGCGAGCTCAGGCTGGCCACTGCTAGCCTGAACCCATCTTCATCAAAGGGACCTAACGGCAGACTGCTGGCAAGAGTCTTCTATCAGCTACCTCTTCAAGTCCACTGCAGGAACTGCATGTCATGCCTAGTCCCTTTGGATCCAGACTTGCTTTTCTCATGATATGCCCACCTTCCCATCGGATCACTTCATCAAGTGCCCAAGATAGGACAGGGCCTGGAAGTACAGAGGCCACACTGAAGAATAGTGTTTGCTGAACCTACTGAGACTCGAATGAACCAGAACGGGAGACAGAGAAGTAGACCCATAAGCGGAGGCATTCTAGGGCCCTGGAGGAGAGGTTAAAGCTCTGGCTTCACTATCCAGCACTACAGCGGTGCTGCTAGGAAAATACTTCCTTGTTTTCGCCTACTCACCTTTCTTCTCTTCTATGGGTCTTTATGCCCCCTCGCTGCTATGAACACAGGTGCTCAGAACTGTGCTCAGCTCACAGTTGTTTATGAAATAAAAAACAAGAGCCTTTCCTTCCCTGCCGCTTTGAGGTCAAACGCAGTCTCATGAATATTAACTAGGTAGGTATGCATGACCTGTTTCCTTAGCCACAAGAACTGTTACACTGATGGGCATTTTGGTTAGATGGGCTGTTGCCTAATTCTGCTACTGTCTGAACCACAGGGCACTGATATCTTAAGTATATGTATTTATCAGTAGCCCTGGCTCTGCAGACCAGGCTGGCTTAGAACTCACAGCTCTGCCTGCAACTGCCTCTCAAATGCTGAGACTGAAGACATTCACCACACTGGGGATTTTCTCTCCATGGATGACTCCTGTGGGAGCGACTACAGAAATGAATGCTGCTGGCTTGCCTTTAACAAGACAGAAGGCAATCTGACTGCTAAGCTACTCTAAGACAAAGAAGGCGGCTTTTGGAGTTAGAATTCTTTGTGCTTACCTGCACAATGCATATATGATGAGTAAACCATTAATGAAATTAGTTTAATGCCGGGGCTATGCCTGAGTGCTGAGTAGGCCTGGGAAAAGCACAAGAGAACCAGGGAACAGAATGTCTTAGCTCAAAGCACAGTGAGGTTTCCAGTCTCTTCAGCTTGGCTCAGAGTCCTGGCCTCGTGGGCTTGGTCCCAGTGCTGTGCTCAGCATTTGCGCCCCGTCTGGCCACCCCGTCTGGCCACCCACACGGCTGAGGCTTGGATTCTCAGGGACTGAGCCTCTGCATCCCACTTGCCTTCCAGAGAATGCATAAATGGAAAGAAAGAGGCCTACTAAGATCCCTATGCAAGGAAAGATCTGGGGTCTAAACTCTGCTCAGTGATGGGAAGAGGCCCCTTTTACAACCATGAAATGAGGGTCTGCACGCAGGAGTGTCACGGCACACGTATGCTCAGAGGTACACTCTTATTGCTCTTTTGCCACTTTGTGGGTCTGGAGCGTGATCTTCCCATCCT
Source organism: Pachyuromys duprasi (assembly GCA_028658305.1). Taxonomy (NCBI): domain Eukaryota; kingdom Metazoa; phylum Chordata; class Mammalia; order Rodentia; family Muridae; genus Pachyuromys; species Pachyuromys duprasi. The sequence continues at coordinate 65,909,517 of CM053764.1, forward strand.
GCCTGGCTTTTAAAGTTAAATTTTTTTTTTTTTTTAAATCATACAAAACATGTTCCTTAGAGCCTTCGTCTGATGTAGAGCTTCACAGAAGAAACCATATGGTCCCTTGAGCCACTGACTGCCCCGCCAAAGACAGTCCAAGCTGGGCTTGGCCTCTCCGGAGCTCAGTGTGTGGCCTGTGCTGCTCTGTGGAAGTAAATATAGCTGTGGGCAAGGAAATGCAGTCCGAAGTTCTTGTCTACACACCCCCAAACCCTTCACCTCACAACAAAGTCTGCTGTGAACATCTACATTGGTGACTCTAGGCTATCGGTGACTTGGCTCACACACCACCTTTAGCAGCACTCAAGTTCTGAGGCTTCAGGAGTAAAGATCTCAGGTTCTGGAGCGCGGGACCTCACAGGCATGTGAGGGGATGCTGAAGGAGACTCGGGAAGGACACTGGATGAAGGTTCAAGGCGAGTCTCTAGCACCTGCTCTGCCATCCCCTACGTGACAGGGAACTCTGGCCTTAAGGGTAGCTAGCCAGATGTTTGCTTTCTCCGAAACAGGAAGAACTCGACAATTCCTAGTGAGGGTACAGAGCTGTGATGAGAGACTGACTGGAAGAGAGTTCTCATTGTTCCTAAACTGAGTCATGAGGGAACTTGCACCACTGCCTCCCTGAGCATGAGGCAGGTGTTCAGCCACGAACTGAAAAAATGGCTTGGCATTAAACCACTTTGGCTATAGAATGGAATGCTATTTTTAAAGAAATAAAAAAGAAAAATAACAGCAGAGAAGACTGTTTCCTTATACTTATGGCCTACATATAAAAAAAAAATCACTCAAGTGTCTGTTTTTTTTTTTAAAGACAGTATAGCCCAGTACATTAGACTTACACACAGGTATTTGAATATGACTGTGGATCCCTGATTCTCCTGCCTGCCAGGACTTCAGGCATGATCTACCAGACCCACCCGCTATACTGTTCTTGATGTTATCTTCTTATTGGACCTTAGTGCACTGAACTGCGCTCACTTGCTGTCTATTCAGCCACAGAAGACTTCAAAAGACTACCCTGAGGACCTGACAGGTCAGCCCGCCCACTCTCATGGGAAAGAGGACGGCGAAGTCTGAGGACATTAATCTACAGATGGTCTTTCATGCTCACAAAATCTCTACTGAACAGCAGTTTGATGATATTTGTCATTTAAATTTGTCCTTTAATGGAAGGATCCCTTAACAAATGTTTTCACTAAAAAATAAGAGATTAACAAGAGAGGTACTTAACTAACCAGCCCCAACTCCTACAGAAGACTTGGTCTGTCTTTTTCATTTAAAGATGTATTTATTTGTGTATTTATGTATATGAGTGTTTTGTCTTCATGCACACCAGAAGAGGGAATCAGATCCGTTCAGGTGGTTGGGAGCCACCATGTGGTTGCAGGGAATTGAACTCAGGAGCTCTGGAAGAACAGCCAAGTGCTCCTAACAGCTGAGTCATCTCCAGCGTTGAGCCATTTGTCTTGATATAGGCCTGTTAATAAATGTAGCCTGAGTTCTGCTGTGCACCAGACTCTACAGTTGAACACACAGACGCCTTCTTCAAGCCCTCAGGCATAGGACACATACATTTCTTACAGACCAACACAGGTCCCACTCATGAAGACTCAAGTTACCCACTTGCTTGCTGCTGTTCCTCTTCTGATGAGAAGACACAGAGTCACTTCAGGTAACTTCCATTTAATTTAACATTTATTTTCATTTATAACGAGATGTCACATTTTCTACATTAAAATATAATCATGCTGATCCCCGTGCCCTCAGAGAAAAACAACTGGAAGACGGAATGCATAGAGTGGGAAGTCACTGCTGCACCTGAGAACACAGCACAGAGACCCAACAGCAGACATGGCAGAGGCGCACAGAATAGAGCTAAGGGCTCAAGCCAGGAAGGAGCAGGAATAAAAAACATTGCCACATGTGCCACAAGGTCACCTGGAAAAGGCAGAGCTGGGTCAGAAAGTTTGGGGACTGAGCAGTTTAAAACATCCACAAACCTAAGGCAAGCCATCTTCACAGCCCACCTCAGGATCTGGGGGCAACACAGAAACCTAAACCACCATAAGCACATCAGGACAAGGATGGAATGTAGGGCTTTTCTTAATTGTACCCCAGCCTTTCCCAAGTCTCAATTCTCCTATGACTGCAGCCCAGTGGGTACCACTAGCACAAGACATGTCACCACTTCACCACTGCCATGAAGATGCCAGCTGAGCAACGTTGCCTAATTCTGTGTGAGCCTCAAAGAGAAGATGCCACACAGGAGTTCCCAACTTACAGCACTGGCAGCAAGAAACTCACTTCGTAAGAAAGTGCAAGCAGACAGTAAAACCCATCTGCATAGAGCAGAGGACAAACCCACAGGCACACCAGTACTCCAGAAAAAAGGCTCAGCCAAGAGCCTCATGGTTCTTCTGAAAGGAGAATTCTTCCAGTCTCCACTTTGCCCCTAAATTTGAGACTGAAGCATTTTAACTTCAAAACAGTGATACTCTTAAGGGAGCTGAGAGGTAGGGTTTGGGAGACCCAAACAAGACATTATTAGCAACTAGTTCTCCACTATGTACAAATACATACATTGGTAAGCAAACTTCACGCCATACCTCAGCTACTTTAAGGAAAGCACTGAAGGTGAGGTTTTCGGAGCAGGGATCTTTCAATCTGTTAGCAGTTTAAACGTTGCAACACTGGCACAATAGTTACCTAGCCTTTGTTTTAATTACAGGGTAACAGGTAAACTCCCGCACACAGGTGGGGATGGAGGAGTGCAAAAGGAATCAGGAAACAGAACCAGTACTTCACAAGAGGGTCACGCCACACGAGCGGCCGCAGCTAGTGCTTTGCAGAGTCTCGAGGGTAAAACTCGCTCAGGGTGCTCTGCGGAATTCTCTTCAGCATTTCTTTAGGGAAGATTCGAAGCAACTGCCAGCCAATGTCCAAAGTCTCATAGACAGTTCGGTTTTCATAGGGACCTAAAATATTGACACTGAATTAATGTCAAAGAACTTCCAGTTGACCCATATTGTTCAGTATTCTGTCCATGGACTAGCAAACAGGGTAGGCATTAAGTGCAAGAAAGAAAACATGAGTTAGGACTTAGACTGAATGTAGAATGTAGAAAGTACAACAGGGATCAGAGGTGAGGAGAGGCCAACAGGGTCAGTGTACATGTTGGGATAAAGGATTGAGGTGGACAAAGAGAGACAAAATCCTTAAGGCAAACTAGACCCAGCATTTTCATCAAAGGTCAGTAAAAAGCAGACTTAGACACAGGGCATAGGAGAAAAAACTAAGCTTGCAGAAATCATCAGAGATGCTGAGAAAGCCTTAAATGCCATAAAGTAGAAAACCACAGGCCAGCGGTTTTCAAAACTTAATTTAGTTTGAGACAGGGTCTCAGTGGCCTAGGCAAGCCTCAAACTCTACCTCCTCAGTGCTGAAATTACAGGCCAACCAAATTATATTTAATATAGCAGAATTAACCTCTTCTCCTCCAAAAAAAACTCCCTATACCAAAAGATTAAGATTGGTGGAATTCTCTAAACAACTTTACCATATTTTTTAGTGTCTGTATTAACAGACAGACAGACAGAGGAGTAACTAAATCCCAACAAGATCAGTGGTGACGCAGGGGTCAAACAATTGCCTGTCATGTGTTCCCACCTATAACCTTCATATAATTAAACCACTGTGTGTTTAGATGATTTCAATATGAAAAGTGAAGGCAAGTAAATGCAATGCAAGTAAAAGAGTGCACAAATCCTAGTGTTATTCCAAAGCAGCATGCATACCTGCTGTAACTACCACTGAGGTCAAGGATGGTGTATTTCTAGGAACAACAGTGAGACTGAACAAAACAGCCTGAGAACCCATGTGTGTGCCATGTAAGGAAGAGAATAAAATTATTAATAGCTACTACCCCTGGGCTGTAAGAGTGGTGGAAAACTGGCCCCAGTGGGCCAAGGATGATGTAGGAGGGACTTAAACCTCAGGTTTGGTTACAGACCTTAGCTTCACTGTTGCCTAGAAACCTCCAATCTCCAGCCTCACCATATATATTAAGTCAGTATCAGCACTTTTTAAGATGTTTGATTGATTCAAACGCAAATCAAAGTTTGAGAGCTACTGGACAAAATATTGTAGTGAGAATATAAAAATAATACAGTAAGAAGAACGCTATGAATAAGTAACTGTCTGATCACTAGAGAGTAAGGTTAAAAATGCTTCCCAGTCAAATGGACTATTAAGTTATCCCCCTCCACACACAAATGGGACAGGTTGGGGAATATATTATATGGCGGGAGATGAAGGAGCATTGAGGTAGTAGATATGTACGATCTTATTTCATTGGATACATGCACGAGATTCTCAAAAATAAAAATTAAACAAAACAAAAAACCAAATGCTGCCCAGCAACTGAGATGGGTTAGCTGGAAAAACGCTCCTACCAGACATAGACAGCACAGAGATCAGATTACTGGCAGGCAGAAAGGTGGTCAGCTGGGGAAAAATCTCATTCTGGTCACTGGGACCTTAGGGATAATACCATACAAAAAGACATGTTTATAATAGGCTGAGGTAAGGTAGCTTGAGAGAGGAAACTATAGTCCACAGCATTGTGACAGTCAATGCTCAGGAAGGAAAAAGAACAAACAAACAACATCAAGAAAGGTTGTTGGGCTTTGCGAATTATAATCAGGTTTCCTGCAGATGTTCAGAAGGCAGAGGGAAGGAAGTCGGGTGTAAAGACAAAGACACAGCAGAACTTGAAGAAGTGTTTCATTAGAGAGAATGCACAGAGCCAACATGAGTTCTCACTTTGCAAGGAGGGTTTAATGACTCTAAGACATTTTGTTTGAAGGGAAACATCTTACCCTGAGTAATGAAGTTTTTCTCAAACTTCTGCAGAAATTCCAAGTAAAGAAGGTCATCTGAGGTCAGGGCTTCTTCTCCCACCACGGCTTTCATGGCTTGCACATCCTTGCCGATAGCATAGCATGCATACTGAAGGGAGAGGGGTAGATGTCAGCAGGGTAGCTGTCTGTGGCAGCTCTCTTCGCCAAGACGTCACAACTGACAGAGAGCCCCCAGGGGAGTATTCAAGTGTTTGTTATAGTCTCTCCTGAGAAAGGGGCCTTCAGGCAGGCATACAATACACAGACATTACCAACACTACAAAAATATACTTTCTCAGTGTGCCAATGAATTTATGACGAATAGAAAACAAAATGCAGAAGCCAAAGAGAAATCTCCGCAGGCCTCACTCAAATGCCTGTGATTTCACAGGCTGTCCACTTCTACTGAAGGATCAGATACTTTTCTTTATGTTTGATGTACAATCTATAAACATTAAGTAATTTATAGAATATATACAACTCTAACTTCAGTGTTCTGCTGGCTGTTTAACAAGTAACAAATATTTAATGCTGTCTATACAGAAATATACTAGTAGTTAAAAGAACACATTGCTTTCTGATTTTATTTTCATGCTTAAAATTTTATTACAGTTATTTATTTAGTGTGCATAGGAACACACACTAAATACCTTTTATTTGTGGGCATGCATGTGCCATGTTATGTGTATAAGAATCAGAGGACAATTTCCAGGAGCTGGTTTTCTTCTTCTGCTATGAGGGTCCCTAGGATTGAACTAGGATTAGACTTGGTGTTGGTGGCAAGTGCCTTTACTCATTGAGCCCTATTGCCACCCCCTGCCCTTTTCCGTTTTAAATTTAAAAACTATGGGCTGGAAAGATGGCTCAGTGGTTAAGAACACTGTCTGTTCTCTAAAGGACTCAGAACCCAGGTTTGATTCCCAGTACCCACATAGCAGCTAATTACCCTCTGTAATTTCAGGTCCTGGGGATCCCAAACCTTCTTCTGGTCTTGGGCACTGCATGCATGTAACACACAAATAGTCATGCAGGTAATATACTAATACTCATAAAGGTAAATGAGTAGACAAATAGATAGGGGCAGATTCTCCAATAAAATAAAATTTAAAACTACACAGAGTATTTGAAATGAGTTACAAGCTTGGTAATTTTCTTGTTGCTATTACTGTTTTTTTGAGAAGTGTCACCATGAAGCTCAGGCAGACTTCCAGTTTGCAATTCTTCTACCTTAGCATCCCAAATACTGGGATGACAGGTTATGACAGCACAAGCTGCCAAAACTTAACAGGTTGTTGGTTTTATGTTTCAAAAATTGTATTTTATATGCATGAGTGTTTTGCATGCACGTATTTATGTGTACCACAGATATGCCTGGACTCCTCAGTCAGAAGGTGTCAGTTCCCTAGACCTGGAGTTACAGATGGTTGTGAACCCTCACGTGGGTCCTCTTGCAAGAATAATAACGCTCGTTAGCACTGAGTCATCTCTCCAGGCCCAGGTCTGATTAGCATTATTTGTTCTTATGAAAAAAGGCTGCTTTGTTCCATCCAGTGAGTTATTATTCTGTATCAAACCAACACTGAAATTCTATTTGGTTGGGAAGAAAACACTGATAGAGGAGTTACGGATATGACAGAGGAACACAAGGAGAAAGGCCATTTTTCAAACCTCCTCCTTAGAAGAGCACACATACCAGCTGGTTAGATACATCAGCATGGTCCTTTCTGGTCATTCCTTCTCCAATAGCCGACTTCATTAACCGAGACAGTGAGGGTAGCACATTAATAGGTGGATAAATCTTGGGAAGAACAGGAAGAAAAAAAAAAAAACAGTTGTATGTAAAACTCAACCTTTACTGTACCGAGCATTTAAAAATCACCGGTATCCTTCATAGCACATAGATCTTCAGGTACTTTTTCTAGATGAGCTCTAGCATCTTCTAGGGAAGAAACGGTAGTGAGAAGCACTTTGTGCACAGTATCTCTTTTGAGAATCAGAATAAAGAAAGTGAAGTATAAAGAGAGCACAACACTGTTTTGAAAACCTACAGTTTCAATTGTCTAGGCTACCTTTGTATCCATCTAAACAATTTTCTTCATGGACTCAAAATTTTATAAGCAAAATAAAATGATTATAATAATTTCCCCTAAAAGATGATTTTTGAAATCTGTTAAAAAAAAAAAACAGCAAAAATCCTGCTTGTCTAGTAATAGGACTGGCAGATCATGCCATATACCATTTTTAGCACAGAATTCCCCACAAAAAGTTCCCTGAGACAACTGATCCCAGTTAAAGGCACGATAAATAAAAACGGTAATTCTTAATTCTGGCACTTTGCCCACTGCAAGATTTTAGCTTAGAAATGACACTTTTATAGTCATATTAAACAAGCTGGTACTTCCCGAGCTGATAAGTCCCAAAGAGCAAATGAAGTCATCAGAGAGTGAGCGAGCGGCTTCAAGTCCCACAGCACTGTTCAAGCGTCAGTACCTGTCTGTTGTGCAGCTGTCTGTCCACATAGATCTGGCCTTCAGTAATATAACCAGTCAAGTCAGGGATAGGATGAGTGATATCTGCCAGAGGAAGACATAGTTATTGAAGCACATGGCTACCCCACATGGCCAATCTCACAAGAAGCCAATCTGTATTACTACATTTCTCTGCCCATAAGAGCTACAGAGAATAATTTTCTATGATGATGCATTTGTGCTGTCTAATAGAGTAGTATGACAGTTAGTTTTAATTGTCAACTGACTATAAGCTAAAAAGAGGCTTGGTTGGGGTGGTTTGTGAGCTTATCTGTGGGGAATTATTTTAATTAATTGATGTGAAAAGACATCCCACTATGGACGGAACCATTCCCTAGGCAGGATGTCCTGAATGCTGAGAGAGTGGCGATACTCAGCATCCATGTCTCTTTGCTCTTAACCACAGGCATGAAGTGACTAGCTGTTTAAAGTTCCTGCCTTGACTTTCCTACAGTAAACTGTAACCTGGAAGCATAAACGGAAACATACACTTCTCCTCTAAGATGCATTATCTCAGCAACAGATAATGGAAGCAGGACAGAGGAATCTGCCAAGCATGGCTACTGAGCAGCTGAGTGTGGCTAACGAACCTGAAGGGCCTAATTTAAATTTCATTTTAATCAACTTGAATTTAAGTATAGGGCAATGTGCCTAGCAGTTACCATATTAAAGCCATTTCATTTGTTCAGTTACAATAGTTCCAACATGTGTTGTATTGTATAAACACAAAGTAAACTGGCTATACTTGCTTCTAGTTGTACGTTTTCTTATTAAATCATAATGTTCCATCACAATCACTAATCACTATGCAGATGTAGGACACGTGGGTATGGAAGTGCTACCCAGGCAGCACCCAAACACCATGCCAAGTGGTATACTTCTAACCCATGGATGGAAGACGGCCACTTTGTGTCTGCTCCTCTGGAACACGTCATGTTTATGTCAGAAGCAATGAAGGGTAACTGCTGTTGTGGGTTGCATGAGCTGCAGAACTACCATTTCCTAAGCCAAAAAACCACTCTACTGTCTGTGTGCCTCAGCGCTGTGGGGAGGCTCTCACCAGAGCACTCCCACATTGCTCACCACAGTGAGTTATTTCCCAAACTATCCCATGCTCTTCACTGTGAGTTTCACTGTATAAATGATTGGCTCACAGAAAATCCAAGCCATTTACTTAGAGACAAATTCTTAATAGCTTAAATAGTGCTCTGAAAGAGGCAGGCATTCAAAATACACAGTAAGTGAAAATTTAAAATTCAAATTACAAAGAAAATAGCTTTTCTTCAAAAAGTGATGAAGATAATTAGAAATAATCTTCAGCCAGGTGGTGGTGCCATATGCCTTTAATCCCAGAACTCTTAAAGAGTGAATTGCAGGATAGTTAAAGCTACACAGGGAAACCCTGTCTTCAACAACCTCCCCTCCCCCCAAAAAAACAAAACAACCAAAGAAATATCCTTCAAGTGAAAATGACATTTAGGTAGAGGATCTAGTTAAGACAACAGCTGATGTCAAGCTCTCAAAAGAATGTTAACTCAGAAAAGCAGATGGTTGATATCTATAGAACCAGTGCCCTGGTAAGGGTCATCAAGCAGTTTCACAGGTAAAGTCCTTGCCACCACGGCTGATCACCTAAGTTCCCTAGCACCTTCATAGCAGGAAGAACTAACTCTGGCCAACTTGTCCTCTGACCCCCACAAGCACACTGTGGAAAGTACCCCAACCCACCTTCTTCTCTCTACCTTTTCCTCCCCATTCCTCCCTCCCCGCCCCCCCCCCCCTCTCTCACACACACACACACAGACAAGACTTTCAGTGATTAAGTCTGGTAAATCAAAGATGCAAACTTACCGTCATTGGGCATGGTGAGAATAGGGATTTGGGTAATAGAGCCATTTCTACCTTCTACCCGACCAGCACGTTCATAGATTGTGGCTAAATCGGTGTACATGTAGCCTGGGAAACCTCGCCGACCAGGAACCTCTTCCCTGGCTGCTGAAACCTAATAGCAAATCAAGGAAGGAGAATGTCAGAGTCAGAAAAAGACACATCAGAGAAAGAAAAAGTCGGCTTAGAATGTCTCCTTGAATATGCCCAACACAAAATAAATTTATGTGGTTGTAATGCAAGAATGCTGAAAACTGTAATGAGCCAGAAGTTCAGTTGAGGCTGGAAAGGTGGTGCTACTGTCAGAGTCTGTTAATATGGCCATTTCCTCTATTTCAGTTTGCTAATGACTGTACTTTTCTTGACTCTGAATGGACAGTAATCTTTTGAGTTTATGGACAAAAAATTCTGCTTTCCATAAGCCTTCAGTCATGTGTTTGAAGAGTGGCAATAATAAATACTATGTGCATAAATAAATTCTGTGACAGAAACTTAGCTCGGTGTGGTGGTGTACACCTGTGATCCCAGCACTGGGGAGGCTAAGGCAGGAGGTCTCTAAGTTCAAAGACAGCCTGGACCACACTGAGACCATCTTCAAAAAAAAAAAAAAAGAAAGAAAAAGAAGTAAGAAAACAAAACAATTAGATTTTCTGCTAAAATTTTACTACAACAATGTTTATTAGAAAAAAACTCTATATCCCGTATATCAAATAGTTACTTCTAAAGCCTAAATTTTCAATTCTTTAACTACACCATGCTGTAAAACACTCCACTTTCACGTAAGAGCCCCATAAGGTCAAAAGGAGGAACACATGCCAAGAACCAATCATGTTACACTCATACATTAGTCAGTCAAATCTTTACAACAGCTCCAGAGGCTACTCCACCTCACACAAATAAGTAAAGGTCTTTCTTTGGGACACGCATATGGGAATATATGTACTTGCAAAACTCCACACCACAAGAACCTCAGAGGATTCTCGCTGCACGGTTCCTGCAATGCTCCTCAGTGTGACCTACAGACACAAGGAAACTGCCATGGCAACCTGGCAGAACACTCTGATGTTTATGAGATCGAATGGGCAGTAAGCGTAGGTTTATAAATTGTTTATCTTAAAAATTATCTTTTTTCATAGCTCGCTTTTGTTCTCCTTAACAAAAGTATTGACGGAAGACTCTAGTCCTTTAGGGAGTCAGCATGGACACTGACAATGTGGGAATGATCTTGGGGATCTGAAAATCAGGTCGTTAGAGAGTAGGTTTCCTCAGAAGTCTTTATGTACTCAAGAGTTAGCTTATTACAAATACCAGAAATTTGTCTTAAAATAGCCAAAAACTTCTATGTGATGTTACTGTAATTAAACAAACATCTGATTTTCTGAAGAAAAAAATTCCAAAGACAGTGTTGCCAGACTACTTATTATAATATTATTAAACACAGAGACCTGAGGGGCTAGAAGGATGGCTAGAAGTTAAGGGCATTTGCTGAGTCCTGGGTTCAGTTCCCAGCACCCACTGGGAAGCTCACAACTATCTGTCTATAACTACCCCTCCAGGGGATCTGATGCCGTCTCCATGAGCACATCCATTCCCTCAGATACAAGCACAACACACACACATACAAAATGTGGAGAGGAACCCCTGGGAGAATATAACCGCTGACAATTTAAACCCTTGGGACAGTGGTACAGTGGGCTATTAACTTTAATTCATCCTCTAAAGTTTCCAAGTTGACAGAAACAAAAAGACAAAACAAAACCTGTCCTAGCTTTTCTGATGATGATAATGTACAAATCTCTCGGCAACATGCTCAAAAGCACGATTAAAGAAAAACAGAAACTTACAGAGGGTCAATACAGCCCTACAAATTGACCTATTTTGTTTGACTGAAAAAAATAAAGGAAGGAAGGAAAAGTTACCTCTCGAAGTGCTTCAGCGTAGGAACTCATATCTGTCAGGATGACCAGGACATGCTTCTCACACTGGTAAGCCAGAAACTCAGCTGTAGTCAGAGCCAGGCGCGGGGTGATGATTCTCTCAATGCTGAAAGGGAACGTAAGTCGTAGGTCACTCAAAAGCCAGAACCAAAACAATTATGGGAACAACAGCAATCTCCCTTTGACATTCTTAATAAATAGGAGAGGAGAACAACTATCGCTTTGAAGACCCTCTGGAGGCAGTTACTCTGCAGGACAGCAAGTGCCACAGGTTCAATTATTTTACAAACGCCTGTCATTTCTCAGAGCTGCTGTCCTCGAAACTGAGAAGGGGTGGTGAGGAAGAGGACAGGAGGGAAATAGATGACAGGCTTCCGGGTGAGAAAAAGTCAGTTACTGATGGTCTATTGTGTCCCAATAACTCTCATACATCTTGTCATCTGCCACGTGCAACAACCCAGTCAAGTCACCTTTCTGAGCTTCCGTGTCTGCATGACTATAGAATCTGCACAAAGCCAAACAGCTCCCAAGAAGCAGAATGGTATTTAAATACAGGGCTGCACCATGAAGAGGCTCTCACTGCAACATCACCTTCTTCGACACCTCTGATCCCCAGTCTTCTCAAAGAGAAAGAAGTGACCATATTTACTTACGTTGGGTCATTAGCCAAGTTCAAAAAAAGGCAGACATTGTCCATTGAGCCATTTTCTTCAAAGTCAGATTTGAAGAACCGGGCTGTTTCCATGTTTACCTAAATATCAACGACTTCATAAGTGCCAGGAGAAAAAAAATTCTCAACATCTACTTCTGATGAAGGCCAAGCTACGAATATAAACTGTTCCATCTTTTAAAAATCCAAACATCTAATTTTTTTGGTCAGAGTAAAGCACTTTGGCATACAGAGTATTATTAGGTTGTGGCTATATGCTAACTTTGACTCCTTGGTTTTGCTAAAATGTCAAGATGCAACGCCTCCATCTAGGAATGAAGTCGACTATGTATGCCTAGTTCATTGCCTCTTTCCAGTAACAGTTAGCTTTATGTTATTCCCAAGCAGAACACCACACTTACCCCCATAGCAGCAAACACAATGGCAAAATTTTCTTCACTGTAGTCCACTACATCTTTGGATTTCTTTACCAAACCAGCCTGGCGACAGATTTGAGCTGCAATCTGTTGAGGATGAAAAGAAACAAGCTGTAAACTAAAAATCATATTCTAACAACAAAATAACTTATTCTTAACAGTAAATACTTTAATTACTAAACTTAGCTGACAAAACTATGATTTTCACAAAGATATAGAAGTAGAATCAACAGGGCAGACATGCATGCCTGAATAGGGCGACTAGAAGATACCAACTACATGCTAGGTAGGCTGATGCATCCAGAGATTCTACCCTGACAAGCCACGTCTAAGTGCCCTAGCTCTCACCTCATTGTGTGGTAATCCAGCAGCAGAAAAAATGGGGATTTTCTGTCCCCTAGCAATACTGTTCATTCCGTCGATGGCAGAAATGCCAGTCTGAATCATCTCCTCTGGGTAGATCCGACACTGAGGGTTGATTGGTTGACCTGACGTATTCCAGAAAGAAAATGTTAGTATGTCTGCATACTGTTCATGCATAGAACGAGAAATACTTAAAAAGTCAGAACTGCACAAAGAATTTCTTGGTACTTAAATTATCTATTTTAATTGCTACCGTAACTATTCTCTATCTGGCAAGGCTCCCAGCAGACAGCAGTTACTTTCCCCAATATTAAACCCATCTACTGCCCCTACCCATGATGTCAAGGAAGTCTTCAGCCAGCACCACAGGACCTCGGTCAATGGGTTTTCCTGATCCGTTGAATACCCGACCTATAAAACAGCAACAAGACAGAACAGAGTAGAGCTAGACTTCCAAATCTGTGTTTTTATGTTTCTAGATTTTATATAAATATGTTTAAAAGGGAACAGATCTGTGTTCACAATGAAGAGTGATGTCGCCTTACCAAGCATATCCTCAGACACTGGTGTCCGGAGAATATCCCCAGTGAATTCACAGGATGTTTTCTTGGCATCTATACCTGATGTCCCTTCAAATACCTACCAAGAAAGAAAATCAGCCAGAAGGGTAATAGAGGTTTAGGTCAGGGACACTTACAAGGGTACTGTTTGCAGGGTCAAATATCACAGTATTACGTGTCGAAAGAATGGATGAAAGAAAGAACAATAAAAAAAGAAAGAAAATTTAAGAAGTTTTGGTCATCTTATAAATCTAAAACAACAACAAACCATCTGGCTACTTTTAGAAATTTTACCTAATCATGCTCTAGATTATTTTTTAGGGTACATGTTAAGAAAGTTCTCTATCCCTATAATAAAATAACATTAAAAACAAAGAATCGTAAGGAAGAAATAAATTCAAAGGAACTGAACTGAGTGTCATTCTGATAGCATCCAACCATCAGCACGTGCGGCTTGCCATCACCGTCCTGTCACGGGACCCACTGTGTGGTTTTGATTAAAAACTGGCTCAGCCCTTCCGAGTGATGCTCACCTGGACCACTGCTTTGGAGCCACTAACTTCTAGAACTTGCCCACTTCTTTTTGTGCCATCCGGTAATGTCAAGTGGACAATCTCAGCATATCTGGGGAACTAAGTAGAAAAACAGTGCAGGATTAATAATCAACATCCTAAAAGCCACTCAAGCTACTCTAGGCATCTCTATAGAGGTCTTGTTGTCTGTGCACTTTCCCCACTTTAAACAAATACCTGGGGAGTGCAATCTTGGTCCCTCTAACTTACACTCACTGGCATACAAAGTGGCAAGCTGTACAAGGTACAGAGTATTATCCTGCAAAAACACTGCAATCACATTATTTTCCTCTGTGTGTGTAACTGAAGGTTTTGAGACTGCAGAAAGATAAAAAATTAACAACAATGTCTCTACCACTCATAGAATGCTGTTCACTTTCTGGGCTATGTGTACCTGTAATCACCTAGGCCTCACGTGAAAGATGAAACATTACCATATAACATAAATATCAGACTAAGATAATATGCAAAGTCTTGCTCAATCTAGTTTAAACAGATAATATACCTTTCTACGTAATGATGTGTATCTCTAAAAGATTCCCTCTTACCTCACATTCCCATCTGGCCTTACATTGTTCATTTTTGAAATGGGATGTAATGTAACCCAAGCTGGCCTCCAACTCACTCTGTGTGTGTCTGTTTGTGTGTATGTGTGATCATAAAAACTGAGGTGACCTCAAACTCCCAGGCCTCCCGTCTGCATGTCCTTAGGGCTGGATGACAAGCTCCTGAGCTACCATACCCAGCTAGGATGTTGTTTTATGTACTTAACTGACAAAGTACTTGATGTATTATTATTGGGGAACTTCCTTTACTGTATTGACCCATGTTTAACATAATACGTTTCATTCTATGTGATTTGAGGGGAAAATCCCTTCAGTCAAATTATTGTACCCAATGGGTACAATGTATTATGGATAATAAGTTGAAAGATGTATGAGTTGAAAGATGTATCATTCTATGTGATTTGAGGGGGAAAATCTCTTCAGTCAAGTTATTATACATTAGGGCTTCTAAGACTTTTGGATTTTGGAGATGTTAAAATGTTAATGAAGATTTTAAAATTAATGTTTATAAAACTGACACAGTTAAAGTCTAGTGACCAAGCTGGATATGGTGGCGCATGCCTTTAGATCCCAGCACTTGAGAGGCAGGGATAGCCCTGGTCTAGATAGTTTAGTTATAGGCCAACCAAGGCACACAGTGAAACCCTATCTCAAAAAAATTAAAAAAGAAAAAAATATTATCTGATGACCACATCATATTTCATTCAGCTGCTCACCTGATGAAACACAGCTGTCCCTTACTATACTTCTACAATAATAAACCCTTATTTTTGCAAGCAACTCTTCACAAAAGTTAGCAGGCTACGTACTAGCAATGAGTATCATTTTCTGCCCAATTACTCTGCAAAGGTAATAGATTAATTCAGTCTCTAAAACCAAACCAAACCAAAAAACCCCCAACCAACCAACCAAAAAACCCCTCCTCTATTTTCGCTAATCTTTCAGTTTCTTATTCATTTGTGGTTTTATAGAATGTAGATAAACATTAGTCCTCTTATAAACAATGTTTTTTAATCTTTCAATTCTGCTTATGACATTTTTTTTATCCCACAAAAGTATTTAAGGTTTTACAGAATAAAAGTATTGTTGTTCTTTGTGATTTTTATCTTTTACCTAGGAAAAGCTTCGACCTGAAAGTCATAAGCAGGTTTTCAGTGTTTTCTAACAGGCTTCTAGTAAGCTGATGTTTCACTGACATGGGTTTACTTTCCTCTTTTGATTTGGGAAATGAACGCTGTAGCAACAATTGACTAGCAATGTCCTCTGTGGCCTCAAGATGGCAAATTCACCATGCCAAAACCTCAGGTGTGCCACATGTCATCCAGCGTTCAGAGGGCCGAGACAGGACGTAATCCCAGCGTTCAGAGGGCCGAGACAGGACGTAATCCCAGCGTCCAGAGGGCCGAGACAGGACGTAATCCCAGCGTCCAGAGGGCCGAGACAGGACGTAATCCCAGCGTTCAGAGGGCCGAGACAGGAGAACTGCAAGTTCCACTGGCTACAAGAGACTGTGTCTTAGGTGGTAGTGCATGCCTTTAATGCCAGCACTCAGGAAGCAGGGGCAGGTGGATCTCCCTGGTCTACAAAGTGAGTTTTAGGACAGTCAGGTCTACATAGAGAAACCCTGTCTTGAAAAACAACAAAACTTGTTTGAGACTGTGTCTCGTGAAAGAGAAAACCAAAGATCATCCATGTGCAGAGCTGTTTGGGCCTCATAACCTCGTGACATGGATGGGTTTATCCCTTCACTAAAACCTCATGCTTCCACGCCCCATCTGACTGTACTAGCTGGTAATACAAACATTAAAAACAAAACAAAACAAAATCAAATCTTCTCATCCAGTCAAAGTTAAGTGGAATCACTCAAAACAAATGGAATTTCCATGTACTTTCAGTAAGCCTCACAGTTTTCTCTATACAAGTTGCACCTAGCACAGAAACTAAAATGGTTTCTGTAAACTGATTGTGTGTCCTGAGACCCTGCTCTACATCACTGTCTCTAATGGTATTGACGGCTTAGGCTTTTGTGTAATCACATACAGGAACAATGACAGTTGCTGTTTTTCCAATCCTGTTACTTGCTTACTCTTTTCCTGCTGCTTTTTAATGTCAACATAAGGATGGGCATAAAAATGGTTACAACAACCATTCTCATCTAACTGGTCATTTTAGATTTAGTTCAGTCCTTGATCAGAGCTCCAAATACCCTTGTAATTTCCTAGGTATCAGGAGCAATCAAGATGAGTATGGTGCCTTTTAGGAAAGCTGCAGAGACCACAGTGGGTGTCTGCTGTCCAGAGGAACCAAGCACCCAATTAGAGGACTAGACCTCTGAGGAGAGCAGAGAGACTTGAAATTGACTTAGTCAATATTGGCCAATAATATAATCAACAACAAGGTACATGAGGAATTATCCATAGAACTCCTGAGTGAATCGCTGGGAGTTTTATTGTCTGGAAAGAATGCAGCCACATGCAGACAGATAGCACACTCAGCTCCTCAGGACAGAAGCAGGAGCCAGTACTCAGGACTCCTTGGGGCTCTATATATTTACATTTTTAATAAGCCAGTAATGGGAAATTAACTGTGTTCCTGCTTTCGATGAGCTATTCTTGCAAATTATGGAAAATAAGAAGACACCCTTTGATTTATAGCCAAGTCAGGCAGTAGCTATGTCGACCTAGATACACACAATGTATGAGTGAAGCAGATCCCGTGTATGTATGTGACGGAGTCAATGAGGTCTGTAAGAAACGAATCAAAGTTCAGCTCTACTAAGAAAGCGAACTCACTTATTGTGGAGGGAGAACCTGTCCACCTGGCATCAGAAGTGCTGAGAGTGAAAACTACAAGGAACAGTGCAGCTTTCACTAACTTCAAAAAAGAATGGTACTAGCCAGGCCTGGAGCTTAAGCCTTTAATCCCAGCACTTGGGGAGGCAGAAGCAGGCAGACTGAAGTGTGTGAGTTGGAGGCCAGTTTGTTCCACAAAGCAAGTCCAGGACAGCCAAGGCTACAGAGAGAAAGCTAAGAAAAGAATGTTACTAGGGCAGTGATCCTCACCCTTCCAATGCTGCAACCCGTCAATATAGTTCTTCATGTCGTGGTGACTTCCAACCATCAAATTATTTCATTGCTACTTCATAACATTTTGCTAATGTTTTGAATCATAATGTAAATATCTGATATGCAGATTGTGAGGTATGTAACCCCTGTGAATGGGTCATTCCACCCCCAAAGGAGTCATAACCCAGAGACTGAGAACCTGAGTCCTAGGGTTTCCTAAGTATTCTGATTGCCTGCTTTCTAGATAAATAGCAGTAGAGACAGGAGGATGGATGGGGTTGAGGGCTTCCAGTCTAGAAATACCAAGTATTAGTTCTGGGAAAGACTATGAATCAGAGAACAGGACAGAGTGAGAGAGAACACTAATGCCTTCTGAGCCAGAGGGAAGTGTGCTAGGCTTACTTTCATAATTACTTTGTAAGAATCCCTTGTCATAGCTGGTGTGGTGGAGTACGCCTTTAATACCAGCAGTCGGGAGGCAAAGGCAGGAGTTCAAGGCCAGCCTGGTCTACAAAGTGATTTCCAGACAGCCAGGGCAACACAGAGAAACCCTGTCTCCAGTAAAAAAAAAAAAAATAATAATCCCTTGCCATAAATAAAAACATTACTATAGGGATAAAGTTAAAGGGAATACGCATTTGCCCTTAAAAAAATGTTTCTCAATTTATTTTCTGCTTCCAGAGGGTCACATGTTAAAAACACACATGATCATTATCAGCATGTCAATAAACTAATAACTGTGTACCTGCTACAACAGAACTCTAGAAGGCACACTATTCAAATTGCTTTCTCTGATACTTTTTCCTTTTGTCTACTGTTTTGTATTATTTATTTTTCTGATGATATTTTGATTGTAAAATCAGGTAGAAAGCTTAGTCCAGAATGACCAATTAGAAACTAGATTCTATGCCTCCTTTTCTAAAATTAGCAGTAAGTTCATAACAGACATAGACAAAAACATGCTCACTAATGGCCCTTACAGCTGATTTGGGACACATCATTCTGCTGAGGGTTTAAGCCACTATTGAGATAATCTGCTCTTGCATATTCATTACTCGCATGTCCATGTCAGGCTCTCAAAGATAAAGCACATTTAGTTACTCAAGAGTTTAACATTTGGTAAAGAAAAACACTACTTTTAAAAAGCCTGTAACACATAAGATGTCACATCTCTGTATATGTTCTCCAGGTGTAAGACACACTCATTATTGCTATTTTACCTCCTATAAGCCCACCAAGTAAGATCTTTCCCTCAACTTGGAAGACAAGGGACTTGAGGTCATAGAAAAGAATCCACAATAAATCTAGTACTAGAATCCAGTTTTCTGACTTTAGATCTTTCTTTCCTACAAATAATACTTACAGTCATCCTGAAGAATGGTTTGAAATTTGTAACACAAATTTAAAGAGTAATGATGAAATTTGAAGTACAACAGTCAGACCATAATGGACATTGCATTACCTTCACATGATCTAAGATTACCAGTGGACCATTCACTCCAGAGACAGTCTTGTAGGCTGGAAAGAAAGAGTCTTCTTTAGTAAAACTGCACAAGCTGATGGCAACAACAAGCCCCTCCCCTCCCTCTCCCTGTTAGAGCACAGACACTCAAAAAGCCACACACATTTTCCATGAACTTTAAAGTATGGCTATTCCTGTGTAACTTTTACTCTAAGTAAGCCACTGTCCCTAGGATCCAGGATACAACATAAGACTGATGTTGCTTCCCTTTCCAAGTTCAGATTTTTCAGTTTTCATGTGGGACAGCGAGAATGCCAATGGGAGGGCTGGCAGCGTGCAGAGGCCTCACGGCAGCATCCCGGCTGAGGAGGCGGCACTTAGGTAAACAGGAGGAAAAGGAAGCTTCAACAACTTTAAAGAGTAGTGACAAAACTCACAAAAGAAATCTGAGAGAAATGTGGCTTGAAGGTAAAGCCATTATGAAATAGATTGTGAATAATACAGGCTATGTGGAAACACTGTGAAAGAGGTCCCACTCTGCAGCCCAGGCTGGTCTTGAACTCGCAGCGCCAATCCTGCCTCAGGTTCTCAAGTGCTGGAGATTGCAGACATGAGTGACCAACCAGCCAAGAAACATTCTTCAATTTTTTTCTTTTAATATTCATTTTTATTTTATGTGTATGGATGTTTTGCCTGTATGTACGTCTGTGCACCACGTATGTGCAGTGCCCAAGAAGGCCAGAACAGTGCTGGACCTCCTGGAACTGAAGTTAAGGTCAGCGAGAGCTGCCATGTGGTGCTGGGCATCTTCCGCAAGAGCAGCCAGTGCTCGCAACCCCTGAGCCATCTCTCCAGCCCAACAAAAATATTTTTAAAAACAAAACAAAACTGCTGGGTGTGGAGGCACACACCTGTAATCTCAGCACTCAGGGAGGCAGAGGCAGGTGGACCACTGTGAGTACGAGGCCAGCCGGGTCTACAAAGGCCAGGACAGCCAAGGCTACACAGACAAACCCTATCTTGGAAAACAAAACAACAACAACAACAAACCAACAAAACAAAACAAAACAAAACATAGACAGACATGCAAGTAGGGTGGGAGGGAGACAGAGAGATTGCTGAGATGGCTCAGAGCGAAGGCCCATGCCACCTGACTGACAATCTGAGTTCAATCTGTAGGACTCACATGGTAGAGAGAGAAAATAGAGCCCCCAAAGTTGTCCTCTGACTTCCATACACACGCCTACACACTTACAAGCATATACACACTCAACAAATAAATGAATATACAAATTTAAACATATATAAAACTAAAAACATTTAAAAGTCAGCAGGCACAGTCACCCCTGCCTACAAACCAGGAAAGAAGGCTGCCAGCCTTATCTCAAAAAGAAACAAAAGAGTTAAATATTACTACCAGGTTAAGGAGATTCATGTTATTCATTGCAGAGTGTACCTAGAAGAAATCTAGTCTACTTCCCCATTCTAGGATTATAATAAATGCTTATTTATATTTTCCTTATGCATCCATGTAAGGCTGTCTAAATTTTATGTTTCCATGGGCTTGAAGGTACCTGATAAAGCAGACTGGTTCTGCTGGAACTGGAGTTCGAGGTGCTGGTGAAGTGCTGGGAATGGAACCCAAGTCCTCTGCAAGAGCAGTAAGCGCTCATCACCTCTGAGCTGTATCTACAACTACTCACTCATTTTACAAAGGAGTTACCCTTCCTTGCTGGCAAGGTTCATGATAATTAAACACAAAACACTTAGGAAACAGCAACTTTAGCAGACAAATTCAAAATTTACTATAATTCAAAATCAGAACAGCTAAAAAAACATATTTCTTAAGAAATTTCACCATAATGACTAAAATAATTTATGCAAAATCATTAACTGATCAGGAATGTTTCTCTTGTCTAATCTGAGGTCTTCTAATCAACTTGGACAAAGATTCCTGGAATGAACCATCTTCCAAAGAATGAAGAAATCATTTACTAGCCAGTGTATCCACTTAAGGGGCTTCCAATCCCTTTTGCCCAAGGCCAGGAAGCAAGTCTTGGTACAGACTCTTCATACAGAACAGACAAACCTCATTCCATACCGGGACACGCAAACACAGACAGCAAAGATTTGCTGTGAATGTGTCAGAATTGTCATGGTCTCAATAGAGGCTCCTATATGGAGAATGTCCTTTAATACCTTAAATAAGGGTGTTAAGATCTGCTGCTTTTTGGGCCAATTTTAGGAAAGCACTGTCACAGCTTTAAGATAATCTAATACTGTTTTTAAAAACATGTAATTCCATCCTTTTAAGAATCTCTTCCTTGTTTTTATTTTAAAAACTCCAAATACTATTTCTCAAAGACTTTTTAGAACTGCTGTATGGAAACAGAACGTGAGCTTCATTACTTCTTGAAACCAACTTTTAAAAAAATATAGAAACCCAGACTTTTCCAATACTTTCCCTAAGCTTTAAGGCAAAGGGAGTGGGGGATCACTTGGGCTGATAAGAAATTCTTCATTAAAATGCCTCTAATTCTTAAAATTCTCTACTTTAAAGAGATAACACTTTCTTTGAATTTCTAGTGCTGACAACTATGTCTCAGAGTCTCATGGTTAAAATTCAAACTCATTACACACTACACAGTTTTGCCAGTCACAAGCAAAACCCATGACCAAGAAAAAAGCAGCATTAGTCACGGCTTTTCGTGGAAACAGCAGAGTTGCCATCCACTAACTAAATAAAGACAAGGCTTAGAGTCCCTGAGTTCAATCTCAAGGACAGTAAACAGGTAAAAAAATTAAATTCTAAAAAGAATTCTAAATTTGCAACAATGAATATGTAGCCTTTGGAAAGCCAATTAAGCAAGCACTATGAATTTACTATGAACAGCAACAGTGCCATTATTCCTGGTTTTAGAAGAGAAAAATAATTTCCAGACAGCCCATGCACCTGCACCTGAAGCCTGTCTCCAGCCACCTGAGCCATATCCTAGGACTGAACTAGCAATGTGTTTGCAAGCTTTTGTCCAGCAGCACCCTCTGCATGTTCACAGTGTGGTGGGCCAGGCAGTTTTCCTGCTGTCTACATCTGCCACTGCTGCAGGGCTACCTTTTCCAGCACTTACAGCTGCTACAACAGTGGCCCTAAACTCAGTGAGAGTGGCTACTGGGCTACTCAATCCATTGCAGTGTCTGGTAAGTCAAGCAGACACAAGCTCTGCAAGCCAAGAATGAAATATCTGACACTGAAGGTGCAGTTTTCCCTCACTGGCAGTCTGAAGAGCACAGAAGACCTAGTATGGTCCAGGGGAGAGACACTCATCAGTTTAACTGAAAAAGACTTAGAAGGACTGAGCCGACGGACCTCATAACCTGAACTAAGTGAAAAAGCTACCAAACCGATTTGGAGAGCGAGACACATTTTTACTGAGCATTTTCAGATTATCTGATCTTCTCCTTACAAAATACTGTAAGTTAAGCAAGGCGGGTATAATCTTACTGTTTACTTTCAGATGCCCTGAGAGCCTTTGGGGTCTAGGTTACTAAAAGTTTTGTGCTGCTTTCCTTTAATGATGGAATTTCTACTCTATGGTCCTGAAACACTTTGAACTGGTATAACTTAGACCTGTATATGTCACTATAACTTAAAATATGGAGATCACACAGTTCCTGGCATTTGTACTAAAAACTGATGCAAAAAAACATTTTACGTAATAAGGTCAGCCCTTTCCATGCCAGCGAAAATATTCAAAAAGAAAACTGAGCAGGAAAAACATCAAGTACCATCTTTTATCCTCAAAACTATCCATCCAGTCTTCCTCACGATAACTGCTAAGTAGTTGGAAACAAATACTAGATCAGAGTACAGCATTCAAGAACATCACACAGCAAAGCCACTGACAAACTATTCTCCATATGGCAACAGCAGACACATGCTTACACTACACAAAACATTTATGAAGTAGCATTTAGAAATCATGATTTATTGGGAAGCTAAAGCAGGACAGTTACTATATGGCATAAAAAGTTTGTCTTGCCAGGGATACAGGGTAAGAAGAACCAGCTGGGATGGCTGTGAATGACTTAAAATCCAGTACTTGGGAGGCAGAGGTAAGCAGGTATTTTTGAGTTCAAGGCCAACATGGTCTACATAGTGAGTTCCAGGACAGCCAGGACTACATAACACAAAGCAAAACAACACACACCAAACAATTTGCTCAACACCCAACCAATAAAAAATAAAACCCTATGAACTACAAAGATTTTAGAGAGAGCCAGCTCTCAGGAGGCAGAGGAAGGTGGACCTCGAGAGCAGCATGGAGTTTCAGGACAGCCAAGGCTACACAGAGGAACCCTGTCTCAAAAAAAAAAAAAAAAAAACAAACCCAAGGATTTTAAAGAGCACATCTCTGTCAGATGATTGGCTCTTCCTCCTACAGGGAAAGAGATGGTTCAACACTAACACTCTTAAGGATTGTGACATACTTAAAGTAAAAACCATTGCACAATAAGCCCTAGCTCATTAGGCACAACCTTAAGAGCAAAACAAAAGCTGTTCCTTTTATTGTGCAAGAGCAGAGAACTAACCTGAGCAATGAACACCTGAAAGAGAAGTTCTAGAAAGCAAGCAGAGTTCCTTCCTTTCATTTCTTGCTCGGTTTTGTGATGTAAGAAACTTAATGATTCAAGAAAAGTGGAAATATTTTGCTCTAATAGCTCTGTGGATACTGTTGATCTTTCTTAAGGTTTAAGGGAAGGGCAAAGTTTTCTTACCTTGTGACATCAGAAAGTCAAACGATGTGTTCAAGATTAGTTATTAATTCCAAGCCTGAATATTTTACTTTGTTTCTTTTTAACAGCCCTACAAACCTGAAGTTGTTTAAAAACAGGACCTAATTTTCACAGGGCAACTGCCAATATTATTCCATTCCTTCATTCAAAGAGTGTGTATCAACTAACTATAATTACTTATCATTTTAGATAGTATTATCAAACCTTAATAATAAAAATTGAGATGTTAATATTTACCTTGAAGTATTTAAAATTGACTAAAATAAAAATGTGGCAAAAAATAGTAAAAGATAATATTTAAATGCAGTTAGTTGTTCACTTAAGTACAGTATTCCAACTCCCCAAAGCCCCATCCACATGGAAAATCTACCCTCTGAACTACTAGGACAAGTTGCACGGCAGGTTACAGACTTTGCAGGGCTCTTCCTAAGTCAGGCACTGTGAGCTCAGGGATTTACAGAGGGCAAGAGAAGCATGTGCAGCCACAGTGTGTTCAGCAGAACTTTCCTGTGGACAAACTCTTCAGCCACTTGCCTAGCACATGTGGATGGTGGGGAAACACTACTCACATCCCTGAAGGGCTTACCACTTTAACCATGGAGTATCCTATACTCTATGAATTGACACTGAATGATTTATTGTAACCTTTTAACATTTTTTTTCCCTAGAAGCCACACCAGTGTCTATGTGTTCTGCCTAAAGCAAAGCATACATACTAAATGCAATTTATGAGAATCTGTACTTCTCAGGTATCAATCTGTCAGTTTTCTCAACGTTTCCTTCTGCTCACATGGGCCCCAAACAGGCATTTTCTATTTCTAACAATTATTCTTAAAAAAAAAAAAAAAAAGGCCTAAAAGGCATTTAGCAATCTACTCTCCAATGTGTTTTCTTCCTTCCCCACACTGCAGTGTTATCACATGACCCATGGACAGCTCCGGACAGGATTAGTCAGGCTGGAGGGCACCTAGCTAAAACCCTCTTCTGAAATTTGTTTCTAACCAATGAGCTACCCACAGAGACAGACTGGCAATTAACCAGTGCAAATGCAAGCTTATTACCTGAAAAACAACACACTCCCTCTCTTTCTTTTTTTAAAGTCTCTTTCCAAAGCTCTCTCCCTGGTTACAAGGGATCTGTGAAGGTTTAATGCTATGCAACCGAAATCTTCAATCAACAACAGCCATTTCTTTAGGAATGACTGACTTGTCTACCTAACCCGGCTTATTGAGGTCTTTTATAATCACTACTCTTAAGCCAATGCACATACTACTAGATACGGGGAAAAGCTTCTTAGCTTTGCAAAGCAACTTTCCACTCAACTGAGTTTGGTTAGCTATTCAGTTAACGAAGAAACGACAGAAAACCAAGCAAGGATTAAGAAACCTCGAGTTTTGGTTCCTCCTTTGCCAATAATTACATGTCTGAAGCCTGGCGTGGCCTCTCCTTTCGAGAACCTCAGGCGTCTCGCTTGTAAAATGAGAGAGTGGGACTACACGACCAGGGTACTTTTCAGCTCTAAGGTTCTCCGGTATCTAAGCGTCCTGTGAAGCGGTCCCTACAGAAAAAGCCACACCGAGCTCTCGTCGCGGGCCTGCCCACGTCAGCGATGACACTTCATCTTCTGCTCTGTCCACCTGCCCAGAGGTCCTCGGCGCAGAGGGGACGGGAGTGGGCGTTCCCTACCGGGAGACATTTAAATGAGGCCAGGAGCAGAAGGTCCGAGTGACAAGAGGTGGCCCTCGGAGACAGACGAGTGCCCGGGAACGCACGGGGAGGGTGGGGCAATGTCATGAGCCCACTCAGCCCACGGCTCCAGTCGGCGCTCTCGCCCGCGGCCCTCCTAAGTCACGGAAACGCTCACGCAAAGCTGGAAAGGTGCTTGGTGGGGGGACACGAATCCCATTCCCTCCCTGCTGGCTGAACAGGTGAGCACAAGCCGAGGCGGACGCGCTCACTTTCCCGTACTCACTGAGACGAGGCTGGGAGAGGTAGTTCCGGCTCACGGCCAGCGCCTGCTCGCGAGCTCCGGCCATCGGCCCACCGCTGGGCACGGGCAGCTCGGGCGCGGCACCGTTCACGATTCCCCGCATCGCTCGCAACGCCATCTTGTCTCCTCCGTCCCGACTGGCCCCGCAGCAGCGCGGCGCAGGCGCAGATATAGCAGGAGAGGCCCGTGCGGCCGGCTCCGCCCATGCGCGCTGCGAAGCTGCGGCAGAGGCCCCGCCCAGTCGGCGGCGCCCCGCCCCCAGACTCGTGACTGGAGCTCTGCGGGGGCGGCGCAGGGTGCGCGCGCGCGCGTGCTAGCGGGCGATAGGGAGCTGACCAGAGTGCTGCGAGCGCGGACTCGGGACCGGGACCGGGAAAAGAGAAGCCTTTGGGGCTAGAAAAGAAAGATGGACCCAAGAGAGAGAGAGAGAGAGAGAACCCACAAGAAAAAAAAAAGATTCATGGGAAAGCAGGGAAAGAGGAGGCAGGAAGTCATGCATAAGAAGATGCATACAACTAATGTCCATTGTCAAACTGTGAAAACCACCTTGAAAAGCAGAGGATAGAAAACCTATCCCCATGATTGCTACCATGGAGAGCTTTGTGCCATAATTTATTTCCGTTTATCTACCCAGTTCATCCTCTCGTGGATCTATTCAACAGACATGGCTTGCATTTTGCGTCGAAGACCACCTTATGAAGACTTTAAAAAAATCAGTTAAGGGGTGGAACGCACATAGTTTGTTTTCTGTTACTGTGATAAAATTAGCTAGTTCTTAGCCCGGTGTGCTGTCTCATGCTTTTAATCCCAACACTAAAACAGAGGAAGGAAGGTCTCTTTGAGTTCCAGGGCAGCCAGGGCTACATAGTGAGACTATGTTTCGAAATAAAGAAATCAACAAACAGAAAAACCAGCTGGCTGTGGGAAAGGAATAACCCAGTTGACTGTTCGTAATTCTGCTTCCTTTGTTAGAACAGAAGAGGAAGCCAGGAACTTTGCTGTGATAGGTAGGGCAAGACAATGAAAAATTGCTTTGTTTGGGTAACTGTTAGTTCTCCATAAATTGTTGATAAATACACAAGAAGGCATCTAGACCGGCCTGAGGTAAGATTTGTAACTTATCAATTGAGGAATGAGGAGATAAAAGAATGGAAGCTGAGAATCTGTGTAGAGTAGGGAGATGCTGAATGAATATTTAGGGGATTGGACACTCATGTTCTAAAAGCTAAAAGAAGGGGAAATTTTAGCAACATTAAGACTGTTGCCAGACACATAAAAGAAAGCTAGTAACAGGAGGACAGCAGAGTCCAATTCCCATGGCCATTAGAAGACCGCTATGAATGACACACATAACGGTACACACCAGTAACCCCAGCACTTGGGAGGTAGAGGCAGGAGAATCAGCAGTTTAAGCTCATTCTTGGCTTTTCAAGTACGTGGGAGTTTGAGAAGTCTTGCACTAAATGAGATCTTGTCTCAAACAGCTGTAAAGAGGCACTTGATCATGAAATGAATCTCTCTGTCTCGGTTTTAACGTGGAAGAGGGGGTTGAGAGCTGAACCATGAGAGCTATACCATGGTGGTGTATGGGTTAGTCATCCCAATTCTGAAAGTCCAAACTCTGAAATGCTAGACAAATCCGAAAACTTTGAGGGCCAACATGATGCCACAGGTAGAAAATTCCATAGCATGGAATTTTGCCTCATTCATAAAATTACTATACTGTTATAAAATTCTCTTTGGGCTATATATGAGAGGTATGTATGGAATGTAAATTAATTTTATCTCTAGACTTAGAGCCTATACATATTATATAAATGCAAATATTCCAAAATAAAAAAAAGAAATTTAGAGATTTAAAGCGCTCCCGGTCCCAAGCATTTTAGCTAAGACTCGGACAACTGGTGTTACAAATGAAGTAAATGCTCCTTTGGGTGCACCTCATTTCCATATGTAATGATCCTTCTTTAATCTTTCTCTGTGAAGTAGAGAATGCGAACAGTAAGTTCTATATATTTCTTTTAAACTTTCTATTATTTGAGAATCTCATGCATGTGTATATTTTGATCAAATTTACACCCCCAATTCTCTCTCTTCCAGTTCCTACTGTGTCTCCTGCCATTCTACCCCTCCCAAGCTCATGTGTTTGATTGTTTAAGTCTACCGAGTCAACTTTGTGCTGCCGGTATGTGCCTGGGTGCAGGACATCTACATGGGTGGTCTCTCAAGGACCATATCTCTGAACAGAACTGAGTCTCCCCGTCTCTCCCCTCAGGGGAGGGTAGGTCATCAGGAGCTGACCCTCCATCTGTGCTGGGATTTTAGCTACCTGAGCTTATGTAGGCTTTATGCATGCAGCTCTATATATTTCTTAGCTGAGATTACTCATGTACTTTTATTGATTGATAAACCTTTACACATTAATTACTATGTGTTAGACCAGTGGTTCTCAACCTTCCTAATCCTGAGACCTCATGTGGTGACCCCCAAACATAAAATTATTTCACTGCTTCTTCATCCTGCAGTTTTACTACTGTTATAAATAGTAAAGAAAAATATCTGATATGCAGATATCTGGTATCATGACCCACAGGTTGAGAACTGCTGTGTTAGATTCTTCTTAAAGAGCTGAACGATGGCTCGCTCTAACCAATACATATTAAACAGCAGTTTTCTTGTGTCTTTTACCTGAAGCATCTAAGGAGCTAATTTGCAGCCAGTACTTAATACATAGCCATCAGATGAATGAAACGAGGCACATCTTTGTTCTTCTACACGGAACGTTTTTAAGGCACCTTCCTTTACTTCGAAGGACTGCAAGAGTAGCTGGCCTGGCCATAGAAAAGGTGGTAAGAGCATGACACTTGGAGTCATCAAGCCTGGTTTCAATGTTGACTGTCTCTTTAAATACACAATGTGACCTTGGGATAACCCTCAGTTCCTTCTGTCTCTCACCTGCCATGTGTGAGCAGGGAATATTTTATGTTATATGTATCTTTTAAGAACTTACTTAGATCTTTTGAGACAATTTCTTGTAGACCCAGCTGACTTCAACCTCGCTGTGGCGCTATGTAGGGAGCCTGGCCTTGAACTCTTCATCTTCTGGTCTCCATGTCCCAAAGCAGGTATTATGAGCATTGTCCTGTAGGCCTGGTTTTCTTAAGGGCTTAAAATTAGGCGTAGAGCACTCAGCAACTCTGGAAAGAATGTGAAATTGTATTCTATTACAAATATTTATTGAGGAAAAAATAAGGAAGGAAAGGCAAGAAGATCTCATGCCACTGACTTAATTTTTCCCATATAATGTGAATCTTTATTTGCTGGAAAATACTACTCACATGTAAAATAATGAGTTTCCTTATGTGGCTAGCCTTTTTGTAGAACTAGTTTATAATTGTTAGATTTTAGAATGGAGCGATACTAGATGTTTTTCCTCAATTTACAGGTGATAAAACAGAAGTTTGGGGAAGTAAGGTGATTTACTGCAAGTTGAGCTTCTTAGACTGTATGCTTTTGACTCCATAAATTCACGAATTTCTTGCCTGTCTGTTCTGTATAAATCTATAGAATAAATCTAGGTTCAGATCAAATTATCAGTGGGGAATTTTGGAAGATTAAATTACTTCTAAGATGAGTAGGTGCTTCTGATCTGAAGCGCAACTACAGACCTCAGGCTCTCACCTAGAATCTGCTAAAAGCCCTTTCTGTGATATCAAAGATGAACCAGGGATATACTCATCTTACAGCCCTGGGATTTTCCAGGCAAAGCTCCAGGGACATATGTTCATCTCTGCCTTTCTGTCATGGTCATGCCCTGCACTGTCCTTAAGTTTGAATCTCAGAGCCATGAAGGTTCTTATTCTTTATAATACATTCAGAGGCCCCAAAGCACCCAATTGATGCCTTGTTCAAGCAAGTGCCTAACTGGTAATGAACTCAACATAGTTTGGTCATTGGAGAAACTCCAGAGAACTGAAAGATACATTCTTGCTCTGAGCCATGAATGCATTGCACCAAGCTAGATGGAACAGGCCAGATTCAGTGGTAGATCCCTTGTGTTAGCAGGTAGAAGACCCTAGATTTTATCCTGAGCACAGAGAAACACAAAATAAACAAACAAAAAAGAATTTGGAGAAGATGTAAATGGGAAGAATAGTGCTGGGTGTTTTGCATTAACTCTTGAGAGCAATCTGTAAATTCTTGTGGCGAGCAAGAAGTAACAGTTCTAAAGTGATAAGGGTAGATGATGCACTTCAAGGGGAAATTAACTTAGGCAACTTAGTGTTTGGAAATTCTCCCCCACAAACAGAGGGGCTCTGCAGAGCAGAATCCATGTCCTTATGTTTTTCTGATAACTAAGGTCTCGAGACATAGTCCTGTATGCCTATTATGTCCAGGTGCTGTGAGAGAACTCAGCAGAGAAGACATTCAGACACAGGTTCAAGCCAATAGAAAAGCTTGATTATGTCTCAGGTGCTGTGAGGGAGCTCAACAGAGAAGACCATTTAGACACAGGTTCAAGCCAATAGAAAAGCTTGATTAGGTCTCAGGTGCTGTGAGGGAGCTCAACAGAGAAGACCATTTAGACACAGGTTTCAAGCCAATAGAAAAGCTTCATTAGCCCACCATCTACTGCACTGGGTGCTCAGGATCCAAGTGCTGTCAAGACCCAAGTGTTGGGTACAACAAAACAAACAAACACACACATGCTGGGATGACACACCTCAGTTAGCAAGAGCAGTCAGCCAGAAGCAGAACTGCAGAAGCCTAAAAGCAAGGTTAGTGCATTTAGGGACTTTCCCAGAACTAAAGACTTCGGCGGTCTTTTGTTTTGGCGGGTGGTGTTGTCCGCATGCTGGGTTCCAAGGCCTGAATAGTACTTCCATCATGCCACCAGTTGTGCTAAGGTCTGGGGGCTGTAACACAGATACTATTCTAAATGGTTGTTGCTTTTAGAGACAGGGTCTCACTATGTAGCTATAGCTCACCTAGATCACATTATGTAGATCAGGTTGCCCTGAAAATCAGAGATCCTCTGCCCCAAAATCCTGCCTCTGCCCACCCCCCAAAAAGGCATGATTCACCATGGCCTGCTAAATGCTTGCTGTTTATTTAGTTCATTGTCCTTCCACAAAGACTCTACAAGTTAGCAGTTAGTGGCACAGAGAATCAAGTCGTTGTCCACAGTCCCACAGCTGCTCGATGAATAATAAGGACCCAAGCTGATGATTAAAGAGATTCTCACCCTTATTTACTATTAAGGATTGAAAGGTGTACTTGCCAGGAATGAGTCTGATGAGAACTGAGTTTAGACAAGACATGTCCATTGACCGTAATCCTTTCCTGCTCACAATTATTTCCACCAGTTCTCTTATCCACTGGCTTGAGGGTGGTCAATTTCCCTGAGTTACAGTATGACTAAACTTTTTAAGGAGCCATTGCTGAGGCTGAGAGTCCAACAGTTAGAGGTAGAATTCTGCCTACACTGCCCAGGATATGTGGGTTTCAGAACAGAAGTCCACATGGAAGGTGGTATTTCTTAACTCTCATTCTTAAGCAAAGAGGCTTTAGGAATGTGTGAATATCTTTCAGGGCCTTTGATATCTCAGCCCAGCTTCTGTGAACCCCAGAGAGTCAAGAATGGTTAAAAATAATAGAAATGATAACGTACAGTTATTGCTATGCAAATGTTCCTCAAAAGCCTCTGTGACAAAAACTTGGGGGCCAGGAGTGACAGCAGTGGGAGGAGAGGGAACTTTCAGAGGTGGACTCTAGTAGGAGGAAGTTAGGCCCTTGAGGTAGTGCCCTCAGAGAGCATACGGGATCCTAGCTTTCTCGGCTGCCACAAATCTCTACTGTCATTTCCCATGCTCCGACAATAGGAAGAATTGGAGGCTTTGGGAATTCTAAGGCTTGGGACTTAGATGTCTCAGTGGTTAGGTCATTTTGCAACCATGAGCACCAGAATTCAGATGCTACTGCTCATGTAACAATGCAGGCATCGTCTGCATACTTCTAACCCCAGTGTTTTAGATAGTTTTATGTCATCTCGAAAAAAGTGAAAGTCATCTGAGAGGAGGGGCCCTCAATTAAGAAAATGCCTCCATAAGATCTGGCAAGCCTGTAGAGCATTTTCACTGTCACTGATTGATGTGGGGAGGGCACAGCTGGTTGTGGGTGGCGTCATCCCTGGGCTGGTGGTTCTATAAGAAAGCAGGCTAAGTGATCCACAGAGTACAAGCCAGCCCTCCATGGCCTCTGCATCAGCTCCTGCCTTCAGGTTCCTGCCCACTTTAAGTTCTTGTACTAACTTCCTTGGATGATAAAGAGCGGTATAGAAATGTAAGCTAAATGAACCCTTTCCTCCCCAATTTGCTTTTGGTCAGAGCATTTCATCACAGCAGTAAAAACTCCAACTAAGAGACCCATCTTGGAGGAGACCAGAGACTAGAGCCTGTCTGAGAAAAGAGGAGTTCAGGGAGAGGCTCTGCCTCAGAAAAAAAAAAAAGTTACTTTGTAATTGCCTGTAGCTCCAGTTCAGGAGATTCAATGCCCTTTTCTGGCCTCCATCCTCGGGTCCAGTACATGTATCCTATTTCCATGTGTACAAATACTCACAAGTGCACACACAAATGAATACAAAATTTAATCTGGTGCTCAAGTAAAAGAGGGACTTTCAAAAGCATGCTGAGACGCAGGGAGTCCAAAGGCAGGAGGGAAGGTCCTCCCTCACCATGCAAAGCAGATAAAGGGTAGTTGACAACAAGGGGAAAGCCGAAGGTGAGGAGTGTGTGCATGAAGCTTAGGTCTCTAACAGAGAAGTAAAGGCCATGGTTGAGGTTGCAGGTGAGAGACAACAGCCAGAAAAATCCTCATATTCAAATCCTAGCAGAGTAGGCTGCTTTTGGGTTCTACACTGTTGGCACCTGCGCACTTCTGTCACAGTGGAAGGACATCCAGACTGAGGTTGAAGGGACTTGGCACAGGTGAAGAAACTTTCTTTCACTGGCATGGTGGGTGTATTTTCTTTAGCTTTAAACTTTGCTGCCTCTTCAAGAGCACTGTGAAGCTACTTATGTACTACTGAATTTGCTACTGGTGTCTCAAAATGGAAAGATTATGTGAAGTCCCAGTTTATGTTAATTCGATGTGTGTGTGTGTGTGTGTGTACATTGAAGCTGAGGCTTCTTTGCACATGTTGGCTAGTAACTCTATGACAGAGCTATATTCCTGGACTTTGGTTATGTTTTATTTGTATTAATTTGTGTGTATGAGGTTTTATTTTATTTTATTTATGAGTGCTTTGCCTGTATTGATGTACGCATGGCATGTGTGTGCCTGGTGCCCTCAGAATCCAGAACAGACTTTGGATCCCCTGGGACAGCCTTATCTCCCCAAGCGCTGAGATGATGGATGCATGCTACCATGCCTGGCTTTGATTTTTTGCATTTTGAAGTGCCTTGTTCCCCTGGATCTGAATCTAGCACTTATTTTCTCTCACATGTAATGGTTCCTTTTCCTTTTGACACATCTCTGTTCCATAGGTTCTTCAATGTCATGAAGATCATGGCCATACAATGTTACTGTCCCCCCCCCCCCCCGCCATACACCTGTTTTTGTTTTTGTGTTTTTGGAATCCTGCACATAACTTCTGAACTAAAGTCATATCTTTGGAACCAAGCCTCTGCAGTCTGGGCCAGCAACCCTGATACCTGCCAAACACGAGGAATCATGAAGTGGTTGTTAAATATTAAGCAGCTAAGGGAAACAGGAAGTGATGGGAAGCAAAAACACCCTCCTGCTGTGAGTCACAGGATACCCCTTGTGGCAGGCCATGTCAACTTCCCCTGCAGTCATTATTTTATGTGTATGTAAGCCTAGAGAAAAAGCAGTCTATCGGAAGGTCCTAGTTGCCAGCCATTTACACTGGAAAGACCAGAACCACAGTTGGAGCACCTTACACTTCCACTTTACTCTGATCAGAAGTTGTTCTTTGCAAGGACTTAAAGGTCACTGGCTTATCTGTATCTAGACTGAACTATTGCTTTTTACTGGTTGCGCTTTAGTTTTTAACTTTCCATCATTATGTGGAAGATATGTAAAGTTAAGATGTATAAATGTGTTCTTGGGAAGAGGAGGCAGAAGGATTGTGATGCTAGACAGGCTGTAACGCGTAGCTTCCACCTTGTTTGTTGAGGCATGGGCTCACTCTAGCCTAGGTTTCCTTAGACCTGACTGTGTAGTCCAGGCTGCTTGGAATTTATAGACATTGTCTTGCAGTAGCTTCCAGAGTGCTGAGATTATAGATGCCAGCCATATGCTCTATTGAGAAATATGGATAAATATACATTCATACACTCAATATGTAGTACATAATCATGATGTGCATAAATGTTAAAAAAATTTTAGTTATATCAAAAGAGACATAAGACCTATTTAAATGTTAACAATTTTAAAATATACAGTTCCGTATTTAAGTGTATTGACATTGGTTCAATCAACCAATTTCTAGAAGCTTTTCATCTTGTGATACTGAAACTGTGTTCCCATTGAAGAACCACTTCCCATTTCCCATCTCCTAGACCCTAAAAAAGATGTAGTTTTTGTTTCTGTGTATTCTGCTATTCTAGGAACCTCGTATAGATGAAATCATAGAGAGCTTTTCCTGTGGTGAATGACATACTTTTAGCTTAATAATTAACCCATGCTAGATAAGGTCTCATTGTGAGTATTTATTACATTTGCTTATTTATTTGTCCTTTGTAAGGAAGGTTTGCTTTCAGCTTTTGAAAAGTGTGTGCATGCCTAAAAACACTCACCCAAATTTATACTTTAGAGAACACGACATGGCTCAGTGGTTCCATGGAACCTTAACTGCACTTAGTGGGGAATGTGGTGGCGGAAGTACCAACTGGATCCCAGAAGGCCTTTTGCCCAGAGTAGGAGATATGTTTACTGAGACATCTTCCTCTAACTTTTGGCCATAACCCTTTTTTCTTACAGACACAGGCACAGGGGAATGTTGGGGGGCCCATGTGCTCCCTTTCATGGTGAAAGCGGGGCAATGGTGCCCACAGATGCTGAAATCCTAGTCATGAACCTGTGACTGTTTCTCTGTGTGCTGAAAGGCGTTTCAGTTGTGGTCATTTTAAGGTCTGGGGCAGGAAGACAATAGTGAAATATTTGGGTGTACCCAGTATAGCCACTTGTAAGTGCTCATAAGAGAAGGAGGGGACATTTAGACGTGTGCTGCTGGCTTTGAAGGGGAAAGCTAGGAGCCAAAATCTGTCGGCGGTCTCTTGGAGCTGGAAGAATTGGGTGGTCCCCAGAGCGCCAGAAGAACAAAGCCCTGCTGATGCCTTCATTTGAACCCAGGCACAGTTGCGTGGACTTCTGACCTCCAGAAGTACCACAGCAAATGTGTGCTGTTTGGTGCTATTAAATTCACGGCATGCACAGGAACGACACATTTCCTTAATGATCTTGTCCTCTCTCTCCAGGTTGACATTTTAAAGCTCTTTCCTTCTTCCTTTTTTAGCTAACCAAGCCTCTAAGTTATTCCTTTAATTAGGATGGCTCACAGTAGGATTAGGATTCATTTAACTAGGACGCCTCTGTTGCTCTTGTTCATCTGTTGTATTTTTTTTCTTGTAAACTTTACATTCAAGACCCCACTGAAGATGCCTCATGTTAGAATATTGCAGAGCCACGGTGCCTTTGAATACCTCTCAGTGAGTTGCTATCTGTCCTGTAGCCATCTGTCCAGCCACCTGTAATAGAGATTTACCAGTGGATACCATGTACTCAGCGCTGAGGTAGGATTGGGATGAAAAATCTGTGTCTGTACATAGACCAGAGATGTTTGATTTGTGTATGTTTATGTGTGTTTGTAGATGTTCATGTGCATATGCAAATGTGGGTACAAATGCAAACGCATGCGAGAGCACATACATGTAGAGGCCAGAAGTGAATGCTAGGTGTCTTCCTCAATTTGTCTTCATATTGTTTTAGACAGTCTCTTGCTGCTTCAGCTATACTGGCCAGAAAGCCCCAGAGGAATCAAATTCAGGTCTTTATGTGTGTCTCATAAACATTTGTTAATTGAATCATCTTCTCAGCCCCATATATTAGATTTTATGGCTAGAGAACAGTAAGCATTATTTCTTTTCTTCACATAAATGTTTCAAGATTTATTACTTTCAAGGAAAGAATGCACAAGAGGCATCTTTAAGTACTAAAGGACAGGCGATGCACCCTGGTTCCACCTTGCATTCTAGTTTGCATCCAGATCCAGCAAGAGTTAAAAGAGTAATATGACAGATAAACATAGATGAAAACCAGCACAGCCCAGAGCCTCTTTGCTTAGGAAAAATCCACTTCCTCTGTGCTCTCCAGCCCTGACCCTGTCTGCCTTTGACGCAGAGAACTAAGAGTCTAAATGAAACCTGTTGGAGGTTCCAATTAAGTCTCTGTGGACAAAGTGCGCTTGCAGGCACACACACACACACAGTATCCTCAGATAGCAGGCAGCAATAAATCCATCAGCACATGCTCTTTCAGAGAGCAGAGTCTCTGCTGTCTTGCCAACAGCTGCCAGTTCCTCTTTGAGTGCCTCACGTTAAGATGAGCTGTAAGGTAAGATTCTCTTTTTCTTTCTGGACAAGTTCAATTCTTCCTTAAAATTTATGTTTCTTGTTAGAAGGTTTTGACTGGTAAGTTTGCTATTGATGGGTAACAGATTTTTTTGTTTTGTTTTTGTTGTTTTATTGTATTGTTAATCTCTCCTTACTTAATTCACTCTATTTAACAACTTTTCATTTTTGTTGCTTTCTTTTCTCTTTTCATTCTTATATGTCTTAAGTAAGTTTGTAGTTGAAATTTCATTCAAAGAAATGAAGGGTTTCAGGTCACTGTATGTGGTTCCTGGTTTGGAGTTATCTGGAAATTTGTTTCACTTGGGAGCTTGTTCCTTGAACTGCCAAGTGGAGGATATTTTTCTAGCCCTGGCCTTAGAAGATGCTAGCTAAGTGCCTGGTGTACTTCTACCATTTGAGGCTGATGTTTAATCCTAGATATAAGCACCCAAAATTATTTATTGCTTGTATTATGAAACTGGTTCATTATAGAATTATTTTTAAATGATAAGCAAGGAAAAGAGTAAGCCACTGATTATAAATAACTAGCACTTGAATGTGCATCTTTCTAATCTTAAAAATAAGCACATCTTTTTGTACGTTCACATGCTAAGCATGAATACAATGTCATACATTTTATGATAGCCATCCATTTTAAAGTGTTAAATGGTTGGTATTGTTGGCACTGTAACAGAAGCATCATAGAAAGCAAATGATATGCTCTCAGAAAGTGTGGTTTCCTGAGGTTGAATATGTGAGTGTGACATGAAGGTAACCTGTACGAGATATACAGGTTCCTAGGTAGGAAACTACTGATTTAGAAGTCTACGTAGGAAACTCATCATGAGAGTTAGCATCTTATTTACACAGAGCAGAGTCCTGTAGCTTAAGTAAACAACAACAAACAAACAAGCACTTCTAATATTGTATATCCACAGAAAAAGAACAAATATACAATATAATATACAGGTTGAGATGTTTTGGATTTTAGCTCCATTTGGCACCAATTGTGTGACCCAGGGCAAATCTCTTCAGCTCCTGAGTCTTTGAATTTTTTTTTGTTTGTTTGTTTCTGGTTAATGCCTATCAGTGGACAGATAGCCTGGGTGACACATATTTTTGCATGCTAAATGCAGTCTCCTACACCATAATTTTTGAGTGGTGACAAAGTTAAGAGGTTTATTTTGGTGTAGTCATAAAATTGCTTGTATTTGTATTTTCTTTATTTTTGAGACAAGGTCTTTCTATGTAGCTGTGACCTGGATCTCTAGGTAGTCCAGGCTGGCCCAAACGTATTAATCTCCTGGTCTCACCTCCTAAGAGCTGGGATTATAGGTGTGCACCACCCTGCCTGATTTATGCAGTTGCCCTTAAAAACAGTGTTTCAAAATTAGAACTATTTTAAAAATTACAAGAAAAGAGAGTAATGGCTCAGGTGATGCCCACAACATTCAGATGAGAGCCCGATGTCTGACAGTTGAGAAACAGGGAGGCTGGTCACTGTACAGTCTGTTTAATGAAGCAGGTGTGATCTCCGATATAAATCATTGTAAGCCAAACTTCTCTGGAAGGTGCTGTGGGAAATGTGGAATTATTGAGATTATATAAGAAATGTATATATATGCTTGAAAAAGTCAAACTCTTTTGCTACTTGAAAGCTTTCCCACTTTTTGTTTGGACAGTGAGCTTTACTGGACCAGGCAGATTTCCCTTTCTGGTGTGAAGGTGACAGAAGAGCCGAGTCTGTCGAGGGACCCTCCTTCCCTCCCCAGCCTAGCCTCCTGCAGCCCTGGCCATGCTCCACTTTGTTCTAAGTGTTCCTCAGCGGCTGCTGAAGGAAGGGAGACAGTCCCGGAAGCTGTTGCTGGGAGTGGTCTTTGTGGCCCTGCTCTTGGACAACATGCTTCTCACCGTGGTGGGTATGTTTGGGGCTTTTTTGTGCTAAGGGTGTATCTGCTTTGGGTCATAGTGGGCAGCATATACCCTGCTTGATTTCATCAATGGGCAGACTTGTTAAGTTTGTCAAAAGACATAGAGGTTGTTGAGGGTTGGAGGGTACTGTAGGCAGCAGGATCGGAAGGTTGTTAGATGTAGGATTAATGACTCTAGAGGTCCAAAAAAAAAACCCCAAAAATCATATTCGTAAGTGCCTGGCAGGAAAAGAAGTCTTAAGACAGGATTTTTTTTCACCATTCTGTCTCCCCATGGTTGCTGATGACTCTAGAGTCACTTGGGGTAGTGGGCGTCATTTTCCTGTGATGCCTTTCCAGCTGTACAAACAGGGCATCCAAGTCCTTTCCATGCCCTGCTTGTTTGCAGTTCATTGTTTCACCGTCCTGCATTTTCTGGCCACTATTTAATTTTACACAGCATTTCAGGAGTGTATGACTAAGTTCTAGATGTTGTCCCTCCTGGGTGAAATCTGTGCTTTAAGGAAAAAGGCTTCTTGTGACAAGTAGATAACCCAATATGGTCAATACTGATATTTTGTGGTTTGATAGTCAGAGTTATATTCATAAAACTCTGGCAAACACTACATAGCAAATATAGAATCTTTGCATCAAAGGAACATTCCATGCCACTAAAGAGATTGTTAAATCTTGGTATCAGTGCATCCTGGCAGGTTCTCTCCCTTTTACAAAAAGAAAATTAGGCTCAAAGATATTAAATAACATGTCCAAGATTCCCACTAGTGCGGGGGCTGGAATTCAACAGCTGTCAACTTTCTCAGAGTCAGAGCGACTCACACCCCGGGCCCTTAGCCTCTCTCATTTTCCAGCCATCTGGTAGCTGAACCAAAGAGGCAGACCCAGCCTTGTTCTACTTCAGCTGGGTTACGTGTGTCATGTATTGGGGTGACTCTTTTTTTCCCATTTTGCACCAATTTGTGAAAAATCATTATAGATTATCATCAACTATTGATTCTCAGGTTGTACGTGATTCTTTGCAAGTAGATGAACTAACCAGTAAGTACGCCACAAATTCATGAAGACTAACTGTATGATGGATAGAATTTGTCCTTTAGCTAATAGGATGACTTGAGCAGGTGTAATCTTTAGTAAGCTTTAAACAATGTCACTTAGGTGTTTTCCTTTTGCATAAAACTGGACCTCATGGCAATGCCTTTGAACTTAGTAGTGGTAAAAGTATGTCTGTTCCCAACTCTCCTCACATATCCTCATTGATTTTCAGTGCCCATTGTGCCCACCTTCCTGTATGCAACAGAGTTCAAAGACATAAACTCTTCTATAAGCTCCCATCAAGCTCTCACCTCTCCTGCCTTCTCTACCATATTATCCTTCTTTGACAACACCACCATGACTGTAGAAGAGCATGTGCCCTTCCGTGTAGCATGGACAAACGGCACCCCTCCTCCTGCAGTCACTGAAGCTGGCCCAGTACCTAAAAACAACTGCTTGCAAGGGATAGAGTTCTTGGAAGAAGAAAATATCCGGGTTGGGATTCTTTTTGCTTCAAAGGCTTTGATGCAACTTCTGGTCAATCCACTTGTAGGACCTCTTACCAACAGGTAATTCAGTAGCTGCAGTGTCTGTCTTAGTCACTGATCTGTTGTGAAGAATGTCCAAGGCAACTATTGTAAAAGAAAGCATTTAAATTCGGGGCTTGCTTACAGTTTCAGAAGTTTAGTCCATTGTCATCATGGCAAGAAGCATGGTGGCATGCAGGTAGGTAGTGAGCAGGAGCTGAGAGCTACCTCCTGATGCATAAGCAGAGGGAGAGAAACTGCAGTTGAGATGTGCTTTTGAAACCTCAAGTCCCACTCCCCAGTGACATACTTGTTTCAGCAAGGCCACTCCTCTTAATCCTTCTAATCCTTTCAAAGTGCTGCTCCTTGGTGACAAAGTGTTCAAATATATGAGCCTATGAAGGCCACTCTTATTCAAACACCGCAGTGTCCCATCCACAAAGTACAGACTCAGGCTTAGCACAGAGGCTTAGGTTTTATGTAGGTCAGTGGTTCTCAGCTTTCCTAATGCTGTGACCTTTTAATTTAGTTCCTCATGTTGTAGTCATTCACAAACATAACATTATTTTCACTGCTACTTCATAACTATAATTTTGCTACTGTTATGAATCATAATGTAAATATCTAAGATGTAGGATATCTGATATGTGATCCCTGTGAAGGGTCCTTGACCCCCAAAGGGTTTGTGACCCATAGGTTGAGAATCAGTGGTTAAGGTGGTTAGAAGAGAAAAGAATGCTCTGCACCCCTGCCCCAGGGTATGTGTGGTGGGAGGGGGGGACTGCAGTTTGGATAACCTGTTATCTCAAAGGATGAAATATTACAAGCGTCACATTTTCTGAAGGATGTGATATTGAATGCTGAGAACAGAGGCAGTGAACAGCTTGAATTGAGTAGGATGATGGAGAGAACAGGACAGTCTGAATACAACCTGAATGATGCTCTGGCTTCCTGAAAATCTCATTGGGATGATCCTGAGGTTTTGAGAGACACCTTTCCTGGAAAGGATAATGAGGGCCTTGCTTGTGGGTAGATTTGCTTGTTTGTTTATTTATATGCATGCATTTGATATTAAAAGAATGCCCTCAAATTAACCCCATCTCTGTTAAAAAATACTGTCCAAGTACATGGATGCCTGCTGCAATGCTGTCTGTGTTTGTCCACTTCCATTTTAGGATTGGCTATCACATCCCCATGTTTGCTGGCTTTATGATCATGTTTCTCTCCACACTAAGTAAGTCTTTGCTTCTCTTCACTAAGTCTCTTTGATTCCATCATGTAAATGTAGTGTAAGAGATCAGGATTGCATTATTGAGAGGAAATGGGACATCTGAACAAGTCAAGTGGGACATTGACTGGAAAGTTTGCAGTCATTGGAACGGGGGCTGGGATAGTGTAAGTAACCACCTTTTCTAATTAGAATCCTTCTCAACTCCTATAGGGGAGCAGGTTTTAACTTGCTTCAGTGAAATTCCTGAGAGCTGTTTGAATGTGCAAGTTATGGCACATATGCAGACGGGCATATACATTTACTTGTTCAGGTGTGTGTGTGTCTAGCTAACTTCTTGAACAAGCTCACTACAAGCCTCTCATCTTTTAAAAGAGATAGTATTATATTGGTGTGCTATGGTAAAGGGTGACTAACAACAGCAACCAAAAGGGATGCTGGACCACAGTAACTAGAAAACTCCCAAAGGCCTATTGCTTTCCAGCTAAGGGTGGTAAAGGTTATACCTCAGGAAAGTAAATTTGCTAAGGAAACAAGAAAGTAAATGACAAATCTCATCCAGCGCCAGCTTGATGCTACTAACAAAGTAGAGGTGAAATAGAAAAGATGAGAATAAGTCTGATGTTTGAGCCTGAGATAAAGGGAGAAAGCACGGGGTTAGAGTGTCCACTTTTAAAGGGCCAATGCAGGAAGGCACCTTAGGGCCTACCATTGTTTTCTGCTGCCTCTGCTGACCCCTTGCTCCAAATTACAAAGCTTCTCCCTCTGTTTTTTGTTTTTTGATTTTATAGTTTTCTATCACACATCCTTTTTGTATTCCTCCTTCTCAAGTTTTCCTCCTTCCCAGAATAAGAACTGACCTAATCCAAAGTTCAACAAGCATTAGATGCATTTAGGGATGGAAGGAAGGCTGACTTGCAAGAGCTTGAGGTGGGACATTCTTGCTGAGACCTGGAAATACACTTGCGTAATTATAACCTAATGAAAAAAATGAGGTCACCAGGCTGTGCTGCTTAGTTCTAAACTCAGGGAACCAGAGAAGGCCCTCATCAAACTCTGTGGGACACCAATCAAAACAAAAAACCAGTTAATGCAAGCAAAAGATTTACAGGGTGGAAATCTGGCTGAATTGGGAAGGAAATGAGAGAGGGTGCCGGGGTGGGAAGCCAGAGCGTATAAGTATGAAACTGAAAGAACAAATTTTACTATGAGAAAAAAAAATCAGGAAGTTCAAATTAGCAGGGTTTATTAGTCTTCAGTAAGTTCAGGTTGTGTTAGGGAGCAAATTAAGGAACATAGTCATCCAATGTGACTTAGAAATTCATTAAATTTTTTCTGGACCACATATAAAGAATGAAATATGTTCCAGGTGTGTAGAGGAGGGTGTGGGGGTTGCCTTGGGACTTGTGTCCATACCATGCAAAATAAGATTACAAAGTATATCTGTGACAGAAACTATTTAGAAACTTACCAGCTCCTCTGCGATGTAGTAGATTAAAAGATTTTTCTATGTACCAAACTATATGCGTTAAGTAACAATTATGGTATTGCTCTACTGAATTAGCCTAATTCTATATGAAAGAAAATGTATTTGGCTGTTAGGATAGCCCATGTAAATCTTACTTAAGATTTGAATAAAATAGGAGCAAGAACTGGGTGTGCTTGCACAGGCCTATTACTTGGGAGCTAGAAGCAGAAGGCTTAGAAGGCCAGAGTCATCCTTGGCTATAGTGGGTTCAAGGCCAGTCCACTATACACAAGACCCTGTCTCAAAAAAACAAAATTACTAGGAAGAGGTTTCTGATGCCCATCGCTCCTCTTTGGAGCCCCTATCTGGGAATTCTTAAG
Organism: Pachyuromys duprasi; assembly: GCA_028658305.1. Lineage (NCBI taxonomy): Eukaryota > Metazoa > Chordata > Mammalia > Rodentia > Muridae > Pachyuromys > Pachyuromys duprasi. The sequence continues at coordinate 65,952,464 of CM053764.1, forward strand.
ATAATCGGGAGACAAATAAAGGCCCAGATTAATTTAGAAAAATAAAAGGGAAATGATTGCTTTTCTGAATAGTGTGACCAACTGTCCTGATTTTCCTGGGATTGAGGTTTTCCAAAATGTGACTTTCTGTTCTGAAACTAAGAACATCTCAGGTAGTAGCAAATTAGCTACTCCATTTTTTAAGCACATTAAAATAGTGGGGTTTGAGCATAGTAGAAATCAGAAAGTCCGAGAATGGGCATTAGAGGTCAAAAGAGGAGGGACCAAGAGTGTGTGTTTGGGGGGACAATAAGTAGTTGGGTGTGGTCATGTTGGGCTGTATTTGAAGATCATAAAACACAACCAAAGATACCTATAATGAGTGGTTAGGAGGATTAAAGTTTTTCTGGCTCAGACATCTTGGGAAGGATTCCCTTTTCTTTGGAGACATTGTTTGGGAGTCGAGGATGAGCTGTGTCTGGGTCTACCAACACAAGCTCCACAGCCTGTAATTTAGTTTGAGACAATACTCTCCGGCGTGCTTTTCAGTTAGTGTCTAGTAAACGGCGCGTGTTCAAGGCATGAGCTGATGTGCTCTTTCTCCTTCACATCTGCCACCAGTCCAGCAGAGAAGCACACGAGCACCATTTAGTAAATCACAGTTTTTATATTTAAATGTTAATTTTTTAATTAAAATATCTGTTTTGGTATTTTACTCATATGTATTTCTATGTGAATGTGCCAGGTCCCCTGGAACTAGAGGTATAGACAGTTGTGAGCCGCCATGAGAGTTCTGGGAATCAAACCCAGGTCATCTGGAAGAGCAGCCAGAGCTCTTGACTGCAGGGCCATTTCTCCAGCCCCTAAATCTGTTAATTCTATGAGATAGTAGGTTTCATCTCATCATGCATGCTTACTATCTGTGACTCATGTCTGGTGGATGTCCAGAACATCCTCTAAGGAATTTGAGTCAGCTTGCTAACAGAGCATTCTTCTTTTTTATTTATTTATTACACATGTATATGTTTGCCACTGAGTGCATTAAGGTCGGAGGGAAACTTGCAGGAGTTGGTTCTTTCCTGCCATGTGGGTTCCAGGGATTGAACTCATGTGACAGGCAGCAACATCTTTACCCACTGACCCACCTGACTGGTCTAAAAATCATTCTTTAAAAAATGTTGTTTTATTAATGTCCTATTTTGGTTTCTGCTGTTGTGATAAAATATTCTCACCAAAAACAACTTGATGGAAAAAAAAGCGTTTATTTGGCTTACAAGGTTGGGAAAAGCCAAAGCAGGAACCTAAAGGCAGAAACTGATGCAGAGATTTAAAAAAAAAAAAAAAAAAAAAAAAGCTTTCTGGCTTGCTCCTAACAGCTTGCTCAGCTATCTTTCTTATACTGTCCAGGACCATGCGTGCTGGCAGGGCCTCCTATATCATTAGCAATGAAGAAAACACCACACAGACATGTCCAGAGGCCAGTCTGATTTAGACAACTCCTCAACTGAGTTACCTGTTCCAGGATGACTCTGGGCTGTGTCAAGTTGATGGCCAACTCTAACTGTGACAGTTAATCTAATTAACTCAGTGTCTAACAATGGGTTTTGTTATGCGTTTCATGCACTATATTATGTGTTTTTCTCATGTTCATCCCCCTCCCCAATTCTCCTCTTCTATCCCTGCTCACTCTCATTGATGCTCTCCCTCTTTCCAGGGAGTCCCCCTTCTACAAGCTTAATTGGGGTTACTTAGTTAATTCTAATTGATTAGGGTGAGGGGCTATTTACAGGAGCACAAGCAGCCACTAGTGTCTACACCACTGAGGAAAATGTTTCTGCTCACCCCAACCTGGATCATTCTGACTCTTCTCTTTCTCAGTGTTTGCTTTCTCCGGCACGTACGCCCTGCTGTTTGTGGCCCGAACTCTGCAAGGCATTGGCTCTTCATTTTCATCTGTTGCAGGTAATACTACAGCACGCACACGCATGCGCACGCACACACACCTTCTTACCACTACTTTAGGTACTTCATAAAATTTATACGAGGAAATTAAGGAAAATGCCATCCAGGGAGGCAGCAATTGTGATTCAGGAATAAAATGATTGTAGATTTGTGGGCAGGGCAAATAGATTTCTGGCCTGGATTAACTTCCAATGTTATGTAGGTGTAGTTAGCTCAAGTAAGAATAAGCCTAAGGTCAGGCTTTTATCTGCTGCCACTTCATGGCTCTGCTTTGCATTGCTTTCAGTTAATAATTGTTGTTTCAGTAATGTCATATTTTTTAAAGTATTGCTAAGCAACGATGTCGCAGTATCCCACGAGGCTGCTGTGTAGTGCTACTCGCACAGCTAAGTGGCTGGTGGCTCACCTGCCAGGTGTTGCCAGCCCACGCTCTCTCTCATGTTCCTCCTCAGCATGAGCATCCCGCTGAGTACAATAGTCCACTCTTATGTCTCCTCTCCCTGGCCTCCTCATGCAGGGAGGCGTGTTAGGAAATGATAAAAGCCCATGAAACATGAACTATTATATTAACAATAGTATTATTATATTACCCTTCTCTAAGGCTTCTCATTTTGACAATCTTAACAATATTGTCACTAAACTCATAAGCTATGTGTAGAGGAGGAGGGAGAAGCAGCTGTGGAGGACAGTATTTACCATATACTGTGAGTTCATTTATAAAGCCCCTCAGATGAGACATCCAGCAGGACTGTCACTCAGGATATTACAGGTCTGGGATCAAGGGCTGGCAGATGTAATCATCAGCCTCCATGTGCGACTCTGAATGTCATTTTTTGTTTAGGGCTTGGGATGCTGGCCAGTGTCTACACTGACAACGACGAGAGGGGGAAAGCCATGGGAATCGCTCTGGGGGGCCTGGCTTTGGGGCTTCTGGGTAAGTAGCACCTAGACAGAGATCTTAGTTCAAGAGATACGGTTGTTGCAAATGCCACAAAGATGGCTGCAGGAGGCAGGTACTTCCTGTCATGGAGCACAAGTAAGTATGTTCCTTGCCTCCCTGGCCCAATTGTGTTGATTCCTTCAGAAAGATAACTAGGGAAAGGTGACACTTCTTTCTCCTTAAAAAGCTGCAAAATACATAAGGGCCTGGGGAAGTCCTGAAGGCCATCCTGTCCAAGGAAGTGAGTATCCCCACATCAGTGACCCTTGCCTCTCTCACCTCTACTTCCATGCATAGCTGGTGCTTTCCACAGGAAAGCCAGTCTTCTGCCGGAGTCTCTGCTGATTTCATAGAAGTAATCTTTTTTAATCTTCACCACCAACTTGTGAAAGATGAATGGTTGTCTCCGGAGTAGAGATAAGAATAAGAGAGATTTAGGAGATACCCAAAGTAATGCCAGGGCCAGAGATAAGGACTCAGGTTTTCTATACTCAAAAGCCTCAGCCCCAAACAATGTGTTTATGTTTTCCTTGCTGTATAGACTTTGTGTTGACTGATTCAATAGGCTTCCTTCTTTTGCTGAGCACTTTCTTCATGCTAAGCACAGTGCGGGCACAGATAGCATAGACGCCATAGCTTCAAACAGTGCTCCGCCCTCAGACAGCTTACAAGATTGCTGAGGCAAAGACCCAAGTCTCTTTCTTCCCTGGCTTGTGCCCTACCAGCCACCATGGTTGAGAGGAGAGGAAGAAAGCCTTGTTCTTCAGTAGTCATAGAGATACCCACTTGGACTGTGGGTTATATTAGACACCTTTATCACAGGAACTATCTGAAGAATGAGCATACTACATCCCTTAGAGCTCCTTCAAAGTCAGCTTCCTCTGTTTTGGTTGGAGCATGGCACCGGCCTTCTACTGGTTCTCTTTCACACCTCCTCCTTCATTCATGGTACATACTACCAGAGAATATTTTGGAGCCTACTACTGGTGGTGTTTTTTTTTTTTTTTCTGCTAAAAAGTACCATGTTTCTCAATAACCAACAAGGCCTAGTAGATACCTCTTCTGGTATCTGGAGCCCTTGATTAATGTTGTGTCAGCCACCTCCATCTTAACATTTCCCCTCCAAATAGTCATACTGCATTAACATCAACCTTCACCCCCACTTGTGTCTTCTTTCAGACCTTCAGTGTTGCTCCTACACATTACCCCAGGTGCAATAGACTTGGCAAAGTGCTTATGATTCCCCTAGTCTTTCTGACTCATTCTGCTCGACTTAAACTGTTGAGCATTTGCCACATTTCAGTTACTTGTCTTATTTCCTCCTGACCTCTGCCTGCATAAATTTCACTTACTAGAAAGGAATTTCATGAGGACAGAGACTAAATCTTCACCTCTGAACCCCCTGCCTCAGTGAACTTAGCCCCTCAAGGCATTCAGTAAAGGCTGAGCAGGTGCTGCGGAAGTCTCACTGCAGGGGTCTGTGCTGCCTTTCCTTGCAGTGGGAGCACCTTTCGGAAGTGTGATGTATGAATTTGTGGGCAAATCCTCACCATTCCTCATCTTGGCCTTCCTGGCACTTCTGGATGGAGGTAGGTCAATGCTGGTGCCTCCAGGCCGATAATAGCTCAGTTCAGATTGGAAGTTCATTATATTACGGTGTCTCTCTTGCCATGTTTGGATGGGGCAAGGACTGCCCCATTCAAGAATAAAAGGAAAAACCTGAGGGAGTCAAGGCAGTAGCTACATGACCACTAGAGCCCCAGACAATCGGTGAATGAACAGCTGTCCCCTGCCTCCTTTCTCCTCAGCTCTCCAGCTTTGCATCCTGTGGCCTTCCAAAGTGTCTCCAGAGGTAAGTACACATGAAGCTCCATTTCTCAGGGATAAATAGGAGAAACGGGAAGCCAGGAAACGTGAACCCCAGATTTGGATTCCAGGCAGGCCTGCACTTAGAGTAGAGGAGGAGTCTGGCTCGGTATCAGACAGAGATGGAAGTAGGTCTATGGAAAGAATCAAGTGTTTCCTAAGGAATGAGAAGGTGACAGAGACCTCCAGACAACCTTCCCCAGGCACGTCCTCGGTTGACCATCATAGTCACAATTAAGAAACACCAGAGTTGATGCTTATCTGACTCCAAGCCAAACATGGCTGTGAGAAATCCAGACCAAGCTGTATTAGGAGGAAAGCGGACACAGCATCGAGTGAGGAGTTGTCCAGGGGTGAGCACTGGTCGAGACGGTGCTAGGGGCAAACATTTTTCCTGTGGTGGAGGCCGTGGTGTCAGGTGGAGAAAGAATGAATGTGTCCACCATTACCGGGTCAGGCTCCTCAGTACAGGTGGACCGCCTGAAATGAAGAGGAAGGGACTGGGGTAACAGAAGAAAAGTACTGGGCACCATTGGGAGGGCAAGGATGTGTCTGAGCTGGAGAAGAACAAGGCAGGGAGATCCTCCACAGAGCTTGATAGAAAGAGCATACTGCGGACGATGGTGCTGGGGCCTGAGTGTCAGCGGGAAGACTACAAAGAAGCTTTCCTTGAATGTAGGAAGAAAATTGCAGAGAACAAAACTAAAGCAGTGAAGAAAGACATCCAGAGGCTGTCCTTACTTCACTAACTGGCTTTAAGAATGATCAGTAAAGTAAGTCAAAAGAAGTTATTTTTTCAAGGACTAGGAAACTGACCAAACCAGAGCCAGAGACCCAGTCTCATGTAGCCCAGGCTGGCCTGTAGCTCAGTATGCAGCAGAAAATGAGCCTGACCTCCTGGCCTTCCATCTCCTGAGCTCTAGGGACAGAACAATGCCTGATTCTGAAATTTTTCCTTTTAACCCAAGAACAAAGAAGAACTCAATGAAAACAAAAAAGTTCCCAAAAGATGAAATTTAAAAATCCTGGAATTCATAGAATCAGAAAGGTAGATCAACAGAATCGAAGACCCTGAAATAAACCCACACACCTACAGATACTTGATTTTTGGCAAAGAAGTCAAAACAATACAATGGAAAATAGATAGCATCTTCAACAAATGGTGTTGGTCTAACTCAATGTCTACATGTAGAAAAATGCAAATAGATCCATACTTATCACCTTGTACAAAACTAAAGTCTAAGTGGAACAAAGACCTCAATATAAAACCTGTTAGAAGAAAAAGTGGGGAAGAGCCTTGAACTCATTGGCACAGGAGAAACTTCCTGAACAGAACACCAACATCACAGTCTCTAAGAGCAACAATCAATAAATGGGACGTCATGAAACTGAAAAGCTTCTGTAAAGCAAAGGACACTGTCGTCAGAACAAAATGACAGCCTACAGACTGGGAAAGGATCTTCACCAACCCCATATCTGACAGAGGACTAATATCTAGAATATATCAAGAACCCAAGAAGTTAAAAAGCAACAAATCAAGTCATCCAATTAAAAAAAGGGATACAGAGCTAAACAGAGAATTCTCAATAGAGGAATCTCAAATGGCTGAAAAACACTTAAGAAATGCTCAACATCCTTAGTCAGCAGGGAAATGAAAATCAAAATGACCCTGAGATTTCACCTTACACCCATCAAAATGGCTAAGATTAAAAACTCAAGTGACAATACATACTGGAGAGGATGTGGAGAAAGGGGAACCCTCCTCCACTGCGGTGGGAATGTAAACTTATACTACCACTCTGGAAATCAATCTGGGGCTTTCTCAGACAATTAGGAATAGCGCTTCCTCAAGATCCAGCTATAACACTTCTAGGCACATATCCAAAAGGTGCTCAGGTATACAATAAGGACATTTGCTCGACCATGTTTGTAGCAGCTTTATTTGTAATAGCCAGAAGCTGGAAACAACACAGATGCCCCTCAACTGAGGATGGATACAGAAATTGTGGTACATCTACACAATGAAATAGTACTCAGCAATAAAAAACAAAGAAATCATGAAATTTGTTGGTAAATAGTGGGAACTGGAAAAGATCATCCTGAGTGAGGTATCCCAGAAGCAGAAAGACACACAGGGTGTATACTCACTCATAAGTGGATATTAGACATATAATATAGGATAAACATACTAAAATCTGTACACCTAAAGAAACTAATCAAGAAGGAGGTATCTGGGTAAGATGCTCAATCCTCATTCAGAAAGGCAAAGAGGATAGGCATCAGAAGAAGGAGAAAATAGGGAACAGGACAGGAGCCTGCCACAGAGGGCCTCTGAAAGGCTCTACCCTGCAGGGTATCAAAGCATGCTGAGACTTATGGCCAACCTTTGGGCAGAGTGCAGGGAATTTTAGAAAGAAGTGGGAAATAGTAAGACCTGGAGGGGACAGGAGCTCCACAAGGAGAGCAACAGAACCAAAAAATCTGGGCGCAGGGGTCTTTTCTGAGACTGATACTCTAACCAAGGACCATGCATGGAGATAACCTAGAACCCCAGACAGATAGAGCACATGGCAGTTCAGTGTCCAAGTGGGTTCCATAGTAATGGGAACAGGGACTGCCTCTGACATGAACTGATTGGCCTGCTCTTTGATCACCTCCCCCTGAGCGGGGAGCAGCCTTACCAGGGCACAGAGGAAGACAATGCAGCCAGTCTTGATGAGACCTAATAGACTAGGATCAGAAGGAAGGGGAGGAAGACCTCCCCTATCAGTGGACTTGGGGAGGTGCATGTGTGGAGAAGAGGAAGGGAAGGGAGGGTTTGGAGGGAAGGAGCTACAGGGGGGATGCAAAGTGAATAAATTGTAATTAATAAAAATTAAAAAAAAAGAAAAAGGAAGATCAAACAACACTCACTGTAAAAAAAAGTTAAACACCTACATACCAAATAATCTAATTAAAAAATGGGGTACAGAGCTAAACAGAGAATTCTCAATAGAAGAATATTGAATGGAAGAGAAACACTTTAACAAATGTTCAGTGTCCTTAGCCATCAGGGAGATGCAAATCAAAACAATCCTGAGATTTCACCTTACACCCATCAGAATGGCTAAGATCAAAAACTCAACACATGCTGGAGAGGATGTGGAAAACTTGTACAACCACTTTGGAAATCAATGTGGTGCTTTCTCAGAAAATTAGGAATAGTGCTACCTCAAGATCCAGTGATACCACTCGTAGGCATATATCCAAAGTATGTTCAACTATACAACAGGACATTTGCTCAACTATGCATGTTGATTTGTAATAGCCAGAAGCTGGGAACAACCTAGATGTCCCTCAGTGGAGGAATGGATACAGAAATTGTGGTATATTTACACAATGGAATACTACTCAGCTATTAAAAACAAGGAAATCATGAAATTTGCAGGCAAATGGTGGGAACTAGAAAAGATTATCTTGAGTGAGGTAACCCAGAAAAAGAAAGATACACATGGTATACTCTCACTCAGAAGTGGATATTAGCCACATAATAGAGGAAAACATACTAAAATCTATACTCCTAAAGAAGCTGAACAACAAGGAAGACCCTAGGGAAGATGCTCAATCCTCATTCAGAAGGACAAACATGATAGACATCGGAAGCAGGAGAAGACAGGGAACAGGACAGGAACCTACCACAGCAGACCTCTGAAAGACTCTACTGATCGAGGTATCGAAGCAAAGGCTGAGACTCATAGCCACTTTTTGGGCAGTGGGCATGGAATTTTATAAAAGAAGGGGAGATAGAAAGACCTGTAGGGAACAGGAGCTCCGCAAGGAGACCAACAGAACAAAAACAAAAAACAAAGCTGAGCCTTGGGGGCCCTGCTGAGACTGATCCCCCAACCAAGGACAGTGCATGGAGAGGACCTAAAACCCAGCTCAGATGTAGCCCATCGGCCTCCACAGGAGATCCTTAGTAATGGGAGCAGGGGGTTTCTCTTGCATGAACTCAGTGACAAGCTCTCTGATCACCTCCGCCTGGGAGGTGCAGCCTTGCCAGGTCACAGAGGAGACCTTGCAACCAGTCCTGATGAGACCTGATAGGTTAGGATCAAATAGAAGGGGAGGTCCTCCCCTATCAGTGGACTAGGAGAGGGGCATAGGGGGAGAAGAGGGAGGGAGAGTGGGATTGGGAGGAGATAGGGAGGGGCCACAGCCTGGATACTAATTGAATACATTTTAATTATTGGTAATAAAAAAAGAATTAAAAAAGAAAAAAATCCTGGAATTAATGAAAGTTAGAAGAGCTGAAATAAGAATTATAGACAAAAATGAGAGCAATTCCCCTAAACTACCGAAAACAATGCAAAGAGCCAGGAAACAAGTGTACTTCGTGACTCTTTTTCTAGGGTGGTAATGGAGAGTTGCATCCTAAAAACCGCATACGTGTGGTAGGTCGTACTTGTAATCTCAACACTAAAAAAGCTGGGGCAGGAGGATCATGGGTTTGAGGTTAGTTTGGGCTCCACAGTGACACTGTCCAATGAAACAAAGGTGTTTATGGCAGAAATATACTGCGGAATGAATGTTGATTAAAAAAAAAACTTTCTATCCATGGGCAAAATGGTTAAGCAATTGTTAGTATATCAGCCTCAGGGCTATGACAGTTAATTTAAATACTAATTATGAAACTTATTAGCAAAGACAGGAAAACTTTAGAAAATGTGAGGGAGAAGAAAGTCATCCATATATGTGCACATAGTCATGTGACAATGTCCATGTAGTGTAAACAAAAATGAATTACCCAAGTAAACTTACAAGAATGAAGGAGGTAGAGTCAAAGAATGAAAATTGTTATATTTTGTTAAAGAAAACACTATGAAGAAATGAATAAAACATGAAGAGAAATGCAACAAACAGAAGGAAAAATGAGGTGTGTAGGGTGGGAAGGTTTGATTCAACGACCTCGGCTTAGAGTTTGAAAAGTAATCGTAATCATGTACAGGTTACTGGCTTAGGAGCTCCGTGTAGTGCACCATCTGTGGCTTGTCTTACGAATTCCAGGAGGTGACTGTTTTTAGCTTCATTTTGCGGATACAGAGAGCTCCTGAAGGGATTTGACACTGACATGATCACTGCTTTGGGCGTGACATTTCCCCACAGTGACCGGCCGTCTGCTGTCAAGGTGTCTGTGAGCAGGGGTAACCACCCAGCCCAAACTCCTTAGAGAAAAGCACTGAAAGCCTGCTTGCAGGCCTGGAAGGTGCTGGGGTCTGCACCATTTGGGTACCTACCTGCCCAGGTAGTCCTACCTCTGGTTAGCTGAGCATCTTTGTAGCAGTCCTGATGGATACTCAACAAGGACTAGCTTGGGACAATAGGAAAGTAGAGTATGCACAAATAATTTTTAAAACTTGAAAGCTGGCTATGGCTCAGTTGGTGGAAGGTGTGGCTGGCACTCATGAAGCCTGAGAGCTCACAGCTCCTGGTCTTCTTACACTGCAGTGTGCTCTCTGGCTGTCTCCATGGTAGAGATGATAGCATACAAAGGCTAGCGGGCGCCAATACCTCCACTTCAGCTCAGTCCACAGCATTTGCAGTTGCTTTCCACATTCCGTATCTCCTCTGTATAATTTTATATTGAGAATATTCTAAAATTGAATTTACTTATTTGTGCAACCATACGATGTGTGTGATCTGTATGCCTGTACCCTCCCCATACACATACTCAGATATGTGCCCATGTACAAATACACAGGCAACTATTAGGGAGAATTTTAGATTTTTGCAGTTCCTGTTAGACTTATGGCCTGAGGCCTGCATGCTCTTCTTAGAAAGCACTTGCACTCACTTTTAAAATTTTGTCTGTGACTATGATGTGCAATACATTTAAAATCTAGTTATGCTTGTTTGTTGACCTTGACATTAGTTTTAGTGTTTTTTTTTTTCCTCTACTCTTTCTTAGTGTACTAATATATTCAGCTGCAAATACAGACTTGTGACTTAACCCCTATCCCTAGAGGCTGGATGTTCAAGAATATCAGCATTGGCTTCTGTGATAGCTCTCTTCCTGGTGTGTGATTGGCCACCCTGTCCCAATGGTCTCCCACCTGTTGTCTTCGTGTCCCAGTTTTTTTTTTTCTTTCTGTTGCTGTGATATAATACATTGACAACCAAAAAATTAGGGGAGAGAGGGTTTATTTGACTTATGGTTTCAGGTTATGGTCCACCATGGTAGGGAAGCCCAGGCAGGAACTTGAAGCATAGTCACATCACTTTCACTGTCAAGAGCAGAGAGAATAAACACACCCATGCCACGTTCTCTGCTTTATGATTCAGGAATCAAAACCAGGGGATGGGGCCAGCAACTTACAGGCTGGGGCTTCCCTTCCATTAGGGCAAGCAAGACCCTCCCCATAGATACGCCTACAAGCTCACCCGACCTGGACAGTCCATCACTGAGAGCCTCTTCTAGAGGTAGGGTGCCAACTAACGTGCGTATACTGTTATCTCTATCATGGAAACAGCCAGTGAGCACACTGCAGTGTAAGACCAGGAGCTCTTCTAGATTGTGGCAAAGTAGCAACTATAACTAGTCATCACACTTTCCTGATGGGTGTGCCCAGAGATGTGTCCTTTTCTCTTCCCAGTCCTGGCCAATCAGCTCCATCCCTACAACCTCATTCACCTTAATGCTTTCCCTTAAAACCCCACATTGAAGAAAGTGTGTTTGGGTTAGGATTTTGTTGTATTAGTTAGCAGGGACACAGTCTCTTCCTAACATTAGTATAATATTTTAAGGATGTATAGACTATTACCATCCAGGAGCCAAAGTTATCTAGAAAGAAATATTCAAAGGATATTAATTGCTGTTGCCATTGTTTTTCCTCTATCTCTTGCAAGTGACTGTTTTAATTCTTTTCTGTTTTTGTGTTTTTCTCCAAAATGACTTATGTATGTTTTCTTATTACTCTCCTTTTCTTCCATAAAAGGCATCATAATATAAATGCGTTTTTACATTCTCCTTCCCCCCTCAGTTAATAATGTATGCTGAAAAATGTGTCCCCTTGCTATTTTGTAGTTGTATGATCCACATTATGGGCAGAACATATTTCATTCTGTTTCCTGTCTACACATTTAGGTGGTTTTCAGTATGTTGCCATCACAAATAGTACTTCAGTTAATAACAGCATCAACATGCATTTTATAATGTTGGAAGTAATGTTTTCTTCTCTGTCTCTCTCTGTGTCTGTCTCTCTCGTCTCTGTTTGTCTGTCTGTCTCTGTGTCTGTCTCTGTTTCTGTCTCTGTCTCTCTGTCTCTGTGTGTGTCTCTGTTTGTCTGTCTGTCTGTCTGTCTGTCTGTCTCTCTCTCTCTGGTAGGACTACAGTAGGGCTTAAACACAGCCCTTGTACAGCATAGGCAAGCACCCCTCCTGTTTAGCAGTAACCATTACATATATTTAACTGTGATGCTTGCATACTTTTTTGTGTGGTTTATGGTTTATATCTATTTCTTTATTTTAACTTATATATATGGTGAGAGTGTTATAAGTTTGGTTTTGGCAACTCTGTATCTTTCCGTTGTGGTTATCATATGCAGACTATTAAATCTCATACATGATAGAGTAGACTGCATGCCAGAGATTAGGAAACACTCTTTGGTTCCAACTACTGAGTCAGGAAACACTGTGGGAAAGGTGGAATTTGAACTTGATCATGAACAGGTAAGATGGAGACCTCTGGAGCTGAGAAGGATGCTAACTCAGGTGAAGGAAGGCGGGTGTTCAGTGTAGCTTGTATGAGGGTGATGCCTGAGAGAGCAGCAACGAAGACCGTCACCAGGAACCTGGTGTTCATGTTCCCCAGCTGCACACTGTAGCTCAGAACGGATAAGGGGGAACTCAGGCAGCTTGAGGAGCTGCCTGCACACTTCCACACTCACCTCGAGGTTTAATCACTCTGCCTCTTGTCAAATGTTGCCTCTGGGACAAACGATGTTTCCAGAGAGGTGCAGTGGGAAGGCCCGGACACCTCCTGACAGTCCTGGCCTGGCTTCCAGTCACTGGGGGTAGAACTCAGACCCAGTGGTATGCTGCTCTGACTGCCTCAGGACTTGTGCACAAGTTGGGCCCTGTCCCTAGCTGTGACACCAGACAGGTCACTTCCTCTCCCTAGACCTGAGTTTCCTGGTCTCTTTGGCAAAGGAGCCAATGTTGTCTAACATGCTACCTCAGATCTTGTGAAACAGGCTTCATGTTATTTGTTTCCTCAGAGTGCCATGGGGACTCCACTCCTCACACTTCTCAAAGACCCTTACATCCTGGTAGCAGCAGGTAAGCTGGCCTTGACCTCCCTCCATAGGAAGAATGTGCCTTTAGGCAGCTACACTGGCTCACAGAACTGTCTCTCAGGTTCCATCTGCCTGGCCAACATGGGCGTCGCCATACTAGAGCCCACGCTGCCCATCTGGATGATGCAGACCATGTGTTCCCCTGAGTGGCAGCTAGGTAAGTGACAATGGTCCCCACCTAAGCTCAGGCACCAGGCAGGTGCTATGGGCCTTTTTGAAGGTAATCAACAGCCATCAAGGTCATCAGCTGCTCAGAAAGACAATACACGGCCTCCATGACCTCCATAGCCTCATTAGAATGAACTGAGACCAAATGTGTGGGTGGAGAATCACCTTTAAAAGATGTCGGGCAATGGAGAGGTCACAGGTCTAGTACTATTGTAAAACCATTCAGTATTTCAATGACTGGCGATATGAATTTCTTCAAACAACATAATATTTCTGTATTACTTTTCTCATTGTTGTGACAAAATATTTAACAAAGCAACACAAGCAAAGCAAGCACTTCTTTTAGCTCATGGCTTGAGAGGACATCGTCTGTCTTGGGTGGGGAAGGCTTGCAGAACTAGCTACTGCTGGAACGCCCCAGCTCTGGAGAGACCGGGAAGCCGAGCGCAGGGGATGCATGCACTCATCTTGCGTTCTCTGTTTAAATTCCTTTTGATTTGGTCTAAGGCCCCAGACAAGGGACGGTGCTGCCCGCACTCAATGTGGGTGGGTCTTCTCTTTTCATTTAACCTCTCTTCAAATGCCCTCACAGACGGCCCTCAGGTGTGTCTCCTAAGTGATTCTAGATGCAACAATTAGTAAGAATAACTAAGTATCACACTTAAAGAACAGTAGTCTCTTATTTATATAAAATGAGAAAATAAAATTTTGTTTTGCTGTTCCAGGCAGTGAGAGATAGGTGTGAGAACATTGGCTCCATTTACAGGCAGCTGTGCACATGCAATTTGTTCTTTTAAACTTTTGACTGTTTCTGGGGATAAGTCGCAGGGCCCCGTGGCAAACTGGGCAAACATTCTAGCACTGGGCCGCAGCCCCAGCCTTGCTCCCTAAGGCCTGAGATATAAACCTCAGCCTTAGTGCCCATGCGAGTTTCCCCATGACTCTGTACCTCAATATTTTAAAGTAATTTGGTTTCATAATTGAGTGCCACTTGGCTGGTGTCTAAAATGAACGGAAGTGTTACCTACTTCAAAGAGCTACGGCAGGAATGAGTGGCCTAAGCTGTGCCCTGTGCCTACACACTGTGCAGGGTAAGAATTATCCACACTGCTACGCCTCCTTTTGTTGTCTTATTTACTTTATAAAGAGAGCTGCTCAGCCTCCATCCAGGTCCAGAGTAGGAGCTTCCTGCCTCTTCTGCTTCATGGAGGCTGGGGCTTCCAGGAGTGACTTGGGGTGAGCTTAGAGAGAAGGCCTGGACCTCTTCCAAGAAACCTGAGGACAAGGGGGCAGGGGAGGCTAGTGGTGCCAGAGGGGAAGCCGATAAGAACCGGATATAGCGCAGTGTACCATAAAAGAAACACAGAATCTAATTTTAAGGGACCAATTCTAAGCAGGGCTCCAGCTGTACACTTAACTGCAAATTGAATTTCTTGAGCTATCACTGCCTCTGACCAAGGCAATTAATTGAGTTAGGCAGCGCTCAGTGCAGATAACGTCTCTTCCAAGGAGACTGCTCTGGCTCCTGGTACCAGTGACTACACGCTAGCCTGGAGCAGCCCTCAACCAGCAATCCAGACAGCAGCCTCACTTACGAGTTACCCATCACCTGGCTACCGTGTCCTAGCATCTTCCGCAACTTTCCTGAAGGCTCTTTGCACCTATGAACTCTACATATTCTAATATAATTCTTCAGTGATGATGCCATACTGTCTGGAGAATGTGTGATAGAGGTCAAATCCACACCACTCCCTCCCTCTCTCCCTCCCTCCCTCCCTTCCTTCCTAATTTACTTTTTGTTCAATACATCCCAAGTGCAGTTTCCCCTCCATCCCCTCCTCCCAGTCACCTCCCTCTCATACCTCTCCTCTCCCCCACATCCACTCCTCCTCCACTTCCCTTTAGAAAGGAGCAAGCCTCCCAGGGATGTCCACTGAACACCGCATAACAAGTTACAGTAAGACACATGCCCGCCCCACCCCCCATATCAAGGCAGGGTGAGGCAACCTGGTAGAAGGAAAGGGGTCCCAAGAGCAGAAGAAACAGAGACACTCCCACTCCTGGTTGTGGCGGCTTTAATGCAAGAGGCAGAGGCAGGTGTATCATGAGTTCAAGGCCAGCCTGGGCCACACTTTTTTCTTTTTTAATCTTGTTTTTGTTTTGAATCTGGGTTTCACACAGCCTCGTCTGGCCCTGGCCTGGATATGCAGGTGTGCCTGGCCTTGAACTCCTCCTCCTCGTGCTTCCATCTCTTAAGTGCTAGGACCGTAGGCTTCAAGGCACGTGCCCCACACTCCATGGGACAAGTGATGTTTCTAATGAATTTCGCGGAGACACCTGCCATCAATCACCCTCAGAAAAACACTGCCCATAAAGAACACTTCTCCAGGTTGCAGGAAGGAGCACAAGTGAAAAGCCAAACCAACCACCACCGCCGCCATCACTACCAAAACTGTTGAGAGCAATGTGTGGTCTGCATTGGGCCAATTCAGACATGGCCAATGGGCCCTGGGTACTGCTACCAAATGCAGAACACAGCACCGGCTTTGGAACCGGGTGACCCTGGCTTGAATTTATACTCAGTCATTTACTGGTTATCATGTTAGAGAGTCCTACTGTTTTCTTTTCTTACATTTATTTCTTTAGACAAGATCCTCATTGCACAGCGTAGACTCGTCTTGACTTCCCAATCCTTTTGTCTCAACTTCCTTGGTGCTGGGATTATAGGTGTGTACCACACCTGGCTCTCGCTTTTCACTTGTTAAATTGAAGATACTTTTCAGAGTTGTTTTCATCTTTGTACTTACTTCTGGGAGGTTAGTACAGTGTGTGGACTGTAGGATTTATTAAGCTGATAATTAATTTGTCTTGATAGTCATGACTGTCTAAGATACACCTTTGAAGAAAGGCTGTGAACAGTAGCCTAGAACACCAGCTACGGTCAGGTGCTATGGAACAAGTAGATGATTGAGGAAAGCCTCATTTAGGACATTTCACACAATTTACGAGGATGTCAAGGAGACAGGTAGCTAGGCCAGTGAGCTTCCTGTTTCTATGTATCATCCAAACCATTCAGCAGTTATTACATGTAAACTTTCAAAGGCAGTTGCACACAAATGAGCAGGTAACCACCCTGCATACATAAAGGAGGCAGACACAGGAGGGCATGCTTCACTCCTGCTGCGTACAAGACAATATTAAAAGCAAACAAGCCAGGCATTGGCCTACTGTTTGCGTTGGGCTTAGGATCAGAGTAATAACACTTTTTATTGGGTTACATTGTTTCCTCGAGGTTCCAGATGGTACAGTAAAGGGCTAGTGAGAACAAAGAGACTCAGGCCCTCAGGACAGAGCCAGCCACAAGCCACTCTGGAGGCGTTGGGTATGGGAAATACCTGGCCTTAAGAGATGCCTGGATCAAGATAATAGCCAGTGTGGGGGTCACAGGGCACTTCCTCTGTGCCAAGCAGTGTAAAATGCCCAGTATGTAGGATGTTCCTATTTTTTATGTTTTATTATTTTTGTTTCCTACAAACATCTTTAATTTTAATACTTTTATAAGTGCAATGCATTTTTATTATAGCTGTCCCCTCCCTCTCCAACTCTTTCTGGTTTTTCTGTCCTTACTTTAAATCCATGGCCTTCTCTTTACTTATTATCGTGTGTGTACATGCATGTGAGTGTGTGCATGTGTGGGGTGTGTCTGTCTGCCCTACTGAATCAAATAGTGTTGTCCACATGCTCATGGGTGTAGGGCTGACAACTTGGGCACACACAATTTTCAAAGGGTCTCACCCCTGAAGAAAGCTGATTCTCCTTCCCTCCGATGCCTGCAGCTCTTCAGCTAGGGGTGGAGCCTGTGAGCCACTCCCATGTGCGCTGGAATGCTGACTGGTGTGGTCTTGTGCAGACAACCACATTATTGCGATTTCCCGGCGCAGCCTCCCTTCATTCCCAGAGCACACTTAAGCAAGGCTTCTTGTCCCTCAGGCTCTTACAATCCTCCACAATGTTCCCTGAGCTTTGGGTGTAGGGTTGTGTTACCCTGTCCATGTGGGGATGGGCACTTCAAAGTCACTCATTCTTTGTGTTTCAGTCAGTTGTGGTTCTTTGTAATAGCCTCCATCTGCTACAAAAAGAAGCTTTTGTAATGATGGCTGAGGAGCCTGTGCTGTATTTTCTCGGTGACTCGCAACCATCCTGTCCTTGTGTTAGTCGATTTTACTTTTATAACAAAATCCTGAGGTGGGCCTCCAGAGAGCAGCTCTCTTCTGCAGCCCTTTGGACAGTGCCTCCTCCAGGCTTTGCTCGCCTTTCCTTCCTCCGGTTTCTTCCCCTTCTCCTTCAAAGGCCCCGAGTCCTCTGAAGTCCGTGCAGTTGGACTTTACAGCTGCATCTCTTCAGCCACCTAATGACCTCTTTGTTACTGGTTCTTTCCAGTGGTTTCTGTCCTGACTTAGCGATGTTGCCGTCCTGGTCGATGAGGCTGCCAGCGCTTAAGCCTCCCTCTCTCTCAGTGCGTGCTCCCGCTCTCTCAGTGCGTGCTCCCTCTCTCAGCGTGCTCCCTCTCAGCGTGCTCCCTCTCAGCGTGCTCCCGCTCTCAGCGTGCTCCCGCCCTCAGCGTGCTCCCTCTCCCAGCGTGCTCCCACCCTCAGCGTCTCCCGCCCTCAGCGTCTCCCGCCCTCAGCGTGCTCCCGCCCTCAGCGTGCTCCCTCTCAGCGTGCTCCCGCCCTCAGCGTGCTCCCTCTCAGCGTGCTCCCGCTCTCAGCGTGCTCCCGCTCTCAGCGTGCTCCCGCCCTCAGCGTGCTCCCTCTCAGCGTGCTCCCTCTCCCAGCGTGCTCCCTCTCCCAGCGTGCTCCCTCTCCCAGCGTGCTCCCTCTCCCAGCGTGCTCCCTCTCCCAGCGTGCTCCCTCTCTCAGCGTGCTCCCGCTCTCAGCGTGCTCCCGCTCTCAGCGTGCTCCTGCCCAGCGTGCTCCCGCTCATGCGCTGACCTTCTCTCCTCAGGTTAACCACTGGGTCCTTGGCCTTCACTGACGTCACTACTAACCCTGTCAGCTCCAGGCAAGCTGGTTTGCACCCTCCACATTCTTTGCGCAGTCTGACCTCACTTGGATTTCTTTTTCCATCACTATTCATTTCCCAGAACCCTTGAAAAATCTTACCTTGGATTTTAGAGTCTAGCACCATGCCTCTTCCTTTGAAAGCCTGCTTTGCTTCTGAGATACTCTTCTGGCAAACTCCTGGCCCTTGCTAGACCTTCTAGTCCTGACGGAGACCGGAACGGTAGAGTATAGCCCATGCCCAGGGTATTTTTGTCGTCTTATTTTATTTTTCTGCAGTGCTAGGACTTGAACTCAGGACCTTATGAAGGCTAAGCAAGTGCTCTACCATTGAGACCATCTCTATTCTCTTTATTTTTTCAGTAGTAGAGACCTAAGATCTCACATGTGCTAGATAAACACCCTGCCAAGGAGCCAAGTTTTCAGCCTTTTACATTTTATTTTGAGATAGGTCATACTAACTTTCCCAGGCTGGCTTTGAACTTGCAATCTGCCTGCCTCTGCTTCCCGAGTAGCTGGGATTACAAACATACGGTACCACGCTCAGCTCTCACATGATATTTACAGCCACAAATGTAAAGTAATTTTTGTGCTAATGGTCCTTACATACCACTACTTGTATACTCCTTTCACTTCTAAAATGAGTGTTTCGCTTTCTACTTCTCTAGACAGACTTCCTGGATACTCCATACCTTCACCATCCTCAGCTATTGACTTTTCTGAGAAGGGAGGGCAAATTTCCCTGTGTTTCCATCACCATTTGACCACTTTCCTGCATTTCTGCTCTTACATGCGGCCTTCTGAGGAAGGCTGAAGCATTTCTGTGCCTTCCTTTGCCTTCTTGTCTGCATCCTTCACTTCATCAGCTACCTTACTACCTTTCAAAGATAAGAATCCTTGGGCTGGAAAGATGGCTCAGCGGTTAAGAGCACTTCCTGCTTTCCAGAGGACCAGGGTTCCATCACCACAGCACAGTGTCCCTCAATGGTCTGCAGCTGCAGTTCCAGGGCACCTGATGCCCTCTGCTGGCACTTTGTGGACATGACGTGGACAAGCAGGCACACACTGATACACAGAGGTAGAAATAAACATATATTTAACCTGAGTGTGGTGGCACACACCTTTGATCCTGGTACTCAGGCAGAGGCAGGCAGATCCAGCTTTGTCCACACAGTGAGTTCCAGGACAAACAGGGTTATTTAAAACAAACAAATAAATAAAAGGAATCCTATGCTCTGGTATGCGGACTCGATATCTGTTCTGTATCTGAGTTTTGGCAGGTAATCCCAACCATATCCAAGAGTAACACAAAAAGAGTATGTGCTCTTTATAAGTATGGGTATCTGTGTGTGGCAGGGGTATGTGCATGTGCACGCAGGTGCTTGCCGAGGCCGGAGGTGTCAGTGTGGTTGTGAGGAACAGAACGTTGATATTTTGCAAGAGCAGTAAGTGCTCCCCACCACTGAGCTACCTCTTCAATCCCCTTTTCCACTGTTTTAAAAACCAAGTATAAACCAGTACGTCCTGAGCGTTTGTGCTTATGACCTCCCTTTAGAGCTCTGCTTTTGTGTATAGGCCTGTCTGACCTCTCCACGTGCTTGTTTCAAGTTCTTCATGGCCTCTCTGACTTTTCCTTCCCACCCATCTTCCCCATCTCCATCACAAAACAAAAGCCTCACTTCTCATTGTGTCCCCACAAGGCATGGGAGACAGTTCTACAAGCCCACCTTAAAGACACCTGCAATTTTGTTTACTCCTATCTGTTATGGCTTCCAAGCTGAGGCTCAGACTTCTCTCCTGGGCTTGCAACAGTCTCTGGCTTCACTCTCATCCTGTGAACCTGTTCTTCTAAGAGACTTTAGAAAACACAAGGTGTGTCATTCATCTCCAAAGCTTCTCACGTCGTCTGCTCACATGTTCATTTCCCCAGGCATCCTTTCTGCATCCTGCTAAGTGGTTTCTTCTTTAAGTCTTGAAGCTGTGTTAGGTGCTGCACATATTTTGTTCTCTTTTCTCCCGCTCTGTCTCTCTCTCTCTGTCTTTTTTCTTTTTTCTTTTTGGTAAACAAGGTCTCAGCTTCTACACTCTCCCCTCAGCCTTACCCTGGCTTCTGAAATACACAGTAGTCTTTCTTCTAGTCACTCTGACATTTGGATACATGAAAGTCCTTTCACAATTTTCAAAATTATTTCTTCACTGAATTGTTTAGCACTTATTTATTTATTTATTGAAGCCCTGGCTGCTCTGGAACTCAGTCTGTAGACCAGGCTGGCCTCAAACTTACAGTGATCCTCCTGCCTCTGCCTCTCAAGTGCTGGGATTAAAGGCGTGCGCCACCATGCCTGGCCTAGCACTTATTATTTTTTTATCTGTCTCTCCTTGATTGTGAACTCCCTTTGAGTATTGATCATCTTTTGTGTTTATTTGCTTGTACCTGTTTTGTTTTAAGATAGTGTCTTGGTTTGTAGGTCTTGAATTTATAATCCTTTCCACTCAGCCTAGTAGAAATGCCACTGGGGGTCCCAAGAACATGGCCTCATAGTCCAAAGTACTTCTGCAAGGCAAAAGGCTTATCTGCTACCTGTGCTTAACCAAGCAGGCACCTCCAACAGGGGTCTGTGCCTCACTCTGCCAGCTTAGAACTTGGCTGTGCATTCTTACCAGTGGGCACTGGTGTAGTTGATAAGAATAATAAAGCATTTGAGCATATATTTCAATTTTGGAAAACATGCAAAGTTTTGCATTTTTTTCTATTTCTTTTTTACAATTTCCTGTTAAAATAGTTCTTCCTTATCTTGCTTAATGCTTTATAGAGGAGACAGTTACATTCTCCTTGTGTTTTCCGCTGCCTCCCTGCACTGTATTTGCTTCTATGTTTATTGTTTTAAAAATATTTCACTTTATTTTGTGTCTGGGTGTTTTACCTATGCATGTACATGCACATATATGCTTTATGTATCACGTGCACTGGTGTCCGAGACACTGGGGTTACAGGCAGTTGTGAGCTACCATGTAGATGCTGGGAATCCAACCTGGTCCCTGGCTAGTGCTCAATCTCTCTAACCCTTCTGTGTTTATCTTATTTACTGCTTAATTACCGGCCTTAAGAATACCCAGCATATGGTAAAAGCTCACTAGAAAGAAAGCAAAAAAGAAGGAAAGAGATGGGAGAAGGAGGAAAGAAAAATCCAGAAATAACAAGTAAAATTTCCAAGGTCACATAGTTCACAAGTGGCCAAGCCACACACTGAACTGCAAATTGTATGATCCAAAATCAGTGTTCCAGATCATCTCACTTTGTTGTCACAAAGGCATGTGATAAAGAAAGGCTTTCACAAACATTATCCAACTTACTCTTTACTGTTTCCTTGTTGTTTTAACAAAATTTCAATCTTTGATTTTACCAATAAAGACTTACTTAGATGCTTGGGTGAAAGCCTGTTAGCTCAGAGAGGCAGAGAAAGCACCTAGACCTTCTTCCCCAGAAGGAATCCTTTTCTCTGTCTCAAACAACCTTCTTCACAATGAACATCCCTCCCTTCTACTTCCTGTGAATCTCTCTATCTGTCCTCTTCACACCCTTTTACTGTCTATATTTTTTCTTAATGATCCTATGTTCACCTCCTGTCAACTGGTTGCTTACCTCATTTCTTGACTTAGGTTGACTTCATTTAACCTGATTTACAATATTCAAGTAGAAAGCTTGGATTAAAGGTGTATGGTAAGGTTGAGCAACACTACAACTAAAAACAGGTTTTTCCAGTAAATAAAACAATCTCAGAGTTCACAATGTGATCCAATACCCTGCAACATTTCCTGGCGCAATATAGTAATAGCTTTGCTCTGCCCACATGTGGGAGCCAAGGTTCGGAAAGGCTTACCTACTTAGCGAGGACCGTGTGCAAAGCAACAGGAGGACAGTCCATAAGCAAGTCAGGAATTTGAGTTTCCAGGAAGCTCATACTCTGTGCTCATGACCAAGTGAATCTTATATGTGCCAATGGCCTACTGAGTCACTTGTCAGAAAGTTCACGTGGGAGCTGAGAACATATTAAATATATTGAGGCTAAAGAAAGCCTTGTTCCTGAGGAAAGCAGGGATGTGGGGTCCTAACACCCCTGCTCTTGAGTTGCACAGAGATCTCCAAAACATCCAATAAAGTAGTTTGGGGACCTGGACATATCAGGGGCACTGTGCTGAACTGTAGGAAATAAGGTGCTTTAGATTAAGTTGAGCACGTTCTAAGGTGAGCTTTTCTCTCCTTCTGCAGGTCTGGCTTTCTTGCCTGCCAGTGTGGCCTACCTCATTGGTACCAACCTTTTTGGTGTGATGGCAAACAAAATGGGCCGGTATGTAGCCTGGGAAATGGGAAGAACGACTGAACCATCACCTAATAGCGCCCTTGCAGCTTATCCCTGTACACAGCGCCCTCGCAGCTTATCCCTGTACGTGGGACAGTTTAGAACACAGTGATAAAAATTGCCATGTAGGAGGCTGGTGGGTAGGTGAAGGACAGTATAGAAAATGGATCATCCTTAATGAGCTTCTTTTGCAGAGACAGTGGTTACATAGAGATAGCCCTTCCTTTTCAGCTAAAGAGGTAAAGTCACCCAATAGCCAACAGAGGTTAAATAAAATCAATACGTTCTTTGGGGCAGTGGTTGCATGAATCCCTAGGGAATTCTAGGCAGGAGTATCAGAAATGCACAAGGGATTTGAGTTTGAAGGGGCAAGAAGTATGAATCTAGACTCTCTTCCCCTACTACAAGAATGAAATGGCTTTGGTTCTAATGTTGTCATTGTAGTTAAGGACAAGTTTTTTTTAAAAATGCATTTGAAAGCACTGCTATAGGAAATTAGGTACAAGGAGGAATTGCATACTTTCATGTGGTTTTGAGATGAATTTGTAAGATTGCATAGGTTATGAGTATGCAGAGTTTGAACTGAGCTAGAGAGAGATGCTCAGTAGGTAAATTCACTTGTCATAAAAGCCTAGTGACCTGAGTTCAATTCCCAGAACTCACAAAGAGGTAGAAGGAGAGAACTGACTCTACAAAGTTTTCCTTTGACCTCCATATGCATGCTGCAGTGTGCCTTCTCTTATGTTATCCCCTTTTTCACACACACTAATAACAATCAATAAATAACCAATAAAAGCTATAAAACAGCAGCCTGACCTGGCAAACACCAATAATCAAGTCAGAGAGCATCGCCAACAGCCCAGTGCCTTTGGAACCCTCAGATTTCGGTTCTCAGGGAAACAAGCCACTGTGCTACTCCTAACACTGCTAAAGAACTATGACCTCAGGGTAGCAGTGAGGTCAAGCAAAGGACGGGGGCAGAAAGAGGTTCAATCTGGCCCTGCAGAGTTGCAGCTCCTCCCCAGGATCTAAGGGGTGCCCTGAATTAGGGCGTGAAGGGCTGGGTAAGGTGACAGCAGTGGCCGTCTTCCTGCAGGCAGCGTGTGGCAATGGCTCTTCTTTCCCAGGTGGTTGTGCTCCCTTGTTGGAATGGTGGCCGTGGGGACAAGCTTACTCTGTGTAAGTACAACTCCCAGTTGATAAAGGAAGAACACTAGGCATTCTAAGATAATTTTTCTTCAAATGAACAGTAAGCTACTTGGTGGGAATGTTTAGAAACTGTTTCTACGTGATCAGAAATTGACGTTGGAGGAGATGCTGACAAGTGAAATGGCATGTCATCAAAAGGAGGTGGAAATGGAAAGAAATGGGGCAGTGGGTGGGGACCGGAAGTGTGAGGCTCTGCACATGGACGTGTGAAGTGAAACATGTTAGTTTCTATTTCTGGAGCCAGCCAGCCAATGGTGTTTTATAAATCCATTTACTCAGTCTACTGAGACAATTCCCATAAGCCACCAGGGCAGGTTCCGTCTATGGCTCAGTCTCTAGAGCCAAACATTGGTGGGAAAGCAAACAGGTATTTCCACCCTCAAGAGCCCTCGTGCTCCCAGATGTCACTGCCTCGTGTCCTCAGTGGAGGCCACCAGTCCATTCGGCTCCGGGCTAGGACGGATGTGAAGGCAGAGCTGTACACTTCACTGAGCCCTCACCCAGGACGAGCTCAAGCCCCTGGTGATGGGCGTGAGCTCAGAGCTCTAGTGCAGCTTTATCACTGGCCGCTTTTGTGGGTCTGCTCAGTATATTGTCATCCAAGGATTCTGCTTTCATCTCACGGGGCGTCTGAGGTAATCCACATGGACTGTGGAAGGGAGAGGGCACATAAAAAGCCCTCAGTAAGTCAGCCCTGACATTGATAAATATGAATACCACATGAGGTGTTGCTCCGTAAGTATGCCCAGCTACTAATGCTCAATGGCATGGTAAGCCTGCAAGCGCTGTGTGATGGGATAGTGGGGCTGGCTACCGAGGAAAGCACAGGAACGCTGCTTAAAGGGGAAGGATAGGATTTCAGTGGGGGCAGGGTGTAAATGTATGCCATGATTGCCCCTGTGGCACCCAAATGATGCCACCAGTCTCTCCAGATGTTGAGCTCATTTTTTTTTTTTTTGTCTTTTTGCTACAATGGTTACCAAGTTGAGGTTTCAAATAAAACCATTGGGATCAAATTTGGTTGTGCAGGTCTTCAATTTCAGGATACTAAGATAGTAGATCAGAAGTTCAGAGCTTGTCCGGGCTACTGTGAGTCCAAGTCTAGTTTGGGAAATTCAGTGAGACTCCATCTCAAAAAGAAATATAAGAAAGGGGTGTGTGGGGGGGTGTCTATGCTGCACAAGGACCTAGGTTCAATTCTCAGTACTGTAAAATAAGTAACAAGCAAATTTTATGGTGCAGTGATGTCACATACAGTGACGAATGAGGACAGCAGTGTGTTAGGCAGAGAGTGGCAGATGATGAGGAAGATTAGTTCACGAACAGAAAAGGACCCTTGCTGCGATGCAATGGAGTTGAGTCTGAGGTTCAAACTTGATCTTGCTGCTTATTGGCTTCATAATTTTGGGTGGTTCCAGTCCAGTTTTCATGGGTCCAAGTGGTGAGAAAGATTATTCTTAGGTGTGAGAAATCCAAGGTGATGCAAGTGACACATGTCACAAATACATGTCCTGTGAAGACTTGACACCTGCCCCTCCTAGCCCAGTGGAGCTCTGAGGAAATCTTCTCCCCTCCCCCCCTTCCAGGTACCTCTGGCTCACAATATTTTTGGTCTCATTGGTCCCAACGCAGGCCTTGGCTTTGCCATAGGTAAGTTGTTCCCTCAAGGTCAAAACAAAGCCTTTGAAAAATCCCGTTAGGCCAGATTCCATTCCTTCCCATTTTCCCATCAGAAGAGGGAGGAGGAAAGGCCGGGATGGGAGAAAAGCTAGCAGATGTTCCTAGTGGGCTTATGGTTCTTACCTGGACCTGAGCTGGTGTTAGGTGTAGGGACAGCAGGCCAAGGGAGCAGGCTGAATGGTGGAGCGTGGAGGGAGCAGCTGTCGGAGAGCTGGCTGACAGCACCCTTCCTGTTCTGATCTCAGGCATGGTGGATTCCTCTTTGATGCCCATCATGGGGTATCTGGTGGACTTACGCCACACCTCTGTGTACGGGAGTGTCTACGCCATCGCTGATGTGGCTTTTTGCGTGGGCTTTGCTATCGGTATGTTGGTTGGGGGCAGATGGGAGCTCCCCGCCCGAGTGACCCAGCCTCCCCTCTCCTAGCTTATCTGGATGTGGAATCAGTGGCCTTATTCTCTTAGGTATCTGAAGAGAGTGGAATCTGCCACAATCTCTGTCCCAAGCGTGGTGTATCACAAGTGACTGACTCAACAAACACTTGGAATTTGATTTTTGTTTTCCACAGGTCCTTCTACTGGAGGTGCTGTTGTACAGGTCATTGGCTTCCCTTGGCTCATGGTCATCATTGGCGTCATCAACATCGTTTACGCCCCTCTCTGCTGCTTCCTGCAGAATCCCCCAGCCAAGGAGGAGAGGCTTGTAAGGCACCCTGAGTACTGACTAAAACACATGTCTGTTTCTTCCTGTGTTCCCCTGACCCTTCACCTCGAGCTCATTTCCACCCTGCTGCTCCTTTCTCTGCTTTGTAGCATTTCTGTTTTTCCTAACATGCTTATCCTTCCCTTGCACCCTTGGCTTTCACGTCTTTCTCTAAGGAACCAGGTCCCCTATTATCTGGATCTTAAGTAAAGAAGGGGAGCAGGCATGATGACACATCTGAAATCCCAGCATTTGGGAGACAGGGGTACTATAGAAGTTCAAGGTAATCCTCAGCTACATATTGAATTAAAGGTCAGCTGGGCCTTCATAATACCTACTCATTAAAAAAAAGAAAGAAAAAGAAAAATGAGAATCTTACTAAGAGTTATGGATGTTGCCTGTAAAAGGCATCTTGTGGTTACTCTAGCCAATAGTAAGGCTCAATTTACTAAGTCATCTCTTTTGTAAATAGTTACATTCTACTGAGTACGTTCCTTCACTTATTCCAAAGCTCATTCATTTGAATCTTCCCTTATCTTTATCAGGTGATGTCTTCTTACAAAATGTATTTCATTTTAATTTATTTTTTGTCTGTGTATGGTACATGCAGGTTAGTGTTTAAGAGGAGGATGTTGTCTTCTTTTGTTATTCTCTGCCTTACTGCCTTGAGAGCGAGTCTATCAGTGTACTAGAGGTGTGCCCCCTTGCCTGGGCTGCCTGTCTCTGTCCACCAGTACTAGGATTACAGGCATATGACCGGAATAGTCTTTTATATGGGAGCCGGGGAGTCAAGCTCAGTCCTTATGCTTACAGGGTAAGTGTTTATACCTACTGAGCCATCTCTCAGCTCAGGCCATGTCTTTTAAAGTTAAAAAATAGTCTCTAGGTAAACAATCCTCCATACTGTAAGATTTAGTTAATATGATACTTTGCTCTTGTTGCAGCATGGACATCCCAGAAGGACTAGGTTCCTCAAGTATTCAGGATGGATATAGCAGCTGCTCAAAGGAACAGAAGTAGGCAGGAAGGTCTATAGAGAGGAGTGCCCATTTCAGCCAGCTTCTTGCTATGTCTTGTACCTGCTAATGCTAGGATTCAAGCACCGGCGGATCAGATGCTTGTCCTGACTGGGCTTGATATGCCCAAGTACCTTGGAAGGCCTGAGTCTATATATGAGGCAGAAAGAGGGTGCTGTATTCACATCTTGAGTTTTTCTAAGTAAAACTAAGCTTGGATATACTAGCGTGAACAAGAAACAGGATGGTCAAAGATACGCAGAAATCTCTATACTTGCCTTTTGCTGCAGGCAATTCTGAGCCAGGAATGTCCCATGGAGACCCGGCTGTATGCATCCCAGAAGCCCACAAAGGAGTTTCCACTAGGAGAGAACAGTGATGATCCTGGCAGTGAGGAGTAGCCACAGAGTGTGATGCATTAGTCCAATCCCAGGTGACTCCATAAGGCTTGGGTTTCTGTGACCACCTGTTCCCCAGGGTCTGCTCTTGGGTACCTCCCTCCTCCCTCCTCAGCGATGGCTTGCCCTTACTCACCAATGCACCCCACTACTCTCTTTCACACCACAGGTGGCCCACTTTTTGTGGGAGGACAGTGCTACTTCCTGCCAGACCAAAATGAGGCTGATTAAAGTTGAGTTGTGACAGGTTCTACAAGGGATGACTCACTTCCTGCAGGCAGTACAGAACAATGTGCCTGCAAAGCCAGAGGAACAAACAGCAAGGCTAGCTTTGTTCTCTGATTTTATTTGACATATTCCCAACAGGTCATGGGATTTGATTGCTGTCCTGTGATGTTTTTTTTTTTTTCCTTTTTATGCAGTTGAGCTTCAATATATAGCTTTTTCCTTATTAAAAAATATGTATCTTTGTCTGTGGGTGTATTGCTAAAACTACTTCACCTTCATTAAATGAGGCCTTCCTACTTTCTTCATCATCCAGTCAAAAGGAAATAAGTAGCTTTCTTAGGCTTGAGTCATATCTGTTCTTGTGACTTTTCATATATGTTTCTATATTTTCCAAACCTCTAAAACCCTAACAAATAAAAGTGGTTGAAGGACAGAAAATAACAACAAAACCCAAACCATCACCATTGCATTAGACTCAAGAGTTCTCCGCATGAAGCAAAAAGAAATGTGAGATTTCTCCCAGTGTGAGTTTCTTAATACTAGGTGTAGAATAAGGCATTAATTGTTCCCGTGTGTCAATGAATAAGTCATTATCCAGTTCAGACATGATAAACCAGACACCGCTTCATGGCTGGAGAGAATGTGTAGGAAAATACAGTGGGCGTTGTAAATCACATGACATTGTGCTACATATTTGAAATGGTTATTGGGTGATGGAGTCTCAAAGATACAGGAGACATGGTTTCTCTGTGTAGCCTTGGCTGTCCTGGCCTTGCTTTGTAGACCAGGCTGGCCTCAAACTTACAGAGATCTGCCTGCCTCTGCCTCCCATCACTTCAGAAACACAATTGTGACTTCCCTTTGCCTGTGTTCTTCTCTCCCCTCCTTGCTCCATACTTTCCCCTTTTTTCCTCCCTCTCCTCTTCCCTGCCCTCCTTCTCCTTTGGTTCTTCCTGTTCTCCTTTCCTTTCCTCCTCCTTTCATTCTTGTTCTAGAGGAGGAAGGTCAGGATTATCAGAGGCAGGAGAGTGAGCAAGCTCTGTTTACACTTGTTCTCCAGACTGAGTCATCATACAGTTTCCTGCATGAAGATGCTTTAGTCAATGATGGACTGAATATATGATCGTGACCCATAAATTATAATAAAGCTCAAATATTCCCAGTAATATTGATCTGACTTCATGCCAAATTGTAGTCCACACCTCAGTTACCTGTGGAGATACTGGTATATATAAACCTGCCATGCCAGTCATGCCAAAATTGAGCAGTTAATATGTGTGATACGTAATAATGACAACCAACAACCATGCTAGCGAGCTTATATATTTACACATTGAACTTTTTAAAGATTTGGGTTTTTTTCTTTTGCATGAAAGTTTTTCCTGCATGTATATCTGTGCACCATGGGTATATGATGATCTAGTTTCAGAAACTAGAGTTACAGAAGGTTGGAGAACCATCTTGCGGTTGCTGGGAATAGAACTTAGGTCCTATTGTTGTCAGAATAAAACGACTGCCTACAGACTGGGAAAGGATCTTCACCAACCCTATATCTGACAGAGGACTAATATCCAGTATATATATATATATATATATATATATATATATATATATATATATATAACTCAAAAAATTAAACAGCAACAAATCAAGTAGCCCAATTAAAAAATGGGGTACAGAGCTAAACAGAGAATTCTCAACAGGAATATTAAATGGCAGAGAAACACTTAAAGAAATGCTCAACATCCTTACTCATCAGGGAAATGCAAATCAAAACAACCCTGAGATTTTATCTTATACCCATCAGAATGGCCAAGATCAAAACCTCAAGTGACAACACATGCTGGAGAGGTTGTGGAGAAAGGGGAACCCTCCTCCACTGCTGGTGGGAATGTAAACTTGTACAACCACTCTGGAAATCAATCTGATGCTTCCTCAGACAACTAGGAATAGCACTTACTCAAGATCCAGCTATACCACTCCTAGGCATATATTCAAAAGAGGCTCAAGTACATAATAAGGACATTAGCTCAACCATGTTTGTAGCAGCTTTATTTGTAACAGCCAGAAGCTGGAAACAACCCAGATGCCCTTCAACTGAGGAATGGATACAGAAATTGTGGTACATCTACACAAT